>JAWDJD010000001.1:432521479-433721479 GCA_035047305.1 Bradypodion pumilum
ACACCCTGAATTCTTTCTCCCCACTACCCTTGGGGTCAGAGAGTCTGAAGAATTTAATTTCTTAAGAAATTACTCCAGCATTCCTAAGAAATAGTTTCCTTTTTTACCTCTCTATCAAGCAGAAGCCTATCCTTCCAATTTCTAATCTACAGAAGTAAATGAGACACCAATATTAGGAATTTTCATATTTGAAACTAACAAATTCAGATTTGGATATATTTAGAATTATCAGGATATGGCATTATTGATGAATTTTGAACATTTCTGAATGCAAATAAACATCCCCACTATTGCACATTCTCTCTCTCTTTCTTCTCTCTCTTTCTCTGGGCATTTTTAAAGCAAAATATGAGACTGAGAAGTAGAATAGTCTAGTTATCTTCATGATGGCCTAAAGTAGAAGAGGGATTCTCAGTGGGCTCAAGAAATATGAGAAATAATCATAAAAATAAACTACTATACAATATAGCACTGTTACTAACCTTAGCTGCCCAGAATTGGAAAATATCCCAGATAGGTGGGATGTAAATGTAATAAATAAATAAATAATATGTTGATGCCCTAATTGCAGTACACCCCACAAATGGTTCAATTAAATTTTATTTTTAAAATGCTGAAATTTAAAAGTTAAAATAATACAACTTCCTCAAAAAAGGGTACAAAGCAAAGGGGGGGGGGAGAGAAGAGAATACTGTACTGTACTTGATTTTGATATTATGGAGAAATTAATAAAATGGGAGGGGGCAGGAAGAGGGATAAAAATAAGGGGTTTTCCCGGGAAAAACGGGATACATGACAGGTATGCTCTCCACCCCTAGGGGTTTGGTGTAATAAGAGAATCCAATTAAGCATTATCACTGATAAGAAAGAGACCAATTAAGATGATTGACTACTACCCCTCCCTTTAGGTGCAGGTGGAGTTTTATCTGGTTAGTTAAAGAAGAAGATAAAGATTAGGGACTTTCCCCAGTGCTCCTGCCTCCCTCCTTTGGAGTGTCCTTGAGCCAAGGCCAGGCAACCTGAAATGGAGTCAGAATACAAAATGGAAGTAGTTTGCTTCATCAAGATCCTGATGGGATGTTTGGAAACATAACTCAAAAGTCAGACCTTTTTATATAAAAACATCAACTAAACATTTTCCACTTTGCTAAAACTTGATAAGTCACACCATTGGGCAAGGCAGCTAAACTTTGTTTATTTCACATCTATGGAAGATAGGATTTTAATAACAAACTTACTTCTCATCAGGGCATAGAATCAGGCACCGTTTGGACATTGCTTCAAAGCTTACTTTTAGAAATTAATTTTTGGACTAGCAGAGCAAATGTGAATTGTACAATGAAAACTTCATAACATTTTATGGCCAGAAGCATAATTAATAACATGTATCTTCCTCGGTCTTTCAACTCTTTTAATCACTTGCAGCCTCATTTAAGAAGAAATAGTGTTAGTTTTCCTTATGGCTTTGTAAACAACTTGTATGAATCATATCAGAGAATAAACAAAATAAAATAAAAATACTGTAGCACTTTGAAGACTAACTTATATTTTAGTCTTATAACTGTTAATATAAGACTCTGATATGCTTCAAACATAGACTAACACGGCTACTGTTCCAAAAAAAAAAAAATTCAACCTGTATGAAGTATTTTCATTCTTATGTTGATTGTTCCATTCGTTGACAATGTTTCCTCTTCCACATGTCTGCCAACATCAATTTCTTCATCATACATACATCTCTCTGTATTCTTCACACAATTCTGTTCTAAGTAACCCCAGTAGCTCTTCTTTCCTTGTCATTTCTCGACCATTTTCTCTCACTCCCATTTGTATTTTACCATTCAAAGACTGCCCTTTGCACTTCACTTTCTCTTCCAGCACATACTTCTCCTATCTACTAGCAGTGTCAACCTTAGCATGCTTATGGTGCTTTGGGTTCTGCTTTCTCCCTTACTACTTTTAATCCATAGTAACAAATACAGTGGAAGCCCACTTTACGGATAGTCCACTTACCTGAAAACTCGCTTCATAGACAGAAATCCATAGAAAATAACAGTCTGCTTCATAGACAAAAATCGTGATAGGAACTGGGTTTTCCCAGGGTGGGAACCTTTTTTGAGCTGCTTTGGGCACCCCCTGCCCCTTTCCATGGTGGTAGGAAGGTATTCGGAGCATTTCTGCTCTGTTTCTTTAATTTTTCATTGCATTTTTGTGTGTGATTCGGCAGCTTAAAAGTAATGTTCAGCACTTCCGAGGTGGTGGTGGGAAAACAGCTGACAGTTGGGCCATTACAATAGCTGGCCACTAGAGGGCAGAAGGTGCTGTTTCCTATAGAAATGCATTGAAAAGCAATTTCTTCTATTCTGAATGTCAGAAAAAAGCAAAAAAAAAAAACCAAACAAACAAACCCACACCTATTTTTTCTGTTCAGAATTTTTCATAAAGTGCACT
This sequence comes from Bradypodion pumilum, assembly GCA_035047305.1. Lineage (NCBI taxonomy): Eukaryota > Metazoa > Chordata > Lepidosauria > Squamata > Chamaeleonidae > Bradypodion > Bradypodion pumilum. The sequence continues at coordinate 432,523,931 of JAWDJD010000001.1, forward strand.
TTGGAATTTTTTGCCACTTTGCAAAGACTTTTGAACATTTAAACCGTTATTTCTGGATTTTTTTTCTGAGCTCCAGAATGGTCATTTCTTCTTCAATGCATTCCTATGGGAAACTGCAATTCACTTTAAGGACAAACCAGTGGGATGGATTTAGTCTGTAAAGCGGGGGCTCACTGTACTAATTAATAGGTAGCTCAAGCCACATGAATGGATTTGTCACATTTTGTGGCATAACATTGGTAATGTAATGTAGTTAAATGTTCTCCATTGGCTAATACATGTTCAGTTGTACATAGTTTTAGCTTTTTTCTACAATCTATTGAATTTGAATGTTATCTCTTATTCCTAGAAATAAAATCCTGTGTGTGCTTTAGCTTAATTGTGTAGAGTGACCTTTTGAAAATTATGAGTTACCTATCTATTTATGATAGCAAATGCTGTAAAAAAAATTAGTAGTAATCTTTTAAAAGCTAGCTTTGTAATTTTTTTATTTACCACAGCATTCATAACATTTAAAGGTGACTGAATACCCTGCACATAAAAACTTTATCTATGAAGCATCCCTCTGTCTACAACTGTAAATCATTGGACTGACAGATAGGTATTTGGTATAAAGTACACCCATCATTATTGCACCAGTCAAACCAGACAAACCAATTTATTTGTTGCCAAACTCCTAGAAGCCACAATTAAAAAGTGTGTGTGTGTGTGTGTGTGTGTGTGTGTTTGGCTGGACTGGAATTACATTGAAATGATGGCTTGAATATTGTTGTTGTTGCCTGCAAAAGAATTTGATATTGCTGTTAATTATGCCATGCGTATAGTGACAGAATGGTTCAAACCTACACCAATTGAAAAAATGTACCCTCTTGTTGGTATCACTCCACCTAAGTGTAATGAATCAAAATGGAGCCTCTGATTTTAGTGAGTTAAGATTGTCACTGGTACTTTGCTCCCAGAGCAGGGGCTAGTAAGTCTAGCAATTTGTCCTTCAAAGCCAGGTGCTGATTTGTTTCCTTTTGAAGATAGTCAAAACAAGCTGAAACTGTGAGAATGGAAGTAGGTACAATGAACATTGAAAGTGAAGTCTTATTGGTTAACATACATGAAGAGGTGGAATGAAAGATGTAAAATGAGTTTTGTTACATTGGATAGTAGAAACAGAAACATAATAATGATTATTATTGTTTTGCATGAGAATATCAGGACAGGAGAAAGGAGCCTGCTTATACTTGCTTGTGAGTAAACAGTAGAAAGATTTAATCCAAGAGTTCTCAAAATTTTTAAGCCAGGGGCCGGGTCACACTCTCTCCAACAGCTTTGGGGACTAGATGGCAATTTTGCCCTTCCTCTACCTTATGGCACTTCCTGGTGTGGTGGAGGCAGTGGGGTGCCACATGAAATGGCACTGCGGACTGCATCCGGCTCATGGGCCACGGGTTTAGAATCCCTAATGTAATCTAATGTGTTAGCTGGCTAGAACAGGAAAAATGTACTTAGACCTTTCTTGTTTTAACCAGGGAAAGGGGAAAAGTAAAAATGTTCCTTTTTACTATTTTTGTACCTGATCCAGAACTATTTTTTCTTCAAATAAAACCTGATTGTAACAGAAGACATTTTACTTATTGTATAGAGCCTAAGCTGGTGAGAGTATTCCAGTTCCTTTATTTTTATTGGCAATTGTACATTTTGCTAATTTACATTACTATTCCTACCTGATCTGGCTAGTTTTTAAGCACAAACAGTCAGTGATTGAAACCTATCATAGATTTCTTTAGCCTGGGGCAGAACCACCTGTACTCTGAAGCAGAAAAAAAAATGATTTGTGCTGGCTTCCTGGATGGATACAGGTGGAATGAGTCCTATGATAGTGGGATAATGGGCTTTGTTATCCCTCCACTAAGGTAAGGAGAGAAGTAGCAGTGGATGCTGAGAGAACTAAACAAGAGAATGACCATTGGCATCTTGTCAATTAATATGAGCCTCAAGTCCACTGGCTCAGATCCAGGAAGAGCTTTATGGCAAGAACAAACACTCTTGAGGGTACACAAGAGCAAAACCAAATTAGAAGACGCAGAAGATGCTCACTGGACAAGGAACAACATTAAAGGAGGATATAGCTGAGGAACTCAACCTCCCCTACATCACTTGGAGGATCCTGAATAGGCTGAGGGTTGGAGTCCTTAACTGCAATACCAAAATGCTCAAGTGGGGGCTGCTGGCAGACAACAACATGCTGTGTGAACATGAAGAGATACAGAAGACAGCTCATTTATTGGTCTGCCAATTACTGCCAGAAACATGCACCAATGAGGACTTATGTTTGGCCAAAGACAAAGTGAAGAAAATGGCTTCATTTTGGCAGTCCAGGGTTTGATCAGGACATGAAAGAAGAAGCAGAATCCCTGATTTATGTGACTCTATGAATGAGAGATCTCCAAATTGTTGTATACTCAATAGCCCTGTTCAAAATTTGCAGTGCCTTATAGATTAATAGCATTCTGTGCCCAGCTGTGCCCGGGCAGGGGGTGGGGTGAGGCCTTCCTCATGGAGCGGTCCTACCTGGGCACGAGGAGTCCAGGGGGGCAAGGGGTCCACATGTCCATTTCTTCAGGGGGTTAGGCAGCCGGATGACCAGCCGTAGCCACGTTTTCAGGCGGGGAGGCAGAGGCTTATTGGTGCGGCAGGGCAGAGGCGGCACCTATGGTGCCACCTCACCCGGCCATGTGTTCAGGCAGCATGGTGGAGGCTTAGTGGGGCGGTGGCAGGACAGAGACTGCATCTACAGTGGCGCCTTGCCTGGCCACGTCATCAGGCAGCGCGGCGCAGGCTGTGTTGGGATGCAGGGCAGAGGCTGCACCTGCGGCGGTGCCTCACCCGGCCACATCTTCAGGCGGTGCAGCAGGGGACAGCAGGACACAGGCTGCGCCTATGGTGCCGCCTCGCCCGGCCCTGTCTTCATGCGGCATGGCAGAGGCTTGATCTGGCAGCAGGGCAGAGACTGTGCCTATGGCGGCGCCTCACCCAGCCACATCTGCAGGCATGACTGGGTGCCTGGTTGTGAGGTAGGCGCACCATTGCCATTGTGGCAATCTTCTCCGGTGGAGCTGGTGCCCCACTCATGGCTTCCAGGCCCCTTTCTTTCTGGGATGGTATGGGCAAGGCAGGTCTCACCGAGGTTTCAGGGGGGTGGGTTGCAAGGGGTACGAATGTATGCAGGACACACAAACGTACCCCTTTGCTTTATAGATACAGATGGCTTTCCTTAGAGAATGAATCCATCTTGGCCTTACTCACCTCCTAAATTCCTTTTGCCTTCTACCTTTCCCAGGCTTAAATTTACCACCACTTTAAAACAAAGCTCAGGGACTAATGAGCTTAGAAAAATTCAGTTTAGAGTAGATGTCTCAGAGATGCATGAAATGCCAGCTGTGAAAGCAATGATGCCAGACTTGTTTCCTTTTGACTCTGTGAGTTCTGCCTTATGAAATATCACCAGTACTGGCAGAGGTGGCAATAATATCAAGAACTAAGGTACAGTTTTGCTCTGCCTTCCTTCAGTATATATTTCTTCTTTTGCATCACTTACACTGCTATAAAACTAAGGTAAAACCTCAACCCATGCAACTGCAGTGTTTACTTCTCTCAACAGGGAGACCAGTCTGCCTGTCCTATCTGGCTAGCTGATAAACATTTTTATGAGCCATTATGCTCATAATGTTTCTGCAGTTTTATCTAGGCTACAGTGTAGGTTGATTAATTTACTTTCCTTTTGCTTATTTTTGCGAGTGTTTGAGTAGTAAAGGCATTTACTTTCTTTTTGTTTGTTTTTGCAAAGATTTGTGGAGTGGAGTTACAATTTACTTTTGTCAAAATGCCACCTCTAGCACTGTAATGGCTCAGAATTTATTTATTTTTTTGGCTGAGATCACTGCTACTTGTAAATATTGCAATATTTGTAAGAAGGGGCAATGCTAGTGTTGAGGATGATGTGGGGACTAACACTATTTCAGTGATGATGTACCTTGGCACTCCAGGTGTTCTTGAACTTCAATTCCCAGAAGCCCCAGTCAGCTAGAGTGCTGACTTGGGCTTGTGGAAATTGAAGTTCAAGAACATCTGGAGGGCCATGGTTCGCCATCACAGCTATAGGCTATTGACTGATCAATACTGAGTAAAAAATTTATCAGATGATTTGGCGAACAACAAAGGCTGAAAAGGTTATAATGGATTTCCTGAAAGAGGGTGCACAAAAGAAGCATGAAACTTTCATGTATCTCTTTCCTGTAAACTTAGAATTATTTATGTCCAGAAGCTAATTTTCATCAATTGTTGGAAGAACATGACACAAAAGAGCAGGGTGTTTAGTAAATTCACTTGCCGGAAGGCCCTCCTGGCCATGACCTTTTGGACCATGTGAAAAGCTCATTCAGATTGCTATTTATTACATTCTTTAGAAAGGTATACCAAAGACCTAGAAAGAAGGGGATGGAGCTGTAGTTCCCAGTCTCTACCAAATGGACCTTCAAATTACAAAACACCTACAGCTTCTCAGTAAGATCAGTACTTCTCTTACTATAAAGAAGTCTTCCCCATTACTAGTGTGTCAAAAGGATGCTGTGGCTTAAGATTTCCTACTTTTGATGAAAAAAACTTCAACCATTTTTAATAATTTATCTTAAATTGAAATTTTTCTCTTTGAGGAATATTTCAACTTTCCCTCATAAGGACATTTCTGGATTTTTTAACGTCACTCTTTGCTGCATCTTTTTCCAGCTGCTTAATAATCAAGAGTCTGTGAGAGACCAGAACCTTGTTGTAAGAATGTTATGATGACAGAAACAACATTCAAAATACATGGCGGCTGACAGGAGTCCCATCATTTTAAAAAGTAGGTGTCCCACACTCTCAACTAAAGTTGAGTGAATGTACTTTAAATGTCCAAAGGCTCATCAATGGACAGTGTTGGAAGCTGCCTATTATACATACATTGAAGTTTAAGGTATATGTGAGGTAAAGCAAGCTAAGTGGGTGTGGCCTGCATAGCACAAATGACAGGAGTGTATACAGTTGGTTACAGAACCGTACTCAGAGAGTTCTTATTAATGGCTCCTTCTCAAGCTGGGAAGGGGTAACAAGTGGAGTATCACAAGTCTCAGTCCTGGGCCCTATGCTCTTCAACATTTTTTCCCAGTTTTGGACACCATACTTTAAAAAATATACAAACAAACTAGAGCAGGTACAGAGAAAAACAACAAGAATGCCATATAATGAAAGGCTGAAGGAACTAATGGGCATGTTTAGCCTCAAGAAAAGGAGACTGAAAGGAGATACGATAGCACTCTTCAAATACTTGAAAGATAGTAATAAAGAGGAAAGACAGGATGTGTTCTCTATCATTCCCGAGTGTAACAATGGGCTCAAACTAAAGGAAGCCAGATATAAGCTGAATATAAGGAAAACAGTTTAATGGTTGGAGCAGTATGACAGTGGAACCAACTACTTCGAGAGGTGGTGAGTGATCCAACACTGGAAGCATTTGAGAGAGAATTGGATAGCCACCTGCCAGTTTCTACCGTGCTTTGATTAGGATTACTGCAATGAGCAGGGGGTTGGATATGATGGCCTAAAAGATTCTTTTCAACTCAGTTATTCTATGATTCTATGCTTTTTAATTTTATACATTCAATCAAATCAATCCATCACATTCTCAGTTATAGATCTTTCATCATTTAAAATCAGGTCAGAGAAAACAGGAGACTTTTAAATTCAGTTTCTGTTTTTCAAGGTCAAGATCATTATACTGGATGAGAGACTCCCTCCTGCTGCCATCCCACCCCATTTTGTTGTTGTTCAGTCACACAGTCGATTCCGACCCTTTGCAACCCTATGGACCATTGAACTCTAGGCACCCCTGTTCTCCACCATCCTCCTCAGCTCGCTCAGCTCGGTTCCTGCTGCATCCACAATGATATCCAGCCATCTCATCCTTGGCCATCCCCTTTTTCTTTTTCCCTCCACCTTTCCCAGCATCAAGGCTTTCTCAAGTGAATCCTCTCTTCTCATTTGGTGTCCAAAGTACTTCATCTTCATCTTTACTATTTGACCTTCTAAGGAGCAGTCAGGACTGATTTCTTTCAAGATTGACTTATTTGTTCACCTCGCTGTCCAGGGTACCCTCAAAACTCTCCTCCAACACCACATCTCAAAGGCGTCTATTCTTCTGCGCTCAGCTTTCCTAATGATCCAGCTCTCGCATCCATACATTACCACCGGGAATACCATTGTCATGATCGTCACATTCGAACCTGTATAGATTTATAGATGATGTTTGATCCATGTATCTTTCTTAGATTTAGAAAGCCAGATTCCATTTTAAAGTACAATGATGTAATGTCAATCACCAGATGTTCCAAAGTCCAGGTGCTAGCATTCCTTCACCCACTGACTGGACATGCTGACGCCAAAGATAAGATAAGGAATGTGTTTAACAGTCCTGGACAAATTCCTTGAACACCTGCTATCCCAAGGGAGGGGAGCCCCCCTCCTGTCAGTCAAACTAATTACCCCAGACACCTGCAGATTGAGTCACCTCAAGAATGCACAGGTGGGAGCTAGATGTCACTCAGCACGTATACTTGTCTCATTTCTCAAGGGAACACAGGTGCACGGCAATGAGATCATTATTAGGTCATAACATTCGTAAGCTCTCTTTTTATTATAAAAAGAGCACTGTTTGAGCAGTGAAGCAAGCACACTCCTGAGACCAAGGGAGAAGCCCTTGGCTCTCAGCCACTTCATAGGCAAGATGTCTCTTCGGGATTAGAAGAAAGCCATGCAGGGCTCTTCAGCCCCTACCTATTAAGAAGGTACCTGCTAGAAAAGTTTGCAAGATATATTTTTATGTTTATTTCTTTGTTTTATATTTTTATGTAAGTAAAATTTGTAACTGTATTTCTGACAATAAAACTACAAAAGCCTGTAGTTTGAGTGCCTGCCTTTTATGTGAGGAAGCAGCTTGGAAACCAAGCAGAGCAACCAGAAGAAACTTCAACTGTCCTTGTCGCCCAGCCAGAAGGAAGAGGTGAGAGGGGATTGCTCTGTCTAAGGGAAGGGAAGAGTAAGCAGTATTTGGAACCTTAGCTTCAGCCACGGAATATAATTACCTGCCATAGGCAGACGGCTTCTCTTACCGTGTTCCCCAGCGAATCGGGCTAGGGGGAAGTATGCTCATAGAGGCAGCAGGTCGCAGGATCTCAGGTCCGCCCTGCCGGGTGTTCCCAAGAAGTTCTGGGTGCCCAATGAAGCCCCTGTGAGGCATTTTCCTCCCCCTACGTCTCTGATAACCATTGCTTTGACTATACGGATTTTTGTTTGCAAGGTGATGTCTCTACTTTTCACTATGTTCCCCAGGTTTCTCATGGCTTGTCTCCCTAGAATCAGTCACCTCTTTATTTCATGGCTGCAGTCACCATCTGCAGTGATCCTAGATCCCAAGAAAGTAAAATCCGTCACTGCTTCTACTTCTTCCCCATCTACTTTCCAGGTGCTGATAGAGCCTGTTGCCATTATCTTGGTTTTCTTGATGTTAAGTCTCAGGCAAGCTTTTGCACTCTCTTCTTTCAACGTAATCAGTAGCTTCTTTAAATCTTCCTCACTTTCCCATTTTAGGATCCTCATATTCAACAAACTCTAGTCAGAGTTATAAACTTTCTTGATATAGTAACATTTTAGACTGGAACTGATATGAGTACTGGAAAGGAGACTAATATATCCCAGAAATAAAATCATGTCATTAATTATAGTTTGATTAAGTGGTCTATTTGCATCATTAATTCATCCTATGTAGATATTTCATATAAGAATAGTGTGTGGCACTGGCTGTTTTGGGGTCATCTTAGCTGTATGTAGTACTGCTTGTGTTCACAAATATTCCTCAATATATTTAATGAAAGTCTTTGAATATTTGACAGACAGATAATGATTTTGGATGGAATGCCTGATGGATTGTTTCTTTCTAAGCTATCAATTAAATGGAAGGCTTTCTTGAAAGATAAAGGATAAATTTGCTGGAAAGCTCTTAGGCTTTGTGAGCAGATTTAATCCAGGCTGTCACCTTGATCTGGTGTAGAATCTACCATATGGTTTTTGAAGGATAACTTGCACAAGTGCTGTATGGATGCCTTGGCATCATGAGTAATGGACCAGAAAATGGTAAAAATTTTTTGCTTATCTTCATCCACAAAATCTTGATGTGTCAGCAGGAAGGTACGCAGCATATTACTTCTTGATTGAAAAAAGTCATTTCCAAGGCTATTTGAGAAAGTCTCCATGTACAGGCTGTGGTCTTACAATGATGGACACCTATTGCAGATGCATATATGTGCCATAGTGCCATTTCAAATCAGAAGCTATAGATTCTCTTTCAGATGTTGTCCCATTTTGCTGCATTAATATGATGGAGACAATGTCAAGGAGAATCTCTTGGACAACATACCTGATGAGTTCACGTTTTGCCTGCCAGACAGCATTAGAAGCATTACATAATTGATGTGCTGCTATGCATAAACATGTCTTGTATGTCAACAATGAAGCAAGCTAGAGTAATTTATTAAAACAGCAACAATTGCACATTGAAACAGCACAAAACCCATCTGGGCATTCATTTGGAAAGCACCTTTGGAATGATTTTTTTCTCTCCTGAGGATAAAACTCCAACCCACTGCACACAAGACTCAGAAATGTACAGCCTCATTTTTTATTTTTTTCAAACAAAACGGGGAATTGTAATATTTTTCCCTTTCACTATGATTACTGGGTGAGGTTTTCTGTTCCCCTTTGTATTGGCTTCCTAATATGAAGAAATGATAATTTTTAGCAAAATCTTTGTGGAGAACTGGGATGACTATTTTTTAGATTCATGGACATTCAACAATGGCTAATCTTTCTCACACTAGTTCAGGCAAAAGGAAGTACACAAAAGAAAAAGACATAGTTGTTGTCTGACAAAGTGGACTTGATCCACAAAAGCTAACATTAAAATACAGCCGTTTGTCTTTTAAGTGCCACAATGTTTTTGTCTTTTTGTTTTGTTTTGTTTAGTCTCTGATTTGGATGAGCTGTTTGCCTCCTCTTTGAAAACCAGCCAGTTTTTCTGTGTTTGCTACGAATTTTTATGCTGTAAGCATAGCTAAGAAAAAGGACACTCATCTTGCACATACAGGTAGTTTGTCCAAATTCTGGAGTCCTTAATAATAATAATAATAAAAAATAAGCATCATAAACAATAATATATATATTTTCTTGCTTCTGGCTTGAGCTGGAGGAACTCGGGTCTTCCAAAAATCTTTATTTAAGCTCCTCCATGCAGTGGCTCGGGACTGCAGTGTCTCAAGTGGCTAAGACACTGACTAGGAAGCAGAAGGTCAGCAGTTCGATTCCCGAGTACTGCAGGATGGAAATGAGCTCCCGTCTTCGTCCCAGCTCCTGCCAACCTAGCAGTTCAAAAGCAAGAAATTGCAAGTAGATAAATAGGGATCACTTCAGTGGGAAGGTAACAGTGTTCCGTGTACTCCGGTGTTTAGTCATGCCTGCCACATGACCACGGAAACGTCTGCAGAAGCAGACAGCGTTGGCTCTTCGGCTTAGAAACAGAGATGAGCACTGCACCCTAGAGTCGGATACAACTGGCTTTCGAGCAAGGGAAACCTTTACCTTTATGCAGTGGCTCAAGTGGTTAAGATGCTGACTGGAAGGCAGCAGGGCAGCAGTTCAAGACCCATGTACTGCATGATGGAGCGAGCTCCCATTTCTATCCCAGCTCCTGCCAACCTAGCAGTTCAAAAGCAAGAAATTGCAAGTAGATAAATAGGAAACACTTCGGTGGGGAGGCAAACAGCATTCCGTTCACTCCAATATTGAGTCATGCCTGCCAGATGTCCACAGAAACATCTGCAAATGCAGACAGCACTGGCTTAAAAAGGTTGAGAACTCCTGTCCTAGCTCACCTAGTGCAGCATGTGCTGGCAATAGTGGCTTCTGACCATTATAAATCAACTCCAACATGTCTGGACACGTCTATGTTGTTTTTAAAAAACCTCCTACATTTGTGTCAGTTTGCCAGGTTCAAAATCAATTTGAAGATTGGTGATTATATTATGTATAGGCTAAATATAAGTCAACAGTGTGATGTGGCTGCCAAAAAAGGCCAACACTGTTTTAGGCTGCATTAACAAAAACATAGTCTCCAAAACCTGTGAGGTAATAGCCCCCCCTCTATTCAGCACTAGTTAGACCACATCTAGATTACCTCTAGGTGCTCTAGATGAGCCTGTGTCATTGATCAGTGGTGGCAGCAGAGAAGGGGGTCCAGCTGATTAGCAGAGATGTGGGTCAGCTGAATCCAGTCTCTATTGCCACCACAGATCATTTTATTTTATTTTTAATAGTGATGTGCTACTTTGATTAAAAAAGAAGACAAAATATATTGATAACATGGGAATGTAATCCCAGGTGTCAATGTACAGACAGATGTCAGTGTGGGTGCGCACGCCATCTTAAATACCACTTGATCTTATATTGATATCAATCGTCAAATCTAAATCCTTTTTTACAAGTGTAACCGTTCCCTCTGTTTGTGAGTTTTTACTGCACTAGGATTTTAGCCTCATTCTCTTGCAGACTTGGAGTGACAATATCAAATTCACCTCCTTTTACTTTTACCTTGCTCACAAATCTCAATCTCTCTCTCTCTCTGCTTTTAGCTATCACTCAATTACTGAGGGTCATGGTGGCTTAGTGCTTAAGACGCTGAGTTTGATAACCAGAAGATCAGCAGTTTGAATCCTGAATGCTATGCAATAGAGTGAGTGCCCATCATCTGTCTCCTCTACTGCCAACCTAGCAGTTTGAAAACAAGAAATTGCAAGTAGATAAACAGGTACCGCATTGGCAGGAAAAGTTAACAGAATTCCATGCACTCTGGTGTTGTCGTGCCTGTCACATGACATAGGAACCTCTGCAGATGGTTCTTTGGCTGTAAATGGGGATGAGCTCCATCCCCTAGAGTTCCTACTAGCTTTTGTGCAAGGGAGACCTTTAAGTTTCATGCAATCATTACCATAGTGTGCCATCTGGATTTTTTGAACAGTTGAACTGAAGGAAAATTATCTCCTCCCTCCTTCACACCTCACCAGCAGGTACTTACTTGTTTAAAACAGTCCACTCTATCATCTCATCCACCCAACCCCATATTAAGACACACGGGACTGATTCACATAGAAAGGGAGATTGAGGCCAGGCAAGATCTGCAATCTTTAAGGAACCAGGAGGCATTGATTCCCTTCCCACCAGTGAAATAAAGAGGCAGGATGCATTCATTTGGTTCAAAGGTTTGGGCCATAATTTTATTTAAAAGGTTAACCCCTAACCTGCATTGGGGCCTGGCAGTGCTATACACCTAGTACTATAGCAGGGGAAACTGTATCAGATGGGTGAATCTTGTCCCTGGGCACTGCTAGTCCATGACAGCAACTGCCCAGGCCTACTAACAATCAGGAAGAGAACATTGAGGCCATTTCCAATGAATGGATATTGGACATTCCCCCCCCCCCAGCTGCCCCATGGTGTGCAATGCATGCCCAGCTGATTTGTGTGAATCATGCCAGGCAAGCAACACCAACTCATTGATAGACCCCCTAAAGGATTTACTTCCCCATCCACCTAGCACTACCCACCCATAGCCTAATTATAGACCACACCCTTCTAATCCAAAAATCCATGTCCAAAATAGGATAGGCAAAAAACTACTTGACTTTCCTTTGCTATCTTGAAGCAAGGCAAAAAAAAAAAATCATATTTGGCTTGATAATGGCAACCCCCCAAGTACTCTAGGCCAGGGATCAGCAACCTTTTTAAGTTGGGGGATGGGTCACACTTCCTCAGACAGTTGAGGGGACCGGACAGGTGACCCCCCCCCCCCGCTGTAAATGCTGCTGTAAAACACATCCACAGTTGGCATAAACATGTTTACAACATCCGTGGATGCATCTATGGCTGTTTCCACCATTTCTGGCGGTGGTGGCAGTAGGCAAGATTATTTGGCACTGTGGGCCAAATCTGGCCTGTGAGCCATAGGTTGCTGACCCCTGCTTTAGGCCACAGGTAGGTGGGTTGGTCATCGATAATCAAATCAGCCCAACAGGCTGAGGCTCAGATGGGGCTCCCTTAAATAAACTTTGAGTCCATCCTCCTACCTCAGCATGAGAAAATGAATATTTCATCAGCCTCTGCACCTGTATCTCTCCTCACCAGATGAGGGAAAAGCATCCCACATCTTAAGCTGAAACAAAAGGTCTTATTTTGGGATATGAATTCTCAGCTTGAAAGAGCAAACATCACAGCCTGGGGTGTCCTACTTTCAGTGTGTGCCGAAGAGGACTGAACTTTTTATGTAGAGATGAAGAGCTTCTAGATTCTAGAGGTAGATGAGGAACAGAAAGAGAAAGAAGAAGCAGTGTTCTGCTTAAATATGGATTGTGTGGATGGCCACCCACCCTGTGTCATCACTCTCAAAAACAGCTTGTACCTTCTGGAGGTAAATCTGCATCTCACAAAAGTGCTTTTCAGGTACAACAGCAATCCTTTAAGATGAAAATGATGCTTGCCAGGTCCTGACAAATAGGCATAGAGCTGCATCTTTAAAAAACAAATGCACAGCATAATTAAAATATATTTTCAGGGACAATGGAGTTGTGAGTTCTGATAATTTCTTTAACACTGTCAAGCCTTAGTGATATGGGAAGAACAACTCAGTTTGGATTGTGTTCTGTTTATCTTACATTTTCTTCCCAACCTTGCTTTATATCAGACTTTGAGATCTTGTTTTCGGTGATTTTTTTCCTTACTGTGTCAAATTATTTGTGAATTCAACCTAGCTTGTGCATTTCCCTCCTTGACAATTATATGAGCATTATTAAGTGGAAACAGTTATTTTTAAATGATAGTAGCCACTCAAAGAAAATGCACCAAAACATGACCAGTTTCTAGACATGTTAGAAGTTTACAACACCTTCAAATGTGAAACCAAGCCAGCAGATCATTCTAGCTGATGAAGTGTGAAATTACAGAAAACATTTTACCTAAGTTTCAGTTCTTCATTGAAACTAAAGCAAGAAAGGTGAGAAAAGTTTGGATCCCATGAATTGGAGTCTCAATGTAGTATTTAGCAGGGACAAGCCATTCCTCTATCTCAGGATAAGATAGATGCTAATGCCCAAAATGATAATGCCAATTTGTTTCTCAGTGAGCTGTCCTATGAGTCACTGCTTAACTGATTTCACTTGTTTAGAGGGGAAAACCTCAAAAGGATCCCTTTTCTCAAATGAGCTCAGAGCTAAAATAATTTCTGAACCATTCATGCTCATCCTAGTTTTTATTTAATCATTCTAGTAAATATAAAGTTTGCCCTTTCTCAAAAGCCAGTCATATTTAGGGAGTGGTGTTCATCCACTCTAGGGAGTGGTACTCATCTCCATTTACAGCCAAAGAGTTAGTGCTGTCTGCATCTGCAGTTTCCATGGTCATGTGGAAGGCATGACTAGACACTGAAGCACATGGAAGGCTGTTATCTTTCCTGCTGAAGCAGTTCCTATTTATCTACTTGCAATTTCTTGCTTTCGAGCTGCTAGGTTGGCAGGAGCTGGGACAGGAGCTCACTCTGTCATGCAACACTTGGGTCTTGGACTGCTGACCTGCCAGCCTTTGAGTCATCAAGTTCAGCATTTTAACCACTTAACCACCAAATGACACTAATCATTCCATTAGCACGACGTTCATACATAGCTAGATTCTAGCCAATTGATTTCTAGACAAATGGCACTTATTAACAGCTATCAATGCAAATAATATGGTTTTTAATGAAATGCTTGTAATTGCCACAATAATTAACTACTCTCTTTCTAACAAGGGGATCACCTCATGTAATTGCACATTGCCAACTCTTGCTTAACTGATTTCACTTGTTTAGAGGGGAAAACCTCAAAAGGATTCCTTTTCTCAAATGAGCTCAGAGCTAAAATAATTTCTGAACCAAAGTGTTGAGCTCAAAGGAGAATTGGCTCTATGCAATCTTACTGTACTTGAGTGTGGGCAAGCTTGGGACAGAAACCGTTTCTTCTGTAAGTCACTATCTGTACAGTTTTTTGAGCTATAAACAATCTCAGCACTTCCTTTTTGCATGTCCCTTCCTTTCCTTTTGGGAAGAGGTATTGATGAAGATCCTTAGAGAAAGTGTCTGGGAAATGGGTGACACATTTAATCAGATCCTACTAGTACCCTATGGCATTTCTGAATTAAAAGATAATGCCAGGATAGTTCAGTCAGGGAGGGAGGGAAGAACATTCTTACAATAGCAAACAACAACAAGACACTTGGGCTAAATCTTTGGAAAATAAAAAGAGAACGGGAAAAAATGTTTTGCACTCCAAAAGGTAGCACTTGCCTGTGGGAAAGTCACTGCAGTAATTTCCAGATAAAAATCAGTGCTACCAAGGGGGGGGGGATCTAGATAGAAAAAGAGAGACAAGAGAATAAGAGTGAACTTTGGCACCCGATTAGGCAGGGAATATCTAAACACTTCAAAGCTTGATTTATGTGTCGATAGCATGAAAGCTTATCTGTCAACTATCTTTGAGGAGGGAAATATTTTGAATGATATTTTTCTTTTCTATTCTGCCATCTGTTTTTCAACCCTTTCCACTTGCAGAGTTCTGACAACTTCTGATGGCAGCCTTTCAATCAGCAAATCAGGGGGTGAAACCTGCAGAGTGATGGCTGGAGGAAACACCTCACTTGGGGTGGTGTTTCTTTTTCTTGCATGCTTTACATGATACCTGGTGATTGAGACTAGCTTGTTATTCTGAGCTTTCACTTTGACATTAGAAATGGCCAGTAGACAGCATATCATACAGAAAACCAAAATATCCATGACTCTAAGACGTTAGAAGGGCCCACTTCTATCATGATATGCCCACTTCTATCTAAGATGTTAGATGTGCACACTTCTATCATGCTCACCTCTTTTTGAAAATGTTAGGATTTAATTTGCTGCATAGTATTTCATGGCATCAATTTCATATATAAATATACTTGGAATACGTGGAGCCATTATTCAGCGAGGAGTCCCTGCATGAGTAGACATCTCTGCAACAACATTCTGCACAACTTGCAGTTTTTTAAGCACACATACACACCCCTGTGAGCTGCCATGGTTGAGCAGAGGTCCAAACACAAGCCTCCAGAGTCCTAGTCTTCATTCTATTCACTACACTGGGTGTCAAGCAATAGGAGTTGGTAAATGCTCAGGATGAGAGGTATTTATAATTTATTACTTTCCATTTTAGTGTGGATAATAATATCCTGATAGGCGACATTTTTCCGACTGGTCAGCTGTGCTGGTTTTGCACTTCCCAGGAGTGTCACCAAAGTGGAAAGGAGCATGGTCAAATTAACTAATCATTGGGAAATTTTTAGTTTAAAAATAAAATTAAAGTGTCAGCATGACATAATTTAGCTAAAATATATAATAAATAGGGGGAAAGGCAAATATATTTGGTACCCATTAGTCCCTGTTAAAATATATAACTACACTGAAAACATTATGTTTTAATTTTAATATTTGCTGATTCAAAAAGCAACCAATCAACCTAGCCAGCTGTGTGAGTATATAGTCTTTGGAAAAGTCTGTGTTTATGGTCCATAGACACCTGGAAAAGCTAGCAAGACAGTCTCTGAGAAAGTTGGAGAATGATGCTGCAGAAGAGCTATTGTAGAAAGAGATTTATGTGTCTTGGTCTAAATTCAGGGTGGGCATCAACAGGTTCGCACGAGTTTGCCAGAACCGGTAGCAAAAATTCTGGCTGGCCCCGCCCATCCAAGTTTTGAAATAAAGTAGTCATAATTCAGGTGCAACGCAAGGCTTTCACCCTGGCCACAGCCACCATACCACGCCCACAGTGTGGTAGTAGATTTTTTTTGAGCCCACCACTGTCTAAATTCCCCCCAAAAGTCAAGTGAACTGAGTGCACAAAGGAGACAGTAGTAGATATTCAAATGAGCAAACAATATGAATGGCCAAAGCACTTGGCAAAGGCAAGCCATAAACCTTAGTCCTACTGGCACATCAAAGTAGGTAAAGAAGAAATCAGTGAATCACCAAGGTCAGGTTGCCAGGGTATCAATCAGACAAGAATTTTAGGAAGACTGAAAGTAAGAAATAAGAAAAATGAAGTGTTTTAGGACAATTCAGAATCTAGCCATCTGACTACTATTTTTAAAAACCCATTTGTAAATCTTGACATTGATAACACACTAGCTAAGTGGACTTCATTGTAAATAATGTGTTGAGTGATAGTTGACTCCAATACCTTTAAGTTATTATGATATGGAATATTCAAAAGACTGTCAGAGATATAAAAATAATTTGGAACATATATACATACATTTATGGTGGAAATGTAAGAAGGAGAAGAAATGTGGTAAAGGGTTTTTTATATATATTAATGAATCAATTTATGGATATTAAGGAATCAATTTATGGATATTAAGGAATATTAATTATATCTATAAATTTGGAGATGTATCCTAAAATACCATTATTAATGGATTTTGGATATATATATATATAGATATAATGGAAAAATAAAGAAATGATAATTATATTTGTTCCAGTAGTGACCTTGAACATAGTGGAAAGTAGATTGCATTTTTAACTTGATAATTGTTATATATGAAACATAGTTGTTAATAATTAATTAACATGTAAAGTTTAAAGAGGGATTAGCAGAAAAAAATATTTTAGAGAAATATGGAGAGAATTCCTAGAATATTTATCGGTGAAAGAGAAAGGAGCAAAACCACAATATGTATAAACTTTTGGGTGAAGAACAGATAAATATGGAAACCCAATATTATATAAAATAATTATTATATAAGGTTTATAAGACCCACAGATAGTGGGAGTACATACAGATTAACACTGTTATGTATTTCTTTTTGTTTATGGGTAATTTCTTGTTTTGTATTATTTTTATTTATTGTATTTTTTCTCAATTATATTTTTAAAGTAAATAGTGTTTTGAGAGCTATGTAGTTGTTGCTAGGATCCAAAACAGGAAATTTAAAACTATGAGCTGTCAGTGCAAAATGTCAAAGACATACACATGGCTGTAGAGATCTAAACATTGTACAAAACTGCTTTTGTTGTAGATCAATGCATATTACAGAAACAGCATCAAAGGTAGTTTATTTTCATAGCAGGCAGCTGGGACTTACTTGAAATTGATATAGATTTTTCTTCCAACTAAACGCCCAAGAGGCTCTTGGTACAAACAAGGACTGAATACACAGAATGTTACACTGACTTTGAGGACAGTTCCTGGAAGCAGTACTGTAGCTATCATCCAACTTTGCTGTTAAAAAAATTAGAGAACAGTGTGTAATATTATAATAATATAGAACCTTTTCTGTTAAACTATGCTATCTCAGAGGCAGTTAAAATTACTTTCCAGGTCCTGCTTTCATTGAGAAGACAGTATATCTCTAGTATTGTGCTATAATTTGGTGGGATTGGAAGAAGGCAGTTATGTGCAACATTTCTTTGGCTACTGAGGTGGATGTCGTGATAATCCCAAGAGACATTCACACATTTTAATTTATTTTAAAGAAAGAAGGTACCCCCCCTTGTCCAATGACACCCCTGACAGTGGATCGATTCAGCTTTAAAATGATCAACTCTACAACACAAATGACCAGTCTTTTAATAAATGAGGTGCAGTTGCTACCTCATTTTTCCAAAATCTGGAAATAATTAGTTTAGGTCACTAGTTTGTAGTAATTATTTTTTCCATTAATGAAGATACAACTAAATTCCATTGCAATGTAATTTTACAAACAATAGCTGCATTGTGGTGTTGTTTGTTTGCTTATTTAATACATTTATAAACCACCCTTATAGTGGAAATTCAAAACTCTTGGCAGGTTAAATAGACATTACAATAAAATTTAAAAATCTAACATTTTATCTTTATTGGTATGGAACTCTGGTATAACTAATTGATGGTGGATAATTATCACATGGTTCAAATGTTGGCTCCCACTCTTCTTCATGCTGCAGTGCTGACATATGATCTGCCATGGGTGCTGCAGCAATCATAAACTGGATGGGTTACATAAGAACATAAGAACAGCCTTGCTGGAACAGGCCACAGCCCATCCAGTCCAGCATTCTGTCTCACACAGTAGCTCACCATTTCCTTCAGGGTATTCCCAAGCAGATGCCTTCCCCTGCTTAGGATTCCCTGGAAATGGCATTGAGAGATATCCTAGTGAAAAAACCGTTTGGAGAGATATCTTGGCTAAGAAAAAAGTACAACCGTCGTATTGTCATAAAAGTCTTTATAGGTGTAAATATAGCCAGAAACGAAATAATTTAAAAAATTCCTCTATGGGTAGAAACAAAAACTATAGCTGATCGCTGGTAAATAGGAAAATAAGCCAAGATGAACAAAAAGCATGGAAGTGCACAGAAATAGCGATGTAGTTCTCTAAGTCGATACTAGTTATAGCGACTTTTCGAATAAGAAATATCTTCTTCAAGGAGATCTATACATAGAAATTACACATAAACAGAATACATAGAATTTACACATAAAAAAGAAACAGGTTAGATTCCAAATGCACGCATCATTTTTGGCTGATTATCATCGTCTCTCCAGGATACCTCGAGGACTCAGAATTAATAAGGGACCCACCCTATTTAGACACAACAAGGAATTCACGGACAAATGGGCTGCCATTTTAGACCGTTGCTCCTTCGATCTTATTTTACTGATTATTGAACAATCACATAAAGAATTGGAAGTGGTTCAGGAGGATATTCAAAAGCTTTCTACTACTCTCCAGACGCAATTAGATCAGCCCATGTTCGACAAATCAGTAGAGGAACTCAACAATAAGATTCACCAATTCCGGGATTCCCTAGTACAATTCAAGAAGAAAAGGTTTTCTAGGGATACCCAGGACTATTCCTCTGATAGAGTTTACAGGTGGAGCTTTCAGCAAGGATCTTCTCGACCTAAGCATGTCACTTGGAAAGACCAGACTTTCTCTTCGGACTTTGAGACTTCGGATTCCGATGCCCCATCTACCTCCTGTGATGAGTCCCAACAAAAGACTTATGATTTCAGAACTAGGAATCGACAAGGCTTGCAGCAACGCTCAAATTCTTTTTTAGGGAAAAGAAGGACTCTGCGGGGGGGGGGGGGGGGCAGGAAAACATAGTTTTCAATTTGTCTTCCAGACTGTTGGCTAACAATGAGGTACGTCTTCTTTCGCTGGGTCTTACTTTTGTTCCCACTCCCCATTACTGTTCCTTCAACACTCGTGTTGATGTGTTTAAACTCATTAGATTGCTTAAATTGAAGGTCTTTTTTAAGGGGATAGATTCACAGTCCAGGGACATGTTTAAACCTAAGTCTCAGTTTAACCCACCAGTAGATGACCCTGCAATTGAGGTTTTCCACAAACAGGTACTCCGGGATTTGTCGCATATTGAGAAGAGCCACACCAAAGGTTGGCATAATTTATCTAAACAAGACCATGCCACCTTAAATGAGCTAGCACACGACTCTTCTATTGTCATAAAACAGGCAGATAAGGGGGGAGGAATAGTGATATTAGACACCTCTGATTACACGGCGGAGGCAATTAGACAATTGGGCAATGAGTCTTCTTATTTAAACATCAAACATGATCCGACTCATCATGTCATGAATATCATTAAAACGGTTATATTTGAGGGCATTTCTTTGGGCTACATTACACATAATACTGCTAAGTTTTTGTATAATGAATACCCTAGAACTCCTATCTTTCACCTGATTCCCAAAATCCACAAGCCCAGAATTCAGGGCATGCCCACCCCCGCCAGGCCAATTATCTCCGGCGTAAACTCCGCCCTCGAACCCATTGCTAAGTATTTGGATTCTTTCATTAACCCATATGCTAGACAAACCCCTTCATTCATTAAAGACACCACACATTTTATTTCTCAGGTAGAGGGCTTGGTCGTCCCTCCAACGGGGGTGCTCCTTACACTTGATGTGGAAGCGCTCTACACCAATATACCCCTTGAGGAGGCCAGGACTATTGTCCAGGATAAGTTGGATTCTAGAGCATCTTTACTTCCACCAACTCATTTTTTAATGGATTTATTAGATATCATTTTTGAACATAATTATTTTAGATTCGACAAATCGTTCTACTTACAGGTAAGAGGCATGGCCATGGGGTCCCCATTGGCCCCCTCCGTCGCCAATATGTACTTGAATAATTTCGAAAGTCTTTACATTCACCACTCCTCCAATCCCCATTTAGGTCACATCATATACTATGGCAGATTCATTGACGACCTATTCTTTATTCTTGATTCCTATGACATTGTTGACCAATTTGTACAATGGATTAATTCCATTGACAACAATTTATGCTTCACCCCCCATTACCATACTTCCTCCATCCCTTTTTTGGATGTGGAGGTTTACATTTCAGGATCTAGAAAGGTGGCGGTCAAACTGTATAGGAAACCAACAGATAGAAACCCATACTTAGCATACTCCTCCCATCATCCAGCCTTTGTTAGGAACAATATCCCTTTTGGGCTTTTTGCTCGTGCCAAAAGAAATTCCTCTACACCCGCTGACTTTCACACATCTGCTTCTGAAATTCTATCTAAACTCAACAATAGGGGTTATCCCATGCATATCATTAATTCGGCATTCCAACGAGTCAGGGATACTCCCAGACAGTGCTTGTTCGATAGGAAACAACGAGGTGGGGGCAATTTAATCAGGTGCTCCTTTGAATATTCACCAGTGGCCAACCGAGTCAAGAATATAATCTATAAACATTGGCATCTGGTTCAAGACCTTCCAGGTTGTAAGGACAGACCATTGATAGGGTTTAGGAGAGCGCGATCTATCAGTAATATGCTAGTACGATCAGATCATACTGCTAGATATAAATCTACTGATAAATTGCTTCCCACAGGACATTTCAAATGCCATTCGTGTATGGTTTGCCAATTTTCTTGGGAAACTAAGGAAATTGAGGTTCCCAACAAGGGTTTAACATTCACCTTGCAATCACTCTCAAGTTGTGCCAGTAAATGTGTTATTTACATGTGGGAATGCCCTTGTCAGAAGCGCTATGTGGGTCTTACCAGCAGACCCCTCAGACAGCGGATTTCGGAACATAGGTCCAAAATAAGACATCAGGTTAAAGAAGCCCCTTTGGTCTCTCACTATATTGAAAAGCGCCATACGGATAGGGACTTCCGTTTTGTAGTATTAGAGATTGTTAGATCAAAATTATTCGAACGATGTGATATTTACAAAAGATTGAGACAAAGGGAAGCATTCTTCATTCATTTTCTCGACACAATGTATCCTAATGGGTTAAACCAGGAGCTCGACTTGGCAGCGTTTCTGTAGGAGTACAATCCTCATCACCTGGGTGAGCTCTAATTTAGCTATCAGCTACACATGAGTCAGCTTTTAACTGTAATAAAGGTAGCTGTTTCTCATACACCTTTCAACGTCCATATGCACCTAATAATTTGAGCGGAGGCAGGACGCGGGTTTAAGAAATCAGCATTACACGTTGGTTAGCTTGTATTCTCATTCTGTATATACATTGTATTTTTATGTGCCTATGTTATTTATATTCAGCCATGTTAATCATTCTGTTTATGTGTAATTTCTATGTATAGATCTCCTTGAAGAAGATATTTCTTATTCGAAAAGTCGCTATAACTAGTATCGACTTAGAGAACTACATCGCTATTTCTGTGCACTTCCATGCTTTTTGTTCATCTTGGCTTATTTTCCTATTTACCAGCGATCAGCTATAGTTTTTGTTTCTACCCATAGAGGAATTTTTTAAGTTATTTCGTTTCTGGCTATATTTACACCTATAAAGACTTTTATGAAAATACGACGGTTGTACCTTTTTCTTAGCCAAGATATCTCTCCAAACGGTTTTTTCACTAGTTGAGCTCTTCACCGTTTGCGCCCCTTTCTTCTCGTATTGAGAGATATCCTGCCTATCTCTCCAACCCGGAGGTTGTCCTTAAGTATCCATAATTATAGCCATTGATACCCTTGTCCTCCATGAACTTGTTTAATCCTTTCTTAAAGCTGTCAAGACTGACAGCTGTCACAACTTCTTCTGGCAGGGAGTTCCACAGACCAGTAAACTTATGTTCCATACCATAGGCCCTTGGTGGTGAACCTATGGCACATGTGCCAGAAGTGGCACACAGAGGCCTTTCTCCTGGCATTTGGTTGATCGAGGGGAAGCCTCACCCTGCCCCAACTCACTGGTGTTACTTCCCCACCATCCCTCTGTGGGAGTAGCACTCATGTGGGTGGGGAGCACTTGTGGGGGCAGGGAGGCCCTGCAGGGGGTTGGGAGCACTAATGGGGTGTGGGGAGGCCCTGTGGGGGCTGGGAAGAATTATTGGGGTAGTGGTGGGGAGGTCCCATTGGGGGCAGGCACACTCTGAAATCCTGGTGTCCCCCCATCATATAATTCTTATTATTCTGTAGTTTGACCCCATGACCCCCTTAAATTTATAATCATTGTTATTTAGCATTAGCAAGTTCCAAAAGGTGGGGGCCGTGATGCCATCTGGCTTTACTGGAACTCCTGGCAAACTGGGTGTAAATTCCTTCTCCAAGGACACTTCCTAGGTGAACTTGCGAGTTAGCACAATGGTCCTTTGACCATTGTGTGGAAGAATTTTGGACTTTAATATGGGCCCCCACTAATGTTCCTCCCCAGAACTCCTTACCCTAAACATATGTATCTCTTTTTGTACTAACTCCCTGGCCATCTGACACCAGGCATTCTTATCTGAAGTACGCCAGTGAAATGTGACAGAGATTCGCCATCTAACTGTAGTTCCTTTGTTAGAACAGTAGGATTGCTGATTCAAGGTATAGCCAGGTTTTATGATAAATACTAGCTGTAAAATAAAGGAGACAGCCTTCTCACTTTGGACCCTCGAATAAGTTTATGTGTGTCTTTACTTTTACACCGCTGCAGTAGGCAGATCACAACATTATTCAAAAAGTGAACTCCGCATGGAGGAAGCCTAAAAGGCCATTAACTTGGTCTAACTAATTATCATTTTGCCCCAGTTAAAAACCAAATTGCCCCCTGTGGGGCATGTGCCCCATGTTGGGAACCATGGAGCTAAAATATATGCTTTATGTTACTTTTGAGAAACCATAAAATATTTTCCATTTTAAATAAAAAAATTAATACAGTTAAAGATGTTGAAACTTTCATGGTTTGGTAGAATAAACATATGCAAGATGAAAAGTATTCTGAAAATAAATTTCCTTTTGGAGAATCTCCCTATAAAAATAAGAGACAGACCTAAAGGATTGGCAAAAAAAATTGAATGAGTACTGTAACAATGGGAAAAGTCCAAGATTAGCTAAATCATTACGGTACATGAAACAGAAAGAAGGGGGCATAGGTATTCCAAACATAACAAATTATTATAAAGCATTTCACTTGAAGAGAGTACTAAAAAAGCTAACAGAAGAAAATTTAGAAAGTGAATAACCAGATTGGCTTGCGTATACAGAATTAAAAGGAGAGATATTCTTGGGGAACGACCTTCAAAAATGAAAATTAATAGTTTATCATTAAAGATAAATATATAACTTGTGGAATACGCTTAAGGAAAAAGCAATTCCAAATAGATCTCCAATTTTAGAACTAGATCTAAAAGATTGTCCATTAAACTCTTCAAAAGAAGTAAGACATACTTTATTACAAAATAAAACACTGTTGGTGAAAGATGGGATAAAAAAATGTAGGAATCGACAAGAAAGGTATGAGATCTATAAAAAGTTAGGGTTAAAATGGTCTCAAGCGATTCAAATGGACAAGTGGGATAAAAAAATTAGCGAAATTGAACTGGTAGAAAGACCACCAACACTGTTTGAGGAGATAACATATGAGATTAGGAGTGGACTGAAAACAATAAGTAAACTATATCATGAATTGAATTCCAAAAAAAGGGCACAACAATCATTAAGCCAAGTGTGGGAGAATGATTTAGGAATTGTTATTAAGGAGAACATGTGGAATAACAAATGGACTCAAAGAATTATGAAGACACTGTCTGTTAGAGAAAAGGAGCATAACAGTAAGATCCTATGGAGGTGGTATTTGACACTGTTTCAAGTTCATCAAATGAATAAGAACCAGTCTGAACAACATTGGAGGTGTAAGATAGAAAGAGGAACATACTTACATAAGTGGTGGGGGTGTTGCTATGCAATGAACTTTTGGAAATTAATAGAAAAGGAATTAAATTAAATCCACAAATTGTATTATTGGGAGAGATAGAAGAACTTAAAATAGACAAAAATAAAAAAGAATTGCTACTCACCTTGCTATCAGTTGTGAGACAATTAATAGCCAAAGAATGGAAAAAAATAATTTGTGATAAATAAAATTAGGTGGTATAGAGAAGTTTGGCAATTTGCATTAAATGAAAAGTTAACAATGGAAGTGAATTTAAAAAAGGTATAATAAGGAATAGAGGATTTTGGGAAATTTGGAACCCATTTGTTAGATATGCTTTGACAAATGAAGTTGAGGTTATTCCAGGCCCTGAAATGTGTAAATTTTGGGAGAGTTAGAGGAAAAGTGGAAACTTTACAAATTCCACTGTATAACACGGGTGAGTTTTTTAAAGTCCATTGTAAGTATGCTAATTGTGTTTTGTGTTTGTACTGTGGTATTGTGTCATTGTTTTTTGTAATCTGATACTTGTATGTTTGTAAATGTATGAGTGTATGATAAATTTGTTTAATTAAAAATTAATTGAAAAAATATTTTTCATTTTAAATTATAGCTAAAAATTAACTATTTGGGGGCCATTGTGATTGTGATTAGTTGGTTGGTTTTAAAAAAAACCCTTCCTAAATTCTGCCTTTTCAAAAGTTAAGGGGGATAATGCACATGTGTATATTGGTGGTGGGGGGGGGGTGTTCCAAAAATAAAAATATATTTGGACAAACTGGCACATAAATGTTCTTGACCAATCAGCGAAACCCTGTTAATTGGCTCCATAACACCTTTGGCATAACTTTCAACAGCAAATGGCCACTTGACTCTCCAAATGCTTAGTAATATAGTGCACCTATGTTAGTTGTGACTTATAACTTGATTTCAGCCAATGTTTCCTTGTTTGGTCAGAGGAAATGCCAATATCTTGAAGAGTGACTACTTAATTTCAGAAACCCAAAATTAATTTTGAAACAAAATTATTATTTCAATGAAATGAGAGGCTTTCCATTTAGGAAGATGAATAAAGATAGATTTTCTTTTCAAAGTGGTCTCTTAGGATTTCTCATTAATTACCATAATAAAATAATTAGTTGTCTTAGGTTGGAATAGCAATGTTTAAATTGATTACAATAAAATCTAATTATGCTCTCATGTTGTTGGCAGAAAGTTTATTCGTATCTCCATCATTAAGTTTTATAATTACACAATAAATTAAATGTTTACAAATTGTAAATAAATAAAAAGTGCAATTTACCTCCAAAGCATGGCAAACAAGGCATCATTTGAAGCTATTTCAAAAATTACATGTTTAGTCATACAGTACATATTAAAACTAATGGGCATAGCTCTTTTGACTAAGATAAAGGTATGTCACCCTTGCTCAAAAGTCAGTTGTATCTGACTCTAGAGTTCAGTGCTCATCTCTGTTTCATAACTGATGAGCCAGCACTGTCTGCTTCTGCAGACATTTCTGTGGTCATGTGGCAGGCATGACTAGACACTGGAGTGCACAGAATGCTGTTTACCTTCCCAACAAAGTGGTCCCTATTTATCTACTTGCAATTTCTTGCTTTCGAACTACTAGGTTGGCAGGAGATGGGACAGAGATGGGCTCTCATTCCATTCTGCAGTATTTGGGTATCGAACTGCTGACCTGCCCCTCCCAGGCAGCGTCTTAGCCACTTGAGCCACTGCAATCATATGAAGTGATTCTGACTATGTACTGTCTACCAGAAGAAGACAGATGGTTTACTGTAGATTTATTCTCAGTGATAGCTGAGGAGCCCTGGTGGTGCAGTGGTTAAACTGCTGTACTGAAACCAAAATGTTGTAAATTCGATCCTGACCAGCTGTCAAGGTTGACTCATCCTTCCATCCTTCTGAGGTCGGTAAAATGAGTACCCAGCATGTTGGGGGAAAGTGCTAGTTAAATTGTGAACTGCCGAGAGAGTGCACTAAGTGCTACGGGTGGTACAGTATATAAGTATGATTGCTTTGCTTTGCTCCCTTCAACTGAAAACAAATTGAAAACAAAGGAAAGGAATACAGTACAACTCTACAACTCCCTTTTACTGGAATATCTGGCCTTCAAAGGTGGTTTGAAAATAACAGATCAGTTGGGCTGGTGTCCTCTAAGCATCACCTCTTAGTACCTATCAAGTGCATAATCACAAGGGGCTGTTGGGAGCACATTACTCTGAGAGTCTGTTTGTCCTTTTGACCATTTAACCTCCACTTCCTCCCACATCTATTGTTAGACTGATATTTTCAACATCTGCCTATCAGTCTCACTTCCTCCTTTTCCTAATCTGTAATGAGCAGACATGCTGCTACTAATCATCCATGTGCCCTTCTGTGCTACATATCTATTCTGGTAGAATTAGGGTTTAGGTTTTACTATTTCAAATTTAACTTCCTTTCTAAAGATTAGTTGGTTTGTATTTATCCTACCTTCTTTATTATGGAATTAGTGGTCCATGCATTTACATAGTACTTATTCTGCTTCTAAGAACTTTTTTTTCTTCCTCTCTCACATGAACTTTCACAACAAATTCCACTTATAGGTGCAAGAATGCTAAACGGAACTGGACATTACTTTCAAGTCATATTGATGCTTCATCAGTTCTAGTTGCTATCATTCCATTCTTAGTGGATGCATAAAGGGCCCTGTTCCTAGAACTGGTAGTTTATCTCTGTTGATAGGAATTATTCAACCTCTCCCTTCTTCTATATGTTTCCCAAAATGGAGAAGATTTTCATTTCATTTCAATTTTAATTTATACCCCGCCCTACTCGGTGCAGGCCGACTCAGGGCAGCATTAAAACGTATTATAAAAGTTACAACCAATACAATAGATAAAAGAAATCAACAATGCAATGTACAATGAATACAAAAATACAATATTTTGATACACAGAACAGAATTACATATAAGCATTAATCAATAGCAGCAGGGGGACCTCAATTCCCAAAAGTCTAAGTCAGTACATTGGCTGATCAGTGCTTTATGGAATTGGCATGGCTTCTGGGAATTGATGTCCGAAAACCAAAGATTGGGAAACAGTCTCTCTCTCTCTCTCTCTCTCTCTCTCTCTCTCTCACACACACACACACACACACACACACATTTTTTTAAAGCAGCTGGAAAAGCACCTGCTAGGCTGGTTTTGAAGTAGCAGCAGAAGCCAAGTTCTAAGTACTGTTGCTGTGACTTCCCCCAGATTATCCTAGACATGACCTGATATTCATGGTAGCACAACTCCTATATGGGAGGCAGACATAGCAAAGTCTTCTACATACTGGGAATAGATGCATCTAGCCAAAAAATTAGAATGTTGATTCAATTTGTTCAGTGAATATTTTATTTATTCAATTTGTAAAGCCGCCCCAATCAACAAAAAATCCCCAACATACATAAAATCCCAAACGTTTAAACTATATAAACCATTAAAATTCCTAAAAAAACACTGAAAAACTACCTTCCACCCACACCAATTAAAATCTAGTTAAAACCTTTTTAAAAACATGAGTGATCCTGCTCTAAATGAGCCAATGGGGGGGGGGGGTTGCTCCCTCTCCACCTCCCCACACTTGCCCTGCCAGACAGGTTTTCAGCTCTTTCCTGAAGGGCAGCAGCTCTGTCTGGATATGCAGTTCAACTGGCAGGAGGTTCCATAGAGCTGGAGCGGATACCAAAAGGGGTCTTCTTCTAGTGCTAGAGAGGCGAGCCTCTGTAGCAGTTGGTATTTTTAAGAGCCCCTCTGGTCTGGTCTAGTAGGATGGGCAGATATCCTTGGGGTGATGTGGTCTCTTAAGTATCCTGGCTCACTACTATGTAGGGCTTTAAAGGTAATTACCAGCACCTTGTATTGCACCCGGAGGCACACTGGCAACCAATTTTTCCAAGATTTGCAGCTCTTATGTGTGGGATGTAAAGAATGTGAGAGAGTCTCTCTGACATAGAAGAAAGTTAATATTTAAGTCTGATTCAAAATGCTTGTTTTGATTTTTAAAGCTGTTCAGCACCTGAAGCTAGCTTGTTTGAAGGACTACCTCTCTGCAGTATTAATTCATTAATGATTATATCAAATGGATTCTGAATTATTCCAGTCTCTCCTTCTGTGAGACACTCTGGGACCTTGCAGTACCCCTAAGTGCTTGCCTATCAGTCCATATTGGGGTGGGATGGAGTGGGCTAAATATGAATCATAAGAGGTCCAATATGCCATTCAGTGCAATCTTAAACAACATATATATATGTTGTTGTTCTTCAGTCGCAGTCGATTCCGACCCTTTGTGACCCTATGGACCATTGTTCTCCAGGCGCCTCTGTCCTCCGCCATCCCCCTCAGCACTCCCAGTTCTGTGCCCATTGTGTCTACAATACCATCTAGCCATCTCATCTTTGGCCTTCCCCTTCTTCTTTTGCCCTCCACCTTTCCCAACATCAAGGCCTTCTCAAGTGAATCCTCCCTTCTCATTTGATGTCCAAAGTACTTTAGCTTCGTCTTTACTATTAGACCTTCCAATGAGCAGTCAGGGTTGATTTCTTCTAAGATTGACCTATTTGTTCTCCTCGCTGTCCAGGGTACTCTCAAAACTCTCCTCCAAACCACATTTCAAAGGCATCTATTCTTCTGCGTTCAGCTTTCCTTGTTGTCCTTGTTGATGTATATATCAATCTCTGTCATAGACTTTTCTCTGGGTTTCCCCACTGTCTGTTGTAGACTCCCCCCAACCCCCCCCAAGCCCCCCCAAAAAAACTCCCATAAAACAACCATAAGCTTTTTTCTGGGCCAAATCAATACTTCTTTGATCTAGACCTGTCCTGCTGCTCTACCTGTGATAGCACACTAACAACATACTGATTGAGGGGTGACCCCCTGCCTGCTGGCTTGTATAAATAAATACTCTGTCTAGACCCTACCTCTTTTTATGGATGGGATGGGTGGGTTTTTAATAGGGATGGTTTTTTAATGATATTATGGTGATATTCTTTCTATCTGTTTTTATGTTTTTTTATCTATCAGCCACCCGGAGTTGCCTCGGTGAGGGGGCGGTGATACAAATTTGAATAAAATACAATAAAATAAATAATCATAGACATCTTATGGGGATCATATGGTGGTGAATAACTTGCTTATCAGTAGTATGGACATCAATGATTATTACCAGGTTCATCACATACCTTACAACTTTACTCACAACAAGGTAGAAGACTATAAACAATGTTCTGGATCAGGACCTACAAAAAATTAAAAACAAAATAAAACATGGGTATGGAGTTCCCAGATCTGAGCATCTGGCCTTAGATCTCAGGTTTAAGTGTTATTGTTTGATCTGGATTTGGAATAGAAATCTCAGTGAATATGGAGATACCAACATGACAAGCTTAGATTTTGTCTTCACTTCATACACTGTTGATTGGAAACGTTCAACAGCACCTTCACTTTTTTTATTATCTTCCATGCTCCAGATTAAGTGGTATCTGCAATTTACATACTGGTCTTTACTTTCATATGGAACTGTGGTGGTTTTGCATTTTATTTACATTTGCTTTCATGCAGTATATTTCTTTTGCATTATTTTGACTACTCATTTCTTACTTGTTATTGGGGTAGTTAAAATCAGAAAGAATATGGTGCATACATTGGTATATTGATTACAAACTAATTCTACTTGAATTGAAACAGTGACAAACCACCAAGTCTGTAGACCTAATCATTTGTGCCCATGTTCAAATCAATTACTATGGTGGCTCAAGTGGTTAAGACACTGAACACGTTGACTGGAAGGTCGGAGTTCAATTCCCGGGTACTGCATGATGGAGTGAGCTCCCATCTCTGTTCCAGCTCCTGCCAACCTAGCAGTTCAAAAGCAAGAAATTGTTAGTAAATAAATAGGGACCACTTTGGTGGGAAGGTTAACAGTGTTCTATGTTGAAGCATGCCTGCCACATGTCCCTGGAAACATCTGCAGATGCAGACAGTGCTGGCTCTTTGGCTATAAACAGAGATGAGCACTGAACCCTAGAGCCAGATACGACTGGCTGCTTGTACTCCACTTTTACCTTTTATTTCATACTTGTGTCTTCATATTGTCTGTCACATAAACATCATTTTGCAATTACTGAGGAAGAGAAAGGTTTACCCTTTAACATTACACTGGCCAACCTTTGGGTCTTAGCCTTTGGCTTGAAATCACAGGGAACAGAAGACCATTCTAATCTGCTAACTTCATAAAAATAGCGGCAATTTTGTATTGCTGTGGAGGCCACCAATGATGAGGTATAGCCTGCATGAATCAGACAACATTCCCTGATACAGATTTAGAGGAAGTAGTTTTAGAAACCCTGACAAGATCTTTGCCGTTCCTTTTGCATTAAACTGTGCAGTTTAATGATAGTACAGTATTCCATTTTGCTTTTTTCTCAAGCAAGAATTGTTCTTGCAGTTACCCTGATTTCAAACTCCATTGCACTGAAGAGGCAGAACCCTGACTCTTGTCACAATCATCTCCCATTATTCAGTTTTATAGCATGATTTCTTATTCTGTTTAGAAAGAAACTATTGCATGACTCTAACATCCACTTTATTAGTCAGCCCTACACCTTCACATTATAGGGGTGTTCAAAAAAACCTTGCTGTTGCTTTGAAAAACAGCACCTACTTTGTCAATACACTTGCTTTGACATAAAAAGGTTGTAAACTAGAGAAGACGAAAATGTTCATTGAAAGTGCTAGGACGAAGATTAAATGTGTGTTGTTGTGCAGATGATAAAAGACCATAAGGCTCCAGATTGCCAAGAGAAAAACAACAAAATGCATTTCCTTGAAACTTCCCATTATGTAACCTATATAACTAAGCCATCTGAGTAACTCAATAAATTAGGTCTCTGGCTGCAGAGCCAGAGCTTGGGAGTTCAATTCCCCAGTATAACATTCAGAAAGGAGACTGTGGTAGCTCAGTGGTTAAGGTCTTCTTGTTATCTGGAAGGCTAGCACGTCAGCAGTTCCATACCTGGGTATTGCATGACGGATTAAGTGCCTGTCTCTGTCCCGGCTCTTGGGGGCATGAAAGGAGCCTCATTTGGGCATTTCTTGAGCAGAGTTTCTTCCACAAAAATCCTTTAAACCCAGAATAATTTCTGGCATAAAATTATTATTAGTATACTCTCAGAAGAATAGCCAGTGTACGAAGGGTCCTCTACATATAAAACCATGGACATATTTTCTTTAAAGAGAAGACAATGAAAGTTGCAAGGCTACATTTTCTAGTTTATAATATCTTTTCACATAAATAACACCAAGAATGTGGCGGATTCTTTCAGTCTACAAATATTTCAGTGGAGTACAATCAGCAAATGGAGAGCCTTTGTTGTAACAGGGGAGGCCTTCACACCAGCCTCCCCGATGGGTTCACACACAGAAAGATCACAGACATGCATGTACAAACAAACAGACAAACACACACACAGACAGACCTAGAGACGACTTCCTGGGGCTGGAGAGAGATCTCTGAAAACAAAGCCCTCCCAGCTTGTTTTAATAACTGCTCAATAACAAGGCAGGAAATGGGGTGGAGAAGGTGCTGGTTGGTGCAAGCAGTCATGTGACATTACATATTGGCTGGGCAGTGATACAGTCATGAGGAATGACATCATGTGCTCGTGATCAAGCTGGTGAATAACAGGAAATTAGGTGACCCTCTATTTAAGGGGAGATGACTCATAGGGCTGATCTTTGGCCTAGTTTTCATGCCCTCGTCTTCGTAAGACACTTCGACCTTTTGGAAGACAGCCAGGGATTCCTACAAGTCTTAACATGTTGTTAAGTGAGAAATTTCAGCTTGAATTTTATTCACGCTACATGAGAATGAAGCTCCTCAGATCTCAGAGTTCTTAAAAATTGTGGGGTTGGATCCCCCCCCCCCTTTAAACATCATCTGTTTGGTCTTCATGAGTTTAACAATCTACACTAAGTGAGAAAGACTGGTTGCAGAAAAATGATGCCTATTTATCAGATCCCTACTAATACATATATCTACAAATACTAACTCATATTGCAACAGGTATTAATCTCTTAGAGATAAACTCGTATGTCAATGATCATTTGTGTAGGTGAACTTTGACTTATGCACATGCACATTAAAAACAAGAAGTCCTATTCAGTTGTTTCAAAAACATGTAGAACACTCACACATAAAGAAGATCTCTCTAATTCTAGCCCCTGCATCCTTGATGTATGTGTTGTTCTACATGGGCAGTATGACAAGCTTGAAATTGAATAGTTATGCTTACTATGTGAGATAAACCCCTGATTTTCCAGAATCCCAATTTATATGGAGAGCCACCATGGCTAACAGAATGTGTGCTTCAAATGATAGCTGCACAGCAGCTTAAAAAGACTGGGGTGTTTTTTCACCCTGAGGCAAAGAGAGGTGGGCATGTAGGATGAATCTTTGCTGTCACCTTGTGTTGGGGAATGGGCACATTACAGAGGTGATTTAAGAGTGTCCAGCCTTTCAAGCAACCTCTTTGACAATTTAAGAGCTAAAGACCTAACCACCCTCTTGTTCCAGAGTACTTATGTGGGACACTGTTGAGGGGCCAGATATGATTTTTTTAGCCCAACATCCAGATTGGTATAGAGGGAACTGAGTGATTTTTCACCTATCTTATTCTGGCTTCATTGTTGTCCTTTTATTGAGATGGGTGATGGCAAATTAGTTGTCAGGTAATGCTGGGTGGATGGGGTTCATTCATTCATTCATTTATTCGATTTATACCCCGCCCTACTCGACCAGGGCCGACTCTGGGCGGCTTACAACAAGTAAATCAAATACAGTATACAAAAATTACAAATGGTACAGTGTTGCAATACAGCAAATTAACAATAAATATTAGAAATACAAGATCCATAAAACACAGTATAACAGCAATAGCAACAATGTGATCAATATAATCAAAGGATATAATTTCAAAAATACCAAAAAATACAGAAATGCAATAAAGACATAAGCAGCAATAGTAATACAATAATTAATCAAAAAATACAGTTAAAACGATCAATACAAAAATACATACATAGGCCAGAGGGCACGAAAGGAAAGTCCTCAATTCCAACTGCACAACAGTTGCAAGTAGCCTAAAAACCCCAGAACAGTGTAAGAGTTCCAGGGTAGGCAGGAATCCCTCCTCGCACCGTCATCTCCACCGGCGGGGAGAGCGCAGCTGCGGCTCCGGCGGCATTTTCAGAGCCTCCCGGGCCACGGGAGGCTCCCTTTATCCCCCCGCCGGTGGTGGGGGCGGGGAGAGCGCGGCTGCGGCTCCGGCGGCGTTTTCGGAGCCTCCCGGGCCACGGGAGGCTCCCTTTATCTCCCCGCCGGTGGTGGGGGCGGGGAGAGCGCGGCTGCGGCTCCGGCGGCGTTTTCGGGGCCTCCCGGGCCACGGGAGGCTCCCTTTATCCCCCCGCCAGTGGTGGGGGCGGGGAGAGCGCGGCTGCGGCTGCGGCGGCGTTTTCGGAGCCTCCTGGGCCACGGGAGGCTCCCTTTATCCCCCCGCCGGTGGCGGGGGCGGGGAGAGCGCGGCTGCGGCTCCGGCTGCGTTTTCGGAGCCTCCCGGGCCACGGGAGGCTCCCTTTATCCCCCCGCCGGTGGTGGGGGCGGGGACAGCGCGGCTCCGGCTCCGGCGGCGTTTTCGGAGCCTCCCGGGCCACGGGAGGCTCCCTTTATCCCCCCGCCGGTGGTGGGGGTGGGGAGAGCGCGGCTGCGGCTCCGGCGGCGTTTTCGGAGCCTCCCGGGCCACGGGAGGCTCCCCCTATCTCCCCGCCGGCGGTGGGGGCGGGGAGAGCGCGGCTGCGGCTCCGGCGGCATTTTCGGAGCCTCCCGGGCCACGGGAGGCTCCCTTTATCCCCCCGCCGGTGGTGGGGGCGGGGAGAGCACGGCTGCAGCTCCGGCGGCGTTTTCGGAGCCTCCCGGGCCACGGGAGGCTCCCTTTATCCCCCGCCGGTGGTGGGGGCGGGGAGAGCGCGGCTGCGGCTCCGGCGGCGTTTTCGGAGCCTCCCGGGCCACGGGAGGCTCCCTTTATCCCCCCGCCGGTGGTGGGGGCGGGGAGAGCGCGGCTGCGGCTCCGGCGGCGTTTTCGGAGCCTCCCGGGCCACGGGAGGCTCCCTTTATCTCCCCGCCGGTGGTGGGGGCGGGGAGAGCGCGGCTGCGGCTCCGGCGGCGTTTTCGGGGCCTCCCGGGCCACGGGAGGCTCCCTTTATCCCCCCGCCGGTGGTGGGGGCGGGGAGAGCGCGGCTGCGGCTCCGGCGGCGTTTTCGGATTACTGGGTTACTGGTGAATCCTCTTAGGGTATCTATTGACAAGGTGGCACAAATAGCACCAGGCACTAATTGTCTGGTGCTATTCGTGCAAATTAGTTGGACATTCAGGTTACAGAGCTAGAGTTGGAAAAGGCCTCAAAGAGGTCTCCTTGACTAGTAGCTGGCTTGGGCAGTAGCTGACAAGGATCATCACTGCACAGGGACAAGGATTTGCCCATCCAGTATGGAGAGAGGAGGATTAGCTTCCCCTACTCTGGTATCAGGTATAGCACTACCAGCCCTCCCCCTGCAGGTTAGAGATTAATAAATTTAAATAAAACTGTGGACATGTAGCATAGCAAAGGAAGACCAGGCCATGGCCGTCAGGTATGAAAGGAAAAGAATGGAGGCAAGGGAGGCACCTCGGTCCATCGTATGGAAAGAGGTTCACCAGTACAGGCCTGTCAAGGCCTTGTCTTAGTGACTTCGGAAATGCACCATCCCACCTATTAGATGAACGCCACTTGTGGATGCACCACAAGGAAAACAGGAAGAACGGAGGCAGGGGCACCTCAGTCCATCGCATGGAAGGAGGTCCACCAGTGCAGGCCTTGCCTTTGTGCTTTCAAAACAAAATCCACCTTCCCACCAGGAGATGCATGTACAGTAAAATGTTCAATATGAAGATCAGCAGGAAAGAACTGTGCCATCTTCATGGTGAGATGCCCAGCAGCGAGCGGAAACAGGAGGAAAATTAAGCCCTCTCACAGCCGAGATGCGTGCCCACAGCAGAAGCACTGTGGGATGAAACTGTGACACAGCAGGCTGTGGAAACAACAGGAACTGCATCTTAAGAAGAGTCTGGGGACCTGAAAGAAAAGAGAAGGCACCAGAAGGAACTGCCCACACATTGGGGGGAGGGGATATGCACCATAAAAAACCCACAGGATTATACAGGCACATGGAGTCAGGGTTCAGGGGGAGCAGTGAGCAGAGCAGCAGAGATTGATAGTGCACACTCATGTCACCCACCCCGAGGCTGAGAAGTAGAGCCAACCCAGAGACTCGGGGGGGGGGGGGGTGGAGACGCTAAATCCCAGGCATGCACCGAGCCCGGGACGGGGCCATGCCATAGGGGCATTGAGACCCTTGGGGTGCCAGAGGAGATCATTATCTGCATGAAAACACTGGGGAAAGCTGATTCTGTGTGCTAATAGGAGACTTATGTATTTCTCCATAGCAGTAGTGCACTCTGAGGGCAATTAACAGTTAAATAACATTGTGCCCCCATATACTGGGTACTCAGATTACCCCTACAAAGGATGGAAGGCTGAGTCAACCTGAATTCAGGATGGAGGAAACTCACAACCCAACAGTTGCAGGACAGCAGTTTAACCAATGTTATCAGCTTAGGAAGGAATGCCAAATAAACCCAACCCCTGGGCAAGAATAGAATTCACAATCCTTGGGTAGCAGTACAGCAGTTGATTCACTGATACCCCAAGGGTGGACGTGGACCCCACCCAAGGAAAGGCTCCAGTCAGTGCAGGCAAGCAATGTGAAAGCGAAACTGCTCTCCCAGAAAAAGGCCCAGCAAGGGAGAAAATTACAGTAGACCCTCGCATAATAACATTACTTGGTTCGCCAAGTAGCATTGCTAATCGATTTTTGTTGTTATGTAGGTTTCTATGGAGTTTTTAGCATCATTGTCCGGATAATGATGGTTATTTTAGCGTTGTTGTCTGGACAATGACACTAAAAACGTTGTTATGTGGGGGAACACGTGGTGCATAACGACGCGTTGTTAAGTAACAATGATGCTATCCGGATGCGTTGTTATGCGAGGGTTGACTGGAGCTTTCCCCTTGCTAATTCAAAGAGGCTGGCTCCACTTGGGGCTCTTTGGCAACCCAACATTTAATGAGCAGTGCGCTTAGATTGAACCACTACTCACCAGGCTGGGACCACGAGGCAGCACCACAAAAGGAACAAGGCATCCAGGCCCTGGTGTGAGGGGTGCTCAAGAGAGAGAAAGAAGGATTTGTTTCTTCAATGCCGAGCAGTTAAGGAGGGCAAAGCAGGAAAGAGCCACCACCTATGAAGGCTTCTTGACTTGGCTCCTCCCTATCACACCAGGCAGGCAATGCCTGCAAGAGCACGAGGCCCATCTCTTCCCAGGAGAACCAGGCCAAGCCAGCACAAGGGGGTATTTTACCCCCAGAGTGCTAGTCCATTTTAAGACCGAGGCATCATTTCAATGGAATGAGTTTGGAATGGTAAGAGGCAGAACGGATTTTGAAGCAATAAGGAGAATTGATATCAATGTAAATATGCTCTCATGTTTCAGAGGAAGATTGGAGAACCAGAAATCTTCATTTCCTGATTCATCACAATCACTAGACATAGAAAAAGAAATCTTTGCAATGTTTCCCTTCATATCCTTGCTTATGTCCTTGTATTGCCCTTCTATTTAAATCTGAATGTCAATTTATAAGCACTAACAGAGGAAGAAATGCATGCCAAAAATTGTTTATTATTGTTTTTATTCTTATTTATTAATAATAATCCGGGTATTTGAATACCATGTACAGTATTCAAAAAATGTAATTTTTTAACCTGTGTGAAAGGCAATACACATGTCCTGAAGCATGAAACATTTCCTTTACATGAGTGCAGAAGCTAAAATCAGTTGTGAGTAGCATGCATAGTCCTTCTTGCTTGCAGTACTGTACATTCAACTCGTACATAGATCCTCAGGGCACAATAATTCTCTATGCGATTTATTTTTCCTTCACATATGAACTATGTGAAGGAAACTATGTGTCCGAACTATGGCCCATGGGCTAGATCCAGCCCGTGGCACTAATTAATCCAGCCCGCACCACCCGCACCGCTCCCAGAAGTGGAAGGAAAATGTGAATGTGCAGAAGGCTGCTGTAAATAACCCGTGGCTGTCTTAAACACATTTACGATAGCTGCAGGTCATTTATGGCAGGGTTCTGCGCATGCACGGGCATGTTTGGCACCCACACATATGCATTTTACTTCTGCTTCCAGGTGAGAGAAACCATATGACTGGCACACTCGACCACATGACTGGCTGGCAGTCCGAAAAGTTTGGGCACCCCTGATATAGCTATTCAACAATGGAAGAAACAGATCATCCTCTGTGTTGTTTGGTTATTATAGTTTGCTGGACTGTGCATATTTATATTCCCCATAATATTCATTAACATTTGTGTCTTATGATACCCAGTGTAGAGAGGTGGACAGAGTGATAGATCAGGACTTAGGGCACACACATTTGAATCCCCACTTGGCCATAGAAATTCACTAGAGGTATATTGAATCTTATTTAAATATCTCCCTTACTTAAAAGCCCTAACAGGGTTGCTATAATATAATTCATAATATATTATTTATGGAATGTCATAATAAAATACAAACCCACAAAACATTGTTTTGTATAACTGTTGCTATCCTTTAGCTTTTCTTCCATAGAAAGGACTGTTATTTTTGTTTTAATGTTTTGATCCTGGAATAAATCCTATCCTTGCTAAAGTTAACTTTCTTGGATATAAAAATGGCACGTTTCTTCCATCCTTAAGGTGTCACATATACTGTATATGGCCCTAATGCTTTGCTGATCACTTTGAGTCCAGCGGAAAAATACATAATCCTAAATAGAGATGGACTGATACTACACTGAAAGATATTGCTGTTACCAAGTTTAATAAAATAAGATTGGCATGCTTGGTTTTATCATGGCCAGGATCAGAGTCTTATAACAATCCAAAATGACACACAGGGAAAATCACTGCTGGCGATTAGAACTGATATATTCTTGCTTCAACACAGTAAAATCTTTCATGTGGAAACAAGAAGAAAAAAGAGGATCTGTCCATTATAACACTTATTTTTCCCAATACTAAAATTGCATGCCTTCATTCTAATTGTGTGGAGAACTAAAAGAGCCTATTCACTGCCCGGTCTGCCTGGAGACTAATAAACACAAAACCTTCCTATCATTCCACATTAATGCACAAGATAAATGTTCTGTATTTTAAATCTCATAAGTACATAGGATTATAAATACCCAGCATTTTAGTGTTAAAGATGGGTGGATGTGCTGGATTTTGGAGGTTCCAGATTTGGCACAACCACTCTAGTTTCAAAGGAGACAATCATATGCACACTTACCCTACCTCCACCCCCAAAAATTATGTTGTCCCTAAAACATAGTTGAAAAAAGATGGATTATTTTGAAAATCAGGAAATGGTTGAGAAATGGTCCTTCACAATTTGTTTCACAAATTTTATTACTATAGAAAGCAAATGCCATTGAAATAACAACTTTGCTTTCCCAGGGACACAATTTAGATTCATTTTTAAATGTACACTTTATTTGTTTAAATCTAGGCTTAATTTATTTTCTTAACCTGCTTGTTCCTACTGAGATACTTCCAACTGAACTTGCAAACTCACATGACAGTGTACTTTATCTGGACTTCCACTTCACACCATAGTACCTACTTTACAGTCAGAATCCATCCCTCGTGTAACATGAGAGAAGACAATGAGTGTTCAAGAAAACAGGTTGCAACTGATAGCATGGGAAAACTTCAAAATCATTAGTTGTTTTTCCAAAGTGAGCTGTCAGAAACATTAGAATTTATCTGTTCTACTTTAAATCATCAGATGACAAAGAAGCATTGCAAAATTCACATGGTTTTCTTTCAGGAAAAGCAGTCAAATCCAACCTTAAATCCTTCTGTCATCCCAGAAAAGAGGACAGATGCTTATGGGTAAGTATGATACTAGTTACCTTAAATTTCATTTAATTTTCCAAAACATCTAGAAGACAGAGATCATGTTAGCACTGAAATATCAGGTGAATCCAAAGTTTGACTAATACAGGGGTTCTCAACCTTTTCCGGCACCAGGCCTGACCATGCCCTCTGAGACAGCTGAACAGGTCAGACACGTGGTGTCCCCCCCCCCCTGTAAATGCTGCCATAAAATGCATCCACAGCTATCATAAACATATTTACAATAGTCACGGGTGCATTTTTAGGGCATTTCCGGCTGTTTTTGTCACTTCTGCCGCTTCTGGCACTAGCAGCAGTAGGAGTGAGGGCGGCACATTTTTGGCTGTTTTTGACACTTCTGCTGCTTCTGGTGGTGGTGGTGCAAGGGTGGCGGGCCACATGAAATGGTGCTGTGGGCTGGGTAAGGCCTGTGGCCCATAGGTTGTAAACCCCTGGACTAATATATAATAATCAAATACTAGCCAATGGTTCGGTAGCAAGGACAGTCCTCTTGGTAACAGTGAGAAAAGGAGCTAAAACACTCTCACATGTTGGCTCACTTCTCATATGGAATGAATACTTACATGCTAGTCTTGCCTCTCTTCTTTTGCTTTCCTCTATACTCAAACCTCTGTTGTTGTTGTCCTAAGTTTTCCCTCTGGCTTGAAGCAAAGAGACCCATAGCATAATTCCTACTGGGAAAAAGAAATGGTGATTCTTTTTCTGACATTCAACAGCAGGAGGCACTGTTTCCCATGTGGATGATGATAAAAAGATAGCAGCAGACATTGCAGAAACCATAAGGTAGCATACAGGCAAGAATGGCAGATCTGCATTTTGTGAAAGAGGGAATAGCATGGTGGATTTTTTCTCTATACTTTGTATTTATTCTTTTGCCATATTAAAAACCTTCACATTAATACAGAAAACTCTTTGACAAATTATTATTGGGCCAATATGTATATGATGCAAATCCCACCTCACGCTTCAATGTGGAGGCACAGCAATGACCCTGACCATCCACCATCTATGGTGGAGGGGGTGTATTTACCCAGTAGGTTCAATCTTGCCACAACAGTGTTAGCTAGTGGTCTGGGATTGGGAGTTCTCCATTCTGGAACTGCAGGTCAGCTAAGTGGGCTCGGGTACTCGGGCAATGCACCTAGCCAGTGCATTGCTTTAATATGGCCAACTTCGACATGAGTCCAGCCAGCTACATCATCATATTTAAAATGGCTAAAGTAGCATCAGAAATACGGGCATCAGCTCCCTGTGCACCAGACTCTTCTACGGTAGCGGTAAGACCTCCCGATGGCGAGAGCCTGCTAAAATCTTGAAACAGTGGGAGACGATGCTTCGATCTACCTCATCAAACTGACTCGTGAAACACCGATCAACCAAGTAACCAAGTAAGTGTGTATCAAATATAATTTTTAATAGATTATGCATTTTCTAGGCTAATAAATTACTGGAAAGTATTACATCATTCCATTTCAATTGAACAAAGTCTTTAGCTCTAAGGCAATTTATCCAGAACCATTATAAAAGACTTTAAGAAGACTCTTTGCAGTCAACAAAATCATTAAAATTGTTCAGTATTTTGAAGTGGCCTGAAGCGGGACGCAGTGTGTTGGGACCACTTTTTCCTTCAGTGTCCCGAGCCCCACCTCCCTGCTGGGACTCAAGTTAAAGGACTGTGGTGGTGGTGGGCAGTTGGACTTTACTGCTCCCCCCGGGACTTGTTGTGGTTGGGGTGGGGAGGCTACGGCAGCACTGTGATATATTGTTTTTTTCTTGACATGTTGTTCCTTAATTGATTACTGTATTCTGCTGCATTGTTATTTTATTGTATTGCCATTTTCTGTTATATTTAGGATTATTGTACTCTTATATGTTATTGTATCCTACTGTATTTATTGTATACTTTGTATTATTCATATGCAATTTTGGTTGTGAACCACTTTGGGTCATCTTAGGACAAGAAAAGCGGTATATAAATACAAATACAAATAATATATTTCCCCTCCAGCAGCTCTTATGTTTATTCTCCTTGCTGTTTTCTAAAAGTTTTTTCTCCCCTGCCCACCCAAACAGTAACAAAACAAACATTTACTGTAATTGTTATGTTCTGTGTAAGTAGCCACTTCAAATTAAATGTATTCCTGGTCAACCCACTTGGCATGTGTATATACAATTGTGAAAGAGAGCAAGAATGTGATCTTCTCTATGAAGCTCATATTAAAATACTGTACAGCAGTTTGTCTTTAAGGTGTCACATCATTTTTGTCTTTTTTTGTTTTGTTTTTACTTTTGTTTTACTTTGTTTATCTTCTCATATGTCTGAATTTAAAGATTTGCTACTGCCCCCAAGTTGTTACACTGATTATTACAAATCCAACTGCTGCTGATGTTTCTAGACTTTGAACAAATGATATGAAGATTCAATTTTTGGTATACCCACAAGAGAAATCACATCAAAACACAACTGTTGGATCAGGGCCTGATGCGGGCCGGAGGGTCCTGGAGGAGACTGGTCAAGTAAAGACACACGAGGCAAGATGGAGTGGAGACCAGCGTTTATTGATCAGAAGACTCTAATCTTTATACCCTGCCTGGCTCGACCTCGTGCGTAGGTTGCGCACGGCCGTTACAGGAAAACTGCAAGTCTGCACTTTGAGATTACACAAATTGCTCATCAGGGATGACTTCACCAGGGGGAAGTTTCTTATCTATCTAATTTACTACCGGGGTACATGCATTGTCTACTGTTATCGGGAGTAAACATGTGCCTAGGTTGACTCTTGGGCTCAGAGCTTCTGCGGATACAAGATTACTCATTACATGCCTATTGAGTTCATCACCCGGTGATCTTTTGCCCTCTATTGTCCGAACTGCCTGCCAGGTCAGCGATCGGTGAATTAAACTATGACTATTAATCCGCTCCCCAATTTCTGTCCCTTTGGAGTCAGGGCTCTAAGGAATGTTTCCCCAAGCCGTGGTTCTGTCAGGGACAGTATGCCAATTGTGTGCGCGGATCCCACACACAACAAACAAACAGAAATCTGCAATCTTTATATTAAGGGAAATATAAAATAAAGCTTTCCAATTTATAAAAAGTACAATAATTGGGTGCAATGGGACAATATCCTGTATAGCCATTATGTTGTCTGGTAAAGCAAATATGATATTAGGCACATTTCCTGTTACAGTTCCCCTACTAGCAATGTCTGCGAGCAATAACTCTCACATTCCACCATCTCCCTCTAGAGACATACCCACACAAGTGTAGTCTATTTAATATCACTGAATTCACTTCTCACTTTCTTTAATGTAAATGAGAAAGTTATCATGCTTTCAAATGTGGTAGATTACCAGATGCATTTTCTAGGCTAATAAATTACTGGAAAGTATTACATCATTCCATTTCAATTGAACAAAGTCTTTAGCTCCAAGGCAATTTATCCAGAACCATTAAAAAGACGTTAAGAAGATTCCCTGCAGTCAACAAAATCATTAAAATTGTTCAGTATTTTGAAGTGGCCTGAAGTGAATGTGCTGGATTACTTCTGACTTGGTGATGATACAAAGATGAAGTACGTATCTTCATACTACATGCAGCTGCAACAAGAAACATCCACTTCACTCTTTCCTCTTGTACCTTGCACTGTATCATACTTTTATGCATGTATGCAATTTCTGTCTAGGGGCAATGAACATGTTTCCAGTGCATAACACTAATGCACAAGAAAGCAATTCTAAAAATGGGG
Source organism: Bradypodion pumilum (assembly GCA_035047305.1). NCBI lineage: Eukaryota > Metazoa > Chordata > Lepidosauria > Squamata > Chamaeleonidae > Bradypodion > Bradypodion pumilum. The sequence goes on from JAWDJD010000001.1 coordinate 432,567,239, forward strand.
GGGGGGCACAATTAAAAAAAATATTGTAACTTTGAAAAAAAGATTTTGAATCAGCACCAATCATGGTACAGACATAGCAGATTATCTGCCCTGTCTCTGTACCAGTTTTAGTAAGTTTAAGCAAAGGGATTTTGAGTTAGAATTTTGCAGAAAATAAATTTGCTTTATCTTCATGTAGAAGCAAGTGGCCTTTTATGTCCACAGATTTAAAACAGATCAAATACCATTTTTTTCTTATCTTTAAATGAAGGGGAAATGTTGGTACTACCCACTTTTTTTAAATTTAGGAATCCTGGCTCAGGTTTCTTTTAAAAAGCCCTCTCAAAAGGGTAAAACAGTGACTTTTATAAACTGCATGGAACAGGCATACCAAAACAGATTGCCCCAAATACAGATACAATGTTGCAAGTTCACTGAGCTCTGGGACAATCTGAACATTCGACCTTTTCAGCCAGGAGCTAATTAGTAGAGATTCAGGAAGAAAACATTTTAAGCCCTTCATAGCCAAACAGACATTAAAAAAAGTGTTGTTAGTTTTAAAAAAACATATTTTAAATATATTTTGAAAGTATAGAAACAAATATTTATATTTACTTGTTTATGATGTGAAAATACTGTTTTGTTTTGTTTTGCTTTGTTGCTGGGAATGGTTTTACTTGATGTTAGCAGAGCTTTGCTGGTATTCCATGCATCTTGTCACTATGCAATTGTTGGTAATTAAGATCAATGAAGTTTACATTCACATTGAGTGAATGTGGTTTGCAATCCTGGGTTCCCAGATGTTCTGGGACTACAGCTCCTAGAAGTCTTGACCAGCATAGCTAAAAGTGAAGGCTTCTGGGAATTCTAGACCAAGAACATCCTTTTTTCATCAGTTCATCACTCCTCACCTAAACACAATGCAATTATCATGGCTCCCCCCCAAAAAAAATGTGAATGGCAATAAACACAAGAAAGTAACAGTAGATAATCCTGACTGCTGCATTGGTTTTGTCAACCTTCAGGCTCCCCTTTGCTATGCAAAGCTTGTCATTCTTTTTCCAGTTTGGAACATGGGCCTAATACCATGCAGCATTCCTGGCATTTTGGATTGTGAATACAGAAGTACAATACACTTAAATACTTATTTTCTTTTGGAACTTCTGCTCTACAGGTACCAATCTTTTAATTAAGCTTAAGTTTATTATATATTTTTCCCAGACCTTAGAACATTATTTATTTACATAGCAGCACAACTGGGGGTGGGTGGGTAGAGATAGAAGTATTACATTGCTCCAGTTTTCTCCACATGATTCAGTCTACAAAATGGAAAGCAAGCATTTTACCACTCCAAACATAAGCTATCTGTTCTTGAATTTGCAGACTTTCTTTACAACCACTTCATTTAGTTATGCTATGTTGAAATAATGGGCAATGGTAAATAAGCATTACTGTTTTGTTAGTTATTGCATTACATAGAAAAGAACAGTTATTATATGCATGTTACTCAGAAATGCAACTCAAAACTAATTTCCTTGCTTGTAAAGTGACATCCAAGATCTGCTATTTCCCAAAGACTTAATTTTCGTTTTTTGTTCTCTGATGAATGGAACCCACATCTATTCAGCATTTCCCCCTTTCAATTGTTTATTTACTTCTCGTTCCAGAACCTCTTAAATGTATGCCTTGTGCCCTCAACATCTTGATATTAATTCTCCACTTTATTTTCTATTGTGTTTTTACAGTACAGTAATCTTAACCTATAAAACTAAGCGTTCACCATTGGAACTTCGCATAGGTTCCTAATCCTGGCCCTACTAGCCTGCACCCACCATTCGTGCACACGGGCGAACTGGGTCCACAGGTCAACGAAGGATTGAGAAAAGCAGCAGTAGGGCAAGAGCCCCACAAACATGAAGAAAGGGAAACAACTTCATTTCCCAGCATTCTTTGTGCCGCGCAGTGCCACAGCCAATCAGGCTGAGAGGCGCAACCACAAAGAACGTTGAGAAATGCGCCGCGGCCAATCAAAAATAAGCTTCAGAAAAAAAGCTGCAGCATGAACTACGAATCCCAGAGTCCTCTGTGCTGCACAACCCCTCAGCCATTCAGGCTGAGGGACGCGAGCGCAGAGGAGGCTGGCAAAGCGTAGCACGCCAAAGTTAAAAAATAAACTGCCGGGAGGGAAAGACTTTTAAAGACCCAGTGGGACTCAGGAGATAAGCGTGGTAGCGCTGATTAGGGAGTGGGGGGCGAGGCACAGCCCCGGTAACCACGCTGCCCACCCGCCCCACCACCTAGCCCACCCTTCCTAACCCCCACCAACCACGCTTACCTCCTGGCTCCAACTCGGTCTTTAAAGTTTTCCTTCCCGGTGTTGCCTTCTACGTCTCGCCCTCGCTTCTCTGTGGGCTGCCTGGAAAGGAAATTCCTTTCCAAGCAAACCCAGAAAGATGCAAACCCCCTCCCTGGTGGGGATTTCTTCTCCCCAGGAGGCAAAGGTGTCTTTGCCTCCTGAGCTTCTCAAAAAATAATAAAAATAAATAAATACTTAAAACACAGTCCTCCACGAGGACCGGAAAAGAAATGAATAAAGAAAGAGACTACTTACTGGAAGAAGCTCCACCCAGAGGCCACGAGAGAAAAAAACAGTCAAAATACAAGAACTCTTACCAGCACCACCTGCTCGCCACAATAGTAAAAACAATTAAAAACACACAACAGCCCCAAACAAAAGGCCACAAGAGTCCAAATCCATATAAAGTCCAAACGTGTGGAACCAAGTTTGGATGTTGTATGAGGTATCACTGTACCTACCAATTTGTAGGAAAATGTGGACAATTACTACTTTTTTAAATATATTTTTATTAATTTTTATAAATGAACAGTACATAAAACAATACAAAGAAATAAAACATATACAAACATACCTAAAATACAAATTAATCAAAACATATCACAACCTATCCTAATACATTGTTCCAACTATCTTTATAAATTTGAATACTACTAACTCCTTCACGTTACCGCACTTCAACCGCATCCTTAATATTCTGGATAGGAAGCCACAACAAAAAGAAAACTTATAACACCCCGTGTTTATATACAATGCCCTGAGGACTCCGAGTGGCGCATTATATTATCTCCAAAAACTACTTTGATCTGGTACAGGTCTGTTTCTTTCACCTCCCATAGAAGAATGATCCAAAAATGGTTTCCATAACTTCCAAAATCTATTCTCTTTCAGATCACCCCTTTTTTCTTTTATTTCCCATGTTAATTTGTCATTCAGTGCTAAAGTCCACATTTCTTTATACCACTCTTCAATTTGTATATTTAGATCACTTTTCCAATTTCTAGCAAAACATTGCCTACCCGTTCAATTCAATTCAAATTCCATTCAAATTTAATTTTATACCCCGCCCTATTCAGCACAAGGCATTCCAACATATTAAGGGTACAATATACAATAAAAATACAATAAGCAATCCATATATCCATACAGCAGGACAATATAACAATATAATAAATAAATAATCAGTACTCAATAACAAACATAAGATTAATCACAATATAAAATATTAAATTAAAGCTACAATAACAATAACCAACAAAACAGGAATTCGGAGTCCAGATCACACTCCCCAAAAAGTCCAGAACTCAACGCTGCAAACGGGACCAACAGTCGATGTCCATGTGACAAAAAGTGTCCCCAGGAGGCACAATGGCATCCCTTCCAAGGTCTTCTGAGTGAGCACCTGCCTCCCATTCCCGGGCCGAATAGCGAAGGCCCCGGGAAGAGGCAACCCGGCGGCTCCGGCGGGGCTCCAGCGGCGTCTCCTTTTGAGCCCTCTCGGCAGGCAGGGCTCGGAGGGCGGGGAGACGCACCTGCCTAACATTCCCGGGCCGAGTAATGAGGGCCCCGGGAAGAGGCAACGTTGTAAGCATTATTTCTAATAATTCTCTTTCCTCTTTATTTCCACAAATAGATTCCACATTCTTTAACATGGTGGTACTCGGCCCCAGTTTAATTCTTTTACCCATTATTTCACCCATCTCTTTTTCAATTTTTTCCCAAAAATCCTTTACCACATTAAAACTCCACCACATATGGTGGACAAATTTAGAAAAGTAATAGACCAATTAGATCAGCAAGGAATAGCGACTATTAGAGTTAATAATGAGGTTACCGAAGAGATAAAGCTAGAGGCAGGTACGAGACAGGGTTGTCCCTTATCCCCAATTTTATTTATTATGGCTATGGAATTATTAGCAAAAGCTATAAGAGAAGATGGAAAAATAGAGGGGATTATGGAGAACAAAATAAGTATGTATGCAGATGATACTATGATAATTGTTAAACATCTAGAGAGTGTAATGGAAAGAATTAGAGCGAAATTAATTGATTTTGAGGATATATCACGGGCCTGAAGATAAATTGGGATAAATCAGAAATGATGCTCTGTAATATGGGAGAGGATGATTAGAAGAAAATAAAGGGAATGGTTAATATTCAGATTAAAGACAAATTGAAATATTTGGGAATAGTAATATCTAATAGCTTGGCTGAACTCAAAAGTTTGAACTATGACAGCTTGAAATTCAAAATAAAAAACAGAATACAAACTTTTCAAAAACTGAAGTTGTCATGGTTCGGGAGAATTGTGCTTACTAAAATGATGTTGCTACCCAGATTCAAATTTTTTATTTGATGCATTGCCAATTTATTTGAAAATTAAGGAAATCAGGGAGTTTCAAAAGTTGATTAATAATTTTTGCAATGCTGGAAAGAGTCCTAGAATATCTAAAAAGTTATGGTACTTGCCTCAGAAGGAAGGGGGATTGGGTATGCCAAATTTGTTGGCCTATTATAGAGCATTTCAAATAAAGAATGTAGTGAAGATCTTGGCTAGAGAAAAGGTAATATGGGAGGAAATTGAGATGAAGGAATTTAGACATATAGGTAAATTGGTTTTCTTGGGAGCCAATATTGGAAAGGTAGCAATCGAAAATGCCATGATGAAATGTTTAATAAATGTATAGAAGAAAGTAAAGAAGGATTTGGTCCCAAACTTGTCTCCGATTGTAGAATTATCAGATATGGCGGGTTTTCCGATTAAGATTGATAAAGTGGTAAAAGAAACTTTGGTTAAGAATGATTTCTTTTTGTTGAAAGATTGGATATATGCTTGTAGGGATGATGTAGGTAGGGCAAACTTGTTTGATCAATTGAAATTGATAATTGGAATAGTAAATATATGAGAGAACTTGACCTGGAAAGAGAAAGGACGGAATTTGAGGAGCTGGTTCTAAAAATCAGGAAGGGAGTTAAAAATATTAAAGGCTTGGTTAGTAAATTATATACATTGATGAATAAGGAGGATGATCTGCAGGAGGACTTGAAATTGATATGGGAAGAAGAACTAAAAATAAGATTGATAAAGATATTTGGAAAAATAAATGGAAAAAGAGAATAATGAGAACTATGCCTGTTAGAATAAAGGACCATAATTTCAAAATGTTATGGAGATGGTATTTGACCCCAGTGAGGTTACATCAAATGGATAATACAAAAGATGGAATGTGTTGGTGATGTAAAGAAACATTAGGGACATATGGACAATTACTACTGTCATATTGTTGAAAACACCTTAGAGCACACTGAATATCAAATTGCTGTTGTTCTCCATTCTTGTTTCTTTATTGCTGGCTTTTAACATGGTCAATCTGTCCTGGCTTCTTCATTCTTCCAACTGGACCATTTCAGTGCTGCTTTCCAAGAGTCTGTTTCTGTTTTCTAAATACATCTGTTCTTTATCAAAATGTGGCAGCAGCTTACAGTTCTGTTCCCACATTTCCAGTTGATGGACATCACAAAAGTTCAGCCATTGCAGCCAAAGCAAGATTCTGCTGGCTCTGTTGATCAGTTACCTTATTGCTTGCCAGATGGTAGAGACTTTTAGGGAAATCCTTCCCAACTTGAGGCCAAATCAGAGCAATTCTTGAAACTTTGAACTGTTTATTCTTTGTTCCCTGCAGATTGTTCATAGAAAATATTTTTGAATGGCCTTATCATTTGCTCTTGGCTTGGACAGATAAAACACTCTGGCAAAGGCATTGCATATATTTGGAATATCTCTTAGAATATTTCCTCTCACCAGACAGCTTTGTCCCTTCTGGGATAGATTTTTTTTCATTTTAAAGTCACAGTTGGGAGAAGAGCTGTGCATCAGCTTTTCCTGAATCCTGAATTGTGGGTTGTACTGGGGCTATTTATGTCAATATACACACAGCCTGGATTAAGACTCCACTGCTATTTTGATGTGGTGTTAAACTGCATTAATATAGCTGAAACTCTGCTCACAATTTGATTTTGATCCCAGTGGGCTCAAGATTGACTCAGCCTTCCATCCTTCTGAGGTTGGTAAAATGAGTACCCAGCTTGTTTGCGCAAAATCCTAATTAGATTGTGACACATACACAGAGTATTCAAACTATTATGGGGTGGTATATAAGTGTTATTGCTAGTAGAGTGAGGTCAACTGGACTGGGAAAAATCTGACATTTACTCTGTTAAAGGAAGTACAGAAATGTGGGAAAGGGAAACAAAAATTAAAGATGCAAACAGAAAGACTCCACAATAATGCCTAAGTAAGTTGTTGAAGCGATGTAAGATAAGAAAAGATAAAGGGTTCAGTGTATTGCTTTTACTATAATATTGCTCCAAGAGCTCCTTCTTTTATTTTTGCTTATCAGGCTTGATTCTTCCATTCCTCTCTTTCAAATTGTAGTTAAAAATTATGCTGCATGTGGCCCGCCGTCAGCTGCAACTCGTATCCGAGAATCCATTTTTTTCCTGAAGCAGAAAAAATGCCATTGGGGTGAATTGGTTTAAGGTGGATCCCAACTTGCCATGAAGTGACCCATACACTATCTCGGAGCCATCTCCTGTGACACATATGAAATTAGACTGCAATGGACTGCCAGAGCCTTGAGGATGTTATCAAGGTGCACCTTCACAGCCAGTCCACCTGGCATGGCCTCCTCTGCCTCTATGACTGTTGGGAATCAGAGTTCCTCCTCTGCTCATTTTGCCGTTGGGCCCAATATGATAGTTTCCAGTGGCATTTACTCCACTGAGGGAGCCATCACCCCACCTAAAGGGGCTCAGCTGCCTGTAGCCATTGGCCCCTTTAGGGAGTTAGGTTATTAACCACCACCCAACACTCAGCATATGTGGCCCATAAGCTATACACTTCCCATCCCTTCTATACGGATTGCTGCTTTAGATGGACTAGGTATACACAACTCTGTACAAGGCAGCTTTGTATATAATGGAAATGACTTGTAGCCCAGATTTATTCATACTTACTTGGAAGGATTCAAAGAATTTCTGCACCATTTCTCACAAAAATTCTGAGCAATAAGCCTCAACCCATCATTCTTATATCCCTTAATCTTGGCTTGTTGGCACATGAATTAATTCTGTTTCTTGTACCCAAAGTAGCTTTTGGATCAGACACTGTGTTCTATTTTCATAATGGCTGAAAAGGAAGGAGATTTTATTTATATATATCTTCAGTACCTTCATTTGGAAATTCTGCTCAATTCTGCCTTTTCTGTACTTCATTATGCAAGCTATACACCTGTATATGGAAACTAGGAATAAAGGAATTATGGAAATGTGATGGAAAATACATGGAAATAAAGGTATTGTTATCAGAAAATCACCTACCTCTTTTCAATGAAATTCAAATTTTAAACCACATTATTAAAATAATACTCAAGCCAATTATTCAAATGCTGGCATAACAATGTGAGATACCCAAGTAGAAAAAGCTGACAAGATCTAAAAATGCAGTTTTATGTGCTGTCCAGGCAAGATATAAGAATATCACATCAAAATACTTACTAATTTTAGTAAAGTGTTCTAGAAAAATATTTTGTAAGTCTACCTGTGATGTCAGTTCATTCTAGAAGTAATTTCCATTGGATAAAATATGATTGATGACAAGATTTACCTTTGGGATTGAATGTATATTAAGTGCATCAGATATTTAACTGCATATGCATTCAGAATACAAGGAAGGATTTTTTTAAATAAAAAAGACTGTAATCTCAAATCTAATTACATGGGAGTAAATGTTTTGAACTCAATAGGACTTGCTTCTAGAAGACATATGAAGGATAATACTGTTAAATTTCCATGTATATAAAAGCAGGAGGCTAAAAATGGTTGCAGTAGCCTCTCATTTGGAGCCTTTATTCACACCACTATACAGTATTTTGATTTCTGGGAGTGCTCTTGGACCTGTTAGTAAAGGGGAAAGAGATTAATTGAAGTAAGCAAATTTATTATTTAATGAGTTGTCACTTGATTACTCTTCACTGGTGGTTGTTCAGTCGCACAGTCAATTCCAACCCTTTGTGACCCTATGGACCATTGCCCGCAAGGCACCTTTGTCTTCCACCATCTTCCTTAGCCTGCCCATCCCTGTGCCCATTGTATCTACAATACCATCTAGCCATCTCATTTTTGGCCACCCCCTTCTTCTTTTGCCCTCCACCTTTCCCAGCATCAAGGCTTTCTCAAGTGAATCATCTCTTCTCATTTGATGACCAAAGTACTTTAGCTTCATCTTTAGTATTTGACCTTCTAAGGAGCAGTCAGGGTTGATTTCTTCTAGGATCGACCTATTTGTTTTCCTTGCTGTTCAGGGGACTCTCAAAACTCTCCTCCAACACCACATTTCAAAGGCATCTATTCTTCTGCTCTCAGCTTTCCTTATGGTCCAGCTCTCACAATCATAAATTAGCCCTGGGAATACCACTGCTTTGACTATGCGAATTTTTGTTTGCAAGGTGATGTCTCTACTTTTAACTATGTTCGCCATGGCTTGTCTCCCAAGCATCAGTCGCCTTTTTATTTCATGGCTGCGATCACCATCTGCAGTGATCTTTGATCCTAAGAAAGTAAAATCTGTCACTGCTTCTACTTCTTCCCCATCTATTTTCCAGAGACTGATAGGGCCTGTTGCCATTATCTTGGTTGTCTTGATGTTGAGTCTCAAGCCAAGTTTTGCACTCTCTTCTTTCAAACTAAGTAGCAGCTTCTTTAGGTCTTCTTCACTTTCTGCCATTAGGGTAGTATCATCTGCATTCTCAAGTTGTTGATGTTTCTCCCAGCAATTTTTATCCCAACTTGTGATTTATCCAACCCTGCATTGTGCATTATGTGCTTTGTGTATAAGTTGAATAAGCAGGGTGACAAAATGCACCCTTGTCTTACTCTTTATCCTATTCCAAACCACTCTGTCATTCCGTATTCTAGCCTAACTGTTGCTTCTTTACGCATGTGCATATTTCTCACAAGGCATATAAGGTGTTCTGGTATTCCCATCTCTTTAATTACTTGCCACATTTTGTTGTGGTTCACACAGTCAAAGGCCTTGGTGTAGTCAATGAAACAGAAGTAGACTTGTTTCTGATATTCCTTTGTTTTCTCCATGATGCAACGTATGTTGGCAATGTAGTCTCTAGTCCCCCTACCTCTTCGGAAACCAGCCTGCACTTCTGGTAATTCTCTCTACACGTGCTGCTGAAGCCTGTCATGTATTATCTTGAGCATGTCCTTGCTAGCGTGTGGGATGAGCACAATTGTTTGATAATTTGAAAATTCTTTGGCATTTCCCTTTTTTTTGGATTGGAACATATACTGATCTTTTCCAATCCTGTGGCCAACTGTTGTGTTTTCCAAATCTGCTGGCATATGGAATGCAATAATTTGATTCCATCATCTTTTAGGGCTTTGAAAAATTCAACTGGGTTTCCATCATCTCCACTGGCTTTGTTGTTTGCAGTGCTTTTTAGGGCCTTTCTGACTTCACTCTCTAGGATGTCTGGTTCAAGTTCAATGTTTTCATCATTGTGATTATCAGGGGTGTTGAGGTCCTTTTTTGTAGAGTTCCTCTGTGTACTCCTGCCATCTTTTCTTAATATCTTCTGCATCAGCAAACTCCTTGCCATTTTTGTCCCTTATCATGGTAATTTTTGCTTTAAACATTCACTGGTCTTAACATTTGACAATCTGGTTTACTGACACAATTCCAGTGCATTACATGGGAAAGGTTCAAAATGTTTCATCTTGACCCCAGTCTCTGCAGGACAGTGAGTTTTTCTGTGGTCTGTAGAAGAAAACCTTCCTTGTCATAAGCAAGTTTTACATGGTAAAATGAGAAAAATATGGTACCTGTTCTTTTACTATGTTGTTGTCACTTCCGACTGATGACAACACTCAGAATCAATGACCTCCAGAAAGTCCTGACATGAGCAGTCTTGCTTAGGTCTTCACTGAGTCATTCTTTAAGATTTTACAGTGTACACGTACTTAGCTTCATTCTGGAAAAGGTACTAGTTTTAAACACAAACTGGATTTTTACACCAAATGTATTTTGCACAAATCACAAGAATAGCATAATCTCTCATTTAAAAAAAAATCATAGATTCCAGATATCTCGAAAGTGATATTCAAAGATATAATTTCACTTCACTTTTTATTTGTATACCACATTTTCTCAGCCTGAAGGCGACTCAAAGTGGTGCACAACAAGCAAAAAGTGATACAATCAACAAGCAAAAAGTGATACAATGAATGTCAACATAAAAAACAAATAAATACATATCAATACAGTTCAGTTCAGTGAAACACCAAGATGTTCTTGGTGTGCTGAGATAGGCAGTTCCAAATAGAATCTTTGCAATTTTGACATTTTTTCCACATCCCAAATTACTATTCTAATGTATTCAAGGTGTTCTTCCCTTATTTCATTTATCTGAATATTATAATTCTTAGAAAGAGGATGCAAGAACACCTTACAATGATATGTAATAAGGCCACTTTTGATCTTGGTTTATAATGTTAGGCTAGCAGTAGACATCAGAGATTGTTTGCAATTGGAATAGGAAAACACTTAAGCAATGAAATAATCTGAGCATCACTTGCAAGAACTTCTGTCACATCTGGTAATGTGTAAATAACTTGTTTTGTTTGGTGATTAGTTTTCAGGATTTAATTATGGTATTCCTTTGTAATCTGATTTCATAAAGTGGAAGGCTGCCTCAGCTCTCTCCTTTGTTTATGGACTAAGGTTAACATTTGTTTCTGGCAAAAAAAAATGGCATACAAAGAAAAAAGGGACTTGAAAAGTGAGAGGAAGAAAGGTGAGATACCACTTACCAAATGGATAGTTCACATAGCACTGGAGGTGGTCCTATCATAATGAAGGAGTTGTCTATTTCAGGCAGGTTATTAAAAGTGTCGTGAAAGGGCACTAAAGTTTCTTAAATTTTGATGGTTGCATATTTTTTCCTGGTAGGGTGATTTACTTCCAAGGTTGTCAGAATCATTTTACCAACCATATGCATTAAGTGCTTTCTTGAGAAGAAATGTGCTGCTTTCTCTTAAGTAGTCTTCTTCTTCCATGTCTAGGCCAGACATGAAACTGCCAAAAGGAAGCCACCTTTTGGTGAGTTCTTTCTGCAGTTCCTTTTGCCTCACCTAGTGTGAGAAGAATTAGCCATTACCCGGGTACACCCCAATTTTGGTCCAAAATACCACAACCGTTGAGGAGGATCTTTCTGTTTTCCCAGTCTTAGGCAGAAAAATATATTGAGTTTGCTGTGGGTCATATGTTGGAACAGTTTCGGTTAGTTCACAATTTAGCCCTAGTGTAGCTGTCTTTTTCCTTTTGTGTGTGTGTAAGTGATATATGACATCTGTAGAGGACATGTTAAAACTAACATTTTAAATAAATAAAACTTTTCTTAACATTACTTTTGAAACATTGTTATTTTTCATGATTAAATTGTAAGAGCCTTCTTCAGGTTCTTCAGATTAGTAACAATTTTAGTAGCAACACGTTAATTCTAGCAGAATATTTTCAAGCTCTGAGAAGAACTGAAATCAACATATTTTATATTGGACCAGACAGTATTTTAGTTCAGCATTTATCTTAGATTAATTTTACAATCGCAGAGCTGGAAGAGGCCCTATGGATCATCAAATCCAGCCATGCCAAGGAGGAAGAATGGGGAATCAAACTCTCAACCTCTGGCTCTGTAGCCAGAAGCCTACACCACTAGTTGTGGCTGTGCTAAGAAATATTTCTGAAGGAGTGCTCATGAAATAGAAGTGGTGAATTACGTATTCCATTTGAGCCTCAATTGGTAAAAATTTGGTTGAAGGATAAAAACTGATTAATTGATTGTTTTGTGAGCAACAAATGCATCCATATTCCCTGAAGTTGTCTAACATAATGCAGGAAGAAGTTACACTAATTGTCCTGATGATAATCAGTTGCAATGAATGCAGTTGATTCATTTTAACTTTTGTATGAGAGGTTTCTTAATTTATTTTTCCTCCTAACTCACTGATTGTTAACTGTATCTTGTTACTTGCTTTTAAAGTCTGAATACATAAAATCTATTAACCACATATTCATTAAGCTGTAAGCCATTATCACATTTGTCCAGTTTAACAATTTATCTTCTCTTTTGTTACATACATCTTGTTCCATACCACACATCCATTTGTCCACCCCCTCTGTACCTTCTCCAGGAAATTATTGAGGAAATTACTGTCCTGAAGAATCAAAGTTATTCTTTCTGCATCTACTAACAGACAGGAAACAGTTCTCTTCTTCTTCTTCTTTGCAGATGGATCCAGTATATCCAGCATTGTATCATTCTGCATTAAATCAAAGTCCTATGTACAATGAAGTTCAGGACATATGCAGGTCTTCAGTAGCTTTTAGTTGCATGAAAATCTGGACAATCACTACAAAAAATGAATGAATTAGAATTATAGTTCTATAATTTTAGCAGATAAATACTATTGTTGTTGTTGTTCATCATCACATAGCCGATTCCAACCCTTTGCAACCCCCATGGAGCATTGCCAGCCAGGCACCTCTGTCCTCCACCATCCTCCTCAACCCACCCAGCTCTGTGCCCATTGTGTCTACAATACCATCTAGCCATCTCATTTTTGGCTGCCCTTCATTCTTTTTCCCTCCACTTTTCCCAGCATCAAGGCTTTCTCAAGTGAATCATCTCTTCTCATTTGATGTCCAAAGTACTTTAGCTTCATCTTCACTGTTTGACCTTCTAAGGAGCAGAGTTGATTTCTTCTAAGATTGACCTATTTGTTCTCCTCGCTGTCCAGGGTACTCTCAAAACTATCTTCCATTCCAACACCACATTTCGAAGGCATCTATTATTCTGCACTCAGCTTTCCTTATGGTCCAGCTCTCACAACCATAAATTACTACTGGGAATACCATTGCCTTGACTATGCAAATTTTTGTTTGCAAAATGATGTCTCTACTTTTGACTATGTTCCCCAGGTTTCTCATAGCTTGCCTCCCCAGAATTAGTCATCTTTTTATTTCATGGCCGCAATCACCATCTGCAGTGATTTTTGATCCTAAGAAAGTAAAGTCTGTCACTGCTTCTACTTCTACCCCATCTATTTTCCAGGGAGTGATAGGGCCTGTTGCCATTATCTTAGTTTTCTTGATATTAAGTCTCAAGCCAGCTTTTGCACTCTCCTTCTTCAACCTAAGCAAGAGCTTCTTTAGGTCTTCTTCACTTTCTGCCATTAGGGTAGTGTCATCTGCATATCTCAAATTGTTGATGTTTCTCCCAGCAATTTTGATCCCAACTTGTGATTTGTCCAACCCTGCATTGCACATTATATGTTCTGTGTATAAGTTGAATAAGCAGGGTGACAAAATGCAGCCTTGTCTTATTCCTTTTCCTGTTCCTAATCACTCTCTCATTCCATATCCTGTCCTAACTGTTGCTTCTTGACTCATGTATAGATTTCTCATGAGATATATAAGGTGTTCTGGTATTCCCATCTCTTTAATTACTTGCCACATTTTGTTGTGGTTCACACAGTCAAAGGCCTTGGTGTAGTCAATGAAACAAGTAGACTTGTTTCTGATATACCTTTGTTTTCTCCATGATCCAACATATGTTGGCAATGTGGTCACTAGTTCCCCTGCCTCTTCGGAACCCAGCCTGTACTTCTCTCTCCATGTGCTTCTGAAGCTTGTCTTGTATCATCTTGAGTATGACCTTGCTAGCATGTGGGATGAGCGCAATTGTTCAATAATTTGAGCATTCTTTGGCAGTGCCCTTTTTTTGGATTGGAACATACTTTATACTGATGTTTTCCAATCCTGTGACCATTGTGTTTTCCAAATCTTCTGGCATATAGAATGCAATGCTTTAATTCCATCATCTTTTTAGGGCTTTGAATATTTCAACTAGATTACTATCATCTCCACTAGCTTTGGTATTATCAGTACTTTTTAGGGCTTTTTTGACTTCACTCTCCAGGTTGTCTGGCTCCTGTTCAAAGCTCTCATCATTGTGGTTGTCAGGGGTGTTGAGGTCCTTTTTGTAAAGTTCCTCTGTGTACTCTTGCCATGTTTTCTTAATATTTTCTGCATCAGATAAATACCTGCCATTTTTGTCCTTTATCATGGACATTTTTGCTTTAAACGTTCCCTTGATTTTCCCAATTTTTTAAAAAAGATCTCTAGTCCTTCCCCTTCTGTTGTTTTCTTCTATTTCTTTGCACTGTTCATTTAAGAAGGTTTCCTTATCTCTCCTTGCTTTTCTCTAAAAATCTGTGTTTAATCGATTGACTTTTTTCTCTTTCACCTTTTCCTTTTGCATTCCTTCTTTCCTCCACTATTTTAAGAGTCTCGTGAGACAGCCACTTTGCATTCTTACGCTTCTTTTCTTTTGCTATAGTTCTCCTTGCTGTCTCCTGTATGATGTCCTGAACCTCTGTCCATAATTCTTCTGGTACTCTCTCTATCAAGTCTAAACCATTAAATCCATTCCACACCTCCACTGTGTATTCCTTAGGGATGTTGTCTAGGTCATACCTGTGAGTCCTAGTTGTTTTCCCTGTTTTCTTTAATCTAAACCTGAATCTGGCAATCAGTAGATTATGATCTGAGCCACGGGTCTGCTCCAGGTCTTGTTTTTGCTGACTGTATGGAACTTCTCCATCTTTGGCTGCAGATTATATAATCAATCTGGTTTCGTTGTTGGCCATTTGGCGATGTCCATGTGTAAAGTCGCCTCTTATGTTGTTGAAAAAGGGTGTTTGCTAAGACTAGTGCATTCTCTTGGCAGAACTCTATTAGCCGTTGTCCTGCTTCATTTTGTGTTCCAATAACTTGCCTGTTATTTCATTTACTTTTTGACTTTCTACCTTGTCACTCCCAGTATAATACGGACATTGGATACTGTTATAAGGTACTTTTTAAAAAGTGTCTACCTCCTCATTTTTCTATAAGAGATAACAGAGATGGCACACTCCTTTGAGAAAAAAGTACTTGCTTGGTCAGTGTGGTGACAGAGACAGAGCAAAGTGAGGATAGCCTGACTACTCTACCTGTTGGTGATATCAAAGAATCTTTTGAACTAAATGCCATGTCAACAAATGGTTGGACCAGTGTCCTATGAGGTGGTCTGGAGGTAACAGAAGAGAGTCTAGGATGAGGGCTTGACTACTACCTTTAGTGTAATGCATGCAACATGGAGCTGGGAAAAGAGGAACATTCTTTTGAACTGAGGTGACATCATACTTTTCCCACTGATTTGCTAGCTGATCTTCAGCTGATCAGTTATCTTTTTGGTTCTAGGAGGGCAGTAAGAGGACTTTGCCCCATAAATTGTAAATGTGAGATCTTCCCACCTAGCCTTGTTCTGAAGACTATAGGTGCTGCCTTCAGCAACTTTTAGGAAAAGTGGAGAATGAAATGAAATTTAGTGTCATTTCGCTTCGTGCTTCTTTCATTTCATTTTATCATATCTCAGTTGCATTTCATGGGATAAGGGAACAAGGAATGCTCTTTTCAGCAGGGTGGCATCATGTCTTTACTACTTATTCATCATTTGAGCTGGGGAGAAGCAACTTTGTTCCCAAACTTGTGAAGTGGAGATCTCTGCTATGAAGAGTACTAAATAACCTTACCCTACAAAGGTCCGCATAGTCAAAGCAATGGTATTTCCGGTGGTAATGTATGGCTGTGAGAGCTGGACCATTAGAAAGGCTGAGCGAAGAAAAATAGATGCCTTTGAGATGTGGTGCTGGAGGAGAGTTTTGAGAGTCCCCTGGACAGCGAGGAGAACAAATAGGTCAATATTAGAAGAGATTAGCCCTGAGTGCTCCTTAGAAGGACAAATAACAAAGATGAAGTTGAAATATTTTGGACATCAAATGAGAAGAGAGGATTCACTTGAGAAGGCCTTGATGCTGGGGAAGGGGGAGGGCAAAAGAAGAAGGGGACGGCCAAAGATGAGATGGCTAGATGGTATTGCAGACACAATGGGCATGGGGCTGTGTGGACTATGGAGGATGGTGGAGGACAGGGGTGCCTGGAGAGCGATGGTCCATGGAGTCGCAAAGAGTCGGAATCGACTGTGCGACTGAACAACAACAACAGCTATCAATTAAAATGTCTCCCCATGTAACATAAATAGTGTCATATAATTCTTTATAATTAGGCCTAAGCCACATATATTAAGTGCCTAGTTGTAGTTTATAGAAAGCATTTTACTTAAAGGTTGAGAATCAAGCATTTTCTAACAGTTGGCATAAGCCTACACACTGTACTTGGCACAGTAACCTGAAATAATTTAATTAGTCAAACTTTTCACCTCAGACTCACAGTTAGGAGGGGGGGAGAGAGAAGCAATGTATATGTGACCTCATCCACTAGATGGGAGGGGGAGTTCAACGTACACTTGCCTTAGGATATCCATATATCAAGATGTACCATATTTGGCCCAGTCCGGCACACAGATGCCAACAATTTATATCATTAGCCATAAGATAATGATGAACATAGTCTTGCTCAGAATCTTATAAAATACACAAGCAGCTGACAGCCCATAGCTGGGGGGAGGCAAAAGCTGAGGAGAAGCTCACAGCTCCAATGAGAAGAAGCCTCATCAAGAAGCCAATGACTTAATGCCAATGCAAACTTCATGGGGGCTTCCGGCCCAATCCAAGAAGCCAATTAGCCAGAGAAAACAGGTAGCTATGAAAGCTAAATTTATTATGTTTCTTTCTTGCACTCATTGAATGCTCAGAGGAGAGAGACAGGATTTTAAGAAGCAAGTTTTTAAATGTTGTTCAAATGCCTATTTTATAGAAAATAGCTCTTTTGCTAATAAAGAGATCCTATGCTGATGGAACAGTGTGTTTCTTCAAAGCAAATAGGAAATTGAGAGTGGAAGGTAAGATAAGAAATTTAACAAGCTCTAAACAAAGAGACCTTTCCTTTAATCTCCAAAGACTTGGAAACCAGATGTCCTGAAGGCCACAACTTGGCACCCAGGTATCTCAGAAGGACATACTCGTTCACCTTTTATTCTTCCCAGTGCAGCAAGGTGATAGGGAAGAGGCACTTAGTTATAGGAGTCAAAGGAAACTGACTTCATTTATAGAGCCACCCTTTCCCCAGCTAACAGAGAAGCAGGGGAGCCTCTTCTCTCACCCAATAATCTACTACAGGCCAAGGCAGAAGCTACCAAGGCAAGGCCAATGCACTGGGCATTTTGAAAGTTCCACGGTTCCCCTAACTGATGAGACCCGGGGTGGCTAGCAGAAAATTAATCAAGGGTAAATCAGATTAGAGTGCCAACACATGGTCACACCAAGTGGGATGACAGTGGAGCAGTGCTGACAAATAGTACCATAGGAGCAGCCTTCAGAGTCTTTGAAATGTAGAATATAACATGAACCAAAAAGTAAATGTCATGTCATTTCCTGTTAATTTATCGTGTTATACTGTATTGTAATGTATTTCATTTGGTAGCATCCAAGGATTGGGCAAAGCACGCCAATGCAGCTTCTGCTAATTCTTAGCCCTTCTTTTTATTTCAAAATGTGAGGGGATAGCTTTTGGAAAACATGAAGGCAATGTGTACATAAAACTTTTGATTGGAAACAGCTTTTCTTTTTCAGGTTGCCCATCCAAATTAAAGAGTTTGGAAAGTGGAATATAGCATTTTAGTTTTCACTCTTCGGAGCAAGGGTGACAGCATTAGTTTACCTGAGAGGA
Source organism: Bradypodion pumilum (assembly GCA_035047305.1). Taxonomy (NCBI): domain Eukaryota; kingdom Metazoa; phylum Chordata; class Lepidosauria; order Squamata; family Chamaeleonidae; genus Bradypodion; species Bradypodion pumilum. The sequence goes on from JAWDJD010000001.1 coordinate 432,585,370, forward strand.
TATATATTTTCTGCTTCACCATTTTCTTAGGTCCAAAACAGCCCTTCAAAAGATGGATTATAATAACATTCAAGTTATTCATACTACTGTCCTCCTGCATCAAGCATAGTACAGATTCTGTGCTTATCTTCAGGGATCCTCTAGCATTAATTAAGTCTACATAAAGCTTGCCCTCTTTTTTCCTTCTGGCAAATAGGGCACAATATTGGGCAGTAATATCAGCCTTTTACCTGGTATTTTGAATTGGGGATACAGAAGCACAATATCCTGCATTCATAAATCCAAGGTTTTTTAAAAATAACGTAATGGGCTAGCATTTCTCTTTATAGGAAACTCAGAGCAAATGTGAAGTTTTCTGCAAGTTGTATTATGTTTTATTTAGTTGGGGTAGATTTTATGGCACCAAGAAGTCTTATCAAATTCTCTTGGAAAAGAGAGAGAGAGACCAGAATGGAATATCTTGTTCTTCAGATTTACATCTCCTCATATACTGTATAAATAGCAGAGTGTTATTTATAGAAGTCAGGGAATGGGAAATATGGTGTTGTGTCAAAACTGTAAACTCTGAGGAAGACACCCTTTGAAGACATATGTTCTACCATGTCTTATGTGTTCAAATTTCCAAAGTACTCTTTATGGAAATAACACAGGAAAAGAAGGTGAAATTATGGCCTATATTCAATTGATAGCTCGCTACATTAGACCTGTTTATTCTATGTAACTTACACTAGGATTGTTGGCAGAGTGGTGTACTCTAGTTGTGGCTTGCAATTAGAATTTGATGCATTAATGCAGGTCACAGCTGTAATATACACATTGGTTCCCTCTATTAAAAGAGAGATACAGTAGAACCTCGGATAAAGTCCAAACGCCATTCCACAAGTTTGGACTTTATCCGATTTTGGACTTTATCCGAATCAAATGGTCGATGCATCAGATAACGTCCAAAAATGGACTTTACCCGAGGTTCCTATACCAAATACCTCGGATAACATCAATTTTTAAAGTGATTTTGGACTTTATGTGATGCATAACATTTGCATGAAAACCACGACTTTATCCGAATCGGACTTTATCCGAGGTACCACTATACCACGATCAGTTAGCTCAATGTGTCCATGGTTGGAGGTACCTACTTTTTTTTAAAAAAATCCTGATGATTATTTGAGTGTATTGAAAATCTTTCTTTAGGCCGGGATGCCCAAACTACAGCCCATAGACTGGATCCGGCTCATGGTGCCCAATCATTTGTCCCACACCACCTATGCCACTTCCAGAAGAAGAAGTAAAATGCACATGTGCATAATGCACCCATGCATGCACATAACGCTGCCATAAATTACCCATGGCTGTCATAAATGTGTTTACAACAGCTGTGGTTCATTTATAGCAGCGTTATGCACATGCATGTTTTACTTCCGCTTCTGGTGGGAGGAACCATGTGACCAGCATGCTCAACTATGTGACTGGCTCATGGTCCAATAAATTGGGCACCTCTAGACCTTCACAATGAATAGAAGATTTTGTCCTGAGCAAATCCTCATACCCCCTCCCAGTACTATTTCCATATACTTTGTACTAGCACCTTTGTACTAGCACATTGCTTCCCAATTCAGTCCATCTCCAAATAAGGGAAGACAAATTGGCATGGCTACTCTGTGTCCTTTTGGGAATACTTCTATCATAATTTGCCATATTTCTGTGTGAGAAAATATATTTTAAAAACACATTCTTGCAAAATGAGAAGTGCAAATGCCTATAACTTGGAACAGGGTTACACAGCACTGTCATAATTATTTCTGAACATGAAGGATTTCACTCAGTGTATCCATCAGTGAGTGAGGACCTCTGGACTCCATGGAATTGCATGAATGGTCCAGATTCAGTACATAAGAACATAAGAACATAAGAACATAAGAACAGCAAGGCTGTTCTTATGTTCTTATGTTCTTATGCCTTGCTGGAACAGGCCACAGCCCATCCAGTCCAGCATTCTGTCTCACACAGTGGCTCACCATTTCCTTCAGGGTATTCCCAAGCAGATGCCTTCACCTGCTTAGGATTCCCTGGAAATGATATTGAGAGATATCCTGCCTATCTCTCCAACCCGGAGGTTGTCCTTAAGTATCCATAATTATAGCCATTGATACTCTTGTCCTCCATGAACTTGTCTAATCCTTTCTTAAAGCTGTCAAGACTGACAGCTGTCACCACTTCTTCTGGCAGGGAGTTCCATAGACCAGTAATCCTCTGGGTGAAAAAGTACTTTCTCTTATTTGTTTGAGAACTAGTACCCAAAAGTTTCATGGAGTGTCCCCTAGTTCTAGTGTTATGCGATAGGGAAAACAGTTTTTCCTTATCTACTTTGTCCACACCGTGCATGATTTTATAAACTTCAATCAGGTCACCTCTTAGACGTCGTCGTTCAAGAGTGAAGAGGCCCAACCGTTGCAGCCTCAGATGGTAAGGAAGGTGTTCCAGTCCCCTAATCATTCTGGTTGCCCTCCTCTGCACTTTTTCCAGCTCCATAATATCCTTCTGGAGGTATGGCGACCAGAACTGTACACAGTATTCCAGATGGGGCCTCACCATAGATTTATAAAGAGGCAAAATGACACTTGCTGACTTATTTTCTATACCCTTCCTAATGATCCCTAGCATTGAGTTTGCTTTTTTCACTGCTGAGGCACACTGGGTTGACACCTTCATTGAGTTGTCCACCAGGACACCAAGGTCCCTTTCCTGGTTTGTCGCAGAGAGTTCAGACCCCATCAGTTTATAAGTGTAATTGGGGTTCTTTGCCCCAACATGCATCACTCTGCACTTACTAATGTTGAAACTCATTTGCCACTGTTTTGCCCACTCCCCCAGTGTCGAGAGATCCCTCTGGAGCTCCTCACAATCTCTCACACTTTTCACTACCCTGTATAATTTAGTGTCGTCAGCAAATTTGGCTACCTTGCTTTTTACTCCTACTTCTAGATCATTTATGAAGAGGTTGAAAAGCAGGGGTCCCAGTACTGAACCTTGGGGGACCCCACTCTTTACTTCCCTCCACTTGGAGAAGTGTCCATTTAGTGCTACCCTCTGTTTCCTGTCCCTTAGCCAGTTGCTGATCCAGGACAAGACCTGTCCCTTTATTCCATGACTGGTAAGTTTATTCAAGAGCCTTTGGTGTGGGACCTTGTCAAAAGCCTTCTGAAAGTCCAGATAAACAATGTCAACTGGATCCCCCTTATCCACATGCTTGTTGACACTCTCAAAAAATTCCAACAGATTAGTGAGGCATGATTTGCCCTTGCAAAAGCCATGTTGGCTCTCCTTTAGCAGCACCTTCTCTTCAATGTGCCTATTAATTCTATCTTTTAGGATGGTTTCCATCACTTTACCTGGGACACATGTCAAACTGACAGGTCGGTAATTTCCTGGATCACCCCTGGATCCTTTTTTGAAAATTGGTGTTACATTCGCTACCTTCCAGTCATCAGGCACAAAGCCTGATTTGAGGGAAAGATTATATATTTTGGCTAGGAGATCAGCAATTTCATCTTTAAGTTCCCTGAGAACTCGTGGATGGATGCCATCTGGTCCTGGTGATTTGTTAGTGTTTAGTTTAACAAGACATGCAAGGACCTCCTCCCTGGTTATTTCTATCTGGCTTAATTCTTCGGTTTCCCTCCCTATGAAGATAGGCTCTGTTTTGGGCATGTGGCCTCTGTCTTCTTCAGTGAATACTGAAGCAAGGAATTCATTGAGTCTCTCTGCAATCTCCGTTTCCTCTTTAATAACCCCTTGCCTTCCATTGTCATCTAATGGTCCAATGGCCTTCCTAGTTGGGTTCTTACTTCTAATGTACTTAAAGAAGTCTTTGTTATTTCTCTGAGTATTTTTAGCTATACGCTCCTCAAAGTCTTGCTTTGCTTTCCTGATTGTTGCCTTGCATTTGTTCTGCCAGAATTTATGTTGCTGCCTGCTGTCCTCATTCGGACAAGCCTTCCATCTTCTAAATGAGCTTTTCTTGCTCTTGATCACTTCCCGAACAGCTCCTGTAAGCCACATTGGAGTCCTCTTGGACCTGGCAGTGCCCTTTTTCCTTTTGGGTATGCATTCCAATTGAGCCTCTGTTATTGTTTTTGTAAACAGCCTCCATGCCTCTTGGAGTGTTTGGACTCTCTCAATTTTCCCTTTCAGCTTCTTTTTTACTAGTTTCCTCAACTTTGGGAAATTTCCTTTTTGAAAATTTAAGGTCTCTGTGTTAGATTTTATCAGTGACTTGCAGTCTATGATCAAGTTAAACATAATTGAGTTGTGGTCACTGTTCCCTATTGGATCAGTCACATTAACATCTTGCACCAGATCCTGAGTATTACTCAGGATCAAGTCAAGGATTCTTGTACCTCTAGTTGGGTCTTCAACCATCTGTCCCAGGGAACAATCATTTAGCATATCTAGGAACTTTATCTCTTTATCATGTGCTGAAGAACAGTTCACCCAGTCTATGTGAGGGTAATTGAAGTCCCCCATTATAACCAGGCTTCCCTTCTTGGATGCCTCCTTTACAACATTCTCCAACTGCCAGTCTCCCTCAAGAGTTTGGGTCGGAGGCCGATAGTATATGCCTACTGTTAGACCATCCTTGTGGCCTGGTACTCTTACCCACAGAACTTCTAATGGTGACTCCAATTCACCTAGATATTCCAATTCATACGATTTTATCACTTCTTTCACATACAAGGCTACACCACCTCCTGTTTGCCCCTTCCTATCCTTCCTGTATAGTTTGTAACCTGGGATAACTGTATCCCATTGGTTATCATCCGTCCACCAGGTTTCAGTGATACCAATAATATCAATATTCTTATCTATTGCTAAGTATTCCAGCTCCCCTATTTTGTTCCGGAGGCTTCTGGCATTTGTATACAAGCATTTATATATGCTTTTCTGACACAGTCTTTTGTGTCCAGTTGCATTGTTAGACTGCCTCTTGCATTCTTCTGCTAGAATGCTAGTGACTAGCTCCTCGCTGTGCTCAGTAATTTTTGCATCCTCCTCACTACTCAAGTACACACTTTCCCAAACCGGATGCTGCCCAGCTCCTGTCGGCTTTCCCCCAGTTATCAGTTTAAAAGCTGCTCTGCAGCCTTTTTGAGGTTGAGTGCCAGCAATCTGGTCCCATCATGGTTCAAATGCAACCCATCCCTCCTCAACAGATTTGGCTTGTCCCAAAATGTTCTCCAGTTCCTGACAAATCTGAAACCCTCCTCTCGACACCACCGCCTCATCCACGCATTGAGGCTTCTGAGCTCTGCCTGCCTGGTAGGTCCTGCGCGAGGGACAGGTAGCACTTCTGAAAATGCTACCTTGGAAGTCCGGGACTTCAATCTTCTTCCTAACAACCTGAATTTGGCTTCCAGGACAGACCGCTTGGCCTTCCCAACATCATTGGTACCAACATGTACCATGACAACTGGCTCGTCCCCAGTTCTCTCTAACAATCTATCTAGATTTCTTGTGATGTCTGCAACTTTTGCACCTGGCAGGCAAGTCACCATACGGTTATCATGTGCATCACAAATCCATTTCTCTGTATTTCTAATTATTGAATCACCTAGTACAAGGAGCCTCTCTCCTGCAATCTGTTCATCTACATGCACCTCATCAACCATATTAAGGGAGAGAACCTCAGTTTGTTCCTGTTGTTTATCTTCCAGGATCTCATCAAGTGTGATGAAGGAGAGATCATCATGTGGAACCAGTTGTTCCTCTGTGTGTTCCTCATCAGGTGTGATGAGGGAAAGAGCCTCAAATTTATTCTGTAATTTCAGACTCTCAGAGTGATCCCCTACTCTTCTCCTCCTTTGAGTCACATTCCTCCAAACATCTCCCTCCTGAGTTAGTGAAGGGCCTTCTCACGCAGAACTGTGCCCTGTCTCTTCTTTGTCCAGCATAGTCTGCTCCGCTGTGTCCAAGAACAGCTCAAGCTCCTTAATTTGTTGATGGTTAGATATGCGGGCCTCTAGCTGCTGGACCTTCTCTTCTAGTAGTGCAACCAGCTTGCACTTGCTGCAAGTGTAGTTCTCCATATGCTTTGGCAAGAACACAAACATGGCACAAGTATTGCAGGTAACTACAGCTGTTCCCTCAGAATCCATTTTAACAAGTGCAGTATTCTGAGCCTCAAAAATGTACACGTTTGCTCACCTTTCTACCTAGTAAGAGTATATTCTTCCTTTGTTCCTAGTTTGAAATTATCAATTTAAATTAGTGGAGGCCTCTAAAGCAGCTCTACTCCAACTGCAGAACTTACCAGTGCTCACTTCCTTTGTTTGGCTCTCCTCAGCAGCAGCTCTGCTTAAGAGCGCATGCAGAGTCAAAAGGGCTGACCCTGAAAGAGCTCAGAGCTTTTAAAGGCTAGTGTGGCTCCGCCCCTATGAGTCACAGTTCAGGGAAGGGCCTGGTGTGGCTCTGCCCCCTGCTTCTGGAAGCTTCTAACTGCTTCCTCTGTTTGAAGAGAGGTGGCTCTCAGCAGTTTAAATTATCAATTTAAATTAGTGGTGGCCTCTAAAGCAGCTCTACTCCAACTGCAGAACTTACCAGTGCTCACTTCCTTTGTTTGGCTCTCCTCAGCAGCAGCTCTGCTTAAGAGCACATGCAGAGTCAAAAGGGCTGACCCTGAAAGAGCTCAGAGCTTTTAAAGGCTAGTGTGGCTCTGCCCCTATGAGTCACAGTTCAGGGAAGGGCCTGGTGTGGCTCTGCCCCCTGCTTCTGGAAGCTTCTAACTGCTTCCTCTGTTTGAACAGAGGTGGCTCTCAGCAGTTTAAATTATCAATTTAAATTAGTGGTGGCCTCTAAAGCAGCTCTACTCCAACTGCAGAACTTACCAGTGCTCACTTCCTTTGTTTGGCTCTCCTCAGCAGCAGCTCTGCTTAAGAGCACATGCAGAGTCAAAAGGGCTGACCCTGAAAGAGCTCAGAGCTTTTAAAGGCTAGTGTGGCTCCGCCCCTATGAGTCACAGTTCAGGGAAGGGCCTGGTGTGGCTCTGCCCCCTGCTTCTGGAAGCTTCTAACTGCTTCCTCTGTTTGAACAGAGGTGGCTCTCAGCAGTTTAAATTATCAATTTAAATTAGTGGTGGCCTCTAAAGCAGCTCTACTCCAACTGCAGAACTTACCAGTGTTCACTTCCTTTGTTTGGCTCTCCTCAGCAGCAGCTCTGCTTAAGAGCACATGCAGAGTCAAAAGGGCTGACCCTGAAAGAGCTCAGAGCTTTTAAAGGCTAGTGTGGCTCCGCCCCTATGAGTCACAGTTCAGGGAAGGGCCTGGTGTGGCTCTGCCCCCTGCTTCTGGAAGCTTCTAACTGCTTCCTCTGTTTGAACAGAGGTGGCTCTCAGCAGTTTAAATTATCAATTTAAATTAGTGGTGGCCTCTAAAGCAGCTCTACTCCAACTGCAGAACTTACCAGTGCTCACTTCCTTTGTTTGGCTCTCCTCAGCAGCAGCTCTGCTTAAGAGCACATGCAGAGTCAAAAGGGCTGACCCTGAAAGAGCTCAGAGCTTTTAAAGGCTAGTGTGGCTCCGCCCCTATGAGTCACAGTTCAGGGAAGGGCCTGGTGTGGCTCTGCCCCCTGCTTCTGGAAGCTTCTAACTGCTTCCTCTGTTTGAACAGAGGTGGCTCTCAGCAGTTTAAATTATCAATTTAAATTAGTGGTGGCCTCTAAAGCAGCTCTACTCCAACTGCAGAACTTACCAGTGCTCACTTCCTTTGTTTGGCTCTCCTCAGCAGCAGCTCTGCTTAAGAGCACATGCAGAGTCAAAGTACTTTCAGCATTTAGCTCAGTCCTTTGCACAGCCCTGGTTTAACAGACATACATTTTTGGTTAAACTATAAATATCGACAGCCTAACTAAGAACTATCAATACCTGTAATTGTAATTAAAAAATAAAGGAACCATTATCTGTTAATTATTTCCCCATCTGTTTCATTTATTCAGTGAAGGTAGTGAAGGTTCTAAGAAAATATGTCATTTTTGTAAATATAGATATGCTCAAATTGTTTAGCCTCTGAATAAATTGAAAGCCGCCTGTCAAAAACAATATACATCATCTATCAAATCCAATTAAATAATCAAATGTAGTCAGCTACACTTAGACATTTAAAAGAGCATCCTGATTTTCTGAGCTGTTAAGGAGTCCATTGGTGCTCATCATGTAATGAAATCAAGACTATTGCTTAAATGAATACATATGAACTGTTTGAATGTTGTAAGGAATGAAGGCAAAATATGTAAACATAAAACCAGTACAGTATAACAATTTAAGAATGTAATTGTTTATTTTGTAATTCTGTAGACTATTGAGAAGACCTATAAACTGGTAGACCTGGCATCAAAAGATTGGTGAAAAGCCATAAGGATCACACAAATCCTTGGTAGCACAGAGATTTTACAATCTTAACAGTGTTATACCAATGGAATTATGGCAAAATGAATTGTAGCATAAAATACTGATCTCTCACAATCCACATCCACAACCCTCAAGAGGACTACTTTTGGATTGGCAGCATGAGATATCCAAGCCAACCTGCATGGTAATAGTAAATCTCCAGACAGTGATTGAAGTGTGCATTATTGCACCTAACTCAGCAAGTAAAGAAGCAAGACACATAAAATTGGTTAACATTTGGGCTACCACTTTATTTAATTTTTCAAATTCCTTAACCTGCAGTGTGGCTTAGGGTAATGCCTGAAACCTGCTACAAGTTGACCCATGTGGCCCATCTCTAGCCTGAACAGGCAAATCTCATTTTTCTGTGCAGTGTTGTGCCTTGTCAGCCTTCCCCAAGGGAGCTTAATTGAGGAGGAATCCCCAAAGCCATATTCACACAAATGGATGCTGTTTGTACTGCAAAGATGCCTCAGTATACCCTCTGGATGTGTGCATGCATTACACAAAGTGACTCAGGGGCTACCTAGTCAAATGAGACCACATAGGACTCACTGCTACTACCCCAATGTCCCACAGGACATCAGAGTGGGACAGGCAAAATAAATTGGGACCTTTTTAAAAACATTGACAATCAGGGTACCTGAGCCCCAAATCCTATTCGGCCTAACCAGCAACAAATATGTAACTCTGGCCTATGCAGTGAGTTTGATAACCAGCCAGCAGCCTTCATCCCATGCACTCAAGTTGACCCACAGTGAAACCTCAAAATCAGCTGCCCTTTCCACCTCTTTAATGAGGTGCCTAAGATGCTGACTGGGAGGCAGAAGGTCAGCAGTTCGATTCCTGAGTACTGCAGGAATCCTAGCTCCTGCCAACCTAGCAGTTCGAAAGCAAGAAATTGCAAGTAGATAAATAGGGACCACTTCAGTGGGAAGGTAACAGCATTCTGTGCACTTCAGTGTCTAGTCATGCCTGCCACATGACCACGGAAACGTCAGCAGCAACAGACAGCACTGGCTCTTCGGCTTTGAAACAGAGATGAGCACTGCACCCTAGAGTCGGATACAACTGGCTTTCAAGCAAGGGAAACCTTTACCTTTACTAATGATGCAAGAGATGAAATTGCAGCATGGCAGAATCTTGGTGGAGTCATTCTTGTACCAATACTGTTGTAACAGTATATCACTTTGTAATAGATTATTGGTATCCCTGTATTGTATAAGAACCTTAAAAATCATCATTTGGTGTGTGAGAAGTGCCCTCCCCATATGCTGTATCTCCAAATAAAGGTGTACATATAATGGCCACACATGATCTATAACATTTTATAATTATAATGAACTATAACATGATGTGGCATGATCCCATTCCTTCAAATGGGGAAATATAAAAATTAGGGTAAGTTCTAAGACTGTATGCAACAGTGAGTTCGAAATGGTAACAGCAACAGTTTTTAGAGCTGGAACCTGGGTTCAAACTTATAACTAGGTCCTTTGGCACCTGTGACAATAACCACAGGCTCCTAACCAGTGATGCATGGATATAAGCATCTGCAAGGAAATGTGGGAAAAATGTAGTCTCCCAACAAAAAGGTCAGAAAGAAAGAAGAAAGGAAGGAAGGAAGGAAGGCGAATATGGCCAGGAATTGCTCTGTAGTCACCCTGGAAATGCACAGAGATAGTTATCATGCCTAGAAATGAGTGTTACACACCAGGGGCTGTGGTGGCTCAGTGGTTAAGAAGTTTGCTTTGTTAGCTGGAAGGCTGGTAAGTCGGCAGTTCAAGACCTTGGTACTGCATGATGGACTGAGCACCTGTCTCTGTCTCAGTTCTTGGGGACATGTTGCTGTTGTTGTTCAGTCGCAAAGCCGAGTCCAACCATTTGTGAACCCATGGGCACAACCAGTCTTATTTGGACGTCTACTGAGTGGAGTTTCTCCAGTAAAAATCCTTTCAACCCAGAATAATTTCTGACACAAAATTATTATTATAGTGTTACACACCCACATAAATAAGGTTACTCCCTTTACTCTAAGATGAAATGACAATCAATTAATCTTTATTACAGTCCAAGACCAGCATAGCACAACAAAAGGAACAGAAGTTAAAATGAGGGTACAGTACTTAAAATATATCAAGAGACAGAAGTTAAAATGAAGGTACTTAAAATATATTTAAGCATAAATATATACTTTCTGCTTAGAGTTAACGAGTAGTAAAATTAGAACTTAAAGTTAATAATGTTACAACTATTACTAAGCCTATGATGTAGCACTATTAGTTTAGCTGAAGGACCTACCAGAATTCTTTTTTCTAATCTTACATGGTGTGACGCAGAACCTGGAAGTGTTGTGAGTGAAGGTGGGCCTTACATAAACCAGTGGGGTATATGTGCTGCCAGCATCACAGGCAGCGGTGGGCTCCAAAAAAAAAAAAATTACTACCACACTGTGGGCGTGGTATGGTGGGCATTGGCCAGGGGGAAAGCCCTGTGTTGCACCCGAATTAGGACTACTTTATTTCAAAACTTGGATGGGTGGCGCCGGACAGAATTTCTGCTACCAGTTCTGGTGAACTGGTGTGAACCTGTTGATGCCCACCACTGATCACAGGGGCATTTTCTCTCTGATATTGATGTCCTTTGGAACTTTGCCCCGAGAACCACAGAAGGGAGGGCCTGACAGAGGGCTAACATGAATGCCCTCTGATGACTAGTTCTATCAAGTTGGAGCAGGTACCGAGCCAGACCAAAAATGTGTCTAGGCATGATAAATGCAAAGATAATTATTGTACCTAGAAATCAGTGATACCCACAAAAATCAGCTTACTCCCTTGAAATGACAATCAATATTCTTTTGCTCGCCTAGAAACTGCAAAAGTTGTTGTTGTTGTTGCTGTTACTGTTGTTGTTGTTGTTGTTGTTGCTGCTGCTGCTGCTGCTGCTGCTGCTGTTAGACCAAATGTGAACATCAGGCTGCACTTTTAAAATAACCTCCCTGCTTTAGAACAGATGCTTAGTGCCCTGCATCCACCCATGAAGGGGGACATGAAAGGAGCCTCACAGAAGATTGCTACTTCAGCGATCAGGCTTCCCCTGGGCAGCGGAGATTCATCACCAGCAACAGAGATTTTTCACAGGCAAATCCTTTCAACCCAGAAGCACCAGGAGTAGAAATGACTACAAAGAGACGTTTTAACCAATGGCCCTTCTCAGGGCCTTTCATGTTCAGGGAATGAAGAAGCAGATGTGTGTAGTAGTGAAATTCAGCTCTTTAATAGTGGGGTTTGAACACAGTTTGGATGAGGCAAAACTCGGACTTACATACACTATAAACAGTAACAGTAACAATAATACAACAAGCACATTGGCTAACAGAGTGTGCACATTTTCAATCCACTTATTTGCATAAGAATAGATATATGAGAAAAGATACATTCCGCTCCTGTCAGAAAACACAGTTAATATACATAACATTCTTTCCCTCTAGGTAAAAACAAAATCCTTTAACCAGGATGGTGGTCTAGTTTCCCTTCTGGGTCGGACGCTTGGCTGAGCCAGCTCAGGGGCTCGTAGGATGGGTGACCCAACTGGAGTGAGGGATTAATTAGAGGGGGAGGATTGTAAACCCAAATTAAAGCCCCTTTTGTCAGATGGAGGAGCAGGGAATCGCTCAAAACCAAAATCTAATTCTGTGGATGAATAAGACAACTCAGGGTCCCTCCGGTGTGTACTAAGAGTGAAGGGCAACACCAAACAAAATTGGTAATCATCAATAAAGGAATCCAGAGTGCTAGGCTAGGACAGTGTAGGGGTACACCTGGCTGGAATAGGGGAGTATTCCACAAATTCCCCTTGAAATCGGTTCCTAGAAGACACTTCTGGGTCAATGTTGGCTGGCTGCTGACTATTTCCTCTGCCCCCTAGGTTTAATCGGGTGGGGGCCAACCCTAGCATTGAGTGTCTGTATTTGTCTTGTGGGTCCAGTACTCTGGGTCTCAATTGATCTGCGTGCCTCCTCCAGATCAGACCAGTGGCTGTTTTGATTCTGTAAGAAACAAGACCAGTCTGATCGATCACAAAGCCGGGCACCCACGTAGGACCATCAGCTGCATAATTGCGGCAATGTACAGGGTGTCCGGACGAGAAACCCTTCTGGTGTTGGATTGCTATATTTGTGCCTTTGTCCTCTACCCTAGAGGCATCCAATCTGTCCAGCAAGGATGACAGTTTCCTTCACTGGAGCAATTCAGCAGGGGACAACCCTGAGGCAAAGGGGGTGAGCCTATATGTGAAAAGAAACTGGCATAACTGGAGCTCCAAATCCCCTTCACCCATATGCCAAAGCGCATCTTTAGTTGTGCACACATGCTGTTCTACCTGGCCATTGGTGGCTGGGTAGAATGGGGTGGCAGTGATGTGCCTAATTACATTCCTTTCAATGAAGGATTGGAATTCTGCAGATGTGAACATGGATGCGTTGTCAGACACCAGCACATCTGAAAGTCCAAATGCTGCAAACAGCCTTCTTAGGTGCATTATCATGGAAGCTGAAGTGGTATTAGGCACCCTAATCACTTCCAGCCACTTAGAGAATGAATCCACAACCAACAAAAATAGGGCACCCCTAAATGGACCTGCAAAATCTATGTGCAACCTGGACCATGGGCCCCGAGCAGAATCCCATTCCTGAGAGGGAAGGTGGGATTGCTCTGGACAACAGGATTGACAACTGGCACAAGTGCCGACCATTTGTTCGATGTCTTGGTCCAGTTGAGGCCACCAAAAGTAGCTACGGTCAAGGGCTTTGGAATGGACAATTCCCAGGTGACTTGTGTGAAGTAGATGTAAAACCTTTTTCCTGAGAGTGACAGGAATCACCACCCGCTGGCCCCATAGAAGGCAACCTCATTCCACTGACAGTTCCAAACGCTTGCGGTGGAATGTTATGAATTCCTCAGCTAGAGGAGAGACAGGCCAGCCTTTTTGTACCCAAGACATTACTTTAGTCAATGTTACATCCTTGGCCATAGCCTTGGCTGTATCTGAGGGACGACTGGGGACAAGTCGAAAGCTTCAATCATAAGGACCTGGTGGTTGCTTTCGATCTCGCAATCGGCTTCCCCGACCCCTGGCAGTGGAGAACGTGACAGGGCATCAGCGTGGCTGATGTTCTTGCCGGGCCTGTGCACCAAAGTAAAATCGTATGCATTGAGGAAAATTGCCCAATGCAACATCCTTGGGGACAGAATTTGAGGCGTGGGCCTCCCATTCACAAAGATTCCAAGGAGGGGCTTGTGGTCAGTTACAATGGTAAAAGGTCTTCCGTAAAGGTAATCGTGAAATTTCTTAGTGCCAGCCATGATTGCCAATGCTTCCCTGTCTGAGCGCAATTTTTCTCAGGCTTTGAGAGTGAATGGGAATAGAATGCTATGGGGGCTTCCCTCCCGTCATTTAGTACATGGCATAACACAGTTCCCACCCCCACAGAGGATGCATCACACACAAGTACAACTTCCTTGTTAAGATCAAAATGAGTTAATACAGCATCTGAAGATAGCAGCCTTTTAAGTTCTAGGAACGCTTTCTCCTGGCAATGGCCCCAGTGCCAAACAGTATTTTTCTTAAGAAGCCGATGTAATGGTTCAGCAACTGAGGCTTTGCAATGGAGAAAAGTGTGATAGAAGTTTAACAATCCTAGAAATGATTGCAATTCAGCTTTACATTTTGGCCTGGGTTTATTTCGCATGGCCACCACCTTGGAGTTAGAGGGCATGATACCTTGGGGTGTAATTCGGTACCCCAGGAACTCCACTTCCTGTGCCAAAAACACACATTTGTCTCTTCTGAGACATAGACAGGCCCTCTCGAAATGTGAGAGGATTCGATCGAGCCTGGCCACAAGTTCGGCGGTGTCCTTAGCGGTGATCAGGACATCGTCAAAATATGGCAGGACACCAGGCAAACCTTTTAAAATACATTCTACAAGAGATTGAAATATTCCGGGGGCCGCATTCACCCCAAATTGTAGTCAAGTTACATTAAATGCCCCCCTATTCGTTACTATGGTCTGGGCTATGGCAGCAGCAGGAGACACAGTCAATTGTTGGTAAGCCTGGGCAAGGTCAAGTTTTACAAAGCAACTTCCTACATGCAAGGAGGCAAGAAGGTGGCTTACCATGGGCACAGGATATGCGTTTGGGCGAATAGCTTTATTGATGGTACACTTGTAGTCAGCGCATATCCTGACCTCCCATTACTTTCCAAAGCAGTCACTATTGGTGTCTCCCACTCTGCAGAGTCCACTGGCAGTAGGATGCCCTGCCCCACCAGTTTGTCCAGCTCGGCTTATATCTTCTCCTTTAAAGCAAAGGGTACCCAGCATGGCTTCATCCCGATGGGCCAGACGGTTGGGTCAAGCTCAAAGTCCACAGGGGGTCCTTTGTATAACCCTAAACCCTTTTTGAACACCTCAGGATGTTCAGCACAAACGTCCCCGATTGGGTCAGCGTCTATTGTGTGAATGCCAGAAAGCCAGATTCCCAGGGGCCTAAACCATTGGGTCCCAATAAGACAGTTAGTGCCCTACTTAACTACAACCAATGGCAAGGAGGTGCGAATGTTTTGAATTTGACCAAGAAATTTCCCACCCCTAGGACCGGAATCTGGCAACCTTGCACATCCTGGAGGGAAGTTTTAAAAGGTTTGAGCTTGGGCTGAGATGCAGGGGGAATTCTCAAAAACTCCCACTGTGGGATTATGGAAAAGGTAGTTCCTGAATCCACCTCCATCTTGAAGGGGATGTCCTGCCAGCTCCGGTGTGTAAAGAAATGCTCACTGACAATGCCCACTTGCATGGCTCAGGCTCTGGTATCACTTTGGCAGTGGACATTTTGTGGTGATGACTCTTCTTGGACTCAGGTGCTGGAGTTCTTTGCTTTTGCTGTCAGCATACTTTAGCAATGTGCCCTCGCCGCCCACAATTGTGGCATTCTGCGGTGTGGAACGGGCACTTTCTGCGGTCATCCCGGGCTCCGCAGCCATCACACTTGCAGAGGAATTTCTTTTCCCGATCGTCATGGTGCTCTCGGTGCTTTTGTCGGACTGCTCAGACTTTTCCCTCTGCGTTCCTAGACTCCGATGAAGAGGTGGAACCAGGCGAAGCTGAGGAGGATGAATATGAATTTTGCTGAGCTTGCTGAGTCGGTGGCACTGGTGGTGGAGTGGCGTTGCCAGAAAAGCTTGATGCCGGACCATGCGGCCTCAGATGCTACCGCATTTTCTAGGACAGCCTTGAAAGTTAGCGTCTTCCTGATCATGAGGTGACATTGAGCATCTTTGTCCCTTGTGCCGACCAGCAGATGGTTCCGGAGTGCTTCTTCGATGTTGTCCCACTTGCACGGGGTGGCAGCAATGCGCAGAGAGGCGTCGTAGTCTGCAAAGGACTCCCCAGGTCGCTGCTCCCTTCTGTGGAAGGCCACCCTGGCCAGGAAGATTGAGACCTCTGGCTGAAGGTGTTTCCTCCGTGCGGACATGATTTCTGCGAGCGGCACCACATCCACAACCCTTGGGAGAACGAGGTGGGTTGCCAGCTCAAGCTTCTCAGAACCGCACTGAGCGATGAAACAGGAGCGCTTCTGGTCTTTGTCGGTGATCTTCTGCGAGGCCATTGCATGGCGGAATCGGCGTTCGTATGTTGCCCATTTCTCTGGACGCGCTGGGTCAAATGGGCCGATGTTGCTGCTGTGTGGGGATGCCATCCCATCCTTGTCGCCAGTTTCGTGTTCAGGGAATGAAGAAGCAGATGAGTGAAGTAGTGAAATTCAGCTCTTCAATAGTGCTGTTTCAACACAGTTTGGATGGGGCAAAACTCAGACTTATATACACTATAAACAGTAATAATAACAATAATACAACAAGCCCATTGGCTAACAGAGTGTGCACATTTTCGATCCACTTATTTGCATAAGAATAGATACATGAGAAAAGATACATTCCACTCCTGTCAGAAAACACAGATAACATACATAACAGGGCCCAAATGGACAATGATATCAGTCAACAATGAAGGAATATCCTCAGTTAAATACAGCTTGCTTCAGGAACTCTGCAATAAACATAAATGTGCCCTTCTATGTGTGCAAGAAACAAACAGGAATGGAAACCAACATTGCCCTAAGGTTCCTGGAATGCAATTAATTGTCAAAGAATGCCATCAGAAATACAGAAGTGCAGTGTTTGCCAGAACAGATCTCCAGATAATGTCAACAGTAGTGACTATACCTGTCAAGTTTTGGGAAATTTCTGTCAAATAAGGGATATTTCCCAGACAAAACAGGAAAGTGGACAGCTATGCTTATCCTGTGCTGGCCTCCAGTCTAACTCCAGTCTAATTGCAGTCTAACTAATCCGGGATGACAGCAGAAAAGAGTGTAAAATACAAGTGTGCCAGAAATTTCCCGAAACTTGACAGGTATAGTAGTGACAGAGGAGAATAATGTTGAAATAATAACAACTAAGCTCAGTGACTGCACAGTGACATCTGTCTATAAACCATCATCTATACAAATTTCCTTTGCTGAACCACCAAACTTATGGAATAAACCTGTACGGTTCATAATAGGTGACTTTAATAGCCACAACAACTTGTGGGGCTGTGAAGATAATGATGAAATTGGAGAAGCTGTTGTAAAATGGCCAGAATCCTATCAACTATCATTCATCCATGACAGCATATTACCAGCATCTCTTAATAGTGGCAGATGGAGGAGAGGTTATAACCCAGATGTCATTTTCATAAGTGAGAATGTAGCAGATCAATGCTTAAAGTTATTAGGGGAGTCAATAACAAATATCCAACACTGACCAATTCTATGTGAGATCACAGCCACTGTTCAGCCACAAGTTGTGACATACGAAGAAGGTACAACTTTAAAAAGGCTGATTGGCCCAGGTTTTCAGCTGCCTTGGATGGAAGAGTGGCAGATATTAATCCAGACTCCACATCATACAATAAGTTATTGATGTAATCCAGATATGCTCTATGGAATCTATCCCTCGAGGATGTAGGACTTCCTACATCCAAGGTCTAACACATGAAACTGTTGACTTACTGAATGAATATTTTACCCTTTTTGATGCAAATCCACTCAGCAAAGAGACCATTAAAGCCGGACAACAGGTTGTTCCAGCTATCATAGAGCACAAAAGGGAAAAATAGATTAAGCTCATAGAAGAAATCGACACAAGTCACAGTAGCCAAAAGCTTGGAGATTACTTGTCTTAATAATGGCGTAACCAAATGACTGGTACATATCAATTTCTCGCTAACCAAATTGCCTACCAGCTATTACTTAATAGGAAACAAGATTCCAACCCATGGAAAAACAATCCAATGAAAAACAAAGAGAGGGTAATAGGGAATGAGGAATGGAAGACAAGTAATCCCACTACCCCCTTTACCATAGGAGAGTTGGAAGAGATTTTTTGTCAATTTCCAAGGACAACACAACCGTTGGAGAAATCAAAGAAATGACCTTCCACAGGGCAGTTTGCTAGCCCCCACACTGTTTAACATATATGCTAATGATCAACCACTGCTGGAAGCCACTAGGAGCTTTCTTTATGCCAAAACCCTGGAAACTTCCACACAGTGCGCAACCTTTGGGGCTGTTGAGAAAAAAAATTACCAAGGCTAATGGCTATATATTATAGGGATAACCAATTGAAGCCTAGCTGCCTGAAAACTCAACTTTGTGCTTTTCATTTGAAAAACCATGAGGCATCAAGAAGCCTGCAGGTAACTTGGAATGGCACCAGGCTTGAACACTGCATCACCCCCAAATACATGTGAGTTACCCTGGATCTAACTCTCACTTTCAAAAGCCAGTGCCTTAATACCAAACAGAAGTTTTTCCCCAGGAACAATAACAGGCAAAAGTTGGGGTGCTCAACCACACACATTAAGAACGTCTGTGCTAGCTTTATATTACTCTGCAGGAGAGTATACTTGTTAAATGTGGTGCAGATCAAAGCATGCAGAGCAGGTGGATGTGGCCCTAAATGAAACAACAAGATTGGTCACAAGATGCCGAAAACCAACCCCAATACAAAAAGTGCATTACTTAGCTGACATCCCTCCACCAACATTTTACCGAGAAAATGCTGCTCAGAAAGAGTGAGCAAAAACAAGTTCCTCAGAAACACACCAGCTATTTGATCACCAACCACCAAAGCAGAGACTAAAATCAAGGCATAGCTTCCTCACAACCTCTTCCCCTCCAAACAACCAACCCCCACAGATGGCCTTAAAACTATGGAAGGTGAGCTAGGAGCTACCGGATAACTGGGCAGAACCACATAACTGTCTATCACCTTGCCAAGAACAACCATGGCCTGTGTGGGAAGCTTTAAATAGACTGTGTGCAATGGTAGGAAGACCAAGGCCTAATCTGAGAAAGTGGAGTTTCCCTGCAGATGACAGCCTGTGTGAATGCGGAGAAGTATAAACTATCTCCCATATGATACAATGCACACAATGGATGTGGCCCAATATTGGGCAGAGGTCATCTAGCACTTTTAAATTCTATTTTGTTTTTACATGTGTTAATTTTAGTTTTGTATGTTATTATATGCTGGTGGTGCATCTGACATGAATAAAGAAAGATTCACCCATACATGCACAAAAGGGACTGATGTTTTTTAAAAAGCCAGTTCTGTAATGGCTCAGACACAAGAAATATCTTTATTTTGGATTCTAAATATAAAATTTTCTTTCAAACACTTCCCCCCAGGTTTATTCGAACCATGCAACATTCAAAGTTCTACATTTCTTTGAAATCTACAAGCTATATATTTCAATCGAGAGTGCCACAGGAAATCATCTACCAAGAGAGCACTGTATTGACTTTTTAGAATATCTCCAGCATAGAAAAATTAGGAAGTTGTATAATAGAAATTCAGAGAAGATTAATGTTCATGAGTGACTGGCATTCAGAAGTGAAATCTGACAACATTGGCATTTACTAAGAAATCAGGCTGAAATTCTGTTACGCAGCTTCACATGTGCAATGGTTGTGATATCATCATCAACAACAACAGCAGCAGTAAATGAACACAGATTAAAGGTTTCTTTTGGGGATTTTGGATTTTCTTCTTTTTTTACTATAGAAAGTAAAGGTCAGTTTAGATTTTGGTGTTAAATCCAGTTATTGCTCCTAATGAGAGCAGTGCTTAATGAACAAAACTTTACCCCATTGTTATTCAATACTAGCAGGGGGTACCCACTTCACTGGGTAGTGGTCTGGCTGGCCCCCCATAACTCCCCCACCCTAGTAGCTGTGACCATCCCCCCTTCCCAGCCCCCTCCCTGTGGTCCCAGGAACATTTCCCCCCCACCCCCATCGCCCCACCTGTGTGTCACCCTCCTTTGCCCGGCTGTTCGCTCGCCGCCCGCTTGGCATCCTCCTCTTCCACCACCGCTCATTCGCTGCTGCTGCCACTCATCCTCTTCCTCCTCCACTGCCACTCCTCCTCCTCAGCTCCTCCTCCTCTGCTCATCCTCCTCCTCCTTCCCCTACTCTCTGTTGCACAAGGCGAACAAAGTGCTGGCTCTTCTGGTTGCCTGCTCTTCCTGGCTGTGCGTGCAGCCATGGGGGAGGTGTTTGGCTGGCGCACCAGCACAGTTGTGTTTCTGCGCAGGACTTGCCGGCAGCTGGGGGCACCCCCTCCCACACCCCTCTCCGGTGATGGAACTCGCAGTGGGCTGCCGGTACCCCTTGCCAACCCAGCTTAAGGGGCAAGGAAAGTAATTGGAACAGTCCTGGGGGGGTGGCCAGGTGTCGAATCGCATATGTGTCTCACAGGGGGACACCTTGGTTTTATATATTAAGATTTACCTTAAGCCACTGGGAGGGGTCATCTGAAGATTTGGAGTGTGATGTCACCAACATGCCAATTCTATCTCTCTTTTTCATTTGCTGCAATGGATGTGGTCCAGTGCCTTGGCGATTGTCTGGCCACGGTGATGGAATGGACCAGAGCTAACAAGCTGAGACTTAACCCTGACAAGACTGGAGGTTCTGGTGTTGGGGGGGTCCATTGGCCCAACTAGGTGACCTAGCCCTTAGGCTGGGAGGAATTGCTCTCTCCCCTAGGGGGCATATTAAATCCTCATTTGACCCTCAAAGTGCAAATTGCAGCAGTGAGCAGTCACTTTTTTCCAACTGTACCAAGTAGATCAATTGTATCCCGACTTGGGCACAATTGGTTCCGCATAACATGAGTTATCTCATTGATAATCTCACATATTGATTACTGTAATGCTCTCTATGTGGATCTTCCCTTGTTTTACATACGGAGGCTTCAATGGGTGCAAAATGCAGCAGCCAAACTGATTACTGGAGTAAGAAAATTTGAACATATCTCCCCAGACTTGGAAGTGGTGCATTGGGTACCTGTTCTTTTCTGTATCAATGTGTTGGTTCTAACATTTAAGGTCCTAAATGTTTGGGACCATCCTACCTGGGGGAAAGTTACCCCCCTCAGATCATCAGCCCACATCAATTGTTCCTCCCAGATGGCACAGCTCCAGGTGCCAACACCAAGGTTAGCAAGAAAGGTGGTGACACAGAGAAGAGCCTTCTCAGTGGCAGCACCAACTTGTGGAACTCGCTATCAGTTGAGCTGTGCCAGATTCCATCTCTGCCTATGTTTAAAAAACAACTAAAATTGTTTCTTTTTAAAGAGGTTTTTAAGGATATACTGCCAATGGCTGAGCATTAGGTTGTGATTAACTTTTCCATCACCAATAGGTGTTTTGTTGCTGGTGTTTTTTAATATGGGATATTATTTTTATTCTTGCTGATATTTATAATTTATTTCATTTGTTTAAAGTTTTTATTGTAAATATGTTTTTTACATATGTTGTACACTGCCCAGAGTGGGAAAGTATCCCTGATGGGCAGGATATAAATGTAATAAATAAATAGAAATATTTATTATATATAGTTACAAGGGGTCCTGGATGAAGTGGATTATCTGGACCCTTTTCAGTCAGGTCCGGAGATGATATGGAGATGGCATTGGTCACACTGTTGGATGATCTCTGGTGGGAGCGGGATGTCCCACCAGAGATATCAATCAATCAATATCAGTTTAATTTATATCCCGCCTTCCTCAGCCAAGGCCAACTCAAGGCGGCTAACAACATAATCCAACAAAGTAACAATAAAAGGATAATACAGAGATACAATAAATTCAAAATGGAAAACAATCCAGATAAACATAATATCATAATACAAAAAACTACACTACATAATTAGGTCATAAAAATACAATAAATATAATTATACTACAGCAAACCCAATGTAGCAAGACCCCCATTTCCACTGGAGAAAAGTCGTAGGAGCTACCACTCCCCCGACAACTTAGGGAAGGAGGTCCACGTCTCAGTCTCAACATGAGCCAAGGCAGCCATGGGAAGGAGCCGAAAACGGTGATGGTCCTGGGATGGCGGCAGTCCTCGGCCTAGCCCGGCGGCCCACGGCCCTTTATCTCCCCCCACAAGGGACGGGAGAGGAGGGTGGGGCTCCATCGCAGCTGCGGCGATGGTCCTGGGGTGGCGGCAGTCCTCAGCCTGGCCCGGCGGCCCACGGCCCTTTATCTCCCCCCGCAAGGTACGGGAGAGGAGGGTGGGGCCCCCTCGCAGCTGCAGCGATGGTCCTGGGGCATCGGCAGCCCTCAGCCTGGCCCGGCGGTTGGCAGGGATCAGCTGAGGACTTTGCTGACCATCTGGTGGAGAAAATCGATCGGATTCGCTCGGGTTCAAACTTGGCGTGGACGGGGAGGGTCCGGGGGGAGCCAGTGCGCAGTCTTGCGGTGTTACCTGGGATCAGTTTGATCCAGTTGCCCCGGATGAAGTGGACAGGCTCCTTGCGGCGGTGCGTGCCACTAATTGTCCACTGAATCCCTGTCCTGCCTGGCTGGTAAAAGCCTCTAAGACGGTGACAGGTGGCTGGGTCTGGGCTATAATTAACACGTCTTTTCAAGAGGGGATGTTTCCTGCACTGCTGAAACATGCTCTTGTGCGCCCCCTCCTGAAGAAGCCATCCCTCGATCCAGCAATCCTAACCAACTACAGACCTGTCTCCGACCTTCCTTTTTTGGGGAAGGTTCTGGAGAAGGCAGTGGCACGTCAGCTGCAGGAGGTACTGGATGAAGTGGAATATCTGGACCCATTCCAGTCAGGATTCAGACCTGGATATGGTACTGAGACTGCATTGGTCGCGCTGATGGATGATCTCTGGCGAGAGCGGGATGGCGGTCATCCGTCCGTCCTTGCTCTTCTTGACCTCTCAGTGGCCTTCGATACCATTGACCACGGTATCCTTCTGGAATGGCTCCGAGGATTGGGGATCCAGGGCACAGTATGGTCCTGGTTTTCCTCATTTCTGAGGGGCCGGACCCAGTCAGTGTGGTTGGAGAGTGAGAGGTCGAGTCCTAGGCCCCTAAAATATGGGGTGCTTCAGGGCTCGGTACTCTCTCCTCTCCTATTTAACATCTACATGAAGCTGCTGGGTGAGATCATCCATTCCCATGGGGTGTGGTACCATCAGTACGCAGATGACACACAGTTGTACATCTCGGCCCGTGGGGACCCCAGTGATGCAGTCAAAGTCCTTTCCAGCTGTCTGGAGGCTGTTGGGGTCTGGATGGGGGCAAATGGGCTACAGCTGAATCCTAGCAAGACTGAGTGGCTATGGATAGGGGATCCTGCGTTATCCCAGGAGCTACCATCTTTGGTTTTGGATGGGGCTGTTTTGCCCCAGACCAACCCGGTGTGCAACTTGGGGGTCCTCCTGGATTTGCGGCTGCTGCTAGAAGAACATGTGACGGCTGTGGCCAGGAGGGCCTCCGCCCAACTTCGGGTGATTCGCCAGTTGTGCCCGCTCCTGGACCGGGACTCTTTGCTCATGGTCACTCACGCTCTGGTGACCTCCAGACTAGACTACTGTAATGCACTCTACATGGGGCTGCCCTTGATGACCATTCGGAGGCTGCAGCTGGTCTAGAATGCCGCGGCCCGGGTGGTGATGGGGTGTGGACGTTATGCCCATGCCTCACCACTGCTTTGGGGGCTGCACTGGTTACCAGTTTGTCTCCGGGTGCAATTCAAGGTGCTGGTTTTGACCTTTAAAGCCTTACATGGTAGTGGGCCAGGGTATCTTAGAGACCGCATCGCCCTAAAGACGTCTGTCCATCCAACCAGAGCGGAGTGGAGGGGCTCTCTAATTGTGCCATCAGCCAGGGGGGCTCGCCTCTCTGGCACAAGGAGGAGGGCCTTCTCCGTGTCCACACTGGCCCTTTGGAACCTCCTGCCTGTGGAACTGCGTCTCCAGATGGAGTTGTTGCCCTTTAGGAAGGAACTAAAGACCTGGCTGGCAGGCCAAGTTTGGGGTGCGGGTGGGGATGGGGGTACCGTTGGGTGGTTGGTATAGAGAAGTGTGCCTTCCCCCAAGGTCCCTTCGGTTCTTGTGCACCTTTTAGGGGTAGTTTTTTTTTAACTTTTAACTTTTAACTTTGTTTTATCATGTGTCTTTTATGTATTTACTGTCCACTATGTAAACCGCCCTGAGTTGGGTTGTAATAAATAAATAAATAAATATCTCCCCCTGCAATGGATGGGAGAGGAGGGCGGGGGCCCCTCGCAGCTGCGGCGATGGTCCTGGGGCAGCGGCAGTCCTCAGCCTGGCCCAGCGGCCCCTTATCTCCCCCCGCAAGGGATCGGAGAGGAGGGCGGGGGGCCCTCGCAGCTGCAGCAATGGTCCTGAGGCAGATAATCTGTCTGCTCTTCCTCTTCTTGACCTCTCAGAGGCTTTCGATACCATCAACCATGGTATCCTGCTGGAATGGCTCCAAAGATTGGGGATCCAGGGCAATGTGTGGTCCTGGTTTTTCTCATTTCTGAAAGGCCAGACCCAGTTGGTGTGGTTGGAGGATGAGAGGTCTAGGCCTAAGCCTCTCCAACATAGGGTGCCTCAGAGCTCGGTGCCCTCAATTCTATTTAATATCTACATGAAGCCACTGGGTGAGATTGTATGTTCCCACAGGATGAAGTATCATCAGTACACAGATGGTACTCAGCTATACATCTCAGCCCGTGGTGATCCAAGCAATGCTGTCAAAGTCCTATCCAGGTGCCTGGAGGCTGTGAGGGTCTGGACGGGGGACAACGGGCTACAACTGAATCCTAGCAAGACTAAGTGGCTGTGGGTCAGGACCCCTGTGTTATCTCGGGAGCTACCATCTTTGCTACTTGATGTGGATATTTTGCCTCACACAGACCCGGTGCGTAATTTGGGGGTCCTCCTGGTCTCATGACTCCTGCTCGATGAGCAGGTGGCAGTTGTGGCTAGGAGGGCTTTTGCACAACTTCCTGTCATATTCTAATTATGCCCACTCCTAGACTGGGGCTCCTTGCTCATGGTCACACATGCTCTGGTCACCTCTAGACTGGACTATTGTAATGTGCTCTACATGGGGCTGCCCTTGATAACCATTTGGAGGCTACAACTGGTTCAAAATGTTGCTGCCCAGGTGGTGATGGGGTGCGGGCATTATGCCCATGCCTCACCACTGCTTTGAGAGCTACACTGGTTACTGGTGTGCCTCCGGGTGCAATTCAAGGTGCTAGTAATGACCTTTAAAGCCCTACATGGTAGTGGTTCAGGATACTTAAGAGACTGCATCACCCCAAGAACATCTGTCCATCCCACTAGAATGGACTGGAGAGCTCTCTAATTGTGCTAGCAAGGTTTATCTCTCTAGCACAAGAAGGAGGGCCTTCTCTGTGTCTGCACCAGCCCTATGGAACCTCTTGCCAACCGAGTTGTGGCTACAGACGTGCTGCCCTTCAGTTAAGAGCCAAAATCCTTGCTGGAAAAGCAGGTGTGTAGCACTGGGGGCATGGTGACCCCTGCCTGCTGGCTCATATACCAAGATAACTCCCTGTCTCTTTTAACTGATGGGGTAGGGTGTGTAATTTTGTAGGTACTTTTAATGGTTTTTTTAGGGTTTTAGTTAAGATTGTAATGCTTGTTTTTAATGTTGTTAGCTGCCCAGAGTTGCTGTCAAGTTGGGCAGCAGTAGAAATTTGACAAAATAAATAATAAATAAATAAACATCAGCACTAGTGTGCATCCCAACCACTAAGTAGCATACCTGTCAAGTTTTGGGTTTGGAAATAAGAGAAATTTTCAGGGAAATACGGGATACTTGACAGCTATGCTTATCCTGTGCTGCCCTCCAATGGCAGCAATAGGGCACTGCAGTCTAATGATGGCAGGAAAGAAGATAAAATAAGGGGTTTTCCTGGCCAATAAGGGATACTTGACAGCTATGCTAAGTAGTGTAACACTATACAAGTAGTTAGAACTAGTCTGACTGCAAACTCTAAAAGAGCATAACTTAATTTAGGTAAGGCAAAGAATTCTCTTGTCTGATTCATTTTTTCAGTCAAACATATGGTTGCGATTTCCTCCTGTCTGTCATCCATATGCTATTTATTCCAGAAGTTACAATAATTCTTCTTGGGCTTTCTGTATCCTTTTTATGCTGCAAGCCCATAGGTGGGGTTATTCCAGTTATGGTTCATAATTATCTAATTGTTGCATAAGTGCAAGCATGTATTTTCATGCCCTGTCCTCACAAGACAACTCACAACATAAATAGGGATAAAAACAATAAAAATATATAGTAAAATAATTCCTGATTATTTAAAGAGTAAAATAACAATAGGACATTAGAAATGGAATCAAAACATAAATTAAAACACAGCATTTTAAAATTTTCCTAAAGAAGAATGGATAGAAACAAGTCATAAGGGCCTCAAAAGAAGGTGTCATAAAATTTTGGCTGGGGTGTTTGTAACACCTGAATGCAGAGTCTGGAGATAAGAATTCAATTCTCTACTATGCCTCCCAGAAGAAGAGTCAGCTTGTGAAGCCATGGGCAAACTGCATAATCCCAGTACACCACCAAAAAAGAGTGTCTAACAAACCACTTTTGAGTATTCACAACTGCTAGGTTTGCAGGAGATCAGAAAATCCTAGGAAGGTCATAATAAGTCTGACTTGACATGGCATAATAATTAATTTTTCTTTGAGTGCCATAGCCATATTTAAATATTGGCCATCCTCAGGGCAATCAGCCATGAAGACTGTCCTGGGCACAATGGTTCTTCGAGTCACCTTCTGGTCCTGAGCCCTTTTGACATGCAAAGTCCTCATCAGCCTCAGACAAGTATTGATGAAATTTCTGTCCTCCATCAAGGTGGATTCAAGTGGGATTTAATCCATTTGGGGACCATCACCCTTCCCTGTGGACTTCACCACCTAAGGTTGTTTGTCCTCAGAGTTGTCAGGTAGTTAACTGCTGCATGACAGTCAGCATTGAGTCACTGGCAGTATGGTCTATTCTATTATCATAGCAAGATAACTTGGCCAGACTGGGCATAATTAATTTGTATAAATTCTTCCCATGTGGAGAGTATTCTGTCCATTTCCAGTTTCTAAAAAAAAAACAACAACCCCCCCCCCCCCAACACTGTTTGAGACCTGAAACAGAATTGATGGAATAAAAAGGTATTTAAACAGCTGTCCTGAACATTTTGACACTGCTATTTAACTTTTTAAAAATCGCAGGTTCAGTGGGAGGAGAATTGATGTGGCTGGAGGGAACGTCAGCCTCCAGAGCCGCTGCCGGTGCTCCTCTGGCTGTCGCCAACTCAGCTCCTTTTCTGGCCTGG
The DNA here is from genome assembly GCA_035047305.1 of Bradypodion pumilum. Classification (NCBI taxonomy): domain Eukaryota; kingdom Metazoa; phylum Chordata; class Lepidosauria; order Squamata; family Chamaeleonidae; genus Bradypodion; species Bradypodion pumilum. The sequence goes on from JAWDJD010000001.1 coordinate 432,612,612, forward strand.
CCGGCCATGGGAGGTAAAGGCACATTTGGTGACTGTTTTATATGGTCCAGAGTGTGTTCACCTTCAGTGCCCTGAGCCTCGCCATTCAGCTGGGATTTAAAGGGCTTGGACGGCGGTGGATGGGTGGACGGCGGGTCCTATTGATTGATGTTGCTTTTGCCATTATGCTGCCATTGAATTGTATACTGTACTTATGATGATTAATGCTCTATTGTTGTTTTTAATTGTATGAATTATGTCATATCAATATCTTGTATTATTTTGATGTTTATTTGTATGAATTATGTTGTATATTTATATTGTTACTTTGCTGGGTGTAAACTGTTTTGAGTCACCCATTGGGGTGGAAAAAAGCGGTATCTAAATTAAACTTCGATTTGATTCGATCTTCACTTTTGCCTGATGAGCATGACTGTCAGAAATTTTCCACTCCTTCTTCAGACAATCTGCCCCATATCACTTAAGACTTTAAATATTAATGCCCCCAATTGGAATTGGGCCCAGAAATTAATAATAAAGGTAAAGGTTTCCCTTGCTCGAAAGCCAATCGTATCTATGGTGTAGTGCTCATCTCTGTTTCAAAGCCAGAGAGCCAACATTGTCTGCTTCTGCAGATGTTTCCGTGGTCATGTGGCAGACATGACTAGACACCAAAGCGTACGGAACGCTGTTACCCTCCCACCGAAGTGGTCCCTATTTATCTATTTGTAATTTCTTTCTATCAGACTGCTAGGTTGGAAGGAGCTCATTCCGTACTGCAGTCCTCGGGAATTGAACTGCTGACCTTCCGCCTCTCAGTCAGTGTCTTAGCCACTTGAGCCACTGCAGTCCTGAAATTAATAGTGATCTTACATAATTGGTTGGAACAAATTTACTTGAAAATCACATCATACCACATTGAACATATTCATCTGATTTTACAACCTGAACAGACTTAGCCCTGTTTAATTCTGTACAAAAAACACAAGATAATACCACAGATCTCCATGTAGGCCTAGAAAAAGAATCTTGCCTAAAGCCCGGAAGAACTGATGCTAATCAAAGTTGTCAGTTCTGAACTAGGTGGACCCAGTAAAGTTTTGAACTATAATAACTTCTCCATAATTGCCTGTGATCTGGTATTTAACATGAAAGGGCAGCTGTGTTTGAAAATCCTCTTGATCATTGGGCATTTTTTGCTATCCAACTGAATACCATACTGCTTCAATAAAATTGACATGGGTATACCAGCTGTAGAGAAAAGATCATATGAGAAAAACAGTGTTCATGGGAGAACAAGAACACTAACATAAGAATGTGCTGTCACCTTACTGTTTCTTTTCTCCCACAATTACAATCATCCAACACTGTGAGGAGAATGTGGTAGGCAACCACAGGGGAACCGCTCTTAGACTACTCTTGATAAATTTAAATTGGCTATCAGTTGTTTAATTTTTAGTTCCTTAATGATGAGATAGATGGTTGGTTTAGGACAGAAGCAGCACTGGTATTTTGAACAGAATGCAAGCGCGGCGCCAAAATGGCCGCCGCGCTGTTTGCGGGCCCCCCCCCACCGGACGAAGACATCCGGGTAGTTAGGGGGCGTGGCCAGCACCCTTATATAAGGGGAGGCCACGAGGCAGCCGAGCTGCCATTTTGCGAAGCGACGGAGCAGAGAAGTTTTTCCCTCTTACCTCCGTCGCTGCTGCCTTGCTTAGGGAAGCCTCTGGCTGCTGATTTTCTTGACTTTTTCGGCTTCCCATTGATTAGCTGCTATGCCCTCGAAGAAGAAGGCGACTGCGAACGCGGCTCGTTCTGCGCGGAGGCACCAGCCGGGTCGGAAGACCGCGGCTGCGCCTCCCCAGCAGCCTCCTTTGCCTGAGCCCACCGGGACCGGTGGGATGGGGTTAATTACCCCTTGGCCCGAGGCAGGGGGTCCGCGTACCGGCCCAGCTGGGGCCATGGCCCCCGGCCCGCAAGCAGTGGCCACTGCCTCTGGCATGGCCCATTCTGCGGGGCCTTCTTCCATGGGTCCGCAGCTTACTGCGGGGGGTTTCAGCCATGGGGGGTGGCTGGGTTCCCTCCCCTGGCAGGGTACCCCCCGGCCCTGCAGGGGCTGGGCCTGGGGTCATGGCCGTATATGGGCCCCGGGGTCCAGGGACCTGGACCGGCGCCTGCAGCCAGTGGGCCGGCTGGCCCTTTGCCCCCACTTGGCTTAGGGGGCTACGTTAGTGTTGAGGCCATTCTGGCCCGCGTTGCGGCCCTCGAGGTATCCCTTGCGAGGGTTAACCACCCGGGGGTGCCTTTTGGGGTGCAGGTTGATCCATTGTCTGCCGGTCAGCGGCAGGCAGCAGGACGGGTCGAGCTGCCCGAGGCGCGTGGGCCGGCTTCGGCCACTGCCTCGCAGCTCCCCACTCAACAGGCTGATGCTGGTCAGGCCCCGTCGACGAGCTCAATTGCGGTCGTGAGCTCCGACGCCCTCAGCGGGCCGGAACCCCCGGTGGGGGCGGCCCGCAGGGGTGCTGCATGTGAGTATGCGGTTCAATCTAGTGCACCCACACACCTACCCACGTTGGGGGGGGGCATTCCAGTGGCCATGGCCTCGCATGGGTGGCGCGACGGTTCAGTCGCCGACGTCCCACCCGGCGACTTCACCGCTCACCCAGGGCCCAGTTTTGGGTGGTACCTCTTATTCAGTTGGGAATGTGTTAGGGGTGGCCGGGTTGGTCCAGGCTCCTTTCCAGATCCCCGTGGTTCCCACCGTGCCGGTGTCGGCATTGCCGACAGCGGGGTATTCCTTGCCCCTGGGGGACCATTTGGCCCAGGCCACCAAAGAGAAGATCTGGCGTGGGGAGTATGTGGACATCTTCTCCCTTCTTAACAGAGAGCCCACCAAAGAGGAGAGGGAGGGGCAGGATGAGAAGGATAAGGAACAGGCACGTCGTTGTAAGCCGCCACGTACGTGGGCCAATTGGTTGCTGGCGTACCTTATATACATGGCTGTCTACCTCAGGGCCCGGCCGGATTTGGCAATTCTGATGGTCCAGTATTTGGACAACATTTACCGGGCGATGGTCGACTTCCCGGGCCCGTCATGGTTGGCTTACAACGAGGAATTCTGTATGCGGATTCCCCTGCACCCTGAGATGAGGTGGGATGAGCCCTGCCAGAAGCTGTGGCTTCTGTATATGACTCCCACGCGCCCTGCGCCGGGGGACAGATACCATTGTGGACATGCAGTCCAGCGAGCGGCCCCAGCACAGACACCCCGCCAGGTGGCGGGGCAGGGGGTTCCAGCCCGCCTGCTGTGCTGGACTTTCTTGTCCAATGGTTCCTGCAGTAGGAAGAATTGCCGGTACAGGCATGAGTGTCCCTCTTGCGCTGGCCCCCATGCGGCCTCCGCCTGCCCCAGGCCTGGAGGGTTGCGGGGCAAAGGTAGGGGCGGACAAGGGGCTGGCAAGACTGCCGCAGAGGGAGCTGGTCCACCGAAAGGCCCCCTCCCCAATTAATGTGGACATGTTGGAGCGTTGGCTCGCATCGTACCCGAGGGGGGCAGATGCGGTTTACCTGCTTCAAGGTTTTCAACTGGGGTTCCGTATTCCTTTCCAGGGTGATAGGTCTCCCCAAGATGCCCCCAACCTTTTGTCCCTTAAGGGGAGGGAGGAGGTGGCTGCCACCAGCATTTCTAAGGAGGTTGATGCGGGCAGGGTCGCTGGCCCTTTCCCTGCACCCCCGTTCCCCAACCTTAAAGTGTCACCCTTGGGCTTGGTGCCCAAGAAGTCACCGGGCGAGTTCCGCCTGATCCATCACTTGTCCTACCCAGCCGGCCGATCGGTCAATGATGCTATCCCTGATGACCTTTGCTCGGTCAGGTATACATCTTTTGACCAAGCGCTACGCATGGTGCGCTCATGTGGCCCTGGTGCGCTGTTGGCAAAGTGCGACATTAAGTCTGCCTTTCGCCTCCTGCCGGTCCACCCGGGTGACTTTGAGTTGCTGGGTTTTAAGTTCAGGGGTGAATATTATTTCGATAAGGCCATGCCTTTTGGCTGTTCCATATCGTGCTCGGCCTTCGAGCGTTTTAGCACCTTCCTACAGTGGGCTTTTGTCCGCAGGTCTGGGTCCCGGTCTGTAGCCCATTACCTGGATGATTTTTTATTCGGGGGTGAACGGGGCTGGGACACGTGCACACGTCTCCTCAACACATTTCAGACGCTAATGGAGGAACTGGGTGTCCCTTTAGCGCCCGAAAAGACTGAGGGCCCATCTACACAGCTAGTCTTCCTGGGGGTGGAGATTGACACGGTAGCGCAGGCTTCTAGGTTACCAGGGGATAAGGTGTCAAGGATAGTGGCCCTTATCTCGGACTTGCTTGCTAAACGCAAGGCATCACTGCGGGAACTGCAGGTGTTGCATGGTCATCTCAATTTCGCTTGCAGGGTGGTCGCACCGGGCAGGGCATTTGCTCGGCGCTTGTGCGACACCATGACAGGCTTGTCCAGGCCCCACCATAGGGTCAGACTAACCCAGGGCATTAAGGCAGATATGCTTATCTGGCTCCAGTTCCTGAGGGAGTTCAATGGGGTGTCATTTTGGAGGTCTGACCTTCTGGCTTCCCCTCATTTTCAGATACAGTCCGATGCCTCTGGGTCCCTGGGTTATGGGATGTACTTCAATGGGAAGTGGGCCTATGGTGGGTGGCCACCAGCCTGGTCAGGCTGCGGGACCTTACGTACCTGGAATTTTTTCCCATCCTGGGGGCCTTGATGCTATGGGGTGAAGAGTGGGCCAACTCGGTCGTTCATTTCTGGTGTGACAATGCGGCCGTTGTCCACATTGTCAACTCACAGACTTCCAAATCACCCAGGGTAATGGACCTGGTGCGCCAGTTTGTATTGCGCAGCCTGCGCCTTAATGTACTGTTCCGGGCCAGGCATGTCCCGGGGGTCAATAATGATATCGCTGACGCTTTGTCCCGCCTGCAGATCTCCTGGTTCCGCGCCTTGGCCCCGGATGCAGAGGAATTTCCCTCGCCACTCCCGGACGAGATATGGACCTTTGGCAAGGAGAGGTGAACCGGGCGATCGGCATGTCGCTAGCGCCAAGCACGCGTAAGGCGTATCAACACGCATTCAATTCTTTCAGGGCATTCTGTGCCCGATTCCGGCTGCCAGATACCTGGCCGATCCCGGTGGCCCATATACTTCAATTCATGGTTGACCTGCATTCCCAGGCCCTTGCACCTTGAACCATAGCATCCAGGCTGTCAGCGCTGGCATTTATGGCCAAAGTAGGCGGATATGCGGACAGTACCGCTGACTTCCGTGTGAGACACGTTTTGGAGGGGTGGGTGCGGGAGCGTGGGCGTAGCCCGGACGACCGCCACCCAATTTCCCTAGGGGTTCTTACCCAACTGGCACGGGGCTGGCAGGACCTATGTTTTGATAGGTATGAGGCAGCCCTGTTTCATGCGGCTACAACGGTGGCCTTTTTTTTGGAGCGCTCCGCATCAGCGAGCTTGTGATGCTGTCTAAGGCGGATGCTAGTCGTAGGGCACTGGAACTCGGAGATGTCTATGTGGCCAAAGACTGGGCTCAGTTGAGGATACGCTCCTCTAAGACGGATCAGCATGGCGTAGGCAGTGGAGTAAGACTGCTACGGTGTTCTTTGGCAGACATCTGTCCGGTTGGTGCCCTACAGGAGTTCCTTGCACTGCGTGGCACGCACCATGGCCCGTTTTTCTGTCACCAAGATGTGTCTCCCCTTACTAAATTTCAATTTTAGAAGGTGACCGGCAAAGTGCTGGCCGGTGTTGGCCTCCCAGGGGCCCGTTACGGCACCCATTCATTCAGAATAGGGGCGGCTTCCACGGCGGCTGCTTTTGGGTACTCTGGGGCTGAGATACGCCATATGGGGAGGTGGGGATCGCAATGTTTTCAATTTTATGTCCGCCCTCTTTTACCGTGAGTACCAGTCGAGTCACCGTACCTTTTCTGTTACTCGTTTTTTTTCCTTGACAGACCCTGGGTGTCGTATTACGCCGGTGACAGTATGGCTGGTGGGCCATAGCTACGTGCACAGGGCAGCGCGTTACGCTGCGGCGACAGAGTGGGGACCCCGACTGGGACTGGGTGCATACGCAAGTCTCACATGGTATGGTAAGCCCGGGATGTTGTGGAGGGAGCTGTTGCCATTCCTTTTCTCGGGCCGGAGTGCTGACCCGCCTGACATCCTGATCATACACCTTGGGGGCAATGATTTAGGTCAGGTCACCGGCCTATCGCTGAAGCATGCGATTTGTGGCGACCTCGCCTACCTGCATTACGTGTGGCCTGCCATGACCCTCGTTTGGTCAGACATGGTGCCACGGCACGCGTATAGGGGAGGGTTCGACCTCCAGGCCCTGGACCGGGCTAGACGCATGGTAAACAGGGCTGTTGCCCGGTTTATTGTCAGCAGGGGTTGGGGGCGGGTCAGTCGTCACCCCGCCATTAGTCTGCAAAATTATGGCCTGTATGCAGGGGATGGGGTCCATCTGTCGCGAGGCGGTATGGACCTCCTGTTGGGTGATTGGCGAGCAGGCCTGTTGACCGAGCTGACGGTCTGGGGGGGCGTTGAGCCTTCTTTGAAGCCCCTCTGTGTGGCGGGTAGCACTGGTAAGGTAAACATTTATGACCCACAGGTATCCGGCAGGTTCGCAATTGACTGGACAACACTAGACAGGTATAAGTTGGTTAAACGTTGTCCGGTCAACGACAAACCAGGCGACGGGGTGATGGCTACAGCTAGACAGCATGCATCACCCCGTGATTTCACGGATACGCGTCAGAGGGTGGGGTCATTAGTTAGATATTGACTATGGTCAACAATTTGTTTGTTGTCAACAAACAAATTGATACAAATAGATACATTGTAACAATTGCCGTTGGCAATTTTGGGTGGTACCTTACCAGTGTTACTTCGGCCTGCTTGCCTTAAGAATTATAATTGGTCAATTACCAATAGAAATTTATAATTCGGACTAGGGCACGAATCAATAAATGTGGCCCAATGCCGTTATCCACTTTCATTGGTGTCTGAGTGTAGGAATGTATCTGGATTCTGTCAGGCTGTCTCTGACACATTTTGTAAACAAAAGCCTCTTTGCTTGCATGAGAGACAACGCTCCTTATCTCTCCTTATTTGGGTTCTGACATTCTGATTGCTTATGTAGGTTAAGTTTCGTTTCTGAGATACTCTGCTTGAATAAAGAGAAGCCATTAGTATCCTTTGTAAAGCCAAAGACTGCAGTCGTGTTTTCTGTCTCTCTCTGTTCTTTCCTTACTCTGAGCCTAATGAAGCTGGACTTCGTGGACTCTTAAGTTTCTATCTTAAAAGATCTGATGATATAAACTGCTGCTTCATGAGACTGATTGAGAAGAGATCTTTACATGAATCAGATTCCTACATCTGAGTCCTTTATTGGGGGGTGTGCCTGCAATGAGGAATACCAAACAGAAATGAAGGAATATAATATACGTCGTCTGCTGCTACGCGTATTCGAGCATACATTTTTCCTAGAAGTCACCATCTATCAAATGAACAAAAAAACAAAAAAAAAAAAAAAAACTAGATTTCTTCACTGTGCAGCTGTCACACCCATATATAATGATTGGAAATATGATAGTGGGAATTATCTTGGTCTTGGTTTCCACTAACACATCCTTACAATGTTTGATCTTTTCCAATTCTTTCATTGCTGCCCTTCTGAGTCTCATTCTACTTCTGATTTTTTGGCTGCAGTCCCTACTATTACTATATACACCAGCCGGCTTGCCTATAGCAGTGACTTTAAAGAGTAGCAAGTAAGTATTGTGACATTTTCCCAAGAGCTGATGGTATTATATTTGTAATGCATATGCATAGAATAAAATTGGATTGTGACCTAGTGCTTCTTCCCTTGCTCTTCTACCTATTGTGTACTTTTGAACAACCCATTCAAGATGCAAAAATCTGAAGTCATCAAATGGGTCTTCTAATGAAGCTGAAATAAAAGAATTTAATGTAGTCTGTGAATGGCAGTAAATAGCATTTTGGCACAGGATTATTCTAAGATCAACACTGAAATTAATCAAACTTCCTTGATTAATAAAAATTATATATCATCACTTTGATTGCAATCCATCAAAGTATCATTTCCCTCTGTAATTTATAAGACACATAATCAAGGAATTTAGAGTGTCTGCAGCTTACATAGAAGCCAATAAAATATATATTGATAAAAATACCTAGGGTAAAATAAGTTAGGGAAACATGGCCAGCCCATGGCGGTCCTAACCTGCTTAATGAAAATCATTCTAAAGTCTAATTCACATCTGAACTAGTGGTGTTTTATTTTTTTTAAAAAAAACCATGAACACATAAATTTGGTTAAAATGATTGTGTTGCACTTGCATGCAATTGAAATGACATAATTATGCTAACCTCTCTATTTTGAGTTATCCAGTTTCATAAAGCTGTACTGAACAAAATCTACTTTAAAATCTTTTCCGGAAAGAAGTTGTTGTTGTATTTATTTATTTATAACTAGCAGAGTTTGCCCGGTGGTGCCGGGCATTTTAACAATGTTTTGGACAGTTAAGGGGTTTTTTTGTTTTCCTGAACAAATGGTGCTGGGCTGTGTTTAATGGTTTTTAATGGTTTTGTGATTTTGTGACTTTGAGGTGCTGCGTCCGCCTGTGGCGGACTTGCGCTCTCAGTGTGTGTGTTGTTGTTGTTTTTTTTGTGCGCCGGCTTCCTCAGTGCCGGGCTCTTTAAATTTGGTTTTGGAGAGTGAAGGGTTTCATTTGTGTTATTGAACAAATGGTGCTGGGCTGTTTTTAATGGTTTTTAAAGGTTTTTTTTATTTTGTTGCTTAGTGGCGCTGCGTCCGCCTGTGGCGGACTTGCGCTCCCAGTGGTTTTTTTATTTATTTTATTTTTGTTCATGCAAATTTTATTTTGATTTATTAAATTGATTTTTTTTAATTCTAAATTTAATTTGGTGTTTTATTTTTTGGTTTGGTGTTTTGGTTTTTTGGAGTGAAAAGTGATTTATGTTTTTTTTGTATTTTTTGAGAGTAGTGTGTATATTGTTGAATGTTGTGCTAACTTATTTTTTTGCATTTTTGCATTTTTAATTTATCTTTGCAGTGGCAATGTTTTTGGATGTCTTTTTTCTTTTGGCCTCTGGGTGGGGGTGGTGAGCTTTGCTTCCTCTCTACCATTCTCCTCTTCTGTCCTCTGGGTGTTGCTTCCGGTAAGTGTTACTTCCTTTTTGTAGGTCATTTGAGTTCCTGTCGCCATGAAGTGAAGACGTCTTCATGGTAAGCTCTCTGATTTATCTATTTATTTATTGGGGGGGGGTGTTTGAGTTTTTGTTGGGGGGGGCAGTTGTTTTATGTTGTGTGTTTTTTGTGTATGTGTTTGTGTTTATTTTTTAAAGGTGAGATTTTTGTTTTTGACTGTTTTTGATTGTTTTTGGTTTGTTTTTTGGTGCGTCCTTTTTTTTTGGGGGGGTGCCTTTTGTTCTCACAGGCCATGCTTGGTGGCCCATGGGAAGGAAGGGCACTTGTGGTGGGGGTGCCTTTTCTTCTCACGGGCCATGCTGGGTGGCCCGTGGGTAGGAAGGGCACTTGCGGTAAGGGTGCCTTTTCTTCTCACGGGCCATGCTGGGTGGCCCATGCTGGATGGCCCTTGGGAAGGGAGCGTTGTTGCGGGGAGGGTGCCTTTTGTTACCACGGGCCATGCTTGGTGGCCCGTTGGGAAGAAGGGCAGTTGCGGGGGGTGGGTTGCTTTTATTTTTGGCACACCGGCTGGCCCTTCGAACGGAAGGGCAGCTGCGGCCGTGGGTTTTTTTCCCCACGGGCCATACTTGCTGGCCCATGGTGAAGAAGGGCAGTTGTGGGGAGTTTTTGTTTTTACTTTTGTTTTTCGTGCGCCACTGGCCCTTCGAACGGAAGGGCAGCGGCGGCGGTGGGGGGTTTATTTCTTCCCCCACGGGCCATGCTGGCTCGCCCATGAGGATGTATGGCGGTGGCGGCGGCTTTTTTTAGTTTTTATTTTTCGCATGCCGGCCGCCTCAGCGTTCTGCGCGCTAATGGTGCACAGGATGCTGGGGCTTGTAGTTTTTGTAGTTTGTGCTGTCTGCGGCGGTTTATCTTTCGCGGCTTTTTTTGATTGGCTGCGGCGCGTTTTTGAACGTTCCTTTTGCCGCGCCGTTCAGCCTGATTGGCTCTGGCGCGGCACGGTGAAAGGAACTTTGGGAATTGAAGTTCCCTTTTTTTGTTTGCGACTGGGGGGCTCCTGCCCCCGGGTTCGAAAATTTCAACCCGACAGTTACCTGCGAACCCCATACGGGCGAGTGAACAGAGGCTCGGACGGGGCTAGTGGGGCCTGGTGCAACATCCTTTGTCACATTCCAACGGTTAACGCACCATTTTATAGGTATAGATATAAACTTGTAAGCTGCCCCCTTACCCAAGGGTGACTCCGGGCGGCTCACAGCCTCCCAGATTTGTTGTTCTTGTTGTTGGGTTGCAAAAAATATTCATTGAAAACTTTGCCAGAAGCTTCAATTTGAATGAGGTAAAAATCATTGGAGACATCTAGTAGAGAAAGTTCTAGAAAATGAGAAAGTCAAGATCCTGTGGGACTTTAAAATTCAAACAGAAAGACATTTCTTGGTAAAATCATTTCCATGGTGACCAAATTTTGCTTATGTTTTGTTTAAGTGTCCAGTTTGGTACTGGTAACATGAGTCTGGCCAGGTTATCCTGCTATGGCAATAGAGTAGACCATACTGCCAGTGACTCAACACTGAGTATCAGGCAGTGGTTAACTAACCCAACAACCCTGAGGACTAAAAGCCTTGGGTGCTTGTCCACAAGTGGATTAAATCCAACTTGAATCCATCCTGATGGAGGTCAGCTGCTTCATCAATACTGGCTTGGGGCTGATGAGGACTTTGCGTGCCAAAAGGCTTAGGACAAGAAAATGACTCTCAGAACTGGATCAGTGGTATGACAGTCATTCTTGGATGTGGAAGGCAGATGAAAGGCCACTGCATAATATTCTCAGGACAGTCTTCATGGCTAAATGCCATGATGATCGCCAACATTCAGATTTGGATACAGCAGCAGAAGCAGAAGAACATAAGTGGGAATGAATATGCTTTGTATGAGGTATTTCTTTATGTTGATTGGTATTGCCTTATGTTGTAAGAGCAGAGCTAACTGTCCCAATATTTGGTTTGTCTTACTGCACTGTGTGTTAATCTCTTCATCCGTTTTGCCATTTTCAGTAAATGTTGTTCCCAGGTATTTGAACTCTGCCTTTTGTTTTATACTTGTTCCCTCTATCTCAATATCTAGAGTATGCTGTTTCCTTTCAATTGTCATTACCGCAGCGGGGTTTGATCGACGGCCAGCCAGAGGAAACGAGCGGCACCTGAGGACCACTCCTTCGTCCTCAAAAGCCACTCCCCCACACCTTTGAGACCAGCGGGGCTCTTGACCAGTGGCCGGCCGCTGCTGCTCCTGGGACTAACCCCCTTTTTTGTCTCGGCTGGAGTTGATGCTGTTGTTAAGGCTTTGCCTGTGCCTTTGCAGCTGTTGCAGCCCTGGGGACAAGCTGGACTACCGTGACCACCTTTGCTGCCACGGCCGAGGCACGGAGCTCCTTCCCCTGAGTTGTCGAGGGGAATGGTAGCTCCTGCAACTTTCTCCAGCAGACATGGGGTCTTTCCACGCTGAGTTTGTTGTTGTATTATAGTGTTTTTACTGTATTTATATAATGTAATTCATTATGTAGTTTTTGTATTTTGATCCCATGCTTACTTGTATTGCTTGCTATTGTAAACTTATTGTATCTCTGTATTATTATTTTGTTGTATATGCAGTTAGCCGCCTTGAGTCGGCAATTGGCTGAGAAAGTTGGGATATAAATTAAACTGATTGATTGATTTATCTTACATTCTTGGTTCATGGATGTAAGGTGTTGTCAAAGTTCCTTAACTGTACTTGCTATCAATGTCTCATCATCTGCAAAAAGTAATTCATTGAAAATGTTTCCATTCATGATCTTAGGTTTTTTTGCTTATGCTGTCTATGTAGGTGATGAATAATAGTGGTGATATTATGCATCCCTGCCTCACACCAGGAGTTACAGCATTAACTACACTTCTACAGACACTATATAAGCTTTTATATAATCTGATAAGATGTTTACTTACTCCATATTAGGGCAATGCCTGATATAGTGGTTTCCTTTCAACTCTATCAAATGCATTCTCTTGCTATTAAATGCCATCTCTTGATCTACAAATGCAACATAGAGATTCTTGTTGTATTCTATATTTTTGTCCATTAGTTGTTCAAGCATAAAAATTGCCTTTGTACAGCTTCTGTTTTTTTCTGAGCATTAGAATATATATTTATCTCTTTATTCTTCCATTGAAATTGAACCCAGGAAAGAAAAGCACAAATCCCAAACATTCATGCATATAAGAAAGAGAAAGAAATAACTTTTTTTGCCTTTACCTCCAAATTTGCTTTGTCCTTTTATTAGGCCCTGTTTCAGAGAACCATCCAGATAATCTCTCAGCAGCATATTTATTGAGGACACAGGAAATTTAAAGCACACCCCCCCCCTTTAAAGTGGATCTTCACCTTGCTTTGACACAGATTATCTAGGCCATGGAGATTGTCAAGAACACTTTGAATTCTATCAGCAGCTGTATTTTTGGACAAATTATAATATTGTGGAAATTTTCAAAGGCATCCTTACTTTTTTGTTGCACTTATACCCCACCTAGGGAGAATGAATCCTACACGAGGCAGCTAACAACATAAAGTATCCCATACAACAAACAGGCATTTTAAAAGTACCCCCATAAAATTATAATAAAAATAAACTACAATAAAACCGACAGTAAACATGCCATAAAATTGGGCCAAAATACAGCAGACCCATGTCCTAAGCCGCTGAACTGGGAAAGTATAAGCTGGGCCCCAGTCTAAAAGCCAGGGATAGGTGAAACATTTACAAAGACCTCCTCTCACAGGAGTGTATTACTGTAAGCCTGTTTTGATGTGAGTGCAGAGCAAATATCTTGTGTCTTTAGCCAATAGATCTGCAGAAGATTTGGATTTTCAGTCCTCTTTTAAAGGCTACCTACAAATGACTTTTTGTTCTTTATCACCCAATGGGTCTTTTGCTTAGCAGGCCATGAATGTGGCCAACTTTTGTGCCCATTTACACAACATTTTGAGACTGCCTCAAAACTATTAACATGCATTTTAGAAGGAGACGAAGTTATATAAGGCTTGCCATGAAATGTTCTGTTAAATTCCTTTTAGCAGATTGAACAGCAGAGAAATCAATAAGAACATATATACACACGTCCTGACATAATAGTCATAGAGCGCAGGTAGCATTTCTTCTAAGAATGCCTTAGTGACTTATAAAACAATGCATTATCTTTATGTTTTCATGTCCCATTAAATTTTTTAAGGCAATATTCCTTTGAATCAATGCAGCTTTAATGTACCAAAGTAGCTGTATAGGCTGTGATTTTTGTTCTATTTTTTTATAGAGAGAAATCAGAATTCTCTTTCATATCATTAATTCTGTAAACAGCATTAATTTCCCTGTATTAATAGAAACTGGGATTTCAAACACATTGTACTTCATGAAGTGTAAAAGTTGCTCTATTAACATATTTGGCATACTGTATATATTCTGCTCCTCCTTTTGTTAGTTCTTTATAGTTTCTCTCTTATTGACTGTGCATTTAATCCTCAATAATGTTTTTTGTTACAATGTTTCAAATTAAAATAAAGATTCTTTGGATCGTGTTCCCACAAAGAGTAGTACTGTCTTAGTGAAATTATGTGCATAGTTGTTTTCTTAACTCTTGTGTTCCGAAATTTTCTTACTTTCACAATATCCAAATAAAACTCACCCCTCAATATAGGCATACCAGAAAAAAGGCATGTTCTCTTCTTAAGTAGTATGGTTAACACAGCTTTAGTTACTGTGGGTATACACACATATTGAAAGAAAGTGTATTGAAAATGTGCTGCTGCTTCTTCTTCAGTCTCTAGGTCAGACATAAAACTGTTGAAATGAAGGCACCTTTTGGTGAGTTCATTCTGCAGTTACTTATGGTGCCTGTTTTGGGAGCCATCAAACTTCATCTGACAAACTAAATTGGAGTATCTCTTAAATCACACTTTTCCTTTTTGCCAACTGTAAGCTGGGCACTAAAGTAGTCATATCGAACTCTCATTGCAGCCAAATACCAATCAAAAGGAGAAAATATGTACACATTCAGTCAGAATACAGTTCCTTTTGACATGCTCAAATTATTTAGATTGTGAACACTCTAAGACTAGGCTTTCTTTCACTCATTAAGGTACAGTACCTATCAATCTATGTGTGTGTATGTGTGTGTGTGTGAGAGGGAGAGAGAGAGAGAGAAAGAGAGAGAGAGAGATTAAAATACAAAAAAGTTGTAGCAAACCTAAAAAAATATTTTGGAATAGTAGCTGTATTAACAGCATTTGTTTCAGGCATATCACAAACAAAACAAAACAAAAATGCTGTAGCACTTTAAAGACTAACTGCTGTATTTCAATGTGAGCTTTCGTGGATCAAGTCCACTTCATCTGACATAGGAGTGAGGCTTCATGGTATCAATTTATATACATCAGGTACAGAGTGATTGGTTAGCGTAACAGATTAGCATACAAATCATGGTGACTTCATGCAGACCCATTATTTCAAGCATCAATACTGTCACTGTTGGAGTATCTGGATGTCGACTCTATTTTCAAACCACATGCTACCAATGTACCCAGTTACATAAGAGATACTACAGACTTTCTAAGAAAACTTCAACACACACATGGCCTCCCAGATAACACCATTTTAGCTACAATGGATATGGAAGCTCTGTACACCAACATCCCACACAAAGATGGATTAGAAGCTATCAGGAACACCATTCAAAACAAAGATGGAGCCCACACAATCATCACCTTGTGCAACTTTGTATTTACACACAATTACTTCACTTACAATAATAAAACCTACTTCCAGATCAACGGAACTGTCATGGGTACTTGCATGGCTCCACAATATGCTAATATATTCATGGATGATCTAGAACAATGTTTTCTTAACTGCTGTACCCATAAACCACTTATCTATTTGAGGTACATTAATGACATATTTTTGTCTGGATACATGGAAAATAAACCCTAGAGAAATTCCACCAGGATTTCAATAAGTTTCATAGGCCCTATCATGCCATGGCAAAGAGAAGGGGAAGAAATGGAAGGAGTGACAGACTTTACATTCTTAGGATCCAAGATCACTGCAGATGGTGAATGCAGCCATGAAATAAAAAGAAGATTAATTCTTGGGAGGCAAGCTATGAAAAACCTAGGGAACACATTAAAAAGTAGAGACATCACCCTGCAAACAAAGTCCACATAGTCAAAGCAATGGTATTCCCAGTAGTGATGTATGGTTGTGAGACCTGGACCATAAGGAAGGCTGAGAGAAGAAGATTAGACACCTTTGAACTGTGGTGTTGGGGAGAATTTTGAGAGCACCCTGCACAGCAAAGAGCTCAAATAAGCCAATCCTGGAGGAAATCAACCCTGAATTCTCCTTGGAAAGACAAATATTAAAGATGAAGCTAAAGTACTTTGGACACCAAATGAGAAGAGAGGACTCACTCGAGAGAGCCATGATCAATACAATAAAAGATCAAAGGCAAAAGGAGAAGAGGACAGCAGAGGATGAGATGGTTAGATGGCATTGTCGATACAATGGGCATAGAGCTGAGTGGGCAGCAGAGGATGCTGGAGGATAGGGGTGCCTGGCATACAGTGGTCCATGGAGTCACAATAAATTGGATTCAACTATGTGACTTAACAACAACAAATTAATTCTTAATACACCCCATTGCTAACTGCATAATTCTGTGTTTTAGGACTTCACTAGTGCTTCAGGTGTCCTGTTTTATAATTCCTCCACTTTTCTAGTATCTTCTCATCACACAAATGTGACTGCTGTAGCATAGGTAGATATTGTATTGATAGAGATAATATTGTTTTATGGCATTGCACCTAGGGTTGCCATAATTCTCTCCCACCAAACTGGGACAGCTATTGCATTCTTCAAACTGTGCATGCATTGGACGGGGCTGTCAGGGAGCCCGTGGCTCTAAGACCCCACATAATCCCTGTCCAGGGCACACAGGGAATACCGACCCTATGCAATTAACCCTTTGCAGTCACGTGAAGGAGGAATCCTCCATCCCAGTGATGGTGGAGGTTTGGCTTCTTAGATATGGGTATTCCTTGATCCCTCGCAGCTTTCGAGGAAAAGGGCTGAGGACAACTCCTTGTCTCCCAAACTTCAAGGTGAGCCAAGGAGTTTTTGCAAAGAGTTATTTCACTGCCTCCATGCCTTTCTTTCAATTATCTCACTTGCAAGTGTCTCCTCTCCCTGGTGGGCTTCTCAGGGTGCTGTTTTGTCTTCACTGCTTTCAAGCAGGATAATTGAAAGAAAGGCAGGGAAGCGGTGAATTAACTCTTTGCAAAAATCCCTTGGTGAGGGGTGATCTTGCTTCCTTTGTTCAAATTTAAAAATCTGGGACTTTTACATGTTTTTTCTTGAACCAGCTGGGACAGCTTTGAATCTGGGAAAATCCTGGAGAACTGGGACATATGGCAACCCTAATTCCACCTTATGTACAGGTTGGAAACTAGACTAGAAAAGGCAATTATTTTCTTTTCATGTAGAGTTTGCTGAGTAGATTTTATTTTGGGGATTTACTGCATATCCTTTCATCTAGAATTTTCTTGGGAAAACTCTAGGAGTGGGCCCAGCAGCAACATTAGTTTCTGTTGCAATTCCATTTTTTTTAGATGAGGGTTGGGAGGGATTGCCTCTATAGTTTTCATTTGTTTCCTGAACTTCTCCTTGAAAGGCAGCAACTCTTTCAGGTGATTACATTTCCCCCCTATTTGGAAATAGCAACAAAGAAAGGAAGAATAACTGCTGGACTGGCAAAGCTACAACAAAAAGATATTGGCCGGACGGTATGGAAATCCAAAGAAGCAAAAACCGCTTGTGGCTGCTAATGTAGGAAGGTCTTGAAACTATGTTAAACTGTAGCTTGGTTCTCAATTATCAATACAATAAAGACTGCTATTTCATGTGTATTTCTTGTAATTGTTTTATTGTTTTAAAAGTTCACATCTGTTTACAGTTAACACAATTATTGCATTTAAAGTGCCCCCTTACACTGGTGGATGGTGTTGCATGATTTCTCAGAATGTCAGAATGTGTTAACATGTTGCAAATCGATGTTGTTTTTCAGAACCCGACCAGAGGTTTTCCTCGACATCCAGGGATGTCTTGTATGAGGTACCAGTATTTTTGAATGATTCTTTTAATGCAATTCACTAGTGGGGAATATTCTAGGGACCAAAATAGTCTCTCTCTGTCCGTGCATGTCTTCCTGGTAAGTAATTGATGTCTTGGAGTGTTGGCTACTTTTTGAAAGGATCTGTCTAGAATCCCTGATGGGTAACCCCTCGATGTCAATTTGGATTTAATGGAATTGGCGGCTGCGGTAAACAGATGTGGGAGACAAAAACCATAGAGTTTCCAGAGATAAATTTTAAAATTGAACTGAGAGAATTTAGCAACTGTGACTCATAAAACATTGTGTATTTGTGGCAACGTCCTTGCTCTCTTAAATACGTGGGAAAATCAGCACACCCAATTAAACTTTGGATAAGTGAGCACTGCTCAAGGATAAAAAACCAAATAGAGACGCCCCCTAGTGGCTCATTATTCACAATTAGGACACTCAGTGGATGATTTCACTGTTACCGTCCTAGAGGTCATAAAATCAAGACCCCATCAGACAATAAATATAGATAATATGCTCTTACACAAAGAAGTTTTTTACATTTTCAGACTCAAAATCTACCAACCATATGGTCTGAATAGTGAATTGGAACTCTCTAGTTATCTTTAAATTCTTTAAAAATATTTACAGAGTGAGTCAGCATTTCTGCCTAATACACCTGAAGAATAGTATTTAATGGCTTTCAAACACACCTAGTTAATGTTCATAAGCCCAAAAGAGTATAGCTACTCTTAGAGCGTGAAAGAAAATAGAAACAAACAATAAAGAATTACAGGTATGTTTTTGACGCTGGGTAAGCGTCGACTATAAGTAAATATTCTTTTTATGTCATATAACAATCTATCTGGTTATCAAGCGAATTCTATGTAAATATGTTGTAAATAGTTCTGTAAATAATGTGTATAGTCTAGAACTCGATATGAATACATTTTGGCTGTTGTTTTTTTTTTCATTTTTTTCTGAGGAAAAATATCAAAAAAGTTCCAAGCCAGTGAACTTTTAAAACAATAAAATAACTGCAAGAAATACACATGAAATAGCAGTCTTTATTGTATTGATCATTGAGAACAAGCCACAGTTTAACATAGTTTCAAGACCTTCCTACATTAGCAGCCATGAGCGGTTTTTGCATTTTTGGATTGGCAGAGCTGCCACCAAAACCTGGAATCAAGCAGTAGTAGTGAGGGAAGGTGGCAGAGGGGAATGTTTGTCACATGTAAAGAGCCACAATAGAAGGGTGAGGTGTCCCGCCACCCTGAAGTGCAATCATTTATAAAATTATCACCAAAATATAGCTTATGTCTCTCAGAAAAAGACAATACGATTTCACCTTTAATGTCAGTTTGCAACAAAAATTTGTCATGCTGGTGACTAAAGCTAGGAGACAGTAGAGTGAATTTTCTATTGTTTTAAAAGTCATTTCAGAATTATCAGTTGCATTATTACATAAATAAGTAAGCTTTTTTTGGATAATAATTAATCATTGTGTTTCCTTCAGAATAAAAACACAATTAGGATAAGTGCATCTTCCATGGTGGGAGGAAGGCTTTGCCACAGCTATGTATACTATGATGGGTTCCATCCTTCTCTAAAGACATATGCAATTATAAAGCCATTTAGTCTTTTTGAATGAAATTTACTTTATAGTATCTTCAAAACTAAACTGGAAATAAAATCACTATGAGGGAGAGGCGGAAAAGAGGAGGTTATTTCCCTCAAAGCTACATTGTTGTTGTTTCTTAACACAAATTGCCTTTGAGCTGTTTTTTTAATCCACCAGATCTAATTTGTGGTTAATTTAGTCTTCAACCTTTTGTAAAAATGCTCCATATAGCTTTAATGTTAGCCCTCAGGCCAGGTGGCAGTACATGTTTATCAATGATATAGTGGTAGATTTTGAGACGCAGTCAGTTGAAAAACTTAACTCCCTTTAACTTCAAAGTGGAGTACCAAAGGCTATCACAGTAAACCAACAGACCTCATTTTTCCAGGAGGAGATCTGTGGTAAAGCTAATGACACTTAATTGCCTAGTCTTCTTTTCCTGCTGCCCCACCTTATTTTTCCCACACAATATTTTCTTTTCTTGTCAGTTCTATATTTTCATGGTATTACAGTGGAACCTTATTTAACGATTGCATTATACAACAAATAAAGCATACAATGAATGGTGTTTTTCTTTAAAAAAAAAAGTTGCATCATACAATGATTTTGGTTATTGTACGATGCAATGCTTCCCTATGGGATTCATCGTACTGTACAACAAATTTATCTATGGGAAAAATACAATTATTATTTTTTCTTCGTACAATTTTTCCCATAGATATATCTGTTATACAATGCATGCATCATATAGCGATAAAATCGTACAACTGTTGGTTACCCAAAAAGATCATTGTTTCAAACTTTTATATCCAATAAGTTGTAATGCAGAAATTTAGGATTCCAGACACTTATATTCAATTATGTCCAGATATATAATTTAGTTTGTAAGAACTTATAGCCCAATGCCCTTAGAAAGAAAATTTAGGTCTTTAGTGAGTTCCCTTTTTACTCACCTTAAGCCGCCACATATAGGCCAATCGTGGAGAGCTTCTTCTCCGTTTCCCAAAACCTCATAATTCAATTGAGTTAAAAGCAGTCAAGGAGAAAAGTTGTTTCAAATCTTATTCATTTATTATAGATAATAAAGGAGCCTTTGGCAGGCATCTTTATAAGCCAGTGTACTTGTCAGGAATGCAGCAGCCATACAAAGAAGGAAAGTGTGGAACAAAAATGGCTGCCGTGCGCTTTGCTGACCCCGCCCCTGAGGCACGGGCACAGCAAATGGAGTTGGGGGCATGGCCGGCTACCCCTTTATAAGGGGTGGCTGAGCCAAAGGCCCCGCTATTTACAAGTCGGCTGGGCCCCGGGCGCGTTGCCACCTTGCCCAGCCAATTTGTCTTCCGGCCTGTGGCCGCTCAGGCTTCGTTTTCGGCCGGGGTTAAGGCGGATTCCACCCCTTTCCCGGCCGATCTTTTTTAAGACACCTGGCTTGATGACCAGCGGGTCAGCAGTTTGGGACCCAAGTGCTGCAGGACAGGGTGAGTGCCGCTTGTGCCGCTGAGCCGGGGTTGAGGTGGATTCCTCCCCTTTCCCTGCCGGTCTTTCCCTCTGCCCCGGGCTACAAGGAGGGAGCTCATTTTTGGGGCCGGGGTGCGGGTGGGTTCCTCCCCTTCCCCAGCCATTTTTCCTTTCCGGGGTGGGGGCTCATTCCGCTGGGCCAGGGATGGGACAGATTCCTCCCCTTTCCCGGCCGATCTTTCCCTCTGCCCGGGCGGCTCGTTTTGTGGAGCTGGGGTCAGGGTGGATCCCTGCCCTTCCCTGGCCGGTTATTCCTCGCCGCTCAAGCTCTGCAGGCCTACATGCAGTGGCACCGCGGCCTCCATGGGTGGCAGGCGGCCCTGTGGGGCCACCTCTCAAGCGGCCTTGTTGCCGTGGTGTTGGGCCGCGGCCTGAGGGCGGGTTGGCCCTCCCATTGGGTGGGGGCCTCGGCCCTTCTTCATTCGGCACGACCGCAGTGATTAGGAGGCTCACTTTGTTGGCTAGAGAGGCTTGTGGGTCAGCAGTTCGAGGCCAGGGTACTGCATGACAGATTGAGCACCCGTCTCTATCCCAGCTCTTGGGGGACATGACAGGAGCCTCATTTGGGCGTTCCCTGGGCGGAATTCCAAAAAAAATGTGAAATCAAATAGAAATGTATATGTATGGCCTGCACCCCTGGCGGGTGTGTTGCGGCCTGCTGCCCTAGGCCCTGGACCAGCGCGGCCCAGCAGTGGGGCCTTTCAGGGGCACTGGGCTGTCCTTACCCTTGCCCACTGGTCAGGCCCCCTGGAGGTGCCCCCCACCTGGTCCAGCCCATTTCCTGCCCAAACCGTCGGGGCCGCCGGGCCTGGCTGGCCCGCTTCGGCTGGGGTGATCGTTATCAGGCACTGAAGGCATTCCTGTTGTCTGGTCAGTAGGCTCCAGTCCGGTCGTGAGCCCCGATGCTTAGCGACGGCTGGACCCCGGCCCGGAACAGTTGCTGCAGGTGCATCTGGTGAGTATGGTGGTCACTCGGGCACACGGCACACTTTTGACTGGTCACCACTACTTTGGCCTAAGGGCACCTGGTGCACATTATGGCTTCCGGCCTGATGGGTTACCTCTCATATTTACATCACAGTAGGGGTCCCGCCCTGTAACTCCTGGTGCTCCTAAGGCTGGTATTATTGTTGTGGGATATCATCCCCCCCGGCCGCTGGGGATATGGTTGGTGCCATCCAGGTGTTAACTGCTCGGTCCATTGGCCCCGTTAACTGCCATTTACTATAGTATGGGCCATTGGCCGGCCCGGGCCTTGCTACCACATGATCCGTAATTGGTGCGCCATTTATGGGGCGGGAATGGCCCGGCGCCCTCCACCTCCCCGTCGAGTGGCACCGCTATGTGGCTTGATGCATGGAGCAGTGGACATTGAACTGATTACATCTTTGCATCTTAGTCTTTGGGACTGTGTACATAGGGTGGGCCAACGGGCATGTATTGTTCCCCAAGTATGGTGCATGTTTCCATTCTGCTGAATAATTGGCCGGGAATGGTCTTGAATAGTTTACACTGGGACCTACGCTGTCGGCATTGCATCCAATGTAGTTAATTTGCCATGGGACGGATCTAATTGGTTATATACGCAGATACAGGGGAGAATCACACACTTTGGCTCCCCTCCCTATTCGTCACTGCTTTTCCCTAGCACCTCGCAGCTCTGCATCGCAGGCATAGTCTGGTCCTCATCTCATCATTGGGTGTGAACGGGATGCTTCATTTGGGGGATTCATGGCAGCCATGTGTAGATGTATCACTTACAAAGATTATCGTTTATATGGCTTGCGTAACTGGTGACGGGGGGGACGACCAGTAACAGGATTTTCATTCATGAGTGGTTCCGGGTCCTTCTCCTTTCAATGCCCCTGCTCAGGCTTGCTGTCACGGATGCCTGGTGTCACTATGCCAAGGATGTTGCTGCACTGCACGTGCCAGGCCTAATGAGGTAGGCAAGGCTTTGGCCATACCTTTGAGGAGCTTCTGATCCACCATCTTGCGGTGTAGGTGCACCAGTATGACCTATGCGGTGTTTCCGAGGACGCAAAGCTTCATTCGGGTTCGATTCTATACCCTGAGGGACTCCAGGTTGGATTACTGGTGATCTACTCTTGCATTCCCACTTCATCACCACACGGGAGGCCAGACCGTACTGCCTTTGGTCACCGGTGGCACGTATCCGGATGGGTGGGGACCCAGCAATTGGGTTAGTGCACCTGCAAGGAGTAGCAATTTTGCTTGACATTTTACCCTAACAATTTTGTTGATGAAGGTTGTCCATTGTTTCTATAGACTACGTAGTCATCACTGTCTTTCCAGGGGATGCCATCATTTTATCAGCACGGCTATGACTATGGGTCGTTATTACCTTCATGCTCCAGTTTATGATAAATATGTAGATAAATACATATTGACCTGGGGGAATATCAGCCTCCCATGCACGCGCTTCTTTACTATTCGACTCCATGACTTCTTCTGCCCACACGTTATTTGGTCCTGGTACTGCAGTTTGTTTACACTCCTTGCACCTCACCATGCTGTCTTGGGCCAGACCAGTTTAGGGCATTAATAGGGTATTGTTATGCTTGATCCCGTTCATGAATTTTCGGCTGATTCCGCCAGAGGCTGCAAGCTCTCCTGCCCCCTCTCCCCTCCCGCATACAGGCGGATGTTTGGCGTGGTACAGCTATTTGGGTGGGTTTGTCCTTGGCTACCCTCACCTGTAAGGTTCGCCTACATACACATGGGGCCCACTCAGTGTTTTGTAGCGTTATGCCTGCTATGGTCCTGTACTACCTTGGTGTCCAATGTAGCACCTCACCTGGGTCTCTTTTTCCACTGGGATCCAGCACCAACCCACACGTAATGTCATTTAAATGGGCTCCAGGGGGCCCCCTTGCTGCCTTGGATTCGTGCTAGCATGTTGTAGCTTGTATTTGTCTGATAGCAGCCGGCATACGGGACAGCGTGGGATCCATCTATTTTTTGCTTGACTGTGCACCCGTTGTTACAGGGAGCGCCTTGCTGGTTCTGTTCTCTCATTTTCTCTTTCAGCCTATGGACACTTGAACATACCTGTGCGAGTTGGGATCGTTCGTCGCAGCTGCGTCTATCAGTCGGCCCGTCACACTGCCTTTCCCCCATGCATCTGGGGCTCCGCGCTGTTGCACATTTAAGGTGGTATGGGTCCCACGGGAGGTGGGGTCATGGGCTGCTCCCTTCCCGAGGGACATTGGGGAACCCGGTCCGCCTTCCACGTTTATGTCTCCTCCGGGACGGCTCGATTTAGCATGTATCACAGGATTGTAATTGCTCCTTGCCAGACGTTGGGACCTCGGCCTACTGGTTCATTGCTGGCCACGGGTTCAGATAGTACGATCTCAAGGGATCCCTTTATCACGCTAACAAAGAGTTGGTGCACCTCTTGTATTGCTGGGCCAGGCAGTCGGTTAACAGGAGAGTAGCTTGGACCTTGCCGACCAGTCCCGGGGGCAGTAGTACACCACCACAATTACTCGGCAAGGTCAGTACTGGCCACAGGTGCTTATCATGAGGTCCCAGATGGTGCTATGTGTGTCCTACCGGGGGGTATTAATCCTCGTGGAGTTGACCGGACCTGCAGGTCAGTCAACGGGACAGTGGCCCGTTACCTTTATGCCTATGCTTGTTCTGCTGGAGAGGTATTGATCCCCGTGGTGTTGACCAGTCCCGCAGGTCGGTCAACGGGGCAGTGGCCCTTTACCTTTATGCCTACGCTTGTTCTATTTGAGGGGTGTTGATCCCCATGGTGTTGACCGAGCCCGCAGGTCGGTTAACAGGGCAGTGGC
This sequence comes from Bradypodion pumilum, assembly GCA_035047305.1. Lineage (NCBI taxonomy): Eukaryota > Metazoa > Chordata > Lepidosauria > Squamata > Chamaeleonidae > Bradypodion > Bradypodion pumilum. Next base: position 432,637,008 of record JAWDJD010000001.1, read on the forward strand.
CCTTTACCTTTATTCCAGCGCTTCTCCTGACGTGGAAGTGTTGCTCCTCGTGGTGTTGACCGGGCCCGCTGGTCGGTCAACAGGGCAGTCGCCCTTTACCTTTATGCCTACGCTTGTGCTACTGGAGGGGTATTGATCCCCATGGTGTTGACCAAGCCCGCAAGCCGGTTAACAGGGCAGTGGCCCTTTACCTTTATTCCAGCGCTTGTCCTAATGCAGAGGTGTTGATCCTCATGGTGTTGACCGGGCCTGCAGGTCGGTCGACGGGGCGGTGGCCCGTTACATGTAGCCCCCCGCTTCGGGGATGGCGCTCCCACATCACCTGATCCGCGTGCAAGACCACAGTCTATATCGCGGTGATGGAGTGCACTTGTCAACTGAGGATGGATCTCTTCCTACCATCCCTGTGGACGGGCCTGTTGACCGCGTGCGCGGTCTTGGTGGGGTGGTGAGTCATTTACTCCTCCCCGTGTGGTGGATAGCACTGGTGAGGGACAACTGCATTAATACTTAATAAGGCAAATCCAGTTGGCTGGCCATAGGGAGGACAAGGTTAGCCAAACTTTTATAGCCAGCCTACTTATTTAGGTAGGATAACATTCAGATCGGGTCAACAACACGCTTCCGCAGAAGCAGGTTGGGGGGGCGTGTCAAGATGGAGAGCTGAGAGGGGTGAATTTTTATCCGCTTGGAAAAGAGGGAAATGAAAGTGACCTATAAAAGCGAAAATAGTTCCTGAACACGGTAAAAAAACGGACTAAAATATATAGAAGGAAAATCAGATGCGGAAAATAGTTTTGAAGTTTTAAAATTGCGCCGAGAAAAGGAGATAAAATAGAGTCTGGATTTCGGAGAGAGGGGGGGGATGGGCGACCTATAATGGCGACGAGTCCCCGGAGCTCTCAGCTGAAGAACGGACGGAGCGGAAGCGGTGTGGAGATCGGCGTTCCAGTAAAACTGGATAAAGCGTAGGCAAAGCGGACAAGCGGACAAGCGGACGACCGGACCAAAAAGGGAAAAATCGGCGGGGAGTTGAGAGAGGTAAGCCGAAGCGGCTTTACTTGGTTTCGCCTCCCCTCTCGATCGGAGACGCATGGAGGTCCGCGGTGTTGGAAAAGAGTTTAGGGAAGAAGCAGAGAAATCCTGAACGTGAGCAAACTGTCTAATATAAATGGAAAATAGAAAGGAGAAGAAAAGTGATTGAGTTTTCCGCACTGTTACAAGTTAGTGGGGGCTGATACGTAAAGGGCCAAGTAGCGGGGAAAGATCCCCTGCTTCTTTCTCTTTCCTTCTCTTTTGCCTGTTTTTCCCCCTCCTGGGTGGCTGCGGCAGTGGATTGGGAACTTCGGTTTTGAAATAAAAGGAGAGCTGGAGGCATAAAGAGGAATAAGACAGTGTTGTGGCCCAGAAGCGTGTCTGAGAAACTATTGTTAGGCTGGAACTCTGGACAGCAGGAGATTGGATTTGACAGGGTTTTTTATATTTGTTTTCTTTTTCTCTTCTTTAAAAAAAAAAGAGCTGGACAACGTCTTCTAACTTATAACAGAAAGATAAAGCTGGTTCCCTCTACCCTCATTCTGTGAGACGAAGCCTGAGGATATTTTTCAACTGTTTTCATTGTTACCTATTTTTTTCTTTTTTCTTTTTTTTCTTTTTTTTTACTTCCTGGGAATTTTTGTAATTCGCTATTTTGAATTTTTTAGATTTTTAAATTTTATTATTCTTTTTGCTTTTTTATTTTATTTTTTCTATTCCTTTTTCCTTTTTTGTCACCTGGGGAAAAAATATACATTAAAATATTCAAAAGTTAAGAGGGAAATTAAATTGGTTTGAATTGGGAAAGTTGATTTCCTTTTTGTTTTTTTTGTTTTTTTTTCTTCTTCTTTTTTTCTCCCCCTCATTACCCTTATATAAACTGAGATCTGGGTGAATACTGGCTTATAGATGTGTGAGTATATGTGGGTGTAAATGCACACACATATATAAGACAGAGGGGGAGGGGGAGGAGGGGAAAAAGAGCTAATATTGCAGTTGGAAATAAATAAATAAAATTGGTAAGAGTTAATATATATGGTGTATTTTAAATAGTAAATTGGTTAAGTACATTAATAAAAACAGCAATTGGAAATATATTTGGATGAAACGGCAGGGCAGAGGGAAAGAGAAGGAGAAGAAACCAGCCTGGACAAGAGTGCAAAGACCAACATCTTCAGATAGGAGTTTCAGAAGGCTTACAAGGCTGGAGGAGGAGGAAGACGAGATGAAGAAAACAATGCAGCAAGAGATGAAAGACCTGGAGGAGCAGGAGACAGTGAAGAAGATGGCACAACAACTACAACAGCAACAACAACAGAAGACAATAGTATCTCCAACTACGGTCGCTCCAACTGCAGTAAAATCAATTGTGATAACAACAGCAAAAGTAACAACAACAACAGTAGCCACAACAACTGTAACAACAACAGCGGCCATAGCAGGGACTGCACCAACATCGATTGTAACCACAGCAACAGCAATAACACCAATAACATCTGCAATGGAGGGGGGGTATGGATTTAAAACTGAATTTGAAACCCTCAAGGTGAAATTTGAGAATTTGGAGAGCAACATTGGAAAAATGTTTGCTCAAGATAGACGAGAACGAAAACAAGAGATGCAAGATATGTTAGTAAATTTCATGAAGGGAATTGAAGATTTAAAAAAGGATACAGAAAGTCTTTAAAAAGAACAAGAAGTAATAAAAAAGGAACAGACAACGACTAAAGCAGAGGTTACGGATCTGAGAAAGAGAGAGAAGGAGAGGGAAAACAAGGTTGGAGACCATGAAAAGAGATTGGAAAACGTAGAAGAACAACTAAGACGAGCAAACGTTATAATTCGAAAATTTCCAGAGAATTCCCCAGATAAATTAAAAGAAAGAATTGTGAAATGGCTTGATGAAATCATGGAAGATGGTTTTACACCGCAGGAGGTTGTAAATGTATTCAGGTTGGGTTCAAGAAGGGGGAAAACTGGGTCAAGGAATGTCATGTTAAAATTTGCTAATGTGGCAGATAAACTGCACTTAATGGCGCTCATACGTGGAAAAGGAGCAGAGGTTTTAAAAGTAGAAGGGCAAGATATTGAAGTGTATAATGACATTCCAATTGAGGACCGTTTTTGGAGACAATCGATGAAACCAATTACAAAACGATTTCAGGAAAAAGGGATAAAGTATAATTGGAAATTTCCAAGACAACTAAGTTTTTTTTAATCTGGGAAAACGTTATCTAATCAGCGAGGGCCCCAATGTCCTGGATGTAATGACAGATGCCAAGATATTGGAAGCAGGAACTAAAGAGTGGTTTGATCTGAAGGAAGAATTGATTATATCGGGTGGTTATAGAAGACGGGACAGCAACGAAAACGAAAATATGCCCAAAGGTGCAGAAGGAGGAATTGCTCCGAGCGGAGAATAGGTTCAGGTCTCTCTCAAGCTCCTATGATTGGACGCACCCCCCACTCCCCTCTCTGGATCCCAGAGGCCATTTGTAAAAAAGAAAAATGGGGAGTGACAGTAGTGGAGTGTTTAATGTTTTTTTAGCTGTTTTACTTTTTTCTTTTTTTTGTATAAGGTGAAGGAGATGTTATATGTTAATCACAGGTCCGTAGGAGGAAGTGGGAATTGTAAAAAATTATGGGAGAAAAACAATAGATGAGGAATATAAAAGTAATAACATGGAATGTGAAAGGTACTGGTTGTCAAGTGAAGAGAAGGAGATTGGAAGCAGCACTTAGAAAAGACAGACCGGATGTAATTTTTCTTCAGGAAACCCATCAGAAATCGGAACAAGTTAATAAGTTGTTTTTAGGATGGACTCAGGTTTATGAAAAATCATACGGCTCTTCAAAGGCCAGGGGGGTAGCAACCTTGATATCAAATAGACTGGGATTTGAGATCGTAAAAAGTATATCAGACCCAGAAGGTAGATATTTGATAATAAAGGGGAAAATAGAAGAGGAGGAAATAACGTTGGTGAATTTGTACGTACCAAACGAACATCAAAACAGGTTCTTAGATAAGATATATCGAATATTGGAGAAGGAGAAAACAACAAAAATGATTGTAGCGGGAGATTTCAATTTAATAGGATCAAATATAGATAGTACGAATACAACAAGATGTGTGGGTGGAAATAACATGCATGTTCTAAATAATTGGTTGAAATCCCTGGGACTAAAAGATGCATGGAGAGAACTTAAAGGAAAGGAAAGGGCGTATACATATTTTTCACAAGTGTATAATACGTACTCCAGAATAGATTATATTCTAGTCACAGATAATTTGATAAGAAATTTAGAAGATATAGAGATAGGAATATTTAAAGAGTCGGACCATGCAAAAGTTTTATTGGAAATAAAAATAGATGCTATAAAGATTAGGAGAAATTGGAGATATAATGCCAGACTGTTTAGAGACAAAAAATGTAAAGATCAAATGATAGAAAAATGGGAAGAAAATTGGAAGTGGAATGATACAGGGGAAGTAGGAATTGGCACGGTATGGGATACAATGAAAGCAATATTTAGAGGTGAAAGCATTAGGTTGGTAAGTATTAGAAATAAACAGGCAAAAAGCAAACAAGAAGAAATTGAAAAAGAGATTAAAAGGTTGCAGGAGAAACATGTAATAACCAAGGATAGAAAGGTTTATGAAAGGTTGCAGGGACTAAAGAAGGAATTAATAGGAAATGACATAGAAAAGGTGAAAAGAGATTTAGTATATTTAAAAAGAGAATATTTTGAATATAGTAATAAAAACTCAAAATTGTTGGCAAGAGCGGCTAAGGAAAAAAGAAGTAGAAGGGAAATAGGGATTCTAGTAGATAAGAATGGCATACGATATAATAAGACTAAAGATAAATGTAAGGTGGTTAGAGAATTTTATCAAGATCTATACGCTAAAAAGAAGGTAGACATAGATAAATTAAAAGATAAATTGGGAATGCAAATTAAAAATAAAATAAGCCAGGAGCATAAACAAAGAATGGAAGAATTAATAACTGAAAAAGAGATAAAAAAGTAATAAATAAATTGAAAGTAGATAAATCACCTGGAGAAGATGGACTACCCACTGAATTTTATAAGGAATTTGAGGATATAGTAATTCCAAAATTGTTAAAACTCTACAATGGTATACTTAACGGGGAACAGATACCCTTATCATGGTATAGAACAATAATTGTCTTATTACCAAAGCCGGGAAAGGACCCAGAAAAAGTAGAATCGTATAGGCCTATTTCCCTGATAAATCAAGATGCTAAGATCTTTACAGCAATATTGGCAAACAGATTAAACAGCTTTATGGATAAATATATAAACAAAGACCAGGCCGGATTCGTGAAAGGGAGACACATGGCAGATCTAGTAAGGCGAGTATTAGATTTAATAGATGTGGCAGAACAAAATAAAGAGAAAGTAGGATTACTATCGTTAGATATTTTTAAAGCATTTGATTCTTTACAATGGGTAACAATCATCGAGATAATTAAGAGTTATGGATTTGGTGATAGGTTTATAAAAACAATAGAACAATTATATCAACAAGGGTACGCCAAAGTTAGGGTAAATGATGGGCTTACAGAGGAAGTGAGACTAGAGGCAGGAACAAGGCAAGGATGCCCCCTATCTCCAATATTATTCATCATGGCGATGGAAATATTAGCAAATACAATAAGGGAAGATAAAAATATAGAAGGAATAATGGAAAATAAAATTAGTTTATATGCAGATGATACCTTGTTAATTATGAAACACCCTAAAAGAGCAATGGAAAGTATTCAAAAATATTTAAAGGAATTTGAACAAATAACAGGCCTGAAGATAAATTGGGATAAATCAGAATTAATTTTAAGTAATATTGAAAAAGAAGAGCAAATGAAAATTAGGGATGAATTTAAATTGCAGATTAAAGAGAGTTTGAAATATTTAGGGATAAATATTTCTAATAAGTTAGAAGATTTAAAAAGATTAAATTATGATAAACAGAAGAAGGAACTTAAGGCTAAAATATTGCAATACCAAAAATTGAGGTTGTCTTGGTTCGGCAGAATAGCATTGACTAAAATGATGTTATTACCAAAATTAAATTTTTTATTTGATGCCTTACCAATACACCTGACAGATAAAGAAATTGGGGAATTTCAAAAATTATTTGATAATTTCTGCAACGGGGGACGTAGACCTAGAATTTTAAAGAAAATATGGTATTTATCACAAAAAGAAAGTGGCCTTGGAATACCTAACTTAAAGAATTATTATAAAGCATTTCAGATAAAAAACGTAGTCAAGATTTTGATGAAGGAGCCGGTTATTTGGGAGGAAATTGAAATGAAGGAATTAAAGGAGGAGGGTAAGAGCTTCTTTTTAGACAATGAAACAAGGAAAACACCGGTCAAAAATAGATTGATGAGAACAATGTTGGGAGTTTGGAAGAAAGTTAAAATGAAATTGGCCCCAAATACTTCACCGATAATTGAAATAGAAGACTTGAAAAAGTTTCCAATAAGAATGGACAACGAGATGAAGGAAATCTTGTTGTCAAATGGGGTTTTCCTGTTGAAGGATTGGATACGAGTCTGTAAAGATGATGGGAGGAAAAGTGAGTTATACACCCAGATGAAGTTGAATTGGTTTCAAATAGCGATGGTGAATAAGTGGAATAATAAATACTGGAGGGAACAGAGTTTGGAAAGAGATAGGACAGAATTTGAGGAACTAGTGTGGAAAATAAGAAAGGAGGAAATTGGAATTAAAGGGATGGTTAGTAAAATTTATAAACTAATAAATACAGAAGTTAATCCGCAAGAAAAATTAAGAATTACATGGGAACAAGATTTGAATGTGAAGATCACAGAAAAGGAATGGCAAAATAAATGGAGAAAAAGAATTATGAGAGCCCTGTCAGTAAGGGTAAAGGAACATAATTTTAAAATGTTATGGAGGTGGTATTTGACCCCTATGAGATTGCATCAGATAGACAAGAAGAATGACAAAATGTGTTGGAGGTGTAAAAATAATTTGGGTACTTATGTTCATATGTGGTATGAATGCAAAGTGGTAAAAAATTTTTGGATAAAGATTGAAACTGAGATAGGAAAAATCATGGGATTGTATCTTAAAATGGGGCCAGGTATCACCTTACTGACGGATGTAGATGATGTCAATATAGATAAAGACAAGAAAGAATTGTTGTCCATGATGCTGGTAACAGCTAGAATGTGTATTGCAAAAAACTGGAAAAATGATATAACGTTAAAAGTGGAGGAGTGGTATAAGCAGATGTGGGATCTCACATTAAATGAAAAATTAACATGGGAGCTAAACCTTAAGAAAGGCATAATAAAGGAAAGTAGATTCTGGAACATATGGCAAAAATTTGTTGATTATTCGCTGATGAGAGACGGAATAAATAAAATGACACCAGACCAAATGAAATTTTGGGAACAACAGTAATCAATGGGAAATCCCACAGCCTCCAGGACAATGTACATAGCACAGGGTGATGATGTAGGTAATTGTATGTAATATGTAGTTTCTTTTTTTTTCTTTATTTTTTTTTTTTTACTTTTCTTTCTGGCTTTTAGTATTGTATCAAGAAAATTATTTACTCTGTATTGTTTTGTACGTTAATATCATGTCTTAAATGTTTGTTTTATATTTTGAAAATTAATAAAAATTATTTTAAAAAAAAGAAGCAGGTTGTTGACAGAGGCTCACACCTTGTTGCCGCAGTAACGAGTTGTGAGAAGCATTTAATTAGGGTTCTAATTGGACTTGCCCCTTACCAGTGCTATTTCAGCCCATTTGATCCTTAACTGTTGTTAAGGTAGGTCTATTTTGAATTTCAATAAAATGGCCCAATTTTCAATCCAATCTATGAGTCCGTGTCGTTATTGGGGTGTGGGTACTGCAAAGCATACAAGTTTTTATACACTTTTCCCTCCTTTCCCTCCTCCCAGAACTCTTTCAAGTTTCTAAAGATGTCTTATGAGTCAACAATTAATGTTCATTTTAACCTAAAAGGTTACAAAATATTTGATAACTGTTCCATCTCGTGATTGGTTCCAGTTGGTTTTCTCCTCTGTCAGTAAATGAGAGTCGATGTTTCCAAAAGATTTAGACTACTAACCTGGATAGTATAGTGTTAGTCCTTGAGATAATGTTGCCTCTAAAGTTTTACTCCTCTTTCCTTTGTCGTGTCATATGTCTTCAGGTATGGAAGCTGAAGATTTAACATCTTTGGGGTCAAATTAGACCTTAACCTTTCAGTCCAGTGTTAGCTTAAAAGTTTATACAAGCACTGAATGTGAACCATACAATCAAAGGGGTGAGCTTTTGATAGATGACAATGTTCCTTTTCAAGATGAGCATGTTTGTATCTATCTGAAGACTCTTAGTTAAAAGCAATGTACCTGAATATGTGAATAAATGAATGTAGATATCATAGTGTGAATGTGTTTAAATGAGTGTACTAAGGCATAAGAATGAAAGTGAGAAAGTAAAGGTTAGTGTCACATAGCTTCTTTGTGTTTTAATATATAGGCTAACATAAGTATCCTGTGTGTATAAGAACTTGCTATTGAATAAGAATATGATTGTGTTACTTGAATATATTGCAAGTTCCAATCCTTAGAATAGTGCTTCACATAGCAAAGGCAAACACACTGCTTCAGGTGCAGTACATTTCTATATAGTGAGGATAAATGCAATGTGTCAAATGTGGTACATTTCTCAGTATATTTCTATATAATTATAATGGACATATATTTAATCTATACCTATAAAATGGTGTGTTAACCATTGGAATGTGACAAAGGATGTTGCACCAGGCCCAACTAGCCTGTAATGGGCCTCTGTTCACTCGCCCAAACCCGGTTCGCAGGTAACTGTCGGGTTGAAATTTTCGACCCGGGGGCAGGAGCCCTCCAGTCACAAACAAAAAAAGGGAACTTCAATTCCCAATGTTCCTTGTGCCGCGCTGCACCAGAGCCAATCAGGCTGAGCGGCGTAGCAAAAGGAACGTTCAAAAACATGCCACGGCCAATAAAAAAAAGCCGCAGGAAAAAAACTGCCACAGTAAGCAAACACGCGCAGGCAAAACTACAAACCCCAGCATCCTGCGTGCCATTAGCGCACCAAACGCTGAGGCAGCCTGTGCGCGAAAAATAAAAATTAAAAAAACGCCCACTGCTGCTGCCCTTCTTCCCCACGGGCCAGCCAGCATGGCCCGTGGGGGAAAAAAGAACCTCCCCCGCCGCCACTGCCCTTCTTCCCCATGGACCAGCCAGCATGGCCCGCAGGGAAAAAAAGGGAACCCCCCGCCGCCGCTGCTCTTCTTCCCCACGGGCAGCCAGCATGGCATGTGGAGAAGAAAACAAAGAAAGCACCCCCCACCATTGCCGTTCTTCCCCATGGGCCAGCAAGCATGGCCCGTGGGAGAAAAAAGAACACCCCCCGCCACCGCTGCCCTTCTTCCCCACGGGCCAGCCAGCATGGCCCACGGGAAAAAAAGGGAACCCCCTACCGCTGCTGCTCTTCTTCCCCACGGGCCAGCCAGCATGGCCCATAGAGAAGAAAACAAAGAAAGCAACCCCCCGCCATTGCCCTTCCTTCCCACGGGCCAGCCAGCATGGCCCGTGGGAAAGAAAGCCACACACACCCCGCCATTGACCTTCCTTCCCACGGGCCAGCCAGGATGGCCAGTGGGAAAGAAAGCCCCCCCCGCCAATGCCCTTCCTTCCCAAGGGCCAGCCAGCCTGGCCCGCGGGAAAGAAAGCCACCCCCCTGAAAAAGTAAACAAAACAAAAACACTCAAAAACACACAAAATCCGAAAATGAAACACAAAACCAGCCAAAAACAAACAAGAAAAACACACAGAACACCCCACCCCCAAAAAAACCAAACACTCCCCCCCCCAAAAAAAACCACCAGGAGAGCTTAACAAAACACGTCTTCTATCCATGAAGACCGGAACTCAAATGAGAAAAAAAAGAGAACAATTGTAGACAGGCAGAAAAGTTCACCACCCCCACCCAGAGGCCAAAAGAGAAAAAACATTCAAAAATATTGAAACTAATAAGATTAATTCAAAAATTAATCAAATAAGTTATAAAAACATTCAAAAATAATCACACTAATCTCAAAAAATACCAAAAGTAACAGAAATCACTTTTCACTCAAAAAAACCAAAACAAAAATAAAAATGCGTAAAAATAAAGATTTAAAAAAACAAAATTAAATTCTGAACTAAATAATATTAAATTAAATTAAATAAATTAAAGTAAAATAAAATAAAATTTGCATAAACAGAAAACAAAAACCTTCAAAACCAATTTAAAGAGCCCGGCAGTGAGGAAGCCGGCACGCAAAAAAAAAAAAAAGGCCAAAAAAAACACCACTGGGAGCGCAAGTCCGCCGCAGGCGGACGCAGCGCCTCGAAGCCAAAAAATCACAAAACCTTACAACACCATTTAAAACAGCCCAGCACCATTTGTTCAAGAAAAAAAATGAAACCCTTTACTATCCAACATAATTTTAAAAAGCCCAGCACCGCCGGGCAAAATATGCTAGTAAATGATAAAAATCAGTCTCTTATCACAACAACTAGCCCTACTGAATGAATTGTATTTGTTATACTGTACGGGATTTTACTGTATAAAGCCCCAACATGCTCTTTTTAGTTTAAGTAAGAGTTCAGGCATGACTTTACCGAGCACCCAGTTTTTCACCTTTCAGGCTGTCTGATATCTGTAAGGATCTCTTCCAAAGGTATATTTCAAATGAGTTGCTTTCACTCCCATCTTTCTTTCCTTTCTTTCATTTATATAGTAAGGATGATGTTAACCTTCCTCTCTGGTGACAATCATTGCTAATTCTCACCCTTCCTTAAAAAAAATCAAAAAGCAAGGTTACAGTTTTTGAAAAACATGCACACACAACGTGCTTTTGATCCAATAAAACTTCTCTTCCTCAGGTCGGATAACCTAAAGAAACAGCTTGGAAATTGAAAGATTACTTTCTGGTGCAACATTCAACATTCATAAATTAGAGGGTTTTTGATGAATTTATTTTAGCATATTGGTAGCAATCAGTCTGCTTTTATTTACAAAATTGCTTTGAAAATGGAGCTTTCTCAAAGTGATCTCAACTCACAGTTTTTGAATTGAATTGAATTGAAATTTTAATTTATATACCGCAATTCTCAGCCCGAGGACCGACTCAATGCGGTTTACAAGTTAAAAGTACAGCATAATAATATCACAATAATCACACAAAAAATACAATATATCACAATACATTACAATATATTCAATACAATTCATTAAACAGTTACACCAAATGCAAAGTGCAAAAGCAAATACAAATATAGATTATACAAAATACCATTAAATACAGTACTGAAATCCCAAGAACAATTGCCCAAACCCTCAGCTCCCTCCCGTCCATGAGACAAACCCCTGGCTTCGAAACATCCTCTAGTTCCACTAGTTTTAGTGGAAGAGCTAGGTTTCCACTTGACATTATATTATTCAGCATAGGTTAATCCCAAGTAAAGCAAAAAACAACTACACTTATATAACTGCCCAATAGCACTAAGTGAACTGTGAAGAGGAACTCCAGTTATTCTCATCGAAAGAGAGTGAGATGTAAGGCAAAAAAAATGTAAGATGGCAACTGGGAAAGAGATGGCTCAGTCTAATGGGGACTACACAGTTATTCAGCTCATGTTCTTCTTTGGAAAAGTTTTACAGTCAACATAGTCTACTCATGTACTTGAACTGGATAATTATGTATAGCCTCCCTTTACTCAGGTTAGCTCTGCATCTGCAACAGGGATTTTAAACTGCAAATTATGTTACCTGAAGCAGACTCTTTGGTATCTAAAATCCTGTTATCACTTCTATTACTGATGTTATTATTGTTAAAATTATTATTAATGCCTTATGCATGTTGGCAAAAGAAAAGGGGTGGGGAGTCAAAATATTTATCACCTTAAAAACAGTTTCATTTCTGTTTGTTCTAAGGATGAAAAACAATGCCGATCATGAACACCTAATGTTATTTGAAGAATAAGGAACACAAGATTTCAAGAATTTGATAGAAAGTCCTACTAGCCACTGCTGACACACACAGAAAAGCAACACCAAAAAAGCAGCTACAAATCTGAGTTGAATGTGGCAGGTTCCCAGATCAGCTTATCTTCCAATGTTCTTCCTTCTTAAATAATGTATTCCTATCTGCTAAATAATGTACTAGGCTTGCACAACCCATTGGAAGAGTCCCAAAACAAATCTTGCTGATGTGAATTAGTCTGAAGGTGTCTTAAAGCAATCAAAATGTTATGAACCTATTCAGCAACAGGGACAGTAAAAAGAAATCCAGAGGGCATGCTTCCAAAATGTTGGAAAATAGCACCATGTAAGCATCATACTACAAGGAAGAGATTCTGTTTTTTTTTTCTTATTGACAGCTTCCCAACTTGAGCAAACATCTCAACAGCTCTCTCCAATCACAACGATTCAATAGGAAAGAAAAAGCCCTATGCAGGCATTTAGGCTGAACGTATGTATGGAAGATATAAAGGGAAGCACACATGTAAATTGCGGGATCCGCGAGCACAATTGGCATAAAACGGCCCCTGGCAAAGGTTACACCGGTTGAGGGAGGCTCCTGGTCACTGGCCTCTGCCAGTATGGAAATTGGGGAGTGGATTAATAATCATAGGATTGATTCACCCACATCTGACCTGACCGGCAGTTCTGCTGAGGGAAGCTAAATCACTAACTCCCGTTAGGCATTAGGCAATTATTCACTCGCAGATGAGCCCAAGCTTTAGTGCAAATAGTGGCCATGTTTACTCTTGAGCAAGCCAGGAACAATGGTTTTCCCCTGTCAGTATTTGCCTTAGTTAATTAACTTCCCCAAGAGAAGTTCCCAATTAACCCGGGTAAATGGGTGATGTGATTTTCTGTCAGATGACGATTCTATCACACGTCGCCTTGAATTCCTATATATGATGATGCTTTTCCCTCAATAAACCACTGGTCTTCGCTCCATCTTGCCTCGTGTCGTTACTCAACCAGTCTCCTCCGGGACCTCAAGGGCCGCTTCACGGCCCCAATCCAACATAAATTCTTCTCCCTGTGCCCCTATTCCACATAGATTTAATGCAGACATTTGCAGACATTGTAAGCACTGATAGGTACTATAGACAAGTTCAGTTCAGTGTATATATAATGTTTCCATGGTCAGCAGTTCAAATATGGAGCTATCTCATGAAATGCTGTAAGCATGTTTCGTTGAAAACATTTACAACTGCCTATGCAGGCTTTCACAGCAAAGTCCTAAAGGTTTGCAGAAATTCAGAGTGAGGACATGGAGGTGAGGCTTAACTGTGCTACTTTACCAGTCTGTCCACGTAATCCTACATATTTTCAGGCAGAATGTCTTTACATAATTTTCCTTCCCTCTCCTATATAAATTACAGGAGCTTTATTTGAATTTGAATTTAGTAATAGTATCCTACCTGTGTCCATACTTCAATCCCTTTTCTCTGTGTCTTTTCCAAGCTAGACTCACCTAGTTGCCTGATAGCAGTGGAAACATTTTCAGAAGAGCTTTATTTGTATTTAGTAGTAGTATCCTTCCTCCACCCAAACATCAATCACTCTTGTTCATCTCTTTTCCAAGTCAGACTCATCCTTTTTCTATTTTACATGTTTGCTATTAATTTCAGTGAGTCTGGTTATTGTTCTGTGTGTTTCTTTGCAAGTAGTTTTCTGAGATTTGTAAGAATGCACTACCCATATCTTCAGTTTTGGCCCCAGGCAAATTTTCCATTTCACTGTGTTAAAACCAGTGTTGTGTTTCTTTAGTGGGGTGACCATGCACCCCAAGACATCTTACAACCTCAGAAGACATCCTCATAACTATTATTTTTTATATATAGAAAGTCAACAGAGAATCAAATTGCTATGGCTTCTCTGTTGCTTATACAGCTCTTTGGCAACATTTAGTAGGTGTTGTAGGCTTTATCCCCTCTGTTTGGTTATTGTACAGTTATTTAGTTTTAAAAGAGAACTTACTTACTCTTTGTGTGTATGTGTGCATGCATGTGTGTGTGCGTGCATACACACGAGAGAGAGAGAGAGAGAGAGAGAGAGAGAGAGAGAGAGAGAGAGAGAGAGAGAGAGAGAGAGAGAGAGAGAGAGAGAGAGAGAAATGGCTGTTCTTTGCCATAATAATCTTAACTGAACAAGTGTCTTTAGTTTCCACATTTGACTCCTGGAATAGGACATCTGGAAATAAGTAATGTAATCAATGTAGGAGTCTTATTCTGAGAAATAACAAATTAAGATTAAATTGAATTAAGATTATTCCAGCAAGGAACAGAAGGGTTTATCTTTTACAACAACAACAACATAAAGAATAAGCTCTCTTTAACATAATAGTAAATATGTAGGAGAAAATGTCTCCAAACTCACTTTATAATGCCTCAGAGCTATATAAGCAACATAAAAGTCATGGTTTACAATGGTGAGTCTCTGGGTCTTTTTTAATTTAAAAAAACCTTTTAAAAACTTTCTTAAATTCCTAATTAAATATTTGATTTAATCAAAAATCTTAATAAAATGATATTAATATTGAAATAATATATTAATGTGAAAATTTAATACAGTTATAGTAAATTATCGAAGGGCCGATGAAATCACTTTAAATGGAGATACTGTTTAAAAATAAATATTATCAAAAATTAGTTACCATATTTGCTGGCATATAAGATGCATCAGGACTGCAGTGGCTCAAGAGGCTAAAATGCTGACTGGGAAGCGGAAGGTCAGCAGTTCGATTCCCGAGTACTGCAGGACGGAAATGAGCTCCCGTCTTCATCCCAGCTCCTGCCAACCTTGCAAGAAATTGCAAATAGATAAATAGGGACCACTTTGGTGGGAAGGTAACAGCGTTCCGTGCGCTCTGGTGTCTAGTCATGCCTGCCACATGACCACGGAAACATCTGCAGAAGCAGACAGTGCTGGCTCTTCGGCTTAGAAACAGAGATGAGCACTGCACCCTAGAGTCGGATACGACTGGCTTTTGAGCAAGGAAAACCTTTACCTTTACCTAAGATGCATCAGAGCATAAGATGCACCCTGTTATTACCAAAACAATCAGACATTTCTGTGGACATGTGGCAGGCATGCCTCGATACCAGAGTGCATGGAGCACTGTTTACCTTCCCACCAAAGTGGTCCCTATTTATCTACTTGCAATTTTTTGCTTTTGAACTGCTAGGTTGGCAGGAACTGGGACAGAGACAGGCACTCACTCTGTCATGCTATACCCAGGAATCAAACTCTGACCATCCAGTCAGCGAGTTCAGCATCTTAACCACTTGAGCCACCACAGCGCCGCCCCCCCCCACACGGTCATACTGCATCTCTAAACTACCCAATTTGGCAGGAAAAGAGATAATGGTTATTTTCAATACAGCTTCCAAAATTCACCAATACACATGGGCTATACTGATCAAGGTGTTTTGTGGCTGAAGTCCAGAAAAGCATCTTTCCCAAGCTCTGATTCTGTTTAGAAACCATTTCTGCTTCTGAAATGCAAAAAACAATTTGTTAAACATTCTTTCCCTCATTTTCCTCCATCAGTATGAACAAGCTGCAGCTTGTTCACAAATGGAGACCACAATACTACTATATGTTTTTCAAAAGTTTTATTGTGTTTTTCTCTATTGCCCGTATTTTATTTATTTATTTATTTATTTATTTATTTATTTATTTATTTATTTATTTATAATTCAAATTTTTATGCCGCCCAATCAGGCAAACCCGACTCAGGGTGGCTCACAACAGGATTAAAACATACATATTAAAAACAATTAAAACCCCAACATACCCACCCACCTATTAATAACTAACTACATTAAAACTGCCCACATTAAAAAGATGGGGAGGCTTCATTTTATAAGCCAACAGGTGGGGGCCACTCTTCCATCCGGGCCCCACACCTGCCCCACCAATCAGGTTTTTAATTCTTTTCTGAAAGGCAGCAGCTCTGTCTGCTCCCGCAACTCTACTGGCAGGAGGTTCCACAAGGCCAGTGCAGACACAGAAAAGGCCCTTCTTCGTGCGCCAGAGAGGCAAGCCCCTCTGGCAGATGGAACAATTAGAGAGCCCCTCTGGTCCACTCTGGTTAGACGGACAGAAACTCTTGGGACAATGCAGTCTCTTAGGTATCCTGGCCCACTACCATGTTTGGCTTTAAAGGTCAAAACCAGCACCTTGAATTGCACCTGGAGAAAAACTGGTAACCAGTGCAGCTCCTGAAGCAATGGTGAGGCGCGAGCATAACGCCCACACCCCATCACCACCCGGGCTGCCACATTCTGCACCAGCTGTAGCCTCTGAATGGTCGTCAAGGGCAGCCCCATGTACAGCGCATTGCAATAATCTAGCCTGGAGGTCACCAGAGCATGTGTGACCATGAGCAGGGAGTCCCGGTCCAGGAGCAAATGCAACTAACGGATGACGCGAAGCTGTGCGAAAGCCTTCCTGGCCACGGCCGCCATCTGATCTACAAGTAGCAGCCCAGAATCCAGGAAGACCCCAAAGTTGCGTACCAGGTCTGTCTGTATTATGAGTACTTCAGCAAAAGGAATGATTTTTTTTTAAAAAAAGGATATAAGCAGAATAAATACTGAGAGCTCTACTTTTTTCCTGCCTCTCTACCCTGCTGGGCAACTGAGACAGTGTTTTCCTTGTCTGCATCATTATAATTCCTTTCATTAAACAGTGGTAGAACCAGGTAAGAAAAGCACAAGGGGAAACAGGGAGGCAAGGAACAGAAAAAGGCTTTTGAATTCAAAGATTAAATGGGGGAGAAAGTCTTAATATTTGACCAGGTTATTACATTTTCTTCTGAGAAAGTTTGATGCATTGGCATGATTGTACATGTGGCATGCACACTTTGATTAAGAATAGATCCCTGTGTATTCTGTTCTCAGTATTCATCCTTCATTATTCCTTCTGAGATTTTTTTAATTCACATTCCCAGTCTATACTTGCATGCACAGCACATTACCAAGTCTTTTACATCTTCTCCCAAGGCAGTTTGAAGATCTGGGGGTAGCAAAAGCAATAGCAATTACACTTATATATCACCCCATAGCACTTAAAACACTCTTGAGAGGGTAATTAGCATTTTGATCTCAATAAGCTAGGTACTCATTTTACTGACCTTGGAAGGATGACAGCTGAGCCAACCTTGGTAGGTGGCCTTCCACTTTGTTTCCTCTACCTGGTGTGGTGCTAGCTTGTGGTTAAGCAGAGAAAAACCACCCTGAATATATATATTTTTGAGGGGATGAGCTACGCATGTATCAGTAGATTAGTTGAATTGTTTGTTTTCATTGTTATATTAGTTGCTTTGCTTACAAACATTTTTGCTTATAATGAGGTTGCATCTTTACCTGAATTGATTTCATTAAAAATTCCGAAAGTGAACTAACCAAAGTGAAAGCATTTTCCATAAGTAACTTGCAGCTTAGTGCCTCTTTCTTCTACTGAATTATATCTTTATAAAATACATTACACATTTGATGATGGTGTTATACTCTTCATGTTTTGATCTTGCCTTACTCCCTAGAACAGGGATTCCCAAAATATGGCCTGTGGGCCAGATCCAGAACTCATCCAACCAACACCCTTGCTCCAGCCACTGCTTCTCCTGTCGCTGCTGCTGCTGCCGCTGCCACCGCCGCTACTGCTGCCACTGCCGCTGCTGCCACTACCTCAATCCTTGTCCCCTCTGCTTAACTTGCCATTTCCCTAATGATGCTCCATAGCAGGGAAGATGTTGTAAGCCTTACAACATCCACTCTGCTACAAAATGCTGTTAGGGACATACCAAGCCAAGCAGGGGACAAGGATTGAGGCAGCAGCAGAGGAAGTGGTGGTGGAAACAGTGGCAACTGGCTTTCCCAGAGGACAGGGTGGTGGTGCATGGCTTTCAGGGGGTGGGGCAGCAGCACATGGCTTTTCTGGGGGCTGAGGTGGTGGGATGCAGCTTTCCCAGGGGCCATGTGTGCATTTCTAGCAGACATTCTGGCTGAGTGCAGCTTTCCCAGCAGCTGCTCTGGCTACAGGTGTCTTTCCTGAGTCTGGAGCACTCGAGTATGGTGTTTTCTGCTTGAGCTCATGGATGAGAAGGACAACCTGGACCCCTCCTTCACCCACACAATGCAGATCCTCCAGGCTGGTAAGCAGGGAAGCAGTGTGTGTGTGGACTTTGGGGGCTTTGGGGGGTCGCTGGTGGTGGCAGTGGTATGTGAGGGCCCAGTGTGGTGGGCCCAGGGTGGTCAACAGCAGCAGCAGTGTGAAAGAGAGTATGGTGGGTTCGGGGTGTTCACAGGCAGCAGCAGTGGTGTGTGTGGGAGTGTGGTGGGCTTGGGGTGGTTGGTGGCAATGTGGGAGGAAGTGGGGGGCTTTGGGGTATGTGGAGGTGTGGGGGGCTCAGGTGGTCACTGGCTATGGTGGCAGTATGTGGGGGAGTATGGTGGGCTCAGGGTGGTCACTGGCAGCAGTGTGTGTTTGAGTGTGTTAGGTTCAGAGGGGTCATCATTGGTGGTTTGTGTGGGAACCATCAGTCCAGGCTTCAACAGTCTGAGGGATTGTGAACCAGCCCATTTTGGGGACCTCTGCCCTAGAAGGTCTTGACATACCACTTGAAAATGAATGGGAATTGTGTTATGAGAATTTATTCACTTTATTGTTAAAAAAGAATGCCTCCAAGCTATTACAAAGTTAGGTCTAAACATAGGTCAAAATGCAATGTCATACTGGTATTGTGCTAACATTGTGGGATGTTCTTCCACCCAGCTGCACTGGTATAGACTTCTAAACTGTTTGAAAACCTGCTCCTTAATACTTTTCAGGTTGTAAAGTAAGTTTTGAGGATGAAAATAACCCCTTTCTGCTGACAAATGCAGTTTTCAGCCTCTGAAATATGAAAGAATTGAGATCCCAAAAGAGGGGCTGATAAAAATTACAGATTTGAATCCACTGAGATGAATGAGAGGAAATTTTCATATTTCAGATTATCCTGCTTTTTGGCCTTTTAGATTATTGATGCCTGGAGGGTCCCCCCCCCCATTTTCTTTAGTGACCTGGAGTGAATGGCTGTTTGTTATTCAGCTGGTGGACGGCTGGCTGTGTGTCCTGGACTGAATCTATCAAAGTGTTAAAAAGGAGATCATTCTAGTATTCTAAAACAGAGGAAACTGTAGAAATAATGAAAAGAAGAGGAATTAAGATTTAATGGCAAGATGGGTACTAACAGAAGATAGTATGAAGAGTACATTGGTGAAAGGAATGAGAATGGTCACAGAATCCTGGATTTATGTGTGGGTTGCCCAGGTCACTGATTGGACAGCTACCTTTCCCAGTGGGCTTGTCGGGCTATGCAAAAAGGCTTGAGACCAACCTGGCTCGACCGGAAAGGAAATTGGGTATGGGCTAATAGGGAGCAACAGTGACTCCATGTTTCCTTGGCTGAGGGCACTGAGAGAAGTAGGACAAATGTCAGGAGGTAAGAGACACAAGGTCTCGTAAGCAGCACATAGTATCTGGCTCACGTCTACAAACAGAGCTGAGCAAAAGCAAACCGCAGCTAGACCAAATAGCTATGCATAGGTACACAGAGTCTTCTAGGACTTAGATAAGGCAGGAACAGTGAGTCTTGCTACATCTGCTGACTATTCTGCCTATGGCGAACCTAGGCACGCGGTACTTTCCTAGGCTGGCAAATGTACCTTAGCCAGCAACATGCTACGTAAGCAAGCCTTCTGTAATAGGGGTCATGTGCAGTCTGTGTGCAAGTGATCCAGAATGCAAGCTAATAAATATAGACCACCCGAGGACTCAGAACTGGCTTTTACCACCATACTTCAATCTCACGTGCCTTCCTTGAGTTCAGCACCTCGACTCCCATGGACCATTACAACATTTATGCAACCAGTACCAACTTTTAATTTGCCACACTTTTAAAAAACATCATGATTTTACCAAAGAGATAAAAATGGAAATAATTAGTAGTAGTAGTAGCAGTAGTAGCAGTAAAAATTTGGAATAGCACCAGAAACCAGAACGAGTACAACAAAAACAAAACCCCAAAAGATTCAAGCACTTTTGGGTTAACAGAAAGGTCCTGCATCCAAAGGTTATTTTATTTTATGCATTCCTGTGAATGTTCTGTTGTTTATTTTGGAAAACTCCAGTTCAATCTATAGACAAATTTCTGATTAATCAGTGAAAACCATGTATACTATGTGCTTGTGAATCTGCTATTAAAAACGATCAAGTTTTATTACTGAGATTTACTCTGTGTTCTGTTTTGTGACTCCCAAAATGACAGGTGAACCACTGTCTTTCTCTGGTAACCCCTTCTTCTTCTTGTTCTGCTGTATCTGTATCTGAATATTGGTGATCCTCATGACAATCTGCCATGAAGACTGACCTGAGAATATAATGCAGTGGCCTTTCACCTGCCTTCTGCAGCACAGCATGACACCCATATCACTGATTGAGTTCTGCAAGTTATTTTCTGGTCCTGAGTCCTTGCGGCACACAAAGTCCTCATCGGCCTCAGGCCAGTATTGATGAAGCTGCTGCCCTCCATCAAGATTGATTCAAGTGGGATTTGATCCACTTGGGGACCATCACCTTTTCCTGTGGACTTTGCCAACTTTGCCAATGAAGCTGTTAGTCCTCAGAGTTGTCAGGTTAGTTAACCGCCACCTGACACTTGGTGTTGATTTGCTGGCAGTATGATCTACTCTATTACCATAGCAGAATAACCTGGCCAAACAATGGTAACCCCAACCAATAATTAAATCTGCATAATCTAATCACACCAGAAAGTGAAAGAGCACATCTACTTATTTCATCAAAAGCTAAAGAGAGAGTCAAAAAGAGAAAAGAAAACTAAAGCTACTTATCAAGAAATTGACTTATTTCAGTTCTTGGTTCCACTACTATAACTTCCCAATAGCCTCATGTGTAGTGTCATATACACTGCTATCCTCTACAAGACTTAGTCACAGATCTCCTGTGGCCCAATGATAAGTTCCAACTCACTAGTTTAGAATCACAGTCATAATGCAACACAAGCTTCCTGCAAAGGCCTATTAAATAAACATGCATTTTCCTCAGCTCATATATTAGTGAAGCTATTCATGCTCATATACTTTGCTAGTACTGAAAGTAATTTTATTCTATTGAATCTTGAGATTGCTTCCTGTCCCTCAATTTGACAATATTAATTTGCCCTTTTTCTGATGGCCTTCATATATAGCTGTATTGTTTAACAATAAAGAGGTTGCAAGGCAGTTTATTCTTTCCATTTCCTTTTAATGGTAAGCAATGAGAATGGACAATTCATTATAAACCCTCATGGATCATCAAAAATCACAAAAGAATAACAGAGGAAATGTGAGTCTAGGCTGCCACACTCTTTCCATACATATTGTTGAATCTTTTGTTTATTTTAAATTTACTAATGAATTAACAGACCAAAATAATTATTACATAATATATTTATTGTCATACGAAGAAATAAACAGACACAATTCTCCTGAAAACTGCCTAGGGACTTTATTGAAAAACAATATAAAGTACCAAACTATGTCAGAAATGACATGATTTTATTTGGCATAGGTTAAAAATATGTTTTCCCTATACTTAATTTTTTGCTTGAACAATATAGGGCTGAAAGGGTGTAGGAGCAGGGATCCTGTTGTGGCAGTGGTTAAACTGTTGAACTACAACCCAAAAGGTTGTGAGTTCAATTCTGACCAGGGCTCAAAGCTGACTCATCCTTCCATTCTTCCAAGGTCAGTAAAATGAGTACTCAGCATGTTGGGGGGCAAAATGCTACTGTATTTTCCGGCGTATAAGACGACTGGGCATATAAGATGACCCCCAACTTTTTCAGTTAAAAATAGAGTTTGGAAGTGTTGTGTTCTGTAAAGCTGTGCCTTTAACAATGTACCTTTGCCATGTGTTACCAATGTAACCTTTCTGTGTGCAACATTATAACCATCAGCTGTATCAATGTAACCTAATAAGGGGACGTGAGCTAGTGACCACCAGAGGGCAGTAGCGAGCGTCCAGCTCCCATGGATCATAGTCACCTGGTTCAGCAGCGCGGGAAGATTCCCCGCGACTTCCTCACCTGGTCAAGAAGGGCGTGACCTCCTACGACGTCACGCAGGCAGCAACCAATAGTCTGTCAACGAGCCACATTCAAATGTATAGCCAGCTATATATATTGAGCTACTCATCCGCCATTACCACATGTTCCTCCGGATCATCATGCAATAAACCTGTGTTAAGCCAACCCTTCGGCTGTTTCATTGTCTTTGGTCCCTTACACTAAATTGGCGACGAGGATGGGATATGGCAGCCCACGGGACCAAGACATGCGCCGGTTTCGAAATCAGGAAACCGGGCGACTGGGAGATCTTCGAGATGGACTTCCAGGCCGCACTGATCTAGTCCGAAGTCACGGAAGAGGCGAAGAAGAGAGCCATCTTCACCAGAATGCTCGGACAAGAAACCAAAAGGACCTTGGTGGACCTGATTGCACCGAGGAGGGTGAGCGAATTCAAGGCCAAGGAACTCATGCAGATGCTGCGTGAGCACGTCCGGCCCGCCACGGCGATGTTTCCCGCTCGGAGTGCGTTTTGGAGGCGAGTCCAAGCGCCCGGGGAGACGGTCGCCGCATTTGTGGCGGCCCTGCGCCTGGCGGCCGGCCCGTGCAAATGGGAGAATGCCGAAATCACCCTCCGGGACTGTGTGCTGTGCGGCCTGAACGACGCCAAGACCCAGCGCACATTAATGAACCAAGAGCCACCTCCCACGTTGCAGGAGGTCGTCAGAGCGGCCCAGGCCGCTGAAGCTACGAAGGCCGGGGTCCAAGAACTTCAGGACTGGCGGCCAAAGTTGAGCAAGGCAGAGGCTCCGGTACAGGCAGCCAGCCGAACTTCGAGGTCGTCCGCAGAGAGCAGCGACGACGAGGACATCCAGAGGGTCCGGAAGGAGAGACGGCGATGCGACGGCTGTGGAGCGGCCCACGACCGCGTGAAATGCCCCTTCCGGAAGGCCGAGTGCCACAACTGCGGCCGCCGCGGACACATCGCCAAGGTGTGCAGGAAGAAGCGCGAAACCCGGAGGAGCTCCGCAGACCGTTCCGCCGGACAAGACCGCCCAACGAAATCCAAGGATGGCGCCCAGGCCACGCGGAAGCAGGACGGCGTGGGCCGCATCGCCGACGGCAGCGAGGACGACGCCCCAGTGTTCAGCGTGTCTACTAGACACCCCCGCTACTTTGTTGAGGTACTAGTCCAAGGGGTCCCCATTAGGATGGAAATTGACTCGGGGTCCTCATATTCAATCATTTCCCAGAGGGAGTTTTTGGGAATTGCCCCCCCACAAGCGACCCAAGCTCAAAGCATTGAGGTCCACACTACGGGATGTGCAAGGGAACAGTATTCCAGTGTTGGGGGTTGGAGAGTTTCAGGTCAAATTCAAGGAGCACGCCGCGTCCCTTCCCCTAGTCGTGCTCAAGGGAGGAAATTGCAGCCTCCTCGGGACTCAATGGTTCCAGCCCCTGGGGTTGTTTATTGGGGGGGTGCACGCCGTTGGGATGCACGCCGTTGGGACTGATCCAATTCAGGAGGTGTGCGAGGCGCACACCGAAGTTTTCAAAAAAGGACTGGGGAAATTCAAGGGGGCCCCAGTGACTTTCGACCTGGACCCGGGGGTCCGCCCAATTCGCCTTAAACCACGCAGGGTGCCGTTCGCACTCAAGGACAAGATAGAGGCGGAACTGGACAAGTTGGTGGGCCAGGGGATCCTTGTGCCTGTAGATTCTGCGGAGTGGGAAACTCCAATTGTAACTGCTCTAAAGGCCAACGGGGAGGTCCGCATATGCGCTGACTACAAGTGCACCATCAACAAGGCGATCCGCCCGAATGCATATCCGGTGCCGGTAGTCAGCCATCTGCTGGCCAGGTTACACGGGGGAAAGTGTTTCGCTAAGCTCGACTTAGCACAGGCCTACCAGCAGCTCACGGTGTCCCCTGCCGCAGCTGCTGCGCAGACCATAGTCACCCACAAGGGGGCGTTCCAGGTGACGCACCTCCAGTTCGGCGTGAATTCAGCGCCTGGAATTTTCCAATCACTCGTGGAACGCCTCCTGAAGGGATTGGAGGGGGTGTTGCCTTATTTTGATGACGTGTTAATAACGGGGGGGAGTCGGGCTGAATTGGCCAAAAGGTTGGGGAAGGTCCTGACGATATTTGAAAAGGCGGGGCTGAGGTTGCGAAAGGACAAATGCGTCTTCTTCGCAACAGAGGTTGAGTTCTTAGGGTTTTGTGTGACTCCCGAGGGAATAAAACCATCCATGTCCAAGGTGGCAGCCATTAAGAAAGCCCCCCGCCCCACCTCCAAGCCCGAGTTGCAGTCGTTCCTAGGGCTGCTCAACTTTTACCACTCCTTCCTCCCCCGAAAGGCAGCGGTGGCTGAGCCGCTACACAAACTGCTGAAGAAAGACCAGGCATGGAAGTGGGGCGATGACCAAGAAAGGGCATTTAGCGAGCTAAAAAGCCTCCTGGCGTCCGACGCCATACTGACCCATTTCAACCCCAAACACCCAGTAGTTCTGATCTGTGATGCATCTCCAGTGGGGGTGGGGGCGGTGCTGTGCCACATGTTGGAAAACGGAAGGGAGGCCCCGATAGCATTTTACTCCAGGTCCCTGTCCCAAGCAGAGAGAAACTACGCACAGACGGACAGGGAGGCACTAGCGATAGTCGCGCGGACGAAAAAATTTCACGATTTTCTGTACGGCCGCCCTTTCACAATTGTAACAGACCACAAGCCCCTGCTAGGCATCTTTACCGCTGATAAGCCCACCCCACAGATCCTGTCCCCGAGGATGCTCAGGTGGGCCATTTTTCTCAACGCGTATCAGCACGCGTTGGTCTACCGGCCCGGAAAGGAGATCAGCCATGCGGACGCTCTATCTAGGTCCCCCCTTCCCCTAACGCCCAGCCAGGTGAGCATGGGGGAGCGGGACCATCAGGTTCTCATGATAGAGGTGCTGGATTCGCCCCCCGTAATGCCTGCTGACATTGCCAAAGCGACAGAGAAGGACAAAACGTTAGCGACAGTCAGCTCCTGGCTGCAGAAAGGGTGGCCCGCGTCCTCCCCAGCGGAGGAGTTCGCTCCATTTTTCAGAAAAAAGCTAGAACTGTCCCTAGAGAGGGGGTGCCTCTTGTGGGGGCAGCGGGTGGTGATTCCCACTTCCCTTCGGCCGCGGGTGCTCAAACTGCTTCATGTCAGCCACCCCGGCATCGTGCGATCCAAGGCGCTGGCCCGGAGTTACTTCTGGTGGCCCCAGCTAGACGCCGACATCGAGCACATGGTCGGCACTTGTGAAAGTTGCCAATGCTCCAGACCAGAGGAGGCCCGCCTTCCCCACAGGGAATGGGACGCGGCTAAGGGGCCGTGGTCCCGGGTGCACGTAGATTTCGCGGGCCCATTCAGAGGCACCCTGTTCCTCCTTGTAGTGGACGCTTTCTCCAAATGGTTGGAGGTTATCCCAGTCACGAGCACCTCCTCGGCCCAGACCATTAGGCATTTGCGGAGGCTCTTTTCCACGTTCGGCATACCCAACACGTTAATTAGCGACAACGCTAGTTGTTTCACGTCCTCCGAGTTTAGGGCATTCATGGAGATTAACGCCGTTCGGCATATCACCTCCGCCCCTTTTCACCCGGCCACCAACGGCCAAGTAGAGCGCCTCGTCCGCACCACGAAGGACGCGTTGCGGCACATGGGCCCAGGGGATCTGAACCTGCAAGTGTGTCAGTTTCTGCTAGGGTACAGGGTGACCCCATTGGCGTCAGGATACTCCCCCGCAGAGCTCTTAATGCGCAGGAAGCTGACCACCATCCTTACTAGGCTAGACCCCACGAGGGTAGAGGACAAAGGAAGGAACATCGGGCTGGAAGTTACAAAGAGTTTCAGCATAGGCGCCCCCGTGCATTGCAGGAATTACGCCAGCACGGGCCCTGCCTGGGTGCCGGGCGTAGTCGTGGAACAAACCGGCCCCGTGTCGTACCGCGTGGAAACCAGCACAGGGCTCCTATGGAGGCGGCACGCAGACCAGCTCCGACGCAGGGTCTCCGATGAGCAGGACACGGATCACGCAGGAAATAAGTCAGCGTTAGGGTTCTCCCCCACCCGTTTAGCCCAAGGGGGAGGAGAAGGGGACTGTGGGCCCCCACCAAGGGGGGAGGAGGATATCCTCGTAGATACCCTGGGGGATCTTTCCGAGGAGGAGGAACCCGACCCCATACATATCTCGCGGAAAGTCCCCACAAATGCGGGTACCCCTACCAACTTAGATTTTGATTTTCAGAACCGGGGGGGGTTCGGAGTGGTCCCCCACCCATCCAAGCGAGAAGAGGGGTTTTGCTTTAGTCCCGACGGCCCCCGGTCTGCCCACAATGGAGTTTTTCCCTTCCCCTAAGGCCGCCAGACAGCGGCAAGCCACTAACAAGTCTCCCTCTCCCTTTTCAGGACAAGGGACCAGGGAACAAAGAAGCAATAACGCCCCCGGGGGGGCAGCCCTCTTCACGGCCCAAACGCACATGCAACAAGCCATCTTGGCTGAGAGACTTCGTCTCATCCTAGGGGGGAGGGATGTTGTGTTCTGTAAAGCTGTGCCTTTAACAATGTACCTTTGCCATGTGTTACCAATGTAACCTTTCTGTGTGCAACATTATAACCATCAGCTGTATCAATGTAACCTAATAAGGGGACGCGAGCTAGTGACCACCAGAGGGCAGTAGCGAGCGTCCAGCTCCCATGGATCATAGTCACCTGGTTCAGCAGCGCGGGAAGATTCCCCGCGACCTCCTCACCTGGTCAAGAAGGGCGTGACCTCCTACGACGTCACGCAGGCAGCAACCAATAGTCTGTCGACAAGCCACATTCAAATGTATAGCCAGCTGTATATATTGAGCTACTCATCCGCCATTACCACATGTTCCTCCGGATCATCATGCAATAAACCTGTGTTAAGCCAACCCTTCGGCTGTTTCATTGTCTTTGGTCCCTTACACTAAAGGAAGATACTTGTTAGCTGCAGTTAAGTACCTGTCCTATAAGACGACCCCCGACTTTGGCACAGATTTTTCAGGGTTAAAAAGTAGTCTTATATGCCAGAAAATACAGTAATTAACTTGTGAACCCTCTTGAGAGTGCTCTAAGCACTAGGTGTGATTGCTTTGATTTTGCTTTTACACATGTAAGCAGTTCTTATTTATTGGTACAAATTTCTGCACATAGAAGGCTCAGACTGATGTGATTAGGATGACTAAAGCCAATGGGCTAGTTTCCTCTGCATATCTGGCCGCCATGCAGCCTGGACCTCTTTCCCTCCTTCCTTTTAGGAAAGAGACAGGGATCAGGAGTCAACACTCTAACATCACTTCTTGCTGATTTGGAGCTGGGGCTGTTCAGGCTGCTTTTAATGACTGCCCCATCTTGGATATGCTAAGCAGCGTCCGAGAATCCTGGGGAAGGTTCCAGACCAACATAGGCTCCACCTTGGACACCAGGTGCCTTAGCTATATAAGAATCAGCCCTTTCCTGAATCTGCCTCGGCATTGGAGGTTAACAGACTTACAGTTGCTTGACTCCTTGATCTCTTGCCTCGTTTCAGCTATTGAAGATCTCTGCTTTGCTCTTGATTCCTGCTCCAGAAGTCCCCCCTGACCTGTTACTGTGGAATGTTATTTTGCCTTGCCTCAATATTTGTTCCTGGAATTCTGTCCCCTTTTTGCTCCAGGCCCTGAGGGTCCTCTGTTGTGTCTGTTCTCTTAGTCACCTAACTTCTGGCTTGTTTGGACTATGTTGTCATTGTCTGGACTAATCATGCATCTCAGGTTGCACTTGGACTCTGGACTGAGATTGGGTTACTGTTTGGCCTGTTACCTGGTTGTCCTCAGGCCTGGTATTCATGTTGCCTGACTGTGGTCCACATCCTGGACTCTGACAGTATATCTCAGAAAGAACTCAGCATTCCAAAAGGAGAGGAAAGATATATTAGCTAAAATATGTAGGTTATGGAATAAAAACTTCCTGTTTTTCAAAAGAAAAAAATCGCACAAACAGGCATTAGAAACTTTTAGAAAGCATAACCATAATGCAAGCAAATGCATTTAAAATTCCAGCATTATTACTAAATGTGCTAACAGGCTCAAACATTTTAAATGTAAGTGCAGTATTGGAAAAGCATGGAATTAGCTTGGAAATGGGAAAAGGAACTGAGAAAATTGCCAATCTCAGTTGCACACACATGTTCATACACATATATACAAAATGAGATACAGTATCATGTTTGAATGTTATCACTTGTGTCTAAGAAATGTGAAATATCAGTTGAAAGACAATAATTGCAAGTTTGTATCGTTGCACACAGACAAAATAATTATTTGTGATGCTTTACTTCTCAAAGTACAATTCACATGTACATGTATAATTTTATTCATTTTAATATGACAGCAATAGGAACTTGCTGGAAATTGAGTGCATTTTTACATCTTTAATAATTGGTGAGTAGTTAATGACAGGAGAGAATACTATCTAATCTCAGGGTTTGAAAGTGTTGGGCAATCTTTGCAGAGTAGTGTAGATAGCCAAGGATTAAAATACAGTAAAATCCTGATTTGCATAAAAACTCTGTTCCGTAGCTTTTTACGTGATACAGTTTTTTACGTAAATTGATGCATTCCCATAGGGATGCTTTGAAAAAATAAAAATAAATAAAAAACGGTCCCAACTGGTCCAAAATTATTCCAAAAAATAATCAGCACAAAAGGAGTGATGAAGCGATCTGCCTAACTTTTCCATGCTGCTGCTACTTTCTCCTGATTGGTTTGTCTTCCCGTCAGGGGAGCAGGAACTGTCATGCGCCTGGGGAAGAGGTCTCATGAGGTATCAGAGGGACTCCAGGCTTTGGGTATGCACACGGGGCAATCCATCTAGGTTCAGTGGCCTGCCTACCCCATTAACACTCTCCCTTGGTCCACAGCTGCTGAAATGAAGAAGATGGCACTTATGCACCTATGACAGGAATGTAGTAGCAATTATAGTAGCAAGGCTGAATAGCAGTCAGTTATATTACCCCCACACACACACACACACACACACACACCACACAGAGTGGACTTGGCCCTGGGAAACTGCCCTACTCTAAGATAGCTTTTACCTTCAAAGGCTGGGATGCTCCAGCAGATAATATTCCCAGGCTGATGATTGAAGCAAGTGTTCCTCCCTTAGGATCACCGTGGCAACCTTATCTCTCCCAAAGTAAAATGTCCCTTGAGAAAGTTTGTGCTCTTGAGAAAATGTAGCCTTGTAGCTTGACTTCTCTCAGCTCCACAAAATTACTCCCCTTCTGGTTCAGATGGCCAAAGATGAGGCTTTCTCGATGTCTTTGAGGCTTTTTATTGAAGAAGAATGATGATCCAAAATTATGCAGGATACACATCGAAGCAATAATCTATTCTACTCTAACTTAACAAAATAAGAAAATAGCTAACTTCACTAAGAAAGTATTTCTTCTCTATGGGCTTAAAAGCCCCCATAAGATTTCCTTATGGGTCCATGGTCTGGATTTGAAGTGACATGGACTATCACCTCCTCCCAACTGGTGTCTTCTGAACCCTCAAAATCTCAGGTTTAAATATATTTTCTGGGGTCCTCACACCTTCCTGCAGAATGTTAAACATGTGAGGTGACTTAATTGTTTTGACTAATTGTTGTTTACCCAAACAGGTGTTTATAATGTAACCAAATTCTCAGACATGAAATGATGTAACTAATACTCAGGTGCCTGTGCAAGTGTTGTTGTCTCCCTGTCCACAGATGTTTGAGCAGATGTTAATGTCTCATGATCCGCTTCTATGTGAATGTCACATTTTCCCTCTCTCTAAGGTGATGGGTTATTGACCAATTGTAACCTTGGGTATCCCCCTTGTTATGCAAGTGTGAGCTCCCTCACAGGTGTCTAAGTGACTGGCATTGCTACTTAGCAACCTTGAAGCTTAGTGATGTGTTATTATGTGGAATGTGTTTGGTATGCAGATGACATCAGTGTCTTCCTTTGAGAGTTAGCTATCCTCAAACCTACAGAGAATATACTATATGAATTTTAACACTTAATAAATGTAAAGAAAATTAAAATATGAAATCATCCCTTGTGATTATCATGACAGGAACCAATGCTACCACCAGCGCCACTGCTGCTGCTGCGGTTGTCCCCACTGCTTCTACTGGCACCAGTAGAGACCGGGAGGCACATCCGCTTGGCTGTGCTCCCCATCTCAGGCCTCCCCACTGCGTGCTCCAGCTGGGAACTCACATCGAGCAAATACTGCTCAGTTCTGTTCTTTGTTTAAGGTCCCCACATGGTGTGCTGTAGCTGGGAATGTGTGTCGGATGAAGAGCAGGATGGAGTGGTCTTCTCCAGATGCACATTCCCAGCCAAGGTGCACAGCCAAGAAACTTCGAAAGGACATGCCCCCCCCCATACTCCACCAGTGCTGGTAGATGCAGTGGGGACTCCGGAAAACACGGCAACACGGTAAGTGATGTCTTGCGACTTCCAGTGGTGGGGGCAGGTGGCACGGGGTGGAATTTTTAATTCTAAAATGGTGTAGGGTTGTGATTGTACAGTTTAAAATGGTATCTGCACCATTTTAGAATTACAAGATGCAAGGAAATCCCTTACATATAATGATTTATTTACGTATAATGGGATGCATTTTCTACAAACAATTGTTATGTAAGTTGATTTTTACATAAATCAATCAATGTGTATGTAAATTGGGGTTTTACTGTACTTTTAATTATAAGCCCTCCTCAATTCCCCTTTTCTTTTTTCTTAATTCAGCCATTGATCAAATACTTGGGTATAACTTTAGCAGAAGGGCAAAAGAAGTGTTGATCTTCAAAGCCTGTATTCAAATAAAGTTGTCAGATAGATAGCAAAATGTATAATTCTGCATTTCCTCTTGGTTGTAAAAAGTAGGAAGAAAACATTCTCAAGCAAATGATAGTTGCAAGATGCTACTGAGTTACTAACTTTCTGAGACTAACACATTTTGAGTCAGAAAGAGATAGACAAAACAGACAGACTTAACTAACTGCTACACAGACTTCCTCATATATATTGAATGGAAAACAAGTACTTGTGGTGGGAAGAAATATTTAGCCTGCTGATTGGCTGTTTAGATTTAAAACAGCCAGTGACTACTTTCTCATCTCCATGTTAGTGCTAAAAAAAAGTGGAATTGCCTGATGAAAACTCAACTAATGGTAAGGTAAAGTCAATGGTCTACCTTGCTTGAAAGCCAGCCATGTCCAACTGTAGAGGTCAGTGCTCATCTCCATTGACAGTCAAAGAGCCAGGGCTCTTGTAATCTTTACCACCAAAGCAGTACCTATTCATCTACTTGTAATTTCTTGCTTTAAACTGCTAAATTGGTAGGAGTTGGGACAGATGACCAGAGCTCATTCCATCATGCAGCGCTCGAGTCTCGAAATGCTGACCTGTCAATCTTCTGGTTGCAAGCTCAGTGTCTTAACCACTAAGCTACCATACAGGGCTGCCATCAGAAATTTCTGGGCCCCATACTGAGCAATCCTATACCCCCCCCACTTTTCTCTGACTTCCTCTTTCCAGCTGGGGGCAAAGCCGGGCAGTCCACCCACTTCCCCTGCTTCTCCATCAGCAAGTAGACATGGTGGTGGCCAGCCGGAGCCGCCCAGGAGGAGCGTGAGGCCGAGTGCCCAAGCCAAGGCCTGGCACCCGGGTCGCCCCCATGGCCGGGGTGAGTCATGGTGACCCCTGGGTCAGAGGAGGCAGGCGAGTCTGTGCCAAAGGCTTGGATGCTGAGGGGCAGAGACCGAGAGAGGCTGAGGAGAATGGGGACTTGGAGATGAGTGGGGAAAAAGGCAGGAAGCCAGCAAGACACCGGAGAAGAAGCAGAGCAGGGTTTCTGAGGTGAACTGGAAAGAAAGAGAGAGGGGGAGGGAGGTGAGGGAAAAAAGGTAGGCTGTGAGGGAAGGGGACGCAGAATGGGCAACAGGATAAGGAGAGCTGGAGACAATACGTGCTGCCAAGAGATAGAAAAGTTCTGAGGAGGAAACCCGGGGAGGGGAACTGGAGAATTAACACCCGGGCTGGGCCATGAAGTGGAGAAAGTGAAGGGGGTGGAGGCAAGCAGTGCGGGACCACCAGCCAGAGAGCCAGCCAGGCACCCTGGTAGCAATGCTCCCCACCCAGGTGGGGAAGAGGAGGCAGAGGCAGAGGCGGTGTGTGGAGCATGCCTTCCAGGAAAACAGGCATTGTACGCACCCACCGGGCTGGGCATGAGGAGGAGGAAGAGAACTCACAGCAGCAGTCAAGGGAGGGGTGGGGAGAGGGAGGGGTGAGGAGGAGAGTCACGCCCCTCTGTCCCCACCTCGGCCTGGGAGTCTGCTATGTCTCTTTGCCACCACACCCCTCAAGGCTCCCTTCTCACCCACTGGGCGGGGAAGGTGCAGGGGCAGGGCTAAGAGGTTAGGAAACTGTTGTGTTCTGATGGTTCTATTGTACACACGGATTACAATGTATCTGAGCCAATGTAACCTTGCCTATAGCAACAATGTAACCTTCAGCTGTATCATATAAACCCTGTAATAGGACGCGAGCTAATGACCACCAGCTGGCAGCAGCGAGCGTCCAAGCTCTCTTGGTCCAAACTCATCAAAGGCAACAGCGCGGGAAGTTTTCCCGCCACCACCTACACCTGGACAAGAAGGGCGTGACCTGCAATGACGTCACGCAGACAGTAGCCAATGGGCTACCATGGCACCACGTTCAAATGTATCACTGCTGTATATAAAGAGCTATCGATCCGCCATTACCTCATGTTCCCTCTGCCCACGATGCAATAAACCTGAGTTAACCCAGCCCGAGGCTGTGTCCTGTGTCTTGGTTTGCATACACTAAATTGGCGACGAAGGTGGGATAATGGATCCCCACGGAACAGCCAGGGCACAGAGCGGTTTCAACATCACCAAACCGCAAGACTGGGAGCTGCTTGAGATGGATTTCCAGGCGGCCCTGGTGGAACTCAGAGTCAAAGGAGAAGACGAGGAGAGGAAGAGGGCCATCCTCACCAGAATGCTCGGGATGGAAACCAAGCGGACGCTGGTGGGCATAATTGCTCCGAAGAAGGTGAGCGACTTTAAGGCGAGCGACATCATGAAACTGCTGCGAGAGCGGTTTTGCCCCTCGAGGGCAATGTTTCCCGCTCGGAGCGCGTTTTGGAGGCGAGTCCAAGCGCCGGATGAGTCGGTTGAGGCATTCGTGGCCGCCATGAGGATAGCCGCCGCCCCCTGTAAATGGGGCGATATCCTGGAGTTGGTCCTCAGGGACGGCGTGTTGTGTGGCCTGAAAGACAAGGAGGTACAGCGCAGCTTGATGAATAAGGAGCCGCCACCCACACTGGCAGAGGTCATAGAGGCCGCGGAAGCCGCAGAGTCCACGAATGCCGGAGTGGACGAGATGCACCAGTGGCGGGAGTGGCGTCCTAGAGCCGGCAAGGCGGAAAATTCGGTGCACGGGAAGACCGGACAGTCGGTGCACGCGACTCGACGGGCCTCAAAGTCGTCTACGGAAGGCAGCGACGGCGAGGAGGTCCAGAAGGTCCGGAAGGGTGGTCGACGCTGCGAGGGTTGCGGAGCGGCCCACGAGCGCGCGAGATGCCCGTTCAGGAAGGCCGAGTGTTACACCTGCGGCCGTCGGGGGCACATCGCCAAGGCGTGCAGAAAGAGGAAAGAGGGCCGGAGGCAGTCACAAGACCGCGCCGCCAGACCGGACCGTCCAGCGAGGCCCAAAGATGGCGCCCAGACCACGAGGAAGCAGGACGGCGTGGGCCGCGTCTCGGACGGCAGCGAGGACGACGCCTCAGTGTTCAGCGTGTCCGCGGGACAGTCCCATTACTTCGTTGAGGTATTAGTACAAGGGGCCCCTATTAAGATGGAAATTGACTCGGGGTCCTCCTATTCCATAATTCCCCAGAAAGAGTTCCTGAAAATCGACCCCCACGTGCGGCCCAAGCTTAAAGCGTTGAGGTCCACACTACGGGACGTACAGGGAAACAGCATTCCGGTGTTGGGGGTCGGGAAATTTCGGGTCAATTTTAAGAGATATTCTGCGGAACTGCCCCTAGTTGTCCTCAAAGGGGGAAGCTGTAGCCTCCTAGGGACACAGTGGTTTCAGCCCTTAGGTTTGTTCATAGGGGGGGTGCATACCATGGGGGGGGACCCAATACAAGCGGTTTGCGATGCGCATCCCGCCGTTTTTGAGAAAGGACTCGGAAGGTTCAAGGGACCCCCTGTAGCTTTCGACATAGACCCGGAGGTCCGCCCGATAAGACTCAAACCACGCAGGGTGCCGTTCGCACTCAAGGACAAGATAGAGGCGGAACTGGACAAACTGGTGGGCCAGGGGATTCTTATTCCTGTTGATTCCGCGGAGTGGGAAACTCCAATTGTAACGGCTCTAAAGGCTAACGGGTAGGTGCGCATTTGCGCTGATTATAAGTGTACAATTAACAAGGCGATCCGCCCTAATGCATACCCGGTGCCAGTGATCAGCCACCTTTTGGCCAGACTAAATGGGGGAAAGTGTTTCGCTAAACTCGATTTGGCACAAGCCTATCAGCAACTTCCAGTGACCCCCGCCACGGCCGCGGCACAAACGATAGTTACACATAAGGGAGCGTTCCAGGTGTCGCGGTTACAGTTCGGCGTGAACTCGGCACCCGGCCTTTTTCAATCGCTCGTGGAACGCCTCCTAAAGGGCCTGGAGGGGGTGTTGCCTTATTTTGATGACGTGTTGATAACAGGGGGGAGTGAGGCTGAACTGGCAAAAAAAGGTTGGACAAGGTACTGACCGTGTTCGAGAAAGCGGGGCTGAGATTGAGGAAGGATAAATGTGTCTTTTTCGAAACCGAGGTCGAGTTTTTAGGGTTCCGGATCACACCCGAGGGGATTAAGCCGTCTAAATCCAAGGTAGCAGCCATTAAAAAGGCCCCTCGCCCCACATCCAAAACCGAGCTGCAGTCTTTCCTGGGGCTCCTCAACTTTTACCATACATTCCTCCCGCGGAAGGCGTCCGTGGCCGAACCGCTCCATCGGTTACTTAAGAAGGAGGAGCCATGGATGTGGGGTGACGAGCACGAGAGGGCGTTCAAAGAGCTAAAGCAACTCCTAACATCTGAGGCAATCCTGACGCACTTCGACCCCAAACGGCCTGTGGTCCTAGTTTGTGATGCATCCCCGGTGGGGGTGGGGGCGGTGCTTTGCCACGTGTTGGAGGACGGAAGGGAGGCCCCGGTAGCGTTTTACTCAAGGTCCCTGTCCCAAGCGGAGCGAAATTACGCGCAAACCGACAGGGAAGCGTTAGCAATCGTAGCGGGGACCAAAAAATTTCACGATTTTTTGTATGGCCGCCCGTTCAAAATCGTGACCGATCACAAACCGCTGTTAGGGATTTTCACGGCAAACAAGCCCACGCCGCAGATCCTGTCCCCGAGAATGCTGCGATGGGCTATTTTCCTCAATGCGTACCAACATGAGTTGGAGTACAGGCCCGGAAAGGAGATCAGCCATGCTGATGCGCTTTCGAGATCCCCTTTGCCCTTGTCGAACGACCAAAAGGCGAGAGCAGAAAAGGACCGCCAGGTGTTGCTAATTGAGGTTTTAGACGCACCCCCAATAGTACCAGCCGACATAGCTAGGGCGACAGGCAAGGACAGGATGCTGGAAAAAGTTAGTTCATGGGTGCAGAAGGGGTGGCCGGCGTCGTCCCCGAGTACAGAGTTCGACCCATTCTTTAGGAAAAGGCTAGAGTTGTCCCTAGAGAGGGGGTGCCTTCTGTGGGGCCAACGGGTGGTGGTCCCTGCGCCCCTGCGGACGAGGGTGCTCGAACTGCTGCACGTCAGCCACCCGGGCATAGTTCGTTCAAAGGCGCTGGCCCGGAGTTACTTCTGGTGGCCACAGCTGGACGCGGACATTGAGCACATGGTCGGCACTTGCGAGGCTTGCCAGGGATCCCGACCTGAGGCGGCCCGTCTTCCGCATAGGGAATGGGACACAGCACGGGGGCCATGGTCCAGAGTGCACGTAGATTTCGCTGGCCCATTCCGAGGAACCATGTTTCTCCTAGTCGTGGATGCGTTCTCCAAGTGGCTGGAGGTTATCCCGGTAAAGAGCACGTCCTCCGCCACGACAATTAGCCGGCTAAGGAGAGTCTTTTCCACGTTCGGTTTACCCGACACTTTAGTCAGCGATAACGCTAGTTGTTTCACCTCCGCTGAGTTCGGGGCATTCATGGAGGCAAACGCCATTCGGCATGTCACATCCGCACCGTTTCACCCGGCCACGAATGGCCAAGTGGAACGGCTGGTGCGTACAACGAAGGAGGCGCTGCGGCGCATGGGCCCGGGGGACCTGAATCACCAAGTGTGCCAATTCCTCTTAGCGTATAGGGTGACCCCCTTAGCGTCAGGCTACTCGCCGGCAGAGCTCTTGATGCGGCGAAAGCTGACCACGATCCTGTCCAGGCTAGACCCGACGAGAGTCGAGGATAAAGGGAAAAACATAGGGTTGGCAGTCTCGAAAGGTTTCGCTGCCGGTGACCCTGTTCACTGCAGGAACTATTCCAGTGCAGGGCCGGCCTGGGTACCAGGGAAGGTTGTAGAACAGACGGGGCCAGTGTCGTACCGGGTCGAGACTAACACCGGCCTCCTCTGGAGGAGGCACGCAGACCAACTGAGGCACCGAGTGAGTGGGCCAGTCAGTGGGGATCAGCAACAGGATTCAGCGTTAGGGTTCTCCCCCACCCGCTTAACCCAAGGGGGAGACAGCAGTGGACAACAGTCCCAAGCAAGGGGGGAAGGAAGCAGAAGCAGCGGCCCCGACTCATATCCTTTTGATACGCCAGTCCTATCAGGGGCCGGGGAAGGGGGAGAGGAGTTCGCGACCGCTGCCCCCGATAGTAATTTTGATTTTGATTTTGCGAGCCGGGGGGGTTTTCAGGAGTGTTCCCCCACCCATCCAAGCGAGAAGAGGGGTTTTTCGTTAGCCCCCAGTGCCCCCGGTTCCTCCCTAAGAAAGAGCACACCTCCCAACAACGCCGCGGAGCCGCGGAAAGTCACTAACGAGTCTCCCTCTCATATTACAGGACAGGAGACCAGGGGACAAAGAGAAGGTAGCAAACCCGGGGAGAGGCAGCCCGCATCGAGACCCCAGCGTGTTCGAAATAAGCCATCTTTGCTGAGAGACTTTGTCTCCTAAGGGGGGGGAGTGTGTTTGAGTGTGGGCTCGAGACTTTGTCTCGTCCTAGGGGGGAGGGGTGTTGTGTTCTGATGGTTCTATTGTACACACGGATTACAATGTATCTGAGCCAATGTAACCTTGCCTATAGCAACAATGTAACCTTCAGCTGTATCATATAAACCCTGTAATAGGACGCGAGCTAATGACCACCAGCTGGCAGCAGCGAGCGTCCAAGCTCTCTTGGTCCAAACTCATCAAAGGCAACAGCGCGGGAAGTTTTCCCGCCACCACCTACACCTGGACAAGAAGGGCGTGACCTGCAATGACGTCACGCAGACAGTAGCCAATGGGCTACCATGGCACCACGTTCAAATGTATCACTGCTGTATATAAAGAGCTATCGATCCGCCATTACCTCATGTTCCCTCTGCCCACGATGCAATAAACCTGAGTTAACCCAGCCCGAGGCTGTGTCCTGTGTCTTGGTTTGCATACACTAAAGAAACAGCTCGCCTTGTTAGCTGGAAGGCCTTGGCAAGGCAGCAGTTTGACACCTGGGGACTGTGTGACAGAGTAAGTGCCCGGCACAGCCCCTGTCAGCTCCTGGGCCCAGTACAGCATTCCTGTTGGTACCCCCCTGATGGCAGCCCTGCCACCATGGCCCTAAGCAACTAATGGCACCAGGAGACTAAGTGTTCCCACACTTTCTAACACAGATCCTAACCATATGCCCATTGTAGGATTTCCCCACCCATTGGGATGAATCAAAATAGTCCATAGAAGTTAACATATGTACCTCTCATATTTTCAACTCTTAACAGTTCCTAGCATGTAGGGTGTAAAAACTATTGTTGGCTTACTTACCTTTGGAATTTTTCCTAAGGAAAAACAGCTTTTGTTTAAGAAACTGTATACCAAAGGGAATCATGTCACCCAGTCCACCAAGCTCCTTGATAAGGGGATATTTAAGCTTCCGCTGTAATGATTATCCACTGCATTCATTGAATATCACTATCTCCATTAAACTATATCAGCTGTGATTATCTTTGTCCTTTCTCAATCATTATTTCTCCTTTTTTCTATGTGACTGAGTTGAGGTTCAGCTTCTTGAAACCTCATGGTCCAGGAAGGTTAGGTTTATTTCTACATCATATTCACTCTCTAGGGAATTGTTTCCCAACCTTTGGTTTTTTGACTTCAATTCACAGAAGCCTAAGTTAATACTAATTTAGGCTTTTGGGAATTGAAGTCTCCCTGTGTGGCGTGGACCCCATATTGGGAGCCACTACTCTAAGGGCTTCGCCTCCTTCTCAATGAAGACAAAGTCATCGAAGACATGACACCTAGTTACAGAATGCTGTTTATGGCCTTGTTGCTCATCACTGGAATCCCTGTAATTTGACTCTAGTAGCAGTCCTTTACAGTTTACTGGAGGAGCTATGGTAGGAGATTTATTTAAAATATTTCTATCCTGGTTCCCTCACTCAAGAGTTGCCCAAAGCAGAATGTACTTTGGATGGATGAGGGAACAAGCCCACTTCTGTCGTAATGGTTTCTTCTCCCTGGGAGGATTGGGGCCACCAGGTGCAAGGAAGGCACGGGATACGGAAGTGTGGTGGAAAAGTCAGTCCCGATCAAGTCAGGTGATCTATATTTATTGATTTGCATTCTCGATCACTTGCGCACAGAGTGCGCATAACCCCTATTACAGAAAGCTTGCTTACATAGCATGTTGCTGGCCAGGGTACATTTGCCAGCCTAAGAAGTTGCTTAAGAAAGTATTGCGTGCCAAGGTTCCCCATAGGCAGATTAATCAGCAGATGTAACGAGACTCACTGTTCCCGTCCAATCTCAGAGTCCTTGTAAACTCCGGGCTCCTACACTTAATTTTTTGGTCTAGCAACAGCTTGGTGTCTCCGCGGACGTGAGTAAGATACTGTGAGCTGTTTACTAGGCATTGTGACATTTGGGTGACTTATGTCCCACTCCTTCCAGTGCTCTCAGCCAAGGCAATATGGAGTCTCTACAGCTAACTATTACTATTAGCGTTATACCCAATTTCCTTTCCTGCATAACCAGGTTGGTCTCCAGCCTGTGTTCTAGCCAGACAGACCAATCGGGAAAGGTTATTGCCAATCAATAACACATCCCATCCACACACTTCCTTTTCAAACCAGTTTCTGGTGTTGAAAAACCAGTTTCCCATGGTGTTTGTTGGAGCCATGACTTTTCTTCTAGGAATATGGCTTTTAGCACTTATCAATTCCAGTCCAACCTCCCTCACTTAAGCAGACAGTTAAATGTGAAGCTTATTTGCAAGCATATGCATTTAAAACTCCAGCATTATTACTAAATATATCCAATACTGCTTCATATACCATTGTTCAAAGGACTATTTAGATGCACTTAGAATCCAAATGAGAAATAGGTATGTAATATGGAGAAATGGTTCCTATTAGCAGATATATATTTTTTCAGACTTAGTCACATTTTGTATAATGGCACTGACCTTTCCGATCTTAGTTCCCCAGTGACTGGATAAAGTAAAAATCCATAAAGTCTCTGTAGAGTTGCTCAGAGTTTTAAATGTTATTTTCAAGTGACTTTAATAATTCTTCTGTTTTTCTAATGATTTTTCCACTGCCTTCAGCAAATTAGCCTTTTCTTTCTGAGAGAAATAATCTGTAGTTTTCATGTTTGGTATATTTTGTTGTGTATGATTAATAGGCACTGTTTGAAAAAAAAACACTTTATTTTCTGAATTAAATAAAAATAGGAGCCTACATTGTACAGACTGATGAAGCCAGTGCTTCATTTTTTCATGGCATCACATATTGAAGGCCATGTCAATTAACCAACAAAGTTTATGGGTATCCAAAATTGCCAAAATTAAACATTGTATAGATTTATTTGTGATAAAGATAAACAACTTGACTTGTCATTGCCAATACCAATAAATCCACATGAGAGAATAAAATTTTACCTAAACAGAATGATTTATATCCAAGGGTATTCACAAACTTTGTACAGTGAACATGTGAGGCAGGGGAATGAGTTACATTTTTTTTAGTCTCAGTGCATAATGGAAGATTTCTAAGGAGAAAATCTACAGTGTTCCTGGAGGCTTTCAATGAATTATGGAACATTGATTTTCCAGGGTTCAAACTCATGCAAAGAACATCTACTGACATTTCACCTGAAACAGAATATTGTAGAAACTGAACTGGTGGTGCCTGAATAGGAAAATCAGCTATATGTGTTCTGCTATATGTGTTAAGCAATAGCAATTGCACTTATATACAACCCCATAGTGTGCACTCTCTGGGTGGCTCTCGAGGTAATTAACATTTTGCTCCCAACATGCTGGTTACTCATTTTGCTGACTTTCAATGGAAGGCTGAGTCAATCTTGAACCTGTCAGGATCAAACTCACAGCCTCAGGAGTTTTGGCTGCAGTTCAACAATTTAACCACTGCACACCGGGCTCCAATAATCTCTTTTCTAGATCCATAAATAGATTAATGGACCTCCTTCATCCCCCCTTTTCATAAGATTACTTCCTCTTTCTCCCTTTTCCTTGGGAGAAGGAGGCAGATTCCCAGTTCTGCTTTACAATGGCTTAGCAGACTTGCACACATACAAGTTACAAGGATTAGAAGCTGTTTTTTGAAACAATACCCATGGACAACAAATTACTCTAGATATAGTCCTGCATTCACACATAAAACCAATACTGTCAACATTTTATTCTGCTTCTTAGGCTTTCGTAATTAAAGAATAATCACTTACATCAGTACCTGAATGAATCCACAATTGACTGCAGGCAGGTCTAATCAATCATCTTTTTTCAAAGTAATTAAAATGATTTTCATTTCTGTCAAGCAATTGCCAGGTGTGAATGTCAGACCTCTCTAACAGTTCAATTGACAAAACAAAGGATGGAAAAGTACCTTGGAAACCTTTGCTGGAACGCAAGGCATCATGGCAGCAGCACTCTTAACACACATTAATCTGAGAGTCAGACATAGTGGGTTTACATCTCTGTGGACATGCACAGGGTTGCTAAGTATTACTTCTAAAGGTCTCCGTCAATTGGCAAAATATATGCATTTTTAAAAATTGCATAGATTTTTCAGAGCCATCAGAGACATCAAATTTACATTCTGTACTTGCCTTAGGAGATTAACATTCTTAGCTGTTGGAATTCAGTTTTGAAATGATCTCCTCCTTGAGGCTCAACGAGCACTACCACTAGCATCATTTGAACACCAAGTTAAAAAGTGGTTGTTAATCAAGTGCCATTCATGGATTAAAAATCATGACTTTACTAGGCTGTGTAGGCTTCTTTATGGTTGTTGGTTTAAATCAACCTTTTGAAGTCAGGGGCCAGGTCGCGTTCCCTCAGACAGTTGGTGGGCCGGACTAGTGATACAGCTGCCGCCACCAGAATCGGCCGAAGACTTATTTATAGCTGCCGTAAATGCATTTACACCAGCTGTGAATAATTCCATGGACAATTCTGGTGGTGGCGGTGGCTGGGGCAAGGGCATGGGCTGGTTGATTTGGCACCACAGGCCAGATCTGGCTCATTGCCTACCCCTGGTTTAAATGTATATAGGTAGGTTTTCAATGTTTTTAGAGAATTTAAATGCATTTGAAACATTGAATTGTGTTTTCTATTGTTGTTTTTCATCCTGTATCCATCAGTAAAGAAAACTGACAGTGGTGGTGGTTTTGAGGAGCCCAATTCAGTTGAAATGTGGTCCTGGTAGAGAGCTCTGTGGATACCTTGGACTGCCAGGAAGATAAAATGATGGGTCCTAGAGCAAATCAAGTCTAAAGTCTCTGAAAGTAGAAATGATGGTGTTAAGGTATCATCCTAATTTGGGAATAGCATGAGAAGGCAAGATTCTCTGGAAAAGACAAAAAATGCTGGAAAAGGTAGAGGGCAGCTGGAAAAGAGAAAGACCAAAAATGAGATGAAAGTCACAGTTGTTTTGGAGATCTGTCAATCATAGTGTCATCAAAAGTCAGAGTTGATTTGATAGCACACAATAAGAAAAAAAAACCTGAGCTCTTAGAATATAGGGTAGAATACTAAAATCCCAAATTAATCCCTAAAATAAATATCTGACTAGCTTTGTACACTACATATTAATTAGGGAATCACTGCAGCAGGTATATGGTGTTGAAAATGTGAGCATGAATGCGCATACTAGTTTTCTTATCTCTTCCCTGTGGCCAATCGTAGTAAATTCAAATATCCTGGCCAGCAGTGGGAGAATGTTTCCAAAAGCCACTCCTCCCAGCCTGTAGGGAGTTAGAAGGTGTGGCAAGAACATGTGAAGATGATGCAGATGGGACCACTGTGCCCATTCCTCTATCACTTGCAGTTGTCATGCATTCACTAGAAGGCACAATGTAGAGGGATCCAGTAGGCTTGATGGTGATAGGAAATAACCTTTCCTTAATGTATTGAGGAAGTAAGCCATGGTGATTGTAGGTCCTAGATACTTAGGGAATATTTCTTCCTCTGCATATCTGCCTAATCACCATGACCATAGGCATCCCCCTACATACAAAGAACCCTGTGATTCTAGTAATAGAAGCATTGATTAGGGGGTGGATTTTTGTTTTGTTTTTACTACAAATCTCATAATTATCCATTTTGGAAGGTCTACCTGGTAGAGAGAGAAACAATTTGGAAGCCTTTGAAACCTAGCTAGCTCCAGCTAAATTCCTGTTCAGAAAGAAAAGTAAAGTGGAGCAGAATTAGGCCTAGTGCCTTCTAGTTTGGCCCTTTTTCCTAACTAAGCCAAGTGTGGGTTTCCATAAGGAGTCTTTCTGTCCAGTTGAACTCCAAGAAAAGGCAATTATAATTTTAAAAATCCAAAATTTTATCCCTATTTAATATAGAAGGGGAAAAGAAGAAATCACAGGGTGGACCATGAGCCAAAAAGGAAGACCATTACCTCATATTTCTGTCTAGACCATGAGCTGCCACTGGAAGTATCAAGATTGACATTGTTGTTATACTAGACTAAATATCATTTGGGGCAGCTTGCCAAAGGAACAGATGACCAATCTTTCATGGAGGCAAGCATAGTAGTAATAGTCTTCAAGTAGTCTGTTGTCTGCCGGAAGTCTAACTTGCTTAAGAACAAAATATTTAATAGTTTTTTCACACGTCTCAGGATGCAACTACACAGCAAGAGAAATGTGAAGCCACTCTCATTCACCCCCTGTGAAGTCATACATGGGGATGAGGTTCATTTCAGTTTATGTGACCATGCAAGCAGACAGGAGAAAAGCCTCCCCCCCCCCCGATTCTCTGCAGCTCTTTAGAAGCCCTATAGAGGGGACAGTTTAAAGGCACTATTTCACCAAACTGTAACAAAGCTTTCCTATCTCAGTGACCTTATTTTGTCATCTTTTCATGGAGGAAACCTATCAACAGAGAAGCTCCATCCTTAAGCTCTTTAGATAAAGTATTTTCTACCGAGGGAGGCTATGCTGGAGAGTGTGTGTGCTGGTTTTAATCCTTTATGTGTGTCCACATATAGTTTATCCTCCCTCATGAGGCAAGAAGTGAAGGGGAAGTTGCTTGAAGCAGCAGGGCCATAGCCAGGGGGCCGGGGTGGTGGTGGTGGCAGAAACCTCCTGAGTTAACAGCCCACCCCCACCCCACTCCATGGTGCCAATGTTATATATGTGAGTGTGGCACAGTTGCCCCTCCTGAATTTTTTTTTTGCCACTCCTGAAAAATTTCTCTTCACCCCCACCCCCATCTAGAATCATGGCTACGGCCCTGTGAAGCAGCAAACCACAAATTTGTGTATTTATTCATAGGGCTCTTCCTTTTCTGTACAGTTCAAGAGATCATACATCTGAGCTGATGTCAATGAATCTGTTTTTGTTTTGTTTGTTTTTTTGTTTTGTTTTTTAAGCAGAAGCCACAATGGTGCAGGGGGGAAACTATGGATTTGTGTGGGAGACTTCATTCTTATTCATATTTCCTTTTGCATTGTGTGTTCAATAGGAAAAAAATGTGAATCAACCCTCCATTTTTAAAAATCAAGAGCCCCCCCCCCCCCACTGACCACTCCATCTTTCAGAAGATGCAGGATAAATTAAGTAGAACTGTTCTTCTGGACATAATCCTAGCCAACAGGAAGGAAGTAATAGATGAAGTGGAAGGGGCAGAAACATTGGGGTAAATGGCTATCCTATCTTGAGTTTCATGAGAAGATTGTACAATTTTTGAATGCCCTGGAGAATTGAAAAGCCAATTTCAAATAACTTGAAGAAAAGTTGTGCAGAATCAAATGACAAAGATGGTGGAAAAAAACAAAACAAAAAGAGAAAATATTCAGGAGGGATTAATAATATATTCTAGAGGGTGTGATGGGAGTTTTCAGTA
The DNA here is from genome assembly GCA_035047305.1 of Bradypodion pumilum. NCBI lineage: Eukaryota > Metazoa > Chordata > Lepidosauria > Squamata > Chamaeleonidae > Bradypodion > Bradypodion pumilum. The sequence continues at coordinate 432,681,943 of JAWDJD010000001.1, forward strand.
AAAAAAAAAGAGGGTGTGAAGCTCCCTAGGCCACTCTACACTTATTTTATAGTCTGTGTTAAGCACTGAGTAAAATTGAGATAATCTACTCCCTGACTGTTAGAATATTTTCAGAAAATAATAGCAAGAACAATCAGATTTTAACGTTGAATCCTTTATCACACTGAAAGAGAATTCTAGTAACTTGCCATGTTTTCTTAGGGATTTTCTAAATTATATTTATCAAAATTAGTAGTACTGGAATAAACATATCAGAAGATAAAAATTGCATTTATGGAAACTCAATAATTAGAATAATGCAAATTATCTTTTGGGGCTGACAAATAGTGTGGGATTTGCCAGACTGGACTAACCATTTTCTTGTTTTAATGGATAGACAGATGGTAAAATGGCATTGAATTAAAACAGAGAAATGAACTTGTAGGAATATTGGCAGCAGTGCTGAATGGGCATCCACTATGGAATAATGCAAGAGGTTTCGTGAAATGGCGGCGGCCCTGAAATGCTAATGTACGCCTAATGAATAATGCATTTATTTTAATTACCAATTAATTCATCATAATTAATATTTTTATTATGGAAACACTAGGCATTAATCATAATTAACCTGTTTATTACGGAATGTAATATTTTTATAACACTGGCACTAGGAGTTTGCATCTGTCACTGCAATTTATGTTGACACCAATGCAGAAAACTTTAATATCCCCATTGCCAAATTTCTGAAAATATGGGATGAGCAAATTGAGTTTGTTTACTAGCTGGTCTGAGATATAGGTATGAGGTAAAACTGAAGTCCTCCCCACCAACTGGAATAATGAATCAAATACTGTACATGAATTGGAGCTTAACTATTGAAATCTGGTAAACCCCCATTCCTGCAACCCCATGATTGTTTGAACAGGGTTTAATTGTGTGTTCAATTTGATCTTCAGGTAAGAGAAAGGGCCACAAAGAAAATATCCAGAAGATAAGAAAGAGTTGTGCGGTTCACTTTATAGACTTCTTTCTAAAATGAGTTATCAAGGACTTTGACTACTGTGCATAAGTGTATACAGATTCTTATTATCTTTAGAAGATCAGTAAATATATGGGACCTTTGTTATCTTCTTATGCTGTTAATACAATTTAATATCAGAAATACTAGAACATTATCAGCTTGCCTCCAACATAATGAGACTAACATGGTGCTGAGTAAAATAATCATCAGCATGTTTCCTAAACACTCTTGATGAAACCAGGAATCAGCTGAATATTGGGAAATGCTATTTAATACACAGCTTATACACATATTTAGCCCAGCATTCTCTGATCTATGTCATGGAAGATGGAGAAAGGTATCTGCTTTTTAATGAAATGTTTAACTTGGAGATTGAATGTGGTGACGCTGGCAGCTCTTCAAATGACATAGGGCAATATAGTAAATATGCTCTCTGGAAAGACTATATGCCACTTGGAAGGTAGCCAAGACCATATTTCTAGAAGGAAATACTGTTATTATGGTGCTAAATATCAAAAGGGAAAGTTAACTTGTAAAGGGGCATTTAAAGTATTTGGCAGATAAGATCAAGCAAGATTAATTTATAAAACATTAAAAACAATTGTTTTGGATGTGTTCCATTATGTTTCTAACACCAGGACATGTTTCGACTTGATTCTAATTTTGTAAATCTGTCAGACTCGGAAAGCTGCAACTTGGACTGGGTCCTCAACAGTTATGGGCAGAAGGATGGGCTTGAAGTAAGGTGGGGAAAGGTGATGCACACAGATGCATACTGTTGGTATACAAAGGATACAAGTGTATTGTTTATTGCACTTTTGTGCACTATACTGTAATAATAATTTTGTGTCAGGAATTATTCTGGGTTGAAAGGATTTTTGCTGGAGAAAATCCACTCAGGGGATGCTCAAATGAGACTCCGTTCATGTCCCCAAGATATTTTCCCACTGAAGTTGTCCCTATTTTATCTACTTGCAATTTCTTGCTTTCGATCTGCTAGGTTGGCAGGAGCTGGGACAGAGTTGGGTGCTCAATCCGTCATGCTCTACCTGGGAATCAACACAGTTGAGTCCAACCCTTTGCAACTTCATAGATCACCACATGTCAGACTCATTTGTCATCTGCCATCCTCTGGAGTTTGCCCAGATTTACTCCCACTGCATCAGTGATGCCGTCTAGCCATTTCATCCTCTCCTTTTGTCTTTACTGTTTCCTAATCTCTGCAGGATCTTCTACAGTGAGTCCTCTCTTCTGATTTGGTGGCCAAAGTACTTAAACTCCAGCTTTAGTATTTGTCATTTCAAGGATCAGTCAGGGTTGATTTCCTTCAGGATTGACTGATTTGATTTGATTTGATTTCAATTTTAATTTATACCCTGCCCTTCTCAGCTCAGGCCAACTCAGGGCGGCATTACAACATATTATACATTTACAGAGTACAATTTACACAGTATACAAAGTCAATACCCTATCCCAAAACAGCACAGTATATAGCAGCATGTAAAAATACAATTCAAATGTACCATCAGTGATAAACAACAAATAGTCCTCTGCCACTCAAGTAAAAAAAACACATGAAGCCTCTGAGATGCTGGTAGCAACAGAGTCTTTTCAAGGTGCGGGAGGAGAAAGCCCACAGGTGCTTTAACTTCACCCCTGTCCGGCCTGGATGGGGGGAAGGAGCAGGAAGCCTCTGCAATGCAGGTGGCAAGAGTCTTTTCAAGGTGCAGGAGGGGCCACCCACAGGTGCTCTAACTTCACCCCTGCCCGGCCAGGATGGGGGGCAAGAGCAGGAAACCTCCATGATGCTGGCAGCAACAGAGTCTTTTCAAGGCACGGTAGGGGCTGCCCACGTGCTCTAACTTAACCCCCGTCTGGCCGGGATGGGGGGGGGGAAAGGAGCAGGAAGCTTCCATGATGCTAGTGGCAACAGAGTCTTTTCAAGGCACAGGAGGGGCGGCCCACAGGTGCTCTAACTTCACCCTTGCCCGGCCTGGACAGGGGGAAGGAGCAGGAAGCCTCCGTGATGCTGGCGGCAACAGATTCTTTTCAAGGTGCAGGAGGGGCCACCCACAAGTGCTCTAACTCCCCCCCCCTGTCCCGGCCAGGATGGGGGAGGAGGAACAGGAAGCCTCTGCGATGTTGGCGGCAACAGAGTCTTTTCGAGGCACTGGAGGGGCCGCCCACAGTCATTGCAGTCCTGGGGACTCTCAAACGTCTTCTCCAACACCATAGTTCAAAGGTGTCTATTCTTCTGCATTCAGCCTTCTTATGGCCCAGATCTCATAGCCATAGATTACTACTCAGAAGACCATCATTTTAATTATGTGGACATCTTCTGGCAGGGTTATGTCTCTACTTTTTATTATGCTGCGTAGGTTTACCGTAGCTTGCCTCCCAAGCATACCTGTCAACTATCCTGTTTTTCCCGGGGAAACCCCTTATTTTTACCCCTCTTCCCGCCCCATCCTGTTTTATTAATTTTCCCTTATTTTCCCTTATTTTTTTAATAAAAAATCCTGACTGGAGCTGCAGTATGTTTTTCCAGCCACCAGAGGTCGCTGTTTGTGGCTTTTTGCTTGTGGAAAGGGAGAGAGAGAGATTAGGAGTAAGCATCTTTTTATTTTATGGATGCAGTCATCGTTTGCAGTGATCTTGGATCCCATTAAAAGTAAAATCTGTCACTGCTTCTATTTATTCTTCTTCTATTTGCCAGGGAGTGATGGGGTTGGTTTTTTAAAAATATTTAGCTTCAAGCACACTCCTCTTTCACCCTCATCAAGAGACTCTTATGTTTTTATGTTGTCTTTAGAGTTTCTTTACTTCCTGCATTAGGGTAGTGTCCTCTTCATATCTCAGGTTGTTTATATTTCTCCCAGCAATCCTAACTCCAGTTTGTGCTTCATCCAGCCCTGCATTACGCATGATGTACTCTGCATATAAGTTAAATAAGCAGGGTGACAATATACAAACTTGGTGTATTCCTTTTCCTATTCTAAGCCAATCAGTAGTTCCATATCAGTCCTAACTGGATGTCAGGTTTTGTTTTGTATCCTCCTAGTGGCTCAGGTGGCTAAGACGCTGACTGGAAGGTGGCAGGTTAACAGTTTGATTCCCGAGTACTGCAGGACGGAATCAGCTCCTGTCTTTGTCCCAGCTCCTGCCAACATAGCAGTTCAGAAACAAGAAATTGCAAGTAGATAAATATAGACCATTTCAGTGGAAAGGTAAACAGTGTTCCATGCACTAGTCATGCCTGCCACATGACCACAGAAACATCTGCAGAAGCAGACAGTTCTGGCTCTTCAGCTATGAAACAGAGATGAGCACTGAACTTCGAGTCAGATACGACTGGCTTTTGAGCAAGGGTGACCTTTATGTTTACCTTAATATTTGCAATTGAAAAGGGGATATTTACAACTAATCCAAATAACAGCCAGAGATCATCTGTTATTACCAACTGTAAAAAGCCATATTGATTTGTATACTTATCTGTTATGCTAACAATCACTCTGTATCTGATGTATATAAATTGATGCCATGAAGTCCCACACTTATGTCTTAGAAAGTGGACTTGAACCACAAAAGCTAACCTTAAAATTTAACAGTCTTCAAAGTGCTACAACATTTTTTGTTTTATTTTGTTTATTCTCTGATATGTTTGGTGTATATGGATATTGTACATTTTCTGTCTATTAGAACTTCTTTTATATAGTTTAAATGCTTTGAGTTTAGTTTGCATATTTTAGATCAAGGGTTCCCAACCTACGGCCCACAGGCTGAATGAATTGCCAGGGTGAGGCACCAATGAAGGCTCCTAGCTGATATCAACATAAACATAAGAACAGCCTTGCTGGAACAGGCCACAGCCCATCCAGTCCAGCATTCTGTCTCACACAGTGGCTCACCATTTCCTTCAGGGTATTCCCAAGCAGATGCCTTCACCTGCTTAGGATTCCCTGGAAATGATATTGAGAGATATCTTGCCTAGCTCTCCAACCCGGAGGTTGTCCTTAAGTATCCATAATTATAGCCATTGATACTCTTGTCCTCCATGAACTTGTCTAATCCTTTCTTGAAGCTGTCAAGACTGACAGCTGTCACCACTTCTTCTGGCAGGGAGTTCCATAGACCAGTAATCCTCTGGGTGAAAAAGTACTTTCTCTTATTTGTTTGAGAACTAGTACCCAAAAGTTTCATGGAGTGTCCACTAGTTCTAGTGTTATGCGATAGGGAAAACAGTTTTTCCTTATCTACTTTGTCCACACCGTGCATGATTTTATAAACTTCAATCAGGTCACCTCTTAGACGTCGTCGTTCAAGAGTGAAGAGGCCCAACCGTTGCAGCCTCAGATGGTAAGGAAGGTGTTCCAGTCCCCTAATCATTCTGGTTGCCCTCCTCTGCACTTTTTCCAGCTCCATAATATCCTTCTGGAGGTATGGCGACCAGAACTGTACACAGTATTCCAGATGGGGCCTCACCATAGATTTATAAAGAGGCAAAATGACACTTGCTGACTTATTTTCTATACCCTTCCTAATGATCCCTAGCATTGAGTTTGCTTTTTTCACTGCTGAGGAACACTGGGTTGACACCTTCATTGAGTTGTCCACCAGGACACCAAGGTCCCTTTCCTGGTTTGTCGCAGAGAGTTCAGACCCCATCAGTTTATAAGTGTAATTGGAGTTCTTTGCCCCAACATGCATCACTCTGCACTTACTAATGTTGAAACTCATTTGCCACTGTTTTGCCCACTCCCCCAGTGTCAAGAGATCCCTCTGGAGCTCCTCACAATCTCTCACAGTTTTCACTACCCTGTATAATTTAGTGTTGTCAGCAAATTTGGCTACCTTGCTTTTTACTCCTACTTCTAGATCATTTATTTTTGTTGTTGTTCCGACCCTTTGCGACCCCATGGACCATTGCTCTCCAGGCGCCTCTGTCCTCCACCATCCCCCTCAGCCCTCCCAGCTCTGTGCCCATTGTGTCCACAATGCCATCTAGCCATCTCATCCTTGGCCTCCCCCTTCTTCTTTTGCCTTCCACCTTTCCCAACATCAGTGCCTTCTCAAGTGAATCCTCCCTTCTCATTTGATGTCCAAAGTATTTTAGCTTCATCTTTACTATTTGACCTTCCAGTGAGCAATCCGGGTTAATTTCTTCTAGGATTGACCTATTTGTTCTCCTCGCTGTCCAGGGCACTCTCAAAACCCTCCTCCAACACCACATTTCAAAGGCATCTATTCTTCTGCGTTCAGCCTTCCTAATTGTCCAGCTCTCACATCCATACATTACTACTGGGAAAACCATTGCTTTGACTATTCTAATTTTTGTTTTCAGTGTGATGTCTCTGCTTTTCACTATGTTCCCCAGGTTTCTCATTGCTTGTCTCCCAAGAATCAGTCTCCTTTTTATTTCATGGCTGCAATCCCCATCTGCAGTGATCTTGGATCCTAAGAAAGTAAAATCTGTCACTGCTTCTACTTCTTCCCCATCTATCTTCCAGGAGCTGATTGGGCCTGTTGCCATTATCTTGGTTTTCTTGATATTTAGTCTCAAACCAGCTTTTGCACTCTCCTCCTTCAGCCCAATCAAGAGATTCTTTAGGTCTTCCTCACTTTCTGCCATTAGGGTGGTATCGTCTGCATATCTCAGATTGTTGATGTTTCTCCCAGCGATTTTAATCCCATATTGTGATTCCTCCATCCCTGCACTGCGCATTATGTGCTCTGTGTATAGGTTGAATAAGCATGGTGACAAAATGCAGCCTTGTCTTACTCCTTTTCCTATTCCAAACCACTCTGTCACTCCATGTTCTGTCCTAACTGTTGCTTCTTGGTTCATGTACAGATTTCTCAGGAGGCATATGAGGTGCTCTGGTATTCCCATCTCTTTAATTACTTGCCACATCTTGTTGTGGTCCACACAGTCAAATGCCTTAGTGTAGTCAATAAAACAAAAGTATACTTGTTTCTGGTATTCCTTTGTTTTCTCCATGATCCAGCGTATGTTGGCGATGTGGTCTCTAGTCCCCCTGCCTCTTCTGAAACCTGCCTGCACCTCTGGTAATTCTCTTTCCACATGCTGCTGAAGTCTATCCTGTATTATCTTGAGCATCACTTTACTGGCGTGTGGGATGAGTGCGATTGTTCGATAATTTGAACATTCTTTGGCATTGCCCTTTTTTGGGATTGGTACGTATACTGATCTTTTCCAATCCTGTGGCCATTGTTTTGTTTTCCAAATCTGCTGGCATATTGAATGCAGTAGTTTGACGCCATCGTCTTTTAGCGCTTTGAAAAATTCAACTGGGATACCATCATCTCCACTAGCTTTGTTGTTTGCAGTGCTCTTTAGGGCCTTTATGACTTCGCTCTCCAGGATGTCTGGCTCAAGTTCTACTTCTTCATCATTGTGATTGTCAGGAGTGTTGAGGTCCTTTTTGTAGAGTTCCTCTGTGTACTCTTTCCATCTTTTCTTAATCTCTTCTGCATCAGCTAGCTCCTTTCCTTCTTTGTCCCTTATCATGGTCATTTTTGCTTTAAATGTTCCCTTAATTTCCCCGATTTTTTTGAAAAGATCTCTGGTTCTGCCTCTTTTGTTGTTTTCCTCCATTTCTCTGCACTGTTCTTTTAGGTAGTTTTCCTTATCTCTCCTTGCTTTTCTTTGAAATTCTGTGTTCAAATGATTGTAGTTTTTCCTTTCTCCTTTGACTTTTGCGTTCCTTCTTTCCTCTGCTATTTTAAGAGCCTCATCAGACAACCACTTTGCTTTCTTACTCTTCTTTTCTTTTGGTATGGTTTTCTTTGCTGCTTCCTGCATGATGTCCCTCATCTCTGTCCATAATTCTTCTGGCACTCTATCTATTGAGTCTAAGCCATTGAATCTGTTCATCACCTCCACTGCGTATTCTTTAGGGATGTTGTCTAGGTGATATCTTTCTGGTCTCCGTGTTTTCCTTATTTTCTTTAGTCTAAGCCTGAATTTTGCGATCAATAGGTTGTGATCTGAGCCACAGTCTGCTCCAGGTCTTGTTTTTGCTGACTGTATGGAGGTTCTCCATCTTTGGCTGCAGAGTATGTAGTCAATCTGGTTTCGGTGTTGGCCATCTGGTGATGTCCATGTGTAAAGTCGCCTCTTGTGTTGCTGGAAGAGAGTGTTTGCTATGACCAGTGCGTTCTCTTGGCAGAACTCTATCAATCTTTGCCCTGCTTCATTCTGTACTCCCAGACCAAATTTGCCTGTTATTCCTTCCACTTTTTGATTTCCTACTTTGGCATTCCAGTCTCCTAATATAATTTGGACATCATTTCTTGGTGTCTGTTCTATGAGGTGTTGTAAGTCCTCATAGAACTGGTCCATTGTGGCTTCATCTGCGCTAGTGGTTGGTGCGTATATTTGGATCACAGTGACATTGAAAGGTTTGCCTTGAAATCTGACTGACATCATTCTGTCATTTTTGAGATTGTATCCCATTACTGCTTTTCTCACTCTTTTATTGACAATTATGGCTACTCCATTTCTTCTAAGGTTTTCTTGCCCGCAGTAGTAGATATGATGGTTTCCAGATCTGAATTCACCCATCCCTGTCCATTTGAGCTCACTGATGCCCAAGATGTCAATGCTTATTCTTTCCATCTCATTTTTTACCACTTCCAGTTTACCTTGGTTCATTGATCTCACATTCCATGTCCCTATGCAGTATTGCTCCTTGCAACATTGCATTTCCCCTCCCCCCTTCCTGTCCCTCCCCTTCCTCCACTCTGTGGTGTTAAGCATCCTGTATCACCTAGCCTGCCCTTTTGTTTTGCCTTTTGTTTTGGTCCATAGGGTTCTCTTGGCAAGATTTTTGGCGTGGTTGCCGGTGTCTACACCATTTTTCTCTCCTCATACATTGTATCACAGTTTTTAAAAGTTTAAAAACATTTAAGACAACATAATATCATGCATATTATCACACTTTAACAGTCTCTATGTAAGTTTCTATGTTTAGTCAGTATAAAGTCTCTATGTCAGTTGCTATATTAGGTCTTCTACATTTATATATCTACTACTTATCCTTTGCCTGGATCTCTGGCTCTCCTCCTCCTCCTCACCCCCCATCCCCCTTGGGGGTGGTTGGCCGCCGGCGGCGGCGGCGGCAGTCCCCTTTGCCGCTCGCCCCGGCTCTCCTCCTCCTCTTCTTCACCCCCGGCTGGGGTGGTTGGCCGGCGGCGGCGGCGGCAGGCCCCTTTGCCGCTCGCCCCGGCTCTCCTCCTCCTCTTCTTCACCCCCGGCTGGGGTGGTTGGCCGGCGGCGGCGGTGGCGGCAGGCCCCTTTGCCGCTCGCCCCGGCTCTCCTCCTCCTCTTCTTCACCCCCGGCTGGGGTGGTTGGCCGGCGGCGGCGGCAGGCCCCTTTGCCGCTTGCCCCGGCTCTCCTCCTCCTCTTCTTCACCCCCGGCTGGGGTGGTTGGCCGGCGGCGGCGGCGGCGGCAGGCCCCTTTGCCGCTCGCCCCGGCTCTCCTCCTCCTCTTCTTCACCCCCGGCTGGGGTGGTTGGCCGGCGGCGGCGGCGGCGGCAGGCCCCTTTGCCGCTCGCCCCGGCTCTCCTCCTCCTCTTCTTCACCCCCGGCTGGGGTGGTTGGCCGGCGGCGGCGGCGGCGGCAGGCCCCTTTGCCGCTCGCCCCGGCTCTCCTCCTCCTCTTCTTCACCCCCGGCTGGGGTGGTTGGCCGGCGGCGGCGGCGGCGGCAGGCCCCTTTGCCGCTCGCCCCGGCTCTCCTCCTATGAAGAGGTTGAAAAGCAGGGGCCCCAGTACTGAACCTTGGGGGACCCCACTCTTTACTTCCCTCCACTTGGAGAAGTGTCCATTTAGTGCTACCCTCTGTTTCCTGTCCCTTAGCCAGTTGCTGATCCAGGACAAGACCTGTCCCTTTATTCCATGACTGGTAAGTTTATTCAAGAGCCTTTGGTGTGGGACCTTGTCAAAAGCCTTCTGAAAGTCCAGATAAACAATGTCAGCTGGATCCACCTTATCCACATGCTTGTTGACACTCTCAAAAAATTCCAACAGATTAGTGAGGCATGATTTGCCCTTGCAAAAGCCATGTTGGCTCTCCTTTAGCAGCGCCTTCTCTTCTATGTGCCTATTAATTCTATCTTTTAGGATGGTTTCCATCACTTTACCTGGGACACATGTCAAACTGACAGGTCGGTAATTTCCTGGATCACCCCTGGATCCTTTTTTGAAAATTGGTGTTACATTCGCTACCTTCCAGTCATCAGGCACAAAGCCTGATTTGAGGGAAAGATTATATATTTTGGCTAGGAGATCAGCATTTTCATCTTTAAGTTCCCTGAGAACTCGTGGATGGATACCATCTGGTCCTGGTGATTTGTTAGTGTTTAGTTTAACAAGACATGCAAGGACCTCCTCCCTGGTTATTTCTATCTGGCTTAATTCTTCGGTTTCCCTCCCTACGAAGATAGGCTCTGTTTTGGGCATGTGGCCTCTGTCTTCTTCAGTGAATACTGAAGCAAAGAATTCATTGAGTCTCTCTGCAATCTCTGTTTCCTCTTTAATAACCCCTTGCCGTCCATTGTCATCTAATGGTCCAATGGCCTTCCTAGTTGGGTTCTTACTTCTAATGTACTTAAAGAAGTCTTTGTTATTTCTCTGAGTATTTTTAGCTATACGCTCCTCAAAGTCTTGCTTTGCTTTCCTGATTGTTGCCTTGCATTTGTTCTGCCAGAATTTATGTTTCTGCCTGCTCTCCTCATTCGGACAAGCCTTCCATCTTCTAAATGAGCTTTTCTTGCTCTTGATCACTTCCCGAACAGCTCCTGTAAGCCACATTGGAGTCCTCTTGGACCTGGCAGTGCCCTTTTTCCTTTTGGGTATGCATTCCAATTGAGCCTCTGTTATTGTTTTTGTAAACAGCCTCCATGCCTCTTGGAGTGTTTGGACTCTCTCAATTTTCCCTTTCAGCTTCTTTTTTACTAGTTTCCTCAACTTTGGGAAATTTCCTTTTTGAAAATTTAAGGTCTCTGTGTTAGATTTTATCAGTGACTTGCGGTCTATGATCAAGTTAAACATAATTGAGTTGTGGTCACTGTTCCCTATTGGATCAGTCACATTAACATCTTGCACCAGATCCTGAGTATTACTCAGGATCAAGTCAAGGATTCTTGTACCTCTAGTTGGGTCTTCAACCATCTGTCCCAGGGAACAATCATTTAGCATATCTAGGAACTTTATCTCTTTATCATGTGCTGAACAACAGTTCACCCAGTCTATGTGAGGGTAATTGAAGTCCCCCATTATAACCAGGCTTCCCTTCTTGGATGCCTCCTTTACAACATTCTCCAACTGCCAGTCTCCCTCAAGAGTTTGAGTCGGAGGCCGATAGTATATGCCTACTGTTAGACCATCCTTGTGGCCTGGTACTCTTACCCACAGAGCTTCTAATGGTGATTCGATTAGCTGGGAGGCTTACAAGAAGCCTCTTGCAGCCTGCCAGCGTTGGTACAACTCTTGTGCGAAGACCAACATCCTGCTTGATCGCAGACTGTCTGCCATGACCCTGACCTGCTTGCTGTGACCCTGACTACTCTGCCAGCTCTGATGACGCCCCTGGCCACTCGTTGCATTTGACTAATGACTCGGACTACTGGTAAACAGACCTTGGCTTGCATTTTAGACTCTGGTATCTGGACTATCCTTGAACAAGACTCGCTGTGTAACACCACCATGCGGTGACCATGCTTGCCCAGACGGGTCAGCACAGCAACTTGATTCCAGGGCCCAACAAATCCTGTAATCATCACAGCATCAAGGGGACTTTTAATTGTTCCTCTGCCATTGCGATCAATACCATCTTTTGTCAACAATGCCACTCTGTATTCTACACAGGACAATCAGGACAATTTCTGTGAAAAAGAATCAATAGACATAAATTGGACATCTGGAATGGCAATACACAAAAGCCTGTTTCAGTTCATTTCAATCTACTCAGACACTTTTCATTGGATTTAAAAGTTGCTACTCTGGAAAAGAAACATTATAGAACAGTGATCCAGGGAAAGAGTCTGCTGAGCTAAAATATATACACATGCTTCATATCATCTCAATGGATTAAATATTAGTCAAGAGTTCTTAACCTATTACCAAATGTAAAATGTTACAATAATTATGTTAGGATTTCTTATTTTCCATAGCTCAGTTTCTTTTTCACCAATCACTGCTACTTTTACAGAAAAAGCTTCAAAGTTAAATCAAGGATCTTTAATTGTTGTGGCATTACACATATGATAATGAGTTACATAATTAGAAGTAGAAGAGAGAAGCTGTATTCTGCTGCCAAAAGAACATTAGGAGCATATTGTAGTAGTGATCATGATGTTAATATCCAACATCAGAATAAAGCTGAAAAAAGAACACTAAAAGAATCACAGTGCCACAATATAATATGAACAATAATTTAAATAATATCCCTGCTGAATTTAAAGTCCACACAGAGAACAGATTGGGATTACTAGACTCAATTGACCATGAGCCAGAAGAAATGTGGATTGAAACCAAGAACTTTTTATTAGAGATGAATGCAAAGAGGCAATTCTTGTAGTAAAAAGAAAAGAAAAACCAAGATGGATGAAGGAAGAAACACTTAAATATGTAGATGACAGGAGAAAAGCAAAAGTAACAGAAATATCAGATAATAAACAAAACAAAAAATATGTTGTATCACTTTGAAGACTAACTGTGATATTTTAATGTTAGCTTTCATGGATCAAGTCAAAGATAAAGAGAACATTTCATGTAGCTTAATCTTCAGTAATTAGTTATGTGAAGGGAGAATTCTTTTTTTCTTTCCCTCTAATCCTTATCTATATCTGTCTGTCTATTTATCTAACTATCTATCTGAGAGAGAGAGAGAGAGGGAATATGCAAGAAACAGGTTTTCTCAAGGTAAAGGTAAAGGTTTCTCTTGCTCAAAAGCCAGTCATATCCGACTCTATGGTTCAGTGCTCATCTCTTTTCATAGCCGAAGAACAAGCACTGTCTGATTCTGCAGATGTTTCCATGGTCATATGGCAGGCATGACTAGACACCGGAGCGCATGGAACACTGTTTACCTTCCCACCGAAGTGGTCCTTATTTATCTATTTGCAATTTCTTTCTTTCAAACTACTAGGTTGGTAGGAGCTGGGACAAAGACAGGAGCTCAATCAGTCCTGCAGTACTAGGGAATTGAACTGCTGACCTGCCACCTTCCAGTCAATGTCTTAGATACTTGAGCCACTGCAATATTGTTATGTATGACTAAATGTGTTGGTGACATTTTGAACATTCAAACTGCAAAAGAACCACACAAATTACTGTCAAACAGTCACACTGTTTGACAGCCGCGAAATTTCGGCAGCTCGCATAGTATTGCGAGACTTCGGGCACACAAAGTTCAAATGCCGAGAAGCACGGATCAGAACTGTCAAATGTATATACTTTGTAACATGTATTCAAATCACCCAATAATGTTTGTTCCTGCTGTTTTGTATCCAGTTTATTGTGTATATAACTCCCCATTGTTCCCCTCCAAGTTGTGTTCAGACCCCAGAAATAAAAAAGCTGTATTTCACTATACTGGTTGTCACCTCCAGTTTCTGAACACCAAAAGTATATATATAAAAATCAGGGGCATGGTCTTGCAGCTGTCTTCTACCATTTACTTGCTTGATTGCTTGCTTACTTACTTCAACAGTCATTCTGAAGTAGAGCATGGTATGTTTTATTTTGTCTTAATTTATTTTTGGCAAGCCATCTGTTCGGTGCTCCAACTGGTAAATGCCAAACACAAATGCTTTTGCCAGCACAGCTTATATATTCTTGTCAATGCCTGCCTGCCCCCCAAAAGCTCTTCTTTCTTGGCAACAGCCCACAACAAAGGGAGCATATGTCAAAAATCCATTTTCTATTTATTTATTTTTTGCTTCCAAGTTGTGTCATGTTATACATTTAGAACAGAAAGAAGCCAGCTGTTTCCAGCTCATTCCCTTTGTTTTTCAAAACCTGTTAAGTTGTTTTCTTGTACTTTAATTGGTGGCTGCAAATAGATGTAAGTTTGAGAAATATTTTTCCCTTGTAATGCTTGATGTTTTTCTAAGAGAGGATGAATGGGTCAGTGCATCCTTATTTGTCCTCCTGGATCTCTCACTGTTTTTGATATTGCTGACCACATTATCATCCTGGACAGCTTGATGTGTTTAAGAATTGAAAGTTCAGCTCTTGTCTTGTTCCAGTCCTTCCTTGACAACCACATCCAGAAGATTCAGCTTAGGCAGTAACAGTCTCATGAGTGCAACATTATGGGGGTACTGTAGGGAACGATCATCTTCTGTATGCTGTTCAATATGATTATGAAGCCACTGGGTTATATCATAGAGAGTTTTGGAGTGCCTTATCCCCAACCCATTAAAGAAGAAAGCAAGAAACAGATGTTATGGTGTAAAGCTTGGGCTACATTTATTAAAATTTAATGAAACCCCTGACCTACGAAGGAGCCTGGCAGTGCACATCTGGTGTCTTTTTTTTTTTTTTTTGCAGGAGATCTCATTGTCCCCGCTCTGGCAAAGGCAGTCAAATCCCTTGCCACTGTGCAGTGCTGAAACTTGCCAGCTCTTGCACTGGGCCACTTATTCAGGGAGGCATCTCCATGGGCATTTCCAACTTTATTCACATGAACAGATATTGGGCTTACCATGGAGATTCTTCTTTTGTGTTCTGATTAAACCCTGGACAGCCAAAATGAAGCCACTATTCACCAAAATTTGAACATAATTGTATGCCTGAGAATGGGTCCTACAATCAGACCAAACCACTGACCACCATTAGCAATAAAATAAGAAGGAAACTGAAAGCTGAGCGCAGAAGAATAGACACCTTTGAGATGTGGTGCTGGAGGAGAATTTTGAGAGTACCCTGGACAGCAAAGAGAACAAATAGGTAAATCTTTGAAGAAATCAACCATGACTTCTCCTTGGAAGGTCAAATATTGAAGATGAAGCTAAAGTGCTTTGGATATCAAATGAGGAGATGATTCACTTGAGAAAGCCTTGATGCTGAAAAAGGTTGAGGGCAAAAGAAGAAGGAGGATGAGATGGCTAGATGGCATTGTTGAAGCAATGGGCACAAAGCTGGGTGGATTGATGAGGATGGTGGAGGATAGGGTGCCTGGCATGCGGTGGTCCATGGGGTAACAAAGGGTCAGTGTTGATTGTGCAACTGAACAACAACAACATGAAGAAGGAAACTACTAAGTGGTGAGGAAATTTCTCCCAACACCGCAAACCACCGCAATGTTCACATGGCAAAGTGCCACAAAGTCCATGCTGGAAGACTCTCGAGAGCTTGAGATGAGCAATGTTTACCCATCCAAAACTCTAGACAGTAAGGTCTGGATCAGGGCAGAGAAGGCCTAAATAGCCCTGCCCCAGGAGCAATTAGCAGGAATGCAAGAGCATCCACTGACTGCTTCCCCTGCTTCTCTCTCTCTCTCTCTCTCTCATGTGTGCATTCATACAGAGCCTGACAATATTTTAAAACAAATTATCTGACACAATTGGAAATTATATCTTTAGTTCTGTTGCTCTACCGTCCTGACAATAATAAAGAATCACTTTTTAAAGATAAATTAATTTAACAAGAGAGACCATGTTTTTGTGTCTTCAGCTATTTTAGTTTGGTTATAATTATGCCTCATTGACTTCATGAATATTCTTTTCCACTTTTCTTCATATCACAGTTACTACCAGTGTGGGAAATGTTTCATTCACACATAATAACACAACTTACAACTGAAATTCCTTTCTGTGCTAATGTTCAAATTAGATAGAGTTTAATCCCTAGTGGTATGGATGGACTGAATTTGAAATAAAATTGGTGACTGTCATATATAATTGTCCCAACAATCAAGTGACCTTACAGGTATTAATCACAGGAACATGAGATATGAACTGTTCTTTGGCTGCTGTATATGTGTTCAAAATTATCTCCCTTGGTTACATCTTTATGATTTAGTAAATGCAGTTATGTCACAGCCTCTATTGATTTCAAAAGAAGTGTGCCGTGAGCATAAAACTGTAAACTAAATTAGCATTTGTGATCTGGTCTAGAGTGAACTTACGGTGGCAGAGGATGAGATGGGTAGATGGCATTGTTGATGCAACAGGCATAGAGCTGAGCGGGCTGCGGAGGATAGTGGAGGATAGGGGTGCCTGGCATGCAGTGGTCCATGGGATCACAAAGGGTCAGACTCAATTATGTGACTGAACAGCAACAACAAGAGTGAACTTTGATAGGATTATGATGTCCTGTAGGTATTGTGTAAGATGCATGAAGCTGTATCTTTAAGAGATCCTTCAGCGCAGCAACCAGCTGTAACCACTGAATGGGTGACTGAGCAAATTATCTTGCATAAATCTAGGCTTCTCAGAAGCAACTTTGCTTTTAGCCACAGGCTTTTATCCCACTTTGCTTCATGTCAAAACTCTTGCTAGCCGAACTGCTTGATAGCCAAACTGCTTGTATGCAAAACTGCTTCTGCCAGGATGCTTCAGCTCCTGGGGTTCTGCTACTGGCTTTGCTAAACTCTCTGGAGGAGTCTGAAACTCTCCAGAGGATTGGAATCCAACTGAATGGACAAAGTGAGTCCAGTTTCCAGAAGCAACACCTAGCAGAGACAGTGAGCCTGAAGGCTCTGATATTTTCCTCAAGCCAGGACAACAAGGCTTTGCAAAGCCTGTAGCCAGCCCAGGAGAAGGCTGGAATTTGCTGTGAGTACTTTGACTGGGACTCTGACCTTGAAAGTACTGCTTACAAAGACTTACAAACTGTTTACTTGACTTTACTTTCATAGAGAGGAATCTAATGTTTTTATGTTTACCTTTTAAACTGACTTGCTCAAGTAAAAGCTATTTTGTTTCATCGTTACTCTGCATGTTATTGTCTGGGTGACAGTGAAAACACTACACGGGCACCACCGCTGCTGCCACAAGCTAACTGCTTAGCTCTGCAGGATTCACACCCAGACCCCGATATCTAACAAACTTATTTTCAGGTTGTCCATAAATAATCTTGGTCAACATCTCCTAATGCCATTTATGTCAAAATTTCTCAATATTAATTTCCATATACTAGAAAGCAATAAAGGTGGAAATGCTAAATCAATGATGATTGGGCAAATATGAATCCCCAACCTATCTTCACTTCCAAGACTTTAATAACTTTTGATTTTGTGAGACATAACATAGTTGATAACTGTATGAAAGCTAAATAAGACATACTTCTGTGTTTCCAGTGGCTTGATTACCCCATGGTAAATAACATGTTCCAATGTGGTTTATAATTCAAGACTCCCAAGCATACCTGTGGCCAATTTATTCTGGAACATTTCTAAAGCATGTGTTCAGTAGAAATGTTGTGCACAGAAGTAGAATTAAGTCTTGCAAATATTACTTATGGCACAAAATCTATATAAGTATCAAAATAAAAAATACAATTATATGCATATTTAGATTATCGTATGCTGTTTTGATAATTAATCAGCCTTTTAGAAAACTTTTGTTTATGTATGTGGAATATTACTTCGGTATCCATGATTCAAAATGACACAAAATAGCCTAATATCACCTTGCAATACTGTGCTTCTGATACTAGCTGGGGAAAGGATGCTAAGCTTTACATTGCCAAGGTCAGTCTGAAAATTAATGGCACCTTTGTCAGCAGTCAAGATGATTTACAGGATCCCCTCTTGTGCTCACTCTCATTTACAAAGAGACATTAAGCAAGGCAAAATCCTAGAATCAAAAATGAAAGTTTATTTATTTATTTATTTATTTATTTATTTATTGCTTAGATTTCTATACCGCTTTCCTTCCCATAAAGGGAACTCAAAGCGGTTTACAATAATACAAAGCAATATAATGATACAGTATAAATAATACAAAGCAATATAAATGACATAAAATATTTACAAATCACATTTCAAAAATAACAATGTTAGAAAATACAAGAACCAAAATACAATACAATATACTAAGTAAATTAACAATATCCACAAGAAAACATACTTTAATCATTCAATGAGTCCTGATGGAGCAAAGCTCAACATCCTCAACAAACCTCAATCTCCTGTTGCAAAACAGATTTCAAGGTGTGTTTTATTTCTGCTTCTGGCATGCTGAACCACATGACTGGCCCGTTGAACCACGTAACCGGCCTGCGGCACAAAAAGTTTGGGCACCCCTGGTTTATAGCCTGCACATCTGCGACCTCATCAGGATTTATGCTGTTGAGCTGGGGTATGAACACCACCAGTGACATTGTAAACATGTACAGTGTCCATCTGTCTGTACAAGGTTCCTCAACTTCCAGGAATGGTTGCTGAATAAACCAGGGCAACATTCTATATATTGAGCAAAACTTCAGCCTTTGTCTTTCAAGTTGAAATTTGGGATTCAAGACAAAGCATGGTGCTTTTCAACTGGCACCATACTTTGATAACTAAAAGTAAGGGTCTTGATTGAGATGGGAGAAAAAATTAACACCGCCATCCTTTGAATCTGCAAAATACAGACTCTGAAATATGAAGTCAAAGCTACCCCTATTAATACATATCTGCACACAGTTCAAAGGCCAGTTCTTTTTACAACAACCCTATGAGGTAGATCAAGTTGACAAGAACAAAAAAGGCTTATTCGGTGAGTTTTATGACTCAGTAGGTGCAAGCCACATGTGCATGACTAGTATGGAAAACAAGAGACTGGGCTAAACTAGATCTTTGGTCACCAGTTTGGGGAGAGAGAACTAATATCCCTCCCAGATGGATATCTGGGCACATCTTCAACAATGTCGTATGTCTTACTGATTCACTACATTTATACCCCATATTTCTTCCACTGAGCTCAAAATGGTATACATAACTCTCCTCCTTCACTTTCTCTTCACAACAAGCTTATGAAGTAAATCAGGTTGCTGGAAAATGTCTGAGAGAATGACTCTGCTTCTCTCCCTCTCCTTCTCATGTTCCAGAGAAGTTATCTTTGTCTGCTGCAACTCTTATCCAAGAATTCATTTTTTTCCTGAAGCAGGAAAAATGCCATTGGCTTGAATTTGTTTAAGATGGATCCCAGCTTGCAATGAAGTTACCCACACACTATCCAGAAAAGTAGCTGTATGTCAACTCACCACCACAAATATCAAGAATACCATCTACCACAGCTGTCCAACTGGTTGTCTGGTTGACTTCTCAGAATAATGTCTTTTTTCTTCTTCTTTCTGTCCTCATTCAGTCAGTGAGATACTGGCAGAAAAAAGGACCAAGGAATATTTAACACCCTTTCTCTTTGTGTGTTTCCTCTCTCCTCACTCCCTCTTTTTTCTCTATCTCTTGGTCTCAATCTCTCTCTTTCTGTGACACCTGCCTCTCTTCATTTTTCCTGTGGCTTCTCTCTTTTTTATTTCTCTTTGCCTCCTCTCCATCACTCCTTTCTTCCTCTCTCTTTGTTCAAAAGCACTTTCCCGTGTGGTAAGGCTAAGGTCCTAGTCTGTCTTTCCTAAGAGTAACCCCTGTTCATCGGCTTCCTGAAGCTTGACAAGAAATTAGGGCAGTGGCTATGGAATATTTCAGTAAGCATGCACAGCCACTCATTATGAGAAAAAATTTCCTATGTATAATAAACATATCTAAGATCCTGTATCTTCTGAATAATGGAGTGGATAAAATTCAATTTTTTTAAAAAAAAAACATATAGCAGGCATAATTTATTTTTGAGGAAGCAGTGGTTGACTTTTTAAAAAATAACTCCCAATTGAGTGATGAACACACATTTCTTTATTTATTTGTTGCATTCTAAACCACCCATTTAATGTGTAACCACTATTCTGGGTGGTTTACAAATAACATTCAAAAAAACTTCTCAATCACTGGGAGAGGGGGGAATCGAACTGAAACAACCCCACTTATAAAACAAGGAAACTAAGAAACCAAGCATGGAACACAGAAGGTGATGGACCAATTAGGGACATAGAGTGGGGAAAAATTCCATGCCAGGTTCAAGTTACTTGTACTAATGTAAGAAGCCCTTTGCAGTTTGGGACCTTGTTACCTGATGGAGCAACTCTCCCATAGGAACACCTCCATTCTTCTAAAACCTGCCGAGGGTAGCCATCCCGAGAGAAGCAAGAAAGAGTGACACTAGGAAGATAATCTTTTTGATGGTGGCATCCGCTACATAGAATGACCTTCCCATTGAGATTTGTTTTGCTTCCTCTCTTAAAAGATTGTTAAAACATATTTATTCAAAGAGGCTTTTAATTAGCAGCTTCCCTAAGTGATGAAGAATATCTTTTATAGGCTTATCTTATTTTCACCATTCTATAAAGAGTTCATGCTTAGAGAGGCAACACTATATGAAATATTTTTCTGCCTTCTGTGTGCATTGTTCTATTGTATTTCTTATTTACTGTTGTTTATGTATGTTTCTTTTAAACTGCCATGAGTAGTGTCTGTCACTAAACCTAGCAGTATACAAATTAAATCAACCAACCAACCAACCAACCAATCAAAAAGTCTATGGGAGGGTGAAGTTGAGCTTTATTATGTTTCCAACAGATCAGGAAGGAGGGGGCCTGGCACAACTCCGCTTGGAGGTAATCCCATAATGATGGGGCTACCATGGAGAAAGCCTGATTTCTTGTTCATTGGGGTGGGCGGGTGGATCTTCCATCAGTGTAGGTATCCATAATTCCAGAGCCTACTTGGATATATAGTGAGATCTCAGTGTGTATAGGTAATACAGTAGTAGGAAAGCGTCTTAACGCATGGTCCTTTTGTAATGTTTTTTTCTATTTGATGCTCTCAAGAATTCTTGAATGCTTGGAGATTATATTTTTTACATAGTGACCAGGTTATTAATTTTACAACTTTATCATGAGTGTCTGTGCAATCTTTGAACAATCACAGATGAAATGTTACAGTTATTATGATTGTTAGGTTATAGAGTCCATATCTCTTTAGATGCATTCCAGTTATTTTGACTAATAAATATAATTACTTACTAATTCATATTACCAAATGTTTTTCCAGTTAGCTGCTAATTTCTTATCATAAATAACAACAGTGTTTTACTAATAGGTTTTTAATGAATGATAAATAATTGTTTCATTAATATAAAGTGCACTAATTTGTTCTGCTCACAGACTCATTTCTCTTTTAATTATGAACCATAGACTACAGAATTATGGTTGTTCTTATTCTATAAGATACAATAACCTGTGGTTATAAAGAGATTAAGTGACATGAAAATAAGATCATTTCTATCTACAGAGTTAAGTATGTTTTAGTTTTGCTTCCAATCCCTCTGTGATGTGATGTGAACAAAATTTTGGGAGCTAGTTTATTGGCTTACTTGGTGTCAGTGGACTCAATACCAGCTAATGAAAGTACAGAAATAGTTTACCTGGAAGAGTTTGGTTGTCCCTATGTTGGGCAAATTGAGGGGTCTGCCTCAGATGACAGATGGGAGCCAGCATTGAGATGTTGGTGGATAGAACCATGTGTGCTATACTGTTCACCATGTACCCCTTGATTACTTTGCTGACCTCAGATCCTGTGGGATGGGCCAGTGTTGTGTTCTGTTGGTTTTATTGTACACACGGATTACAATGTATCTGAGCCAATGTAACCTTGCCTATAGCAACAATGTAACCTTCAGCTGTATCATATAAACCCTGTAATAGGACGCGAGCTAATGACCACCAGCTGGCAGCAGCGAGCGTCCAAGCTCTCTTGGTCCAAACTCATCAAAGGCAACAGCGCGGGAAGTTTTCCCGCCACCACCTACACCTGGACAAGAAGGGCGTGACCTGCAATGACGTCACGCAGACAGTAGCCAATGGGCTACCATGGCACCACGTTCAAATGTATTACTGCTGTATATAAAGAGCTATCGATCCGCCATTACCTCATGTTCCCTCTGCCCACGATGCAATAAACCTGAGTTAACCCAGCCTGAGGCTGTGTCCTGTGTCTTGGTTTGCATACACTAAATTGGCGACGAAGGTGGGATGATGGATCCCCACGGAACAGCCAGGGCACAGAGCGGTTTCAACATCACCAAACCGCAAGACTGGGAGCTGCTTGAGATGGATTTCCAGGCGGCCCTGGTGGAACTCAGAGTCAAAGGAGAAGACGAGGAGAGGAAGAGGGCCATCCTCACCAGAATGCTCGGGATGGAAACCAAGCGGACGCTGGTGGGCATAATTGCTCCGAAGAAGGTGAGCGACTTTAAGGCGAGCGACATCATGAAACTGCTGCGAGAGCGATTCTGCCCCTCGAGGGCAATGTTTCCCGCTCGGAGCGCGTTTTGGAGGCGAGTCCAAGCGCCGGATGAGTCGGTTGAGGCATTCGTGGCCGCCATGAGGATAGCCGCCGCCCCCTGTAAATGGGGCGATATCCTGGAGTTGGTCCTCAGGGACGGCGTGTTGTGTGGCCTGAAAGACAAGGAGGTACAGCGCAGCTTGATGAATAAGGAGCCGCCACCCACGCTGGCAGAGGTCATAGAGGCCGCGGAAGCCGCAGAGTCCACGAATGCCGGAGTGGACGAGATGCACCAGTGGCGTGAGTGGCGTCCTAGAGCCGGCAAGGCGGAAAATTCGGTGCACGGGAAGATCGGACAGTCGGTGCACGCGACTCGACGGGCCTCAAAGTCGTCTACGGAAGGCAGCGACGGCGAGGAGGTCCAGAAGGTCCGGAAGGGTGGTCGACGCTGCGAGGGTTGCGGAGCGGCCCACGAGCGCGCGAGATGCCCGTTCAGGAAGGCCGAGTGTTACACCTGCGGCCGTCGGGGGCACATCGCCAAGGCGTGCAGAAAGAGGAAAGAGGGCCGGAGGCAGTCACAAGACCGCGCAGCCAGACCGGACCGTCCAGCGAGGCCCAAAGATGGCGCCCAGACCACGAGGAAGCAGGACGGCGTGGGCCGCGTCTCGGACGGCAGCGAGGACGACGCCTCAGTGTTCAGCGTGTCCGCGGGACAGTCCCATTACTTCGTTGAGGTATTAGTACAAGGGGCCCCTATTAAGATGGAAATTGACTCGGGGTCCTCCTATTCCATAATTCCCCAGAAAGAGTTCCTGAAAATCAACCCCCACGTGCGGCCCAAGCTTAAAGCGTTGAGGTCCACACTACGGGACGTACAGGGAAACAGCATTCCGGTGTTGGGGGTCGGGAAATTTCGGGTCAATTTTAAGAGATATTCTGCGGAACTGCCCCTAGTTGTCCTCAAAGGGGGAAGCTGTAGCCTCCTAGGGACACAGTGGTTTCAGCCCTTAGGTTTGTTCATAGGGGGGGTGCATACCGTGGGGGGGGACCCAATACAAGCGGTTTGCGATGCGCATCCCGCCGTTTTTAAGAAAGGACTCGGAAGGTTCAAGGGACCCCCTGTAGCTTTCGACATAGACCCGGACGTCCGCCCGATAAGACTCAAACCACGCAGGGTGCCGTTCGCACTCAAGGACAAGATAGAGGCGGAACTGGACAAACTGGTGGGCCAGGGGATTCTTATTCCTGTTGATTCCGCGGAGTGGGAAACTCCAATTGTAACAGCTCTAAAGGCTAACGGGGAGGTGCGCATTTGCGCTGATTATAAGTGTACAATTAACAAGGCGATCCGCCCTAATGCATACCCGGTGCCAGTGATCAGCCACCTTTTGGCCAGACTAAATGGGGGAAAGTGTTTCGCTAAACTCGATTTGGCACAAGCCTATCAGCAACTTCCAGTGACCCCCGCCACGGCCGCGGCACAAACGATAGTTACACATAAGGGAGCGTTCCAGGTGTCGCGGTTACAGTTCGGCGTGAACTCGGCACCCGGCCTTTTTCAATCGCTCGTGGAACGCCTCCTAAAGGGCCTGGAGGGGGTGTTGCCTTATTTTGATGACGTGTTGATAACAGGGGGGAGTGAGGCTGAACTGGCGAAAAGGTTGGACAAAGTACTGACCGTGTTCGAGAAAGCGGGGCTGAGATTGAGGAAGGACAAATGTGTGTTTTTCGAGACCGAGGTCGAGTTTTTAGGGTTCCGGATCACACCCGAGGGGATTAAGCCGTCTAAATCCAAAGTAGCAGCCATTAAAAAGGCCCCTCGCCCCACATCCAAAACCGAGCTGCAGTCTTTCCTGGGGCTCCTCAATTTTTACCATACATTCCTCCCGCGGAAGGCGTCCGTGGCCGAACCACTCCATCGGTTACTTAAAAAGGAGGAGCCATGGATGTGGGGTGACGAGCACGAGAGGGCGTTCAAGGAGCTAAAGCAACTCCTAACATCTGAGGCAATCCTGACGCACTTCGACCCCAAACGGCCAGTGGTCCTAGTCTGTGATGCATCCCCGGTGGGGGTGGGGGCGGTGCTTTGCCACGTGTTGGAGGACGGAAGGGAGGCCCCGGTGGCGTTTTACTCAAGGTCCCTGTCCCAAGCGGAGCGAAATTACGCACAAACCGACAGGGAAGCGTTAGCAATAGTAGCGGGGACCAAAAAATTTCACGATTTTTTGTATGGCCGCCCGTTCAAAATCGTGACCGATCACAAGCCGCTGTTAGGGATTTTCACGGCAAGCAAGCCCACGCCACAGATCCTGTCCCCGAGGATGCTGCGATGGGCTATTTTTCTCAACGCGTACCAACATGAGTTGGAGTACAGGCCCGGAAAGGAGATCAGCCATGCTGATGCGCTTTCGAGATCCCCTCTGCCCTTGTCGGCGGACCAAAAGGCGAGAGCAGAAGGAGACCGCCAGGTGTTGCTAATTGAGGTTTTAGACGCACCCCCACTAGTACCAGCCGACATTGCTAGGGCGACAGGCAAGGACAGGACGCTGGAGAAAGTTAGTTCATGGGTGCAGAAGGGGTGGCCGGCTTCGTCCCCGAGTACAGAGTTCGACCCATTCTTTAGGAAAAAGCTTGAGTTGTCCCTAGAGAGGGGGTGCCTTCTGTGGGGCCAACGGGTGGTGGTCCCTGCGCCCCTGCGGACGAGGGTGCTCGAACTGCTGCACGTCAGCCACCCGGGCATAGTTCGTTCAAAGGCGCTAGCCCGGAGTTACTTCTGGTGGCCACAGCTGGACGCGGACATTGAGCACATGGTCGGCGTTTGCGAGGCTTGCCAGGAATCCCGACCTGAGGCGGCCCGTCTCCCGCATAGGGAGTGGGACACGGCAAGAGGGCCGTGGTCCAGAGTGCACGTGGATTTCGCTGGCCCGTTCCGAGGAACCATGTTCCTCCTGGTGGTAGATGCGTTCTCCAAGTGGCTGGAGGTTATCCCAGTAAAGAGCACGTCCTCCGCCACGACAATTAGCCGGCTAAGGAGAGTCTTTTCCACGTTCGGTTTACCCGACACTTTAGTCAGCGATAACGCTAGTTGTTTCACCTCCGCTGAGTTCGGGGCATTCATGGAGGCAAACGCCATTCGGCATGTCACATCCGCACCGTTTCACCCGGCCACGAATGGCCAAGTGGAACGACTAGTGCGTACAACAAAGGACGCGCTGCGGCGCATGGGCCCGGGGGACCTGAATCACCAGGTATGCCAGTTCCTTTTAGCGTATAGGGTAACCCCTTTAGCGTCAGGCTACTCGCCGGCGGAGCTCTTGATGCGGCGAAAACTGACCACGATCCTGTCCAGGCTAGACCCGACGAGGGTCGAGGATAAAGGGAAAAACATAGGGTTGGCAGTCTCGAAAGGTTTCGCCGCCGGGGACCCTGTTCACTGCAGGAACTATTCCAGCGCAGGGCCGGCCTGGGTACCAGGGAAGGTTGTAGAACAGACGGGGCCAGTATCGTACCGGGTCGAGACTAACACCGGCCTCCTCTGGAGGAGGCACGCAGACCAACTGAGGCACCGGTTGAGTGGGCCAGTCAGTGGAGCTCAGCAACAGGATTCAGCGTTAGGGTTCTCCCCCACCCGCTTAACCCAAGGGGGAGACAGCAATGGACAACAGTCCCAAGCAAGGGGGGAAGGAAGCAGAAGCAGCGGCCCCGACTCATATCCTTTTGATACGCCAGTCCTATCAGGGGTCGGGGAAGGGGGAGAGGAGTTCGCGCCCGCTGCCCCCGATAGTAATTTTGAGTTTGATTTTGCGAGCCGGGGGGGTTTTCAGGAGTGTTCCCCCACCCGTCCAAGCGAGAAGAGGGGTTTTTCGTTAGCCCCCAGTGCCCCCGGTTCCTCCCTAAGAAAGAGCACACCTCCCAACAACGCCGCGGAGCCGCGGAAAGTCACTAACGAGTCTCCCTCTCATATTACAGGACAGGAAACCAGGGGACAAAGTGAAGGTAGCAAACCCGGGGAGAGGCAGCCCGCATCGAGACCCCAGCGTGTTCGAAATAAGCCATCTTGGCTGAGAGACTTTGTCTCCTAAGGGGGGGGAGTGTGTTTAAGTGTGGGCTCGAGACTTTGTCTCGTCCTAGGGGGGAGGGGTGTTGTGTTCTGTTGGTTTTATTGTACACACGGATTACAATGTATCTGAGCCAATGTAACCTTGCCTATAGCAACAATGTAACCTTCAGCTGTATCATATAAACCCTGTAATAGGACGCGAGCTAATGACCACCAGCTGGCAGCAGCGAGCGTCCAAGCTCTCTTGGTCCAAACTCATCAAAGGCAACAGCGCGGGAAGTTTTCCCGCCACCACCTACACCTGGACAAGAAGGGCGTGACCTGCAATGACGTCACGCAGACAGTAGCCAATGGGCTACCATGGCACCACGTTCAAATGTATTACTGCTGTATATAAAGAGCTATCGATCCGCCATTACCTCATGTTCCCTCTGCCCACGATGCAATAAACCTGAGTTAACCCAGCCCGAGGCTGTGTCCTGTGTCTTGGTTTGCATACACTAAAGCCAGGAACTTTGATATATCAGCCCATTTGAGGTACCATTGTTTTGCTAATGCTGAAATAAGATTCAGCCACTAAACTTGGGCTTTTCCTCAAGCAGAACACTGTGTCCAGTCTGCCTTTGGGAATAGCTGCATACAGTCATGATTTCTCATGTAACATAGTAAAGCAGAATTGGAAGTTGTCACTTGGAAACACACACAAACACACGAGTGGTGGGTTCAATTTTTTTTACTACCGTACTGTGGTCATGGTATGGTGGGTATGGCCAGGGAGAAAGCCCTGTGTTGCACCTAAATTAGGACTCCTTTATTTCAAACCTTGGATGGGTGGGGGCGGCCAGAATTTCTGCTACCGGTTCTGGCGAACTGGTGTGAACCTGCTGATGTCCACCACTGAGTTCTCTCTCTCTCTCTCACACACACACACACACAGAGAACTTTGTGAATGTATTCCATTTTCCCCACAGCTACTCTTGTTCATAATATGTTGAGACTCACACTTAGTGACCCATGTTCCCTTGCTGCTGTAGATACTCATTTATTCCACTACTGAAACACAAAAACACACTCCCTCCCACAACTGGAGTCTAGTATGTATTAATGTATTGCTGTTTCTTTCATGAATATATGTATTCCCTGTTTCCCAAAGATAGTATAAAATCTACGTTAGCAAGGGCAAAGAGGTCTTGTACGATGGAACTGGGCCAGATCAACTATGTTTTTGGTTTACCTTGCAATACAATTTTTTTTCCTCCTGAGGGAGACACAGGGCACATAATAGTAATATGTTGGAACTTTCAGATTATCTGGCATGCCACATTTTCCATTTAATCTTTGTGTTTTATGAACTTGTTCTAATAAATGAAGGTTATTTTATGGGTATATTTATCTTCTTTACTTTCTCTTTTACTCCTTCTGGTGTCAAGGGAGATACAAAGGTTCTTGCTCTAGCACTTCTAGTGGCCTTCACCAGCATTATTTGGTGTTCTTGTAATATTTCTCTGATGTTATCTCTCCACCTTCCTCTGGATTTGCATCATGTTCTTTGTCCTTCTCCTCTTTTCACATATGGCCGTGTCATGTGAATTAACACATGCATGCATTTTGCTGCCCATCCGCCCCAAGGTAGCAACCACCCAGAGGTCTTGGTGTTCCAGGGAGGAGCCTATTCTCTATAAGAGTATGTCTCCTTCCCGCCTTGCCCTCTCTCTTCTGCTTTATTATCTGGAAAAAGCACGTGGGTTTGAGCTTCCTTGTGTGACACACATGGAATAAATCTATGACTTGAACAATGGCGCCCAAGCTTCATGCTTCTTCTGCTCCAGATGTGGGTGAGGAGAAGTGAACTTCTCTGCACCCTGCATGGTACTCGCCAGTGCCCATGGCCTTGGCCACCCTGGATCTAACCAATTTGGTGGCCAGGATAATGACACTCAAGCAGGTATGGCACCACTTCCACCAACTCCAGTGATGAGATGATGGGGAACCCCAGCAGATGACGCCCTGACCTGGAAAGAGATTGTCCAGGCCCTTCAGAAGCATGTGGATGCCCTGGAGGTAGCAGCGGCATCTCAAGAAATGGACACACCTGTGGGGGTCCCTTCAACAGTGTCCGTACAGGACTTGGAAGTTCAAGAAACTGCCCAGTCATCTGATGCTTCCATGCCAACTGAACCTGAGAGTACTGTGGCAGTGGTGACATCTACCCATTGGTAAGCCCAATGAGCTATTTCCAGTCAAGTATTCCTCCTTTGATCAGGTGGTCCAAATGGTCCAATTGTGCAGCAAGGATGCCCTTATGGCGAAGTATGGTATTAAATCTGCTTTCCACCTATTGCCTGTACACAGGGCTGCCATCAGAAATTTATGGGCCCCATACTGAGCAATCATATTGCCCCCCTCACACACACACAGTGATGTCTCACAGTAATGTCACAGTTATGGCCTGCGGTGGCAGGGCCCCTGTCAGCTCCGGGCCCTATACGGTAGTACTGGTAGTACTGCCCCTGCCTGTTCACCCAAAGGACTTTGAGATCCTTGACATTGCCTTTGAGGGCCAAGATTTTGTAGGCAAGGATATGCCTTTTGGCTGCTCTGTCTCTTGCACAGCCTTTGAGTGTTTTAGCACTTTTTTGGATTGGGCATTTCACCAACACACTGGATCTAGCCACATGATCCATTAATTGGATGATTTCCTTTTTTGTGGCCTTGCCCAATCTTCTAGATATGCCAACCTC
Organism: Bradypodion pumilum; assembly: GCA_035047305.1. Taxonomy (NCBI): domain Eukaryota; kingdom Metazoa; phylum Chordata; class Lepidosauria; order Squamata; family Chamaeleonidae; genus Bradypodion; species Bradypodion pumilum. The sequence continues at coordinate 432,711,095 of JAWDJD010000001.1, forward strand.
CTGCATGAGGTCCCTTGAACTAGGAATCCCCTTAGCAGATGACAAAATGGAGGGAACGGCCACTTCCCTCATTTTCTTAGGGGTTCTTCTAGACACCTTGAGACAGCAGTCTTGTCTCCCCCATGACAAGTAGTCATAGTTACGAGACAAATTGAGTAACATGTCGAGATGCAAAGTGACACTGAAAGAGTTGCAGGTTTTGCATGGTCACTTAAACTTTGCTTGCAAGGTGGTCATACCGGTCAGGGCTTTTGCCCGCCATCTGTGCAATGCCATGAAGGGGCTAACCCATCCATTTCACCGAGCCAGGGTCACCTGAGCATTGAGGGAGGACATACAGCTATGGTTGGAATTTGTGCCTCATTACAATGGCGCCTCTTTTCGGCATTCCAAAATTAAGGTGGAGGCTCAATTGGTGGTGTTCACCAATGCCACTGACAGTTGTGGTATCGGATTATACCACCGCGACTGTTGTTGCTACAGCATGTGGCCTGCACATTGAAGAAAATTGGGGCTGTGTTATTATTGGGCGAGACCTGGGCCAATTCAGCAGTGAAATTTTGGGTGAACAATTTGGCTGCGGTTCATATTGTCAACACTATGATGTCCCGATCCCTGAGGGTCATGTGTTTTGTCTGCAAATTAGTTTTAAAATGCCTAGAGTACAATATATTGTTCAAAGCCCAACACGTCCCTGGCGTTGATAATCAAATTGCCGATGGTTTATCTCGGCAGCAGATGCAATGGTTTCGTACCCTCATCCCAGATGCTGCAATAGACCTGGATGTAATACTGCCGGAGATATGGAACCTTGGCGAATTGAGGTAGACCACGCTATAGGCACAGCCATAGCACCTAAAACCCACCGCAGCTATGCCACGACTATTTCAGAAATCTGTGGGTTCAGTTGCACTCGGCTGTTGCAGCCAGACTGGCCATCACCTGTGGAGCATATTTTGCAGTTAATGGTTAACTTGTATCACTTGGAGATATCCCCCTGGACCATCTGCTCAAAATTGTCTGCTGTTTATTAATTTTATTTAGTTAGTTAGTTAGTTTATTTATGCCCCACCCTATTGGTATAAACACCACTCATGGTGGCTTACAAAAAGAAAATCCCATATCATAATAAATCCTAAAAGACATCTAAAGCTAAAACAATATTAAAACCCCTATCTAAAGAAGAATCATAAAACAAGTAAACCCTACAGTACCCCCTTAAGAAGACAAAAATGAATTAAAACAGGAATTAAAAGGTGTTTTTTTTTTAAGTGGGTGGAGTGGAGAGAATAAAATCAGACAGGTCAATTGAAGGTACTATATAAGCCAGCGGGACTGGGCCGTCACACCTGCCGGCCCCCACACCTGCTGGCATAACCAGGTCTTCACAGTCTCCCTAAAGGGGAGCAGCTCTGGCTGGAGGCACACTTTAGGTGCAAGGAAAAGGCTCTTCTTCTGGTTTTATTATTATTATTATTATTATTATTATTATTATTATTATTATTATTATTATTATTATTATTATTATTATTATTATTATTATTATTATTATTATTATTAATAATAATAATAATAATAATAATAATAATAATAATAATAATTATAATAATAATAATAATAATAATAATAATAATAATAATAATAATAATAATAATAATAATAATAATAAAAGTTACCTGTGTTTTGACCAACAGATGGTTGTCGTCTGCTTCCTGGGGTGGATTGGGTGGCAATGCCTTTTATGTTATGGAATTCCAAGGCATTCTCTCCAAACGGGCAAACCACTTTATTTGTTGTCTCTGTATATAGTTTAAAATTGGTTCTATTCCAATTGTTTCCCTTACAATCTCATTCCTGATTTTATCTCTTATAGTCACTCCCACAGCCTTCCTCAGACATCTCATTTCCATGATGACTAACTTTCATTTATGTTTTGCTGTAAGTGCTCATGCTTGGCATTGGCAAATTAACATGGGAATGAATATGCTTTGCATGAGATGTTTCTTTGTATTGGTTGGTACTGCCTTGTTTTGTACGAGTGGAGTGAGCTGTCCCAATATTTGGTCTGCCTTACTACACTGTATGCTAATCTCCTTGTCCATTTTGACATTTCCCGTAAATTTTGTTCTAGTGTCAAGGTATAATATGATAGAAAGTTCCCACTTGGAAGTATGTTCTTGTGAAAGATTTCAACTAATGTATCCAAATCATAGCCAATATTGTTGTAATGTATGTTGTCAGCTTAGTTCGTGCTATTCTCTGAACTGGAAATGAATGCTGATTGCTGCTAGGAATTTCTCAAGATTAGACTGCTGTTAATGCCTGAAGCTAAATCATTTCAAGAGGGCTGTTTCCTTTTGTACACAACAGAATCTTAAGGCACCTTGAAGACTGACAGATTTTATTACAGCCAAACATTTGGCAGGCTCAGACCACTTCATCATGTTAAATCTAATAACCCTGGGTTTCTCCATAAAGTCATTCTGAAACACTTGTGTGTAGTGGCAAAACTGTATAGTAACTGGAAGTCTGCAGAGTGACCAACTCAAAATCAGCAGATTTATATAATTTGGGAGATGATAATTATGAATACACTTTCGACCAGGGTGACGCCTATTGCATAACAAAAAAAGAGTACATGAAAGAAAAAGATCAGCAAAAATTTGCATTAAATTTACACATGCTAATTTAAATTAATGCAAGGAAGTACAGTCATAATTACATTAATTCCTTTAATTCCTTTAATTGTAATAGTATTACAATGCAAATCACTAAGTTTGGAAGACCATGACCTAAACAGAGGGATCGTTCAACAATTAGGTGATCCTCAAAGGGGGGAGGGGGGGTCTGCTAACTGAATTACAGAAAAATTATGTGGGGTCAGGGGGGGAGGTCAAAATTATGTAATCCATTTGGAGCTGTTTCTAACCGACAGTGGGAAACCAAACTTGTGCATAAAAAGAGGGGTTTTTTTAATTTACCTTTGTGCCTTGCTCCATGTGGTGAAAATGGAGGGTGAAAGCCATGCTTCCTGGTTGCAGGGAGAGCAAGAGGTTAGGCTAGAGCATCGCTTTCTGCTTCAGTGCAATTGGCCTGCCCGCTCATTTCCCCTGCAGCGCCACCACTGGTTGGTGGTGCCAAATACAGTACTATTTGGTTCAGATCACGTAATTTTAAGGGGGAGGGGGTCAAAGTGGAAATTACCATTGCATTACATAGGGGGAGGGGGTCAATTTCCCCCAGAAACAGGATCACGTAATTGTTGAATGGCCCCAGATGACTTCTGTATTAACTCTGTCTGCTATTCAGCCAAGCTTTGTTGTTGGGGATCTTCTCAACACCTTGCTCTTCTTTCTAATGGGATTAGCTTTCATTAGCACTTTTGATTCTCCCCATTTGTTACTGAGTAGATTTAACACCCTTGTTCCTTCTGCAAATATTATTTGGTACCCACTTGGGCATTCTTTGTTTTTGGTAAAGGGAGGAAAACTGAATCAGGCACTTTGCTTGCTATCTGTGGATTGCTGTGAACATAAGTATGAGCATGTTTTACTTCCGCTTCCAGGAGCAATGAGGGTGGTGCGGCATGGGCCGGATGAATTGCAGCAAACCCATTTGTGTGGATTCATAGGGGCTTGGGCTTCTGGGAACTGACAACCAAGAACATCTGGAGTGCCAAAGTTTGCCATCATGGGTCTATAGGTACCTGCGGGTCTGGGTAATGTTATCATTTAGGCATGTTTTTATTGTATACAATTGGCATTTTTCTCTCTTGCTGGCAATGTAGGCACAGTATGGCAAGTCAAGTCAAACCTTTCCCTACAGTTTTGACTTATGGACTCAGAAGCAATATCTGAAATGCACAAATTAGCTTTTGTTTTTGGCAGGATTGAATTCTTCTTTCCCATCCTTTCCAGCAACCCAACCAACAATAAGTAACTTCTTTTCCCTTCATGCCTAATGTTTCTGTTCTTTCTGTTGTGTGCTGTAGGGCTAATGGGTACTGCAGTCATTTGGTTGATGCAACTTTCAGAATTTGGTCAGTTCCTGGGTTTTTATTCTGTCTCAGACCCTCCCTCCCCCAGCCAATATTTGCAATTACTGTATGTTCCATCCAAAAGAGAGAATGAGAAGGGGGGGGGGTGGCCTGATGGTGGACTGAACGGACTGAACTTTCTTTCACTCGGAAAGAACAATGATGAAAGAGGCTTTTTAAAAGAGATTAAAATGTTCTGGAAACATTAAAAAAAGGAGGAGGAGAAAGAATAAGTTAACAACTGATGGAACTTACTTTGGACTGGCTGAAAAGTTGAGTGAAAAAGGAGAGAGACATGAGTTTCGAATTTCAGAGAGGAGTGGGGGCTGGGCGGACTTTGGCGGAGCAGGCCCGAATGGAAGATTTCTCCTAGCCGAGGACTGGATTTGGATTATGATCATTGTTTAAAGTGATAGAGGAGGCAAATAAAGAGGTGGAGAGATGGAACCGAGCGTGTAAAAGACAAGCAAAAGGCAAGCAAAAGGCAATCAGGCGGCCGGACTAAGGGGGGGGGTAAGTTTGCTGGGATTTGAAGGGGGAAAGTGAGCCTCATTTGGTCTGGCTAGCCCCTGAAGCATTCCAGAGCTGAGCGGAGCCATGAGGAACTTGCTTGGGCTTGGAAACAGAAAGTTGCTGCAGAGAGTAAGTCTTTGGAGGTGGTGGAGGGGGAGAAAAAGGGGGTGGAAAAGCAGAAAAGTATATTGAATACGGAGGATCCCCCCCCCCCTGGAAATTATTAAAGATTGGATGATGGATGTTTGGGCTTAAAAGAGGAGATCTTGGTGGTTTGGAACTTTTTCCCTTTCTTTGGATCTTTGGATATTTGGATAAAAAGAAGAAGAGTGGAGTTGCTGTTTGAGCCTCGTTACATTATTATATTGAACTTCAATATGGAATAAAATGGCGCCGGGAGTCTGATCAGTGGTGTTTCTTGGAAAGTATTGTTTTGTCTTCTTCATTTTTGGGACTGGAGTTTGTTTTGCCTTCCCTTTTTTTTCTGGATGACAAGCATTCTGTTTTTTTCATGTGGAAGTGGCAACTGGTTGTTATTTGCTTAAAGGGACATAAGGACGGTCAAAAGAGTGTGGAGTAACTGTGTTACAGACGATATACTTCTGTGAAGATAATTTGGAGGCTGTTTGCAATTGGAGCAGTGTTTGAATGAAACGTCAGGGAAGGGGGAAGGAGAAGGAGAAAGTGGGCTGGACAAGAGCAGAGAGACAGACATCTTCAGATAGGAATTTTAAAAGGCTCACCAAGATAGAACAAGAGGAGTTGGAGATGAAGAAAACAATGCAACAGGAAATAAAAGATTTGGAGGACCAAGAGACTGTGAGAAAAATTGCACAGCAATTGCAACAACAACAACAAAAGATAGTGACAACTCCACCTACGATGGCATCTGCAGCTGTGAAATCTATTGTAATAACAACAGCAAAGGTAACAACAGCAACGGCTGCAACAACAACTATAACAACCACAGCCGCGATGACACCGACAGAAGTAACAACAACAGCAACTATAATGACAGTGACAACCCCATCAATGTTGCCAATAAAGGGGGGGCAAGGGTTTAAATCAGATGTTGATAAATTTAATGAGAAGGTGGATAATTTGGAACAAAAAATTGGAGATATGTTTGTTCAGGATAAACAGGAACAAAAACAAGATATGCAAGATTTGATGGCAAACATTATGAAGGGTTTTGATGATTTAAAAAAAGGGCAGAATAAACTTAAGAAAGAACAAGAGGTGATGAAAAAAGAACAGGAGGGGATAAAAGCAGAGGTTTCAAATATGAGAGAAAGAGAGAAAGAAAGGGAAAATAAGGTGGGGGATCATGAAAAAAGGTTAGAATTGGTGGAAGAACAGATGAGACATGCGAATGTGATAAATCGAAAAATTCCGGAAGGTACACCAGATAAATTAAAAGAAAGAATTGTAAAATGGTTAGATGGAATTATGGAAGGAGGTTTTACACCATATGGTATTGTAAGTGTCTTTCGGTTGGGTTCAAGAAGGGGCAAGAAATGTACTGGTAAAGTTCGCCAATGTTGCTGATAAATTTCGATTGATGTCTCTCATTCGAGTGAAGGGGTCAGAGGTTTTAAAAATTGATGGTTCGGATATTGAAGTATATAATGACATACCAATGGAGGATCACATATGGAGGCAATTGATGAAGCCAATTACAAAGAGATTTCAAGATAAAGGAGTTAGATATAATTGGAAATTTCCATGTCAAATGAGTTTCTTTCATTTGGGTAAACGATATATGATGAGTGAAGATGTCAACATTATGGATGTAATGGTGGGTGCAAAATTATTGGAATTCGGAACTAAAGAGTGGGATGAATTGAAGGAGGAATTGATTGTTTCGGGTGGGTTCATGAGAAGGGGAAATGATAATGAGAATATGCCCAAAGGAGCGGAAGGAGGGATTGATTTGAGTGGAAGCTAGTTTGGGTTCCTATTAAGCCCGCACAGTTCGTTGCGCTCCCCCCCTTCCCCCTTTGTTAATACGGAGGCTACTTGTAGAAAAGTGGGGAGGGATAGTTGTAGATTGTTTATATGTTTTTTCTTTTTTCTTTAATAGATGTTTGGGAAGAGGGTTTGTTGTATGTTGGAGTGCACGCCCATTGGAGGAAGTGGGAAAAGGGAGAATTGGGGTTAAAAATAAGGAATGAAAGATTTGAAAGCATTAACTTGGAATGTGAAAGGTACTGGTTGTCAGGTGAAGAGAAGAAGATTAGAAGCAGCTCTTAGGAAAGATAAACCGGACATAATCTTTCTACAGGAAACTCATCAAAAATCAGAGGAAACTAATAAATTATTCCTAGGATGGATTCAATTCTATGAAAAATCATATGGCACGTCAAAAGCAAGAGGTGTAGCAATTATGATATCAAGTAGAGTTGGATTTGAGATGATAAAAAGTATTTCAAATACAGAAGGAAGATACTTAATAATAAAAGGAAAATAGATGATGAGGAGATAAACTTGGTGAATTTGTATGTACGAAATGAAAATCAAAATAAAATTTTAGATAAGGTGTATAATATATTGAATAAAGAAAGAACGATAAAAATGATTGTGGGTGGGGACTTCAATTTAATAAGATCAAATATAGATACTACAAATATAGCTAGAAGGGTGGAGGAGATAAAATACAAGTGCTGGATAAATGGATGAAAGGATTAGGGTTAAAAGATACATGGCGGGAGCTTAAAGGATCAGAAAGGGTTTACACTTTTCCCCCAGGTTTATAATACGTATTCCAGAATAGACTATATATTGGTAACGGATAACCTGATAGGGAATTTGGATGAAATTGAAGTTGGAATCTTCAGAGAATCGGATCATGCAAAGGTATTGTTAGAAATGAGAATGGATGGTACAAAGATTAGGAGAAATTGGAGATATAACACTAAATTATTTAAAGATGAATAATGTAAAGAACAAATAGTTGAAAGATGGGAGCTAAATTGGAAATGGAACAATACAGGGAGGTTTGATATAATGTGGTATGGGATACGATGAAGGCAATATTCAGAGGGGAAAGCATTAAATTGGCTAGTTTTAAAAACAAACGATCAAAAGGTAAGCAGGGGGAAATTGAGAAAGAGATTAAACAACTACAAGAAAAACATGCAATAACTAAGGATAGGAAAGTTTATGAAAGAATGCAGGGGTTGAGGAAGGAGTTAATAGGAAAGGATATTGAAAAAGTGAAAAGAGATTTGGTTTATCTAGAAAGGGAATATTTTGAATATAGTAATAAGAATTCAAAATTATTGGCAAGAGCCGCTAAGGAAAAAAGAAATAAAAGGAAAATAGGGATTCTGGTAGATAAAAAGGGTATAAGGCATAACAAAACAAAAGATAAATGCAAGGTTGTAAAATAATTCTATCAGGAGTTATATTCAAGAAAAAATATAACCCTGGGAAAATTAAAAGATAAAATTTAAAGTCAGATTAAAAACAAAATCGATCAGGAACATAAACAAAAAATGGAGGAGCCAATTACTGAAAAGGAGATAAAAGAAATAATAGGTAAATTGAAGATGGATAAATCTGCAGGTGAAGATGGACTGCCAGCGGAATTCTATAAAGAGTTTAAAGATATAATTGTCCCAAAATTATTAAAACTGTATAATTTTATTTTGGATGGAGGTCAGATTCTACCCTCATGGTATAGAACCATAATAGTATTATTGCCAAAACCTGGGAAAGATTTGGAAAAGGTAAAGTCATATAGGCCCATTTCTTTAATAAATCAGGATGCTAAGATTTTTACAGCAATATTGGCAAAAAGATTAAATAGTTTCATGGATAAATGTATAAATAATGACCAGGTGGGATTTATCAAAGGTAGATCCATGGTAGATCTAACAAGGCGATTTATAGATTTAATAGATATTGCAGGACAAACTAAAGAGAAAGTAGGATTATTATCTTTGGATATTTTTAAGGCATTTGATTCTTTGCAATGGATAACAATTAATGAGATAATTAAAGGTTATGGATTTGGATGTAGGTTTATAAAAACGATAGAACAATTGTATCAACATGGGTGTGCCAATGTTAGGGTAAATGATGGCCTTACGGAAGAAGTAAGATTAAAAGCAAGAACAAGACAGGGATGCCCATTATCCCCAATATTATTTATAATGGCGATGGAAATATTAGCAAATAGTATAAGGGGGGATAAAGAAATAGAAGGAATATTAGGAAATAAAGTTAGTTTATATGCTGATGATACTCTTATAATTATGAAACATCCGGGGAAGACGCTGGAAAAAATACAGAGGCATCTGGAGGAATTTGAACAAATAACTGGGTTGAGGATAAATTGGGATAAATCTGAGTTGGTATTGAATAACATAGACAAGGAAGAACAAGGGAGAATTAAAAATAGATTTAAACTACAGATTAAAAATAGTGTGAGATATTTGGGGATAAATATTTCAAGTAAAATAGAAGATTTAAGAAGATTAAATTATGATAAACAAAAAAAAAAACTTAAAGCAAAAATTTCACAATATAAAAATTTGAAGTTGTCCTGGTTCGGTAGGGTAGCACTGACTAAAATGATGTTATTACCAAAAATATTTTTTTTTGTTTGAAGCCCTACCAATTCAACTGACAGATAAAGAAATTAAGGAATTTCAAGCTTTAATAAATAATTATTGCAATGGGGGAAGAAGAGCTAGAATACCAAAGAAAATGTGGTACCAGTCACAAAAAGAAGGGGGCCTGGGAATACCGAATTTGAAAAATTATTATAATGCATTCCATATTAAAAATGTAGTTAAAATTTTAATGAAAGAGGTAGTTATTTGGGAGGAAATTGAAATGATGGAACTAAATGAGTCGGGTAAAAGTGTGTTTCTAGGGAATGAAAAAGGAAAAATAATGGTTAAAAATATAATGATGAGACCGATGTTGGGAGTTTGGAAGAAGGTTAAAATGAAATTATCCCTGAATACATCACCAATAATTGAGCTTGAAGATATTAAAAAATTCCCAATAAAAATTGATGATAGGATGAAGGAAATTTAATTAAAGAACGAGATTTTCCTGTTGAAAGATTGGATATGAGTTTGTAGAGATGATGTGAAAAAACAAGAGCTGTATGATCAAATGAAGTTAAATTGGTTACAAATTATGAGGATAAATAAGTGGAATAATAGTTATTTGAGAGAGCAGAGTCTGGAAAGAAGTAAAACTGAATTTGAAGAGTTAATATGGAAAGTAAGAAAGTTGGAAATTGGAATTAAAGGTATGGTTAGTAAAATTTATAAAATATTAAATGTAGAAAGTAATTCACAAGAGACATTAAGAAATGCTTGGGAACAAGATTTGAAGATAAGTATAATTGAAAAAGAGTGGGAAAATAAATGAAAAAAAAGAGGTATGAGATCCATGTCCGTCAGGGTTAAAGAGCATAATTGTAAAATGTTGTGGAGATGGTACTTGACCCCATTGAAACTAAATCAGATAGATAAAAATAATAATAAAATGTGTTGGAGATGTAAAAATACATTGGGCACATATGTACATATGTGGTATGAATGTAAAAAGGCCGAGAAATTTTGGGAGGAAATTGAGAAGGAGATGGTCAATATTATGGGAACATCTCTCAAGTTGGGGCCAAGTAACATCTTGTTGACGGACATAGATAATATGAACTTAGATGATGATAAGAAAGAATTATTGGCTAAAATGCTTACTATGGGCAGAATGTGTATAGCAAAAAATTGGAAGAATGACATAACATTAAAAGTAGATGATTGGTATAAGGAGATGTGGGATCTCGCATTGAATGAAAAATTAACATGGGCGTTGAATTTTTAAAAAGGAATAATTAAAGAGAATAGATTCTGGAATATATGGAGACAGTTTGTGGATTATGCTTTGAAGGGAGAGGGGAAGAATAGATTGACACCAGACCAAATGAAGTTTTGGGTACAGTAGAAATCAATGGGAAATACCACATCCTCCAGGGCAATGTAAATACACAGGGTGAATGATGTATAGAATGTAATATTGGAATAATTTGATAAGGATAGAAACAGAAATATAATTGTTTTGGATAAATTTGATTTGAATAGGAATTAGATAAAATAAGAAGTATTGGTTACTAATGTTTAAGAGTAAAGTTGGGATATTTATCATTGTGATAATAAAACATTAAAGAGACAGTAAGTTAAATGTTAAATTTCAAAAGGGTTATATTTAGACATATATACATCTAATACTATTGTCTAAAGATCTTTTTTCTTTTCTTCTTTTTTCCTTTTAGTGATAATGTCAATGTATTCTTTACATGTTTTTCTATGTTGTTGTTTTTTTCTGTATTTGTATGTTACCTTTTTTTAATCAATAAAAATTTATAAATAAATTAAAAAACAAAAACAAAAGAGAGAATGAGTTGGTCCCAGGGGATGCAACATGACTGATATTGTACCACGACAAGACCTTCTTCTTCAATTGATGGCTTGGCAATGAGGAGGAGGGTAAATAAGGAAGACAAGGATTCCTTTGAATTTTTAAAAAGTCAATATGTGGCAGAAGAACTGATACAAATCAGAATGGGGGTAGAGATGGTAAACACTCTGAACGCAGGAAAGCAGGAGAAAATAGCCCAGACATGGATCAACTCTGAGCGAAAAGGGAACATAGTCAAGTTGAGGGGAAGAATCCAGCACAGATTTCTTTGACGTAAAACAATAGTGCTTGCTAGAGGAGGGAAGGAAGGAACAGGAAAGGCTGAGAGGAGTGAGAAAGGGGAATTTTTGAACTAATATGCAGGCATAATGGAAAATTTAGCAGAGGCAAATGGAAATAGCATTGTTGTATTGCTGTTGCAAGCATAGCTTTACATTTTAGCTCATGAATCATGGTCACCCTTGAGCTAAACTACATTACAGATAAGCCATCAATAGAAAGGAGAATTCCTCAAGTGTTAGTTTGTTGTGTGTTTGGCAGAACAGGAGCTTTTTTCACCACTCAAATTATCGTCTTTTGTTTTAAACTGATCTTCTGACCATAAGTCAGTCATGCCTATAGAACACTAATGTAATTTCAGCTATAATAATGGAAATCTATAATGCATTTTCTGATGCATTCTGCATTTATCAAACACTGGTTTCTTATTGCTTCCCATAGGAAAGCCCTTCAAACAACTGAACAAGCTATGATAAATTATGGGTGAGCATCTGACTAGCACATACATGTTGTATACACTACACATTGTATTGGAGAGTAACTTGTTTATAATTTAGTACACACATGGTGCTCCAAGTTCAGAAGTTGCTTTAATGGTCTGAGAGACTGCTGGTCATGCACAACCAGGTACACAACAGCACCTCATTGGATCACCACAGCAGTTTCTATAGTTGGACTTCTATACCCAACATTGTCTTGTGTACCTTCAGAAAAGGTATAATTTTTGGATGCAAATTGTAAGTGAAGAAATCACCATTAGCATTATCAATTGCATGTTGAATCTTAATTTAATTTAATATTTAATTTAATAGTCATATTTATATGTGCCGCCCACTCAGGTAGAACCCGACTCAGGGCAGCATTACAACAAGTTCTAAAAACACTTTAAAAGCCCATATCCCACCCGCTTCAAAAAACCTATATCTTAGAACAGATAGTGTCTAGAAACGATTTTTTAAGATAGTTCACCTCCAAAGGATATTCTATTTGTATTAGACCAGCACAACTGGGCAAGAAAATTTGGGGCCATGTGTATTAGTACTGGACAGAATACTAGACTTTGCTTTTTTGTGTGTTCTTTTGTGTTGCATTTTTCTTAACTTTACCTGAAAATAAAATTATACTTCATGGGCAACAATATCATTTTGTGCCAAGCCAGAATTGCATAGCAGTCTCAAATTCATTTCTAGCACAAACTAGGCTTGACAGCATTGTGCCCTTTGTTCCCCATTTATGGAATAGATGGAACTGTTTCCAGAGTTCTGCACCTAGATTTCACTTGTGCTCATAAGCCTTTGGCCATAAACAGTATCATTCTGAACTGCTATTCTGAAATTTAATTATGATACAATGCATAGGCACCAAAACATACACTTCTGTAGCATGGAGATGTCTTCTTGTTAAATTGCTAACTTGGCTTATTTAAAAATGTTATGACATTCATAAAATGGTTGTTTCTCCTGACCCTTGCATTCATTTTTTGAGAATGCTCTGTGTTCCCTTGGGACCAAGGTTTTGATATTGTTGACTATGCTCTTGACCAAATTATTTTATTGTAGCCATATATTCCCCTCACAACAGTTTTCATTGCTTTAGGACGTAATTTGTATAGTATTCACACATAAAAATTATTTCCACTCGGTAAATTTTGGGTTTTTCTTTTTAAAAATTTCCAAAGTCACCCGCCCTCATATTCCTATTGTGAATGAATGAGAAAGTAAGTATATACATAATGCACTTAATTTCATATTTTTGAATAGGCCATATCATCACAACATTTTGCGTTAGATCATGGATGGATCATTTTAGCAGTTTTATGGATCAGTTTTCAGGATTCTCTGGAAAGCCACATTGACAACTAAAAATGAAGGATTGGGGAGAGAAAAACTAGAAACAGTTCTAATTTTTAAAAATGTGGGTTTTGTGTAGGTTAAACATTGTAAGAAGCGAATGTATAATCTATTTAATCAATTCTCAATTTAAAAACTGTTTTTATGTGAGTTAAACATTGGTGGATGAATTGCATAAGCTATTTGAAAGAGCAAATGCTGTTACTGGCTAATGCAACAGCATTTTCATTTGGGAAATTGTGGAAATCACTTTCTGCAGTGGAGTGAGGGAAAATATGATGGCAGCTTTGACCACACAAACAAATTTAAAGGACTGCATACAAGCCCAGAGCTCCACTTCAATCACTTGTTCATTATGCAAATGCTATGATGAAAATGTTAAGGTAAAATATTAGGTTGCCATGATGTTATAATTCAGACATGCTGCTTTTAGCACAGGGTTTTGACATCCCCACCCCCTGGGATGGCAATTTTTTTTTCCTAAGACATGCAACAGCTAAGTCTAAAAGGTATCATTTCAGTATTTAGGTAGCCACTGTGTCATACCAAACTAAGTGTCAACTTTTGGTTACAGAAGGGTATTACTGGTACTTTTGCAAGCTATACTGCATAAGTCATCATCAGCTAACATATGCTAGCTACACTACTTGGGTAATTCTGAGAATTTTAGTAAAAGAAACAAATCTGCACACCTCTAGTATACAGTATATTTAAATATGTCTGCTGAAGAAGAGAACAATGTCTTCTATATAATTTATGTGACTTCTTATAGCTGTAGTTTAAAATAATAGGCAGGAAAAGACAGTAATACAAGAATGTTAAAAGTAGCAGGAAATGACGAAGACCAAGTATAAAATGGATTTACTTCAAAAAGAAAACAACAATCTTGAGTTCACAAGAGCTGATCAGGACCATTAAGGTGGGACATTCTACAAGTTATTTATTCATTGGGTCATCCAATGGATGAAGGAGACTTGGAGTCATGTAACAACAAACCTAAATGCAATAATATGTTAGCAGAGGAAAATGCTGCACTCAGGGACCTCTGGGTTTTCAGATTTCAAGAGCTGAAGGGTGTGCATGTGCTATGTATGTTTAGCTAAAAGCACAAAGTTGCTGTTATGTGCAGTAAAAGTATAGTGCATGTTTTCATACGGGCATATTTGTTAGTTGGATAGAAAACTACAGGTGTATTTTATATTTATTTTATTTATAGACTTGTATGCTGCCTCACTCGCAGACCACCTCTGGGCAGCTCACCAAGATACAACATATAGAAGATATACAGTGCAATTATAGATTACAAAATTACATATCAGCATCGATCACAGTAACAAAGCATTGATTTCAACAAGAAAAATGTATACAATATAACCACAGGTTGTCCTGGATCAGCAACTGGCTAAGGGACAGGAAACAGAGGGGAGCACTAAATTAACACTTCTCCAAGTGGAGGGAAGTAAAGAGTGGGGTCCCACAAGGTTCAGTACTGGGACCCCTGCTTTTCAACCTCTTCATAAATGATCTAGAAGAAGGAGTAAATGGCAAGGTAGCCAAATTTGCTGACAACACTAAATTATACAGGGTAGTGAAAACTGTGAGAGATTGTGAGGAGCTCCAGAGGGATCTCTTGACACTGGCGGAGTGGGCAAAACAGTGGCAAATGAGCTTCAACACTAGTAAATGCAGAGTGATGCATGTTGGAGCAAAAAAAACCAATTACATTTATAAACTGATGGGGTCTGTGACAAATCAGGAAAGGGACCTTGGTGTCCTGTTGGACAGCTCAATGAAGGTGTCAACCCAGTGTGCCTCAGCAGTGAAAAAAGCAAACTCAATGCTAGGGATCATTAGGAAAGGTATAGAAAATAAGTCAGCAAGTGTCATCTTGCTTATTTATAAATCTATGGTGAAGCCCTATCTGAAATATTGTGTACAGTTCTGGTCGCCATACCTCCAGAAGGATATTAAGGAGCTTGAAAAAGTGCAGAGAAGGGCAACCAGAATGATTAGGGGACTGGAACATCTTCCTTACCATCTGAGGCCGCAATGGTTGGGCCTCTACACTCTTGAACAATGGTGTCTAAGATTGAAGTTTATAAAACCATGCACGGTGTGGACAAAGTAGATAAGGAAAAACTGTTTTCCCTATCACACAACGCTAGAACGAGGGGGCACTCCATGAAACTTTTAGGGACTAGTTTTCAAACAAATAAGAGAAAGCACTTTTTCACCCAAAGGATCACTGGTCTACGGAACTCCCTGCCAGAAGAAGTGGTGACAGCTGTCAGTCTTGACAGCTTTAAGAAAGGATTAGACAAGTTCATAGAGGACAAGGGCATCAATGACTATAATTATGGATACCTAAGGACAACCTCTGGGTTGGAGAAATAGGCAGGATATCTCTCAATGCCATTTCCAGGGAATCCTAAGCATGTAAAGGCATCTGCTTGGGAATACCCTGAAGCAAATGGTGAACCACTGTATGAGACCGAATGCTGGACTGGATGGGCTGTGGCCTGTTCCAGCAAAGCTGTTCTTATGTATAATCATAATCAATATACAGTACAATTGCAATTACAAGATTCCATATCAGTATCAATTACAGTAGCAAAGCATTAAATTCAACAAGAAAAAAGGAATGTATACATGCTGGCGTTGGAGTTCCCGAGGCTTATGGTTCTGGGGGACTTCAATTTGCCATCATTGGGGATGGCTTCTGAGGTGGCAAGGGAGTTCATGGCTTCCATGGCAGCCATGGGCCTGACTCAGGTAGTTCGGGGTCTGACCAGGGGCAGTGGTCACATGCCAGACTTAGTTTTCTTGTCGGAGCAGTGGCAGAGTGATCTGAGATTACAGGATTTAGTCATCTCACCTGTGCCATGGTCAGATCACTATCTGGTGACTCTTGACTTTCTGGGGGCGACGCTTCATCGTAGGGAGGCAGGGCCTATCAAAATGGCCCACCCTCGGCGACTAATGGATCCAGATGGATTCCAGAGGGAACTGGGGGATGTTCCTCTGGATCGGCGACACGATTTACCCGAGGCACTTGTCGACCTGTGGAACAGGATGGCAACAGCAGCCTTGAATGAAATCGCAAAGTGCGTAGTCGTAGAGAAAAACTCTCTAAATCCACCTACAACTGCTTGATGTGGCCCGCCGCACGAGCACCAGCCATTGATATAGCTTTTGTGGTTTCTTCCAAGGACTTTGTGTGGTTACCGCAAATAGAATCTGAGGTGATTTACTCAAATACAATAACAGCTGAGCCCGCTCACGGAGTGGTTATCATCATGCGCACAGACGTATTAGGGCCACCGGACTTCGTTAGAATTACCATCTTGTTCATGCAGTGTTGTTCATGCAGTGTTATTGATCGTATTAGCATATGTTGTTCTGATTAGAGACATTGAGGTATGATTTTGTAAAATCGATATACTGCTTCGTATTTGCATATGTATGCTTCCCGGAACTATAGACTCATATATTACATATCACTGTATCGGCATACGAGTCAGCATACAATTGGTTTTTGAACTTAAAGATACAGTTTTTTCTCTACGACTACGCACTTTGGGAGTGTTGTTGTTTTTTGTTCTCCATTTGTTCTCATTACATCCCAGCCGTCCTACCACACTACTTGAATGAAATCGCGCCACTGCAGCCTCTCCGCGCCCATGGGGTTAGGTCATCCCCATGGTTCACGGATGAACTGTGGAAACTGAAACGGGCAAAGAGACGCCTAGAGCACCGCTGGGTGAAGACCCAGGATGACTCCGATTGGACACTAGCTAGAGCTGCTATTAGGGCCTACCTAGTGGCGATGGGGGTGGTGAGGCGGCAATACTTCACCATGCTTATTGCCTCCACTGATAATCGCCCAGCCGCCCTGTTCCGGGTAACCAGGTCCCTCCTCAGTAGGGGGAGATCGGTGCCCGGTTGGCAGGGTTCGGCTGAGGACTTTGCTAACCATCTGGTGGAGAAAATCGATTGGATTTGTTAAGGGCTGAATCCCGGCGTGGATGGGGGGAGGGTTGGGGGGAGGCACCGGAGCACAGTCTTGCTGTACGATCTGGGATCGGTTTGATCCTGTTGTCCCTGATGAAATGGACAGGCTCCTTGCAGCTGTGCGTGCCACTACATGTCCTTTGGACCCCTGTCTCACCTGGTTGGTGAAAGCCTCCAAGGTGGTGACAGGTGGCTGGGTCGGGGCGATAATAAATGCATCATTATGGGAGGGGGTATTTCCTGCACTGCTAAAACATGCTTTGGTGCGCCCCCTCCTGAAGAAAATATCCCTTGACCCAGCTGTCCTTAACAACTACAGACCGGTTTCCAACCTGCCCTTTCTGGGTAAGGTTTTGGAGAAGGTGGTGGCGCGCCAGCTGCAGAGTGTCCTGGAGGAAGCGGATTATCTAGACCCCTTTCAATCAGGATTCAGGCCCGGGTATGGTACGGAGACGGCATTGGTCGCACTGATGGATGATCTCTGGCGGGAGCGGGACGGGGTTATCCATCCGTCCTTGCTCTTCTTGACCTCTCAGCGGCCTTCGATACCGTCAACCACGGTATCCTTCTGGAACGGCTCAAAGGACTGGGGATCCAGGGCACCGTGTTGTCCTGGTTTTCCTCTTTTCTGGAGGGCCGTACCCAGTCGGTGTGGTTAGAGAGTGAGAGGTCGAGCCCTAGGCTTCTCAAGTATGGGGTGCCTCAGGGTTCGGTGCTCTCTCCTCTCCTATTTAACATCTACATGAAGCCACTGGGTGAGATCATTCATTCCCACGGGGTGCGGTACCATCAGTATTCGGATGACACTCAGTTGTACATCTCGGCCCGTGGGGACCCCAGTGATGCTGTTGAAATCCTATCTGGATGCCTGGAGGCCATTGGGGTCTGGATGGGGGCCAATGGGCTTTGGCTGAATCCCAGCAAGACAGAGTGGCTGTGGATAAGGGGCCCCGTGTTATCCAGAGAGTTACCATCTTTGGTACTGGATGGGGCTGTTTTGCCCCAGACAGACCCAGTGCGCAACTTGGGGGTCCTTCTGGACTCGCGGCTGCTGCTAGAAGAACAGGTAGCAGCTGTGGCCAGGAGGGCTTTTGCCCAACTTCGGGTGATTCGCCAGTTGCGCATGCTCCTGGACTGGGGCTCCTTGCTTAAGGTCACCCATGCTCTGGTCACTTCCTGACTAGATTATTGTAATGCGCTCTACATGGGGCTGCCCTTGACGACCATTCGGAGGCTGCAGCTGGTCCAGAATGCGGCAGCCCGTGTGGTGATGGGATGTGGGCGATATGCCCATGCCTCACCGCTACTTCGGGAGCTGCACTGTTTACCAGTTTGTCTCCGGGTGCAATTCAAGGTGCTGGTTTTGACCTTTAAAGCCCTATATGGCAGTGGGCCAGGATACCTTAGAGAATACATCATCCCAAGAGTGTCTGCCCGTCCAACCAGAGCGGACCGGAGGGGCTCTCTAATAGTGCCATCAGCTAGGGGTGCACATCTGTCCAGCACCCAAAGGAGGGCCTTCTCCGTGTCCGCATAAACTCTCTGGAACCTCCTGCCAACGGATCTAAGACTTCAAAGAGAATTGCTGCCCTTCAGGAAAGGATTGAAGACCTGGCTAGCAGGGCAGGTGTGGGGCCCGAATGGGAACACGGTCCCCGCCTGCTGGCTTATGTAAACAATTAAGAACTCTCTCTTCTTCTTCTTTTTATAGTGGGTGGGATGGGTGGGTGGGATATGGGTCTTTTAAAGTGGGTGGGATGTGGGTCTTTTAAAGTGTTTTTATGTGTTTTTAGAACTTGTTGTAATGCCGCCCTGAGTCGGGTTCTGAGTGGGCGGCATATATAAATATGACTATTAAATTAAATTTAAATTAAATTACATTCTGACTGCATCACAAAAATCTCCAGTGATGGTGGGGTGTCAAGAGGTGGTGGAGGTGGTTTTAAAGCCGGACCCACTGCATAGCTGCTGCTGGTCGCTGCTCCGTTGCCCCGCCCTCCAGGCTGGACTGGCCGAGGGCATCCGGTGATGGTGGGGCGTCCGGCAGCGGTGGCTGCTGCTGGTGGCTGCTCCACTGCTCTGCCTTCCAGGCTGACCTGGCTGAGGGCGTCCGGTGACATTCAAATTATACATTCAAACATATAAGACAAATGAATTCTCCACATATTCCATATAATGTAGATATAGGCTTCTGCTGGCATGATAGTACTTGGCATTAGCAGGTGGGCAACTTTAGATACTGTACATCATTAACAAAGGAGCACAGCCTCTAGCCATGACAAAGTGACGAATAAAATGATTCAACAACACATGATTCAATCTTTACCTATAAAATGGTGGATGGGTCATGCGTGTCCAGCATGTATGGCCACTCCTGGACCAACCATCCTGTACCGAGCCGGCCACACTTACCTTAAGACCCTGCGAGCATCTCTGCAAGAGTCCAGAAACCGAGAGTGGTGCCATTGCCCCACAAACCCTACCAAAAAACCCCTCGCTTCCCAGCCTATCTAGCTAAAGGATGTAAGCACGAAGGACAAAATACCGCCAATGTGTCCGGGAGACAAAGGCCAAGAACGGTGCTCCCGGAGGTAAGCCATCACCTTCCACAGAGGGCAAAGGATGTAAGCTTCGGCCCTTGCACCATACCTGTCAACCCACGGCTCCGGAAAAATGGGACCTGCGCAGGTCGCGTTCCACGCATGCGTGGAAAGGTTTTACCCCTTCCACGCATGCCCGGAAGTGCTACGCTGCTTGCGCAGCCCTTATGCAAGCGACATAGCGCTTCCGCACATGTGTGGAAGGGGTAAAACCCTTCCGTGCATGTGCAGAAAGAGTTTCCCCCGCTGCCAAATTACGGGGTTTTGGCAGCGGGGGCCGGGTTATGACATCAATCGACGTCAATTTACAGGGTAATCCCGGCCAAATCAGGAAGGTTGACAGGTATGCACTGCACTCCGTGGAAGGCGATGGCTTCCCACTGGGAGACGAAGGCTAAGAATGGTGCACCATTCTTGGCCTTCGTTTCCTGGAGGGAAACCATAACCTTCCATGGAGGGTGGAGGCCGAAAACTTTGGCCCACACCAATCGTGGAAAATGAACCACTTCCCACCAGGAGACGAAGGTTGAGAACGGTGCACCATTCTTGGCCTTTGTCTCCCAGAGGGAAACCATCACCTTCCATGGACGGCAGAGGCCAAAAGCTTCGGCCCCCGCCCACTGAGGAAAATGAACCGCTTCCCACCAGGAGATGAAGGCCGAGAGCGGCACTCCGTTCTCGGCCTTCATCTCTCAGAGGGAAGCCAATGCCTTCCATGGGAGAAGGCGCTAGTCAGGGATCCACCAGGGTAGGCTCCTCCCCTAACAGATTCCTGCCACTCACCCTAGACATTCTCCCTCAAATGTTTTGAGGGCTGTTTTCAAAACAATGGAAGGAGAATGGCAAGGGCAAGAGGCAGAAATCTGTCAGGGGAGAGGCCTACCCTGGTTGATCCCTCCCCATCGACTTTGCCGTTAAAAAAACCAAATCAAAACCCGCTCAGCAAGGCCGGTCAAAAAATGCTAGTATATATGTAAAATAGGTGTTTGTTTATATGTGCTTGAAAGGCTTCCATACCCCTGGATGGATGTTGCTGAAACTTGGCATACACCTACCTTGGGTCTGGAAGATCAGCACTTTGGGAGTCACAAGCCCCATGGGGGCATACACCCCCCAAATTGGGACACAATTGATCTATACAATGTGTGTGTTTCCCAGTGATGTAATTGAGCTGATGTTATATTCCCAGGTAGGTTGAGATTGTGACATCATCTGACTAGCTCAGTTATAGTTTTCACAGTAGGTGGAAGGCAAATGGCCATGTGAGATCAGCACTGTGGGGGTCACAAGCCCCATGTGGGGGTGTATGCCATTGGACACGAGGTGGCCGGACACATGTATGGGATGGATAAGGGTGGTAAGTGACAGTCGATGGAGAAGCAGGACAGGTGAGAGAAGAGAGAGATGGAGGTAGGGGAGGCAGGAGTGACCCACATACACCCCATGAGGTTTCCAATGGAGAAAGGCTGGCCTACATTAAAGAAAAGGAAAACCCGAGCAAAGCTGGGTAATCAGCTAGTGCTCATTAAGTAACAGAGACTGTGACAAGAGAATGAGAAATGGTCCTTATGTTCTCTACAGAATTTGAAAATTTTAAGATTAGGTATGCTAATTAATAAGACATGGATAATTAAAAAACATGGTGTCATAATATTGCATGCAGATTTGCTTCAGATGTGAGTGCAATCAGAGAGTGGGAGTGAGAAAGACTAAGCAGTATTTTCTGTTGCTTATCCCTGTGCAATGCATTCACACTTAAGTTTAATCATTTGTTTCCACACCTATGAAATACAATAGTCTTTGCGTGTCACTAAAAGGTGGTTTGCTTATCAAAATGGAATGCAATTAAGTTTCAGAATTGATAACTACCAAATGAGAGAACCAGAGTTCTATAATGCTGTGTAGTTTCTGAATGGAAGGGCATATATGGAGCTCACACAATAATATTTTCCAAAGTCCTAAAATAACCTTTTAAATAACACCTCTGTCATCCTCAATAGCAAAAATGTTTGGGAAACAGATATACCTGTAGATCAGTGTTTCCCAACTTTTGGTTTTTGGACTCCATTTCCCAGAAGCCTAAGTCAATTTCTCAAAGCACTGATCAGCCAATATACTGACTTAGGCTTCTGGGAATTGAAGTCCCCTGTGGGGCATGGAGCCCACTTTGGGAACCACTGCTGTAGATGGTGGTTATGCATTACAATCATAGATATCTATGAATATCTTATTATAATGATATGTGGATGAATATGTCGTTAATGTTAAAAGAGCAAACTATACATTCAAACTATACATACGAACATATACATTGAGATTTTCAACTCCAAACTCATAGCACGTTACATTACATATCATCTTCAACCACTTCTTTCATTTCTTGGCTGAGGTCCTTATGTTACTGAGTGGATAGAAAGAGAGAGACTGACTGGAAGAAAATGTCATATTTATATGTTATTAAGCTGTTAAGATCAATGTGACTGAACAATAGGTGAAATATCTTGTTAGTCACATTAGTCAGGAATGAGTTAGTTGCAAATCCAAATACTAGCAGACCTACTCCATACCTTCTGGACTAGAAGTCTCAATACTCAAAATTATGTGATGGAGTTCTCAGCTGAGAGAAATTTTAAAACAGATAATTTTAGAACAATTTTAGAACAATAATAATTATTCTGGGTTGAAAGGATTTTTGCGGAAGAAACTCCGCTCAGGGAATGCCCAAATGAGGCTCCTTTCATGTCCCCAAGAGCTGGGACAGAGACGGGCACTCAATCCGTCATGCACTATCCGTGTCTCAAACTGCCAACTTGCCAGCCTTCCAGATAACTAGGTGAGCTTCTTAACCACTGCTCTTTTTTGACCAGTTCTGTATTGCAGGCGCACCCCCCAAAAAAGGACTCAGACACCGGTACAAGTGGATAACGGCATTGGGCCACATTTATTGATTCATGCCCTAGTCCGAATTATAAATTTCAATTGGTACTCAGCCAATTATAATTCTTAAGGCAAGCAGGCCGCAGTAACACTGGTAAGGTTCCTCCCAAAATTGCCAATGGCAATTGGCTACAATGTATCCATTTGTATCCATTTGTTTGTTTACAACAAACAAATTGTTGACAGTAGTCAATAAACTATCTACTGACCCCACCCTCTGACGTGTATCCGTAAAATCACGGGGTGATGCATGCTGAAGAGCTCCTGCCATCACCCCATTGCCTGGTTCATCGTTGACCGGACAACGTTAACCAACTTGTACCTATCTAGTGTTGGCCACTCAATTGCGAACCTGCCGGATACCTGTGGGTCATAAATATTTACCTTACCAGTGCTACACACCCATGTGACCAAAGTGAATATCAAAGCCCCTATATAAAACCGTAGCAACAGTGTGGGATGGGCAAAAAAGCCAGAACCAGTAAGCCAATTGTAGGTTCCAGCCAAAAATTCCCACCTGGCCCTGAAGCGACCAAAATATCACACTGTTCACTAGGGAGGGGGTGGAGGGAAAAACTTCTCCTTCTCCGTCGCTTTCACAAAATGGCAGCTCGGCTGCCTCGTGGCCACCCCTTTTATAGAGGGGTGGCCACGCCCCCTAACTACCCGGATGTCTGAGTCCGGGTGGGGGGCCCCGCAAAGAGCACGGCGGCCATTTTGGCGCCGCACTTTCATTGCAGGCGCACCCCCCAAAAAAGGACTCAGACACCGGTATAAGTGGATAACGGCATTGGGCCACATTTATTGATTCATGCCCTAGTCCAAATTATAAATTTCAATTGGTACTCAGCCAATTATAATTCTTAAGGCAAGCAGGCCGCAGTAACACTGGTAAGGTTCCTCCCAAAATTGCCAATGGCAATTGGCTACAATGTATCCATTTGTATCAATTTGTTTGTTTGCAACAAACAAATTGTTGACCGTAGTCAATAAACTATCTACTGACACCAGCCTCTGACGTGTATCCGTAAAATCACGGGGTGATGCATGCTGAAGAGCTCCTGCCATCACCCCATTGCCTGGTTCGTCGTTGACCGGACAACGTTAACCAACTTGTACCTATCTAGTGTTGGCCACTCAATTGCGAACCTGCCGGATACCTGTGGGTCATAAATATTTACCTTACCAGTGCTACCCGCCACACGGGGAGGCTTAATAAAGACTCACCGCCCCCCCTCCCAGACCGTCAGCTCAGTCAACAGGCCTGCTTGCAAATCTTCCAAAAAGAGGTTCATACCTCTGGGCGACAGATGGACCCCATCCCCGGTGTAAAGATCATAATTTTGGAGACTAATGGTGGGGTGTCGGATGACCCGCCCCAAAGCCTTGTCAGCAAAGTACCGGGCCACTGCCCTGTTCACCGAGCAACGAGCGCGGTCAAGGGCCTGGAGGTTGATACCCCCCCCTGTAAGCGTGACACGGTATGATGTCCGACCATAGCAGGGTTGTGGCAGGCCACACATAATGCAAATAAGCTAGGTCACTGCAGATCGTATGTTTTAAAGAAAGGCCAGTGACCTGGCCGAAGTCAATGCCCCCGAGGTGCAGCACCAGGACATCAGGCGGTTCAGCATCCCTGATGGAGAAAAGGAATGGCAACAGTTTCCGCCATAACATTCCACGCTTACCATACCACCTGATACATGCGGATGCATGGAGTCCAAGCTGGGGTCCCCACTCTGTCGCCGCAGCTTACTGCGCTGCCCAGTGCACATAGCTGTGGCCCACCAGCCATACTGCCACCGGTGTGCGGCGACACACAGGGTCTGTAAAATAAAAAGATACAGGACAGTGACTTAACTGGTACTCATACTTGAAGAGGGTGAACATATAATTCAAAACACTTTGATCCCCACCTCCCCATATGGCATATATCAGCCTCCGAGTACCCAAATGCAGCTGCAGTAGAAGCAGCTCCTATTCTAAAAGAATGGGTGCCGTAACGAGCCCCGGGGAGGCCAACACTGGACAGTGCCTTACCAGTCACCTTCCAAAATTGAAATTTAGTGAGGGGAGACCCATCCTGGTGGCAGAAAAACGGGCCAGGGTGCGTACCACGCATTGCAAGGAACTCTTGTAGGGCACCAACCGGACAGATGTCTGCAATGGAACATCGTAGCAGTCTTACACCACTGCCTACACCATGCTGATCAACCTTTGAGGACCAAATTCTCAACTGAGCCCACTCATTGTAAACATAGACATCTTCGAGTTCCAGTGCCCTACGCGCCTCATCCGCCTTAGACAGTAGCACCAGCTCACTGATGTGGAGCGCTCCAAAAAAGGCCACCGTGGAAACAGAGCTGCCTCATACCTGTCAAAACACAGGTCATGCCAGCCTCGTGCAAGGTGGGTAAGAACCCCTAGAGAAATAGGGTGGCAATTGTCCGGGCGGCGTCCACGTTCCCGTGTCCACCCCTCCAAAACATGTCGTATACGAAAATCATTCGTGCTGTCAGCAGAGCCCCTCACTTTGGCCATGAATGCCAGTGCTGACAGCCTGGATGCTATGGTGCAGGGAGCTAGGCCCTGACTGTGTAGGTAGACCATAAATTGGAGAACATGTGTAACTGGAATGGGCCACATCTCGGGCAACCGGAGTTGCGCACAAAAAGTCATAAATTGACTAAATGCATGGTGATACACCTTACGCGTGCGGGGCGCCAGCGACATGCCGATCGCCCGGTTCACCTCTCCTTGCCAAACGTCCAAATCTCGTCCGGGAGCGGCGAGGGGAATTCCTCTGCATCCGGAACCAAGGCGCAGAACCGGGGGATCTGCAGGTGGGATAAAGCATCAGCAATATAGTTATTAATACCTGGCACATGTCTGGCCCTGAAGAGCACGTTGAGGCGTAGGCTGCGCAACACAAACTGGCGAACTAACTCCATGACCCTGTGTGATTTAGATGTCTGGGAATTGACAATGTGCACTACCGCAGCATTGTCACACCAGAAATGAACCACTGAATTGGCCCACTCCCCGCCCCATAGCATCAAAGCTCCCAGTATCGGGAAGAACTCAAGGAATGTAAGATCGCATAAACGATCCGTTCCCCTCCAAGCTGGAGGCCATCGGCCGTAGGCCCACCTCCCCTCAAAGTAAATCCCATAGCCCAGGGACCCCGAGGCATCCGACTGAACCTGGAACCTAGGGGAAACCAAAAGGTCAGATCTCCAAAATGATACCCTGTTGAAGTCCCTCAGGAACTTAAGCCAAACGAACATGTCAGCCCTCATGCCCTTGTTCAGTCGGACCCTATGATAGCGCCTGGATAGGCCAGTCATGGCGTCACACAAGCGTCGAGCAAAAGCTCTGCCAGGCATGACCACCCTGCAGGCAAAGTTTAGGTGACCATGGAGAACCTGGAGCTCACGAAGTGACACCTTGCGTTTGGCCAGTAAGGCCAAAACCAATGCAGTGATCCGGGTAACCTTATCCATGGGTAACCTGGATGCCTGCGAGACCGTGTCAATTTCAATCCCCAGAAATGTGAGCTTAGTTGATGGGCCCTCGGTCTTTTCGGGCACTAAAGGGACACCAAGTTCCTGCATTAGCATCTGAAATGTGTTTAGGAGACGCGTGCACGTGTTCCAGCCCCGTTCACCCCCGTTCACCCCCGACCATCGAGGTAGTGGGCTACAGACCGGGACCCAGACCTGCGAACAAAGGCCCACTGAAGGAAGGTGCTAAAACGTTCAAATGCTGAACAGGAAATAGAGTAGCCAAAAGGTATGGCTTTATCAACATAAAATTTCCCTTGGAATTTAAAACCCAATAACTCAAAGTCACCCGGGTGCACTGGCAACAAACGGAATGCCGACTTAATGTCACATTTGGCCAGAAGTGCACCCGGGCCACAAGAGCGCACCATGCGCAGGGCCTGGTCGAATGATGTATACCTGACCAAACAAAGGTCATCAGGAATGGCATCATTGACCGAATGGCCCGCCGGGTATGACAGATGATGAATTAAACAAAACTCCCCAGGGGTCTTTTTGGGCACCAACCCTAAAGGGGAAACCTTCAGATTGGGAAAGGGTGGCATAGGGAAGGGGCCAGCCACCCTACCTGCCTTAACCTCCTTAGCAATACTAATGGCGGCCACCTCCTCCATGCCCTTCAGGGAAAGTAAATTAGGGGCATCTTGTGGGCACCGCTCCCCTCTAAATGGGATGCGGAAGCAACCACTGGAAACCTTTGAGGAGGTACCTAGCATCCTCCCTCCTCGGGTAAGTTGAAAGCCACCGCTCCAACATAGTGACGTTAACTGGGGAGGGGGCCTTTTGAGTGACCAGCTCCCTCAGCGGCAGGTCTGCCCGCCCCTTGTCCACCTCTACCTCTGCCCCGTGGCCCACCAGCTCGTGGACACGCAGCAGCGGCGTGGGGGCCAGCGCAAGAGGGACACTCATGTTTGTATCGGCACTGTTTTCTATTGCATACACCATTGGCCGAGAAGCTCCAACACAGCAGGCGGGCTGGAACCCCCTGCCCCGCCAGCTGGCGGGGGGCCTGAGTTGGAGCAGCTCGCTGGATGGCATGTCCACAATGGTACCTCTCCCCAGGCACCGGGCGCGTGGGGGTCATATACAAAAGCCACAGCTTCTGACAGGGCTCATCCCACCTCATCTCTGGGTGTAAGGGCACTCTCATTCTAAATTCCTCATCGTAAGCCAACCACGATGGGCCAGGAAAATCTACCATTGCCCTGTAAATATTGTCCAAATATTGGACCATATGAATGGCCAGGTCAGGCCGAGCCCTGAGATACACCGCCATATAGATGAGATATGCGGGTAACCAGTTGGCCCATGTGCGTGGTGGCTTGTGACGGCGAGACAGCTCTTTGTCCTTCTCATCCTTCCCCTCTTTCTCCTCCTTGGTGGGTTCCCTGTTCAATAGGGAGAAAATATCGACGTACTCCCCCCGCCAAATCCTTTCCCTCGTTGCCTGGGCCAAATGATCCCCGAGGGGCAAGGAATACCCGGCTGTCGGCAATGCAGACACAGGTACAGCATTGACACGGGGCATCAGGAGAGGAGCCTGGATCGTACCTGCGACACCCGGTGCAGCCCCGGGGGCAGAAACCCCCCCACCCCCTGTGACGGCAGTATGAGGCCAAGCTGCACCCGGGTAAGCCAGGAACTGATGCCCACCCGCCCCGACATTGTGCGGCCATGGCCACTGGAACCCAGCCCCGGAAGAGGAGTGTGATGTGGGCACATTAGCTTGAACCTGATACTCACTGGGTGCACCCCCATGGGCCGGCCCCCGGGGGTTCCGGCCCGTGGCGGGCGTCAGAGCTCATGACCGAAATCGAGCTCTGAGGACACATCCGACCACTACCTGTCTGTAGTGCTAGAGGTACGGGGAGCTGCGAGGCCGCAGCGGGCACAGGCCTGCGCGCCTCAAGCAACTCAACCCGACTGGCCGCCTGCTGAAGGGTGGCGGCTGTCGCGGTCACCGGCTGGCAAAAGGGGGCCCCAGATGGCAATGACGCCCCCCCAATGGGGTTATTGGTGATCCCTAGGGATGCCTCTAGCGCCGCCACGCGGGCCAGTAATGCATCCACCGTTGCAGTTCCCCCTGCATAAAGGGGGCCAGGTGGGCCGGACAGCCCACTGGGCAATGGTCCAGGGCCCATGACTTGAGAGCCCGGCCCTAAAAATGGCCATGCCCAAAACTCCGGCCCATGAGGGGCCTGGGGTAAGCCCTGCTGTGCAACCGCACCAGGCCCTCCCCCCTGCTCAAAGCCCATGGCCGGTAACTGCGGGCCGGGGGCCGAAGCCCCAACCGCACCCGGCCCTCCCCCTGCTCAAAGCCCATGTTCGGCAACTGCGGGCCGGGGGCCGGAGCCCCTGTAGGGCCGGTCTGAGGCTGGAGAGCCGCGGGCCATGGCATGAGCTGCCCCATCCCACCGGTCCCGGTGGGTGCCCCCGTCGAGGGGTCCTGTTGAGGGGGCGCAGTCGTGGTCCTCCGACCCGACTGCAGCCTCCTAGTCGGGCGAGCCGAAGTCGCCATAGCTTTCTTCTTAGGAGGCATAGCAAAGCAGATCCCTTTCCAGGGATCGAAACCGATGGCTGGGAAGCCGAAGATTAAAAGAGGCAAAGATCGCGCTAAGATTTCTGCCGCCCAAAAGGCTTCCCCAGCAAGACGAAGAGCGACGGAGAAAAACTTCTCCTTCTCCGTCGCTTTCACAAAATGGCAGCACAGCTGCCTCGTGGCCACCCCTTTTATAGAGGGGTGGCCACGCCCCCTTAACTACCCGGATGTCTGAGTCCGGGTGGGGGGGCGCAAAGAGCGCGGCAGCCATTTTGGCGCCGCGCTTTCATTCTCACTATATTGCACAGTAAGATAGCTATCATTTACTCCTTTATTGCTGTAGGGAAAGTTCAGACTTGAGTAAGTCCCCACTGATCTATTTTTCTATGATGTGTATGTGTGTGTGTGTTTTGCTCTACTAGGCAGGTGTCTGGTTAGTCATCCAAATGCAAACTAATTGCCCTATTGGCTAGTACTTTATTTTGTTTCTCTTTTTTATCCTTGTACAGCTGAGATCTATTCAAAGAACTGCCTGACCCTGCTAGTTCATAGCTCATAGTTAGCTACTAAACAATGCATTAATCTTATTTATAACTTACAACCAATAATCAATGACTGCCCACTGAGTATCTAGATAGCTAGCCAGCCAGCCCTTAGATTAACTTGCCTACACTTTTACATATACATAAATAATCAGCTATCTAAACTCGAAATGACTTGTCCACTAAAAAAGACATTAGTAAAACTTCCTTGTCTTACCAGTAAAGAGAAAGAGGGATTCCAGAAGCTTACACTATCTTTACTGTTGGGAGCCACAATGTGCTTAAATTCCTGCTTTATCCCTGCAAACATTCTTAGTGTTGGTGATTTAATTTAATTTAATTTAATTTAATTTAATTATCACATTTATATACCGCCCACTCGGCCAAGCCAACTCAGGGCGGTTCACAACAAAAGTTAAAAACACAAGTTAAAACAGTTAAAACAGTTAAAACTACCCACCCCCTAAAAACAAGGGCTGCAGGATCCGAAGGCACCATGGGGAAGAGTTCCTCTACACCAACCACCCAATGGCGGTTACCCTTCCACCTGCACCCCACACTTGACCTGCCAACCAGGTTTTAAGATCTTTTCTGAAAGGCAGCAATTCCGTCCGAAGACGTAGCTCTGTTGGCAGGAGGTTCCAGAGGGCCAGTGCAGACACGGAGAAGGCTCTCCTCCTTGTGCCAGAGAGGCGGGCCCCTCTGGCTGATGGAACAACTAGAAAGCCCCTCCGGTCCGCTCTGGTTGGACGGACAGACGTCCTCAGGGCGATGCGGTCTCTTAGGTAACCCGGCAATTGTTAACTAGGTGATTAAGCAAAATGGGTTCTTAACAAAGAAGAACTGAAGGCAATGCTCTTCATCATAGACATTTATACCAAGTTGTCAATTTATATTACATATTATTTCTCAAGGGAAAAGAAAGTATACAAGACTTCCAGGAATATCAGTTGTCTTCCCTTTGCAGGCGCACCCCCCAAAGAAAGACTCAGACACTGGTATATGGATAAAGGCATTGGGCCACTTTTATTGAATAATGCCCTAGTCCGAATTATAACTTTCAATTGGTGTATTCATCCAATTGTAATTCTTAAGGCAAGCAGGCTGCAGTAACACTGGTAAGGTTCCTCCCAAAATTGCCAATGGCAATTGGCTACAGTGTATCCATTTGTATCAATTTGTTTGTTGACACAAACAAATTGTTGACCGGAGTCAATAAACTATCTACTGACCCCACCCTATGATGTGTATCCGTCAAATCACGAGGTGATGCATGCTGAAAAGCTCCTGCCATCACCCCTTGCCTGGTTCATCATTGACCGGTCAAAGCTATTACACCTGTACCTGTCTAAGTGTTGGCCAGTCAATTGCGAACCTGCCGGATACCTCTGGGTCATAAATCTTTACCTTACCAGTGCTACCCGCCACACGGGGAGGCGTCCATGATGACTCACCGCCCCCCCCCCAGACCGTCAGCTTGGTCGCCAGGCCTGCTTGCACCACACCCAGAAAGAGGTACATACCTCCAGCCGACAGGTGGACCCCTTCTCCTACCTACCAGCAAAAACTTTTTGTAAGCCTATCCGCAGGTGTCCAATGGCTGTCCCCCAGCCATGCTCAGCAAGGGACCGAGGAACAGCCCTGTCCACTGACTGCCGGAACAGTCTGAACCACGGAGATCCACGTCTCCCCTAAATTGGTGTCTTGGCACGATGTTAGACCATAGCGACCATGTGTAAGCCATACATGATATAAAACACCAGGTCACTGCCCCTCGACAGTTTATGAATAGCAGTGATCCGTATAAGATCATTGCCGCCGAGGTGCCTAATAAGAACATCGGGCGGTCCAGCATCCCTGACGGACATCAGGAATGGCCACAGTTCCCACCCCCTTGTGCCGCGCATACCATACCATCGCATACATGCGGATGCACACAGCCCAAGTCGGGGTCCACTCTCTGTCACCGCAGCATATAATGCTGCCCAGTGTACATAGCTGTGGCCCACCAGCCCCACTGCCACCGGTGTGCAGAGACACACAGCATCTGTAAAAGAGGAGAGGAGGTGAAGGACATAGCTAGGTACTCATACAGTAAGGGGACGTACATATAAGAAACTACGCGTACACACATATCCACCTCCGAGTACCCCAAACGTAGCCGCGATCAACGTGACACCTATCCTAAATAAATGGGTGCCAAAACGGGCCCCACACCACGAAGCGCAGCACCGGTCACCCTCAGTAACTTTACTTTGGTATGGGTAGACCCATCCTGGTGGCAGAAAAACAGGCTGGGGCGCGCAGCAGGCACTGTCGAAAATTCATGTAGGGCACCAACCGGACAGATGTCTCAATGAAATCGTGAAGCAGTCTAACTCCACTGCCTATGCCGTGCTGAACAACCTTTGAGGACCGTATCCCCAATTGAGCCCACTCATGTGTGACAAAGACATCGTCGAGTTCCAGTGCCCTACGAGACACATCCACCTTACACAGATGGTACCCAACTCTGGCACCCACTCACTGATGCAGAGCGCTCCCCAAAAGGCTACCGTGGTAGCTGCGTGACCAAGAGCCACTTCACACCTATCCAAACATAAGTCATGCCAGCCTCGTGCAAGGTGGGTCAGAAACTCTGGCGAACTGGGGTGGCGTGTGTCCAGGCGGCGGACACGTTCACATGTCCACCCCTCCAAAACACGATGCAAGCGGAAGTAACTCACGCAGTCATTGACCCCCCCCCCACACACACACGTTGGCCACAAATGCCAGTGCCGAAAGCCTGAAGGCTATAGTATGGGGGGCCAAACCCTGACTGCGAAGATAAACATGCATTGTATAACCTGGTCCACTGATATTGACCATACTAGAGGTAACTGTAGGTAACCGCAAAAAGTTCTAAATCGTATGAAAGCATGTTGATATGCCTTACGCGTGTGAGTTGCCAATGACATGCCCGGTTCACCTCTCCTCGCCAAACGTCCAAATATCGGCCGGGAGTGGTGAGTGGAACTCCTCTGCTTCTGGAGCAAGGCACGGAACCGGGGGATCTGCAGGCGGGATAAAGCATCATTAATATCGTTATTAATACCTGTAACATGTCTGGCCCCGAACAGCACATTTAGGCATATGCTTCTCAAAAAGACTTGACAAACCAATGCCATGACCCTGGAGGATTCGCACGTCTGGGTGTTGACAATGTGCACCACTGCCGCATTGTCACACCAAAAATGGACCACTGAGTTGGCCCACTCATCACCCCATAGCATCAGTGCTCCCCAATTTGGGAAGAAACTCAAGGAAGGTAAGATCGCGGAGGTGATCCGTGCCCAGCCATGCATGAAGCCCTTGGCCATAAGTCCCCCTACCCTCAGAGTAATCCCCCATAATCCAGGGAGCCGGAGGCTTCCAACCGTACTTGAAATCTAGGGCAGACCATAAGGTCTGATCTCCAGGAAGAGACCCCATTAAATCCCTGGAGGAATTTGAGCCAGACCGGAAGGTCTGCCCGTATGCTCCTGATCAGCATACGGGGTGTAACCACCCTGCAGGCAAAGTTAAGGTGGCCATGAAGTAGCTGCAGCTCACGAGGGGACACTTTATGTTTGGCAATCAATGCCAAAATCGCTGCAGAGATACGAGCCACCTTATCCATGGGTAACCCGGATGCCTGTGCGACAGAGTCAATTCCAATACCTAAATATGTGAGCTTAATAGCTGGGCCCTCGGTCTATTCAGGCGCTAAGGGGACACCCAGTTCCCACATGAGTGTCTGAAATGAAGTGAGGAGATGCGTGCACGTGTCCAAGCCCCGTTCACCCCCGAACCAAAAGTCATCGAGGTAATGGGCTAGAGACTGGGACCCCGACATGTGAGCCAAGGCCCACTGAATGAAAGTACCGAATCGTTCGAATGCTGAACATGGAATAGAGCAGTCAAAAGGGACGGACCTATCTAAGTAAAATTCCCCTTGGAACCCAAAACCCAATAGCTCAAAATTCCCTGGGTGCACTGGCAATAATCGGAAAGCCGAGTGCATATCAGACTGTGCCAGGAAAGCACCGGGACCGCATGAGCGTACCACCCTTAGGGGCTGAACAAACGACGTTTTCCTGACTGAAAAGGGACAGCAGGAACGGCATCACTGACCAAAGAACCCACAGGGTAAGCTAGATGGAGGATTAGACGACATTCACCCAGGTTCTACTTCGGTACTAGCCCCAGAGGGGAGACCTTCAAATTAGGGAAAGGTGGTTCCAAGAAGGGGCCCGCTTCTCTCATAGCCTCAACTTTCTTACCTGTGCTCAGTGCAGCAACCTCCTCATTACCTTTCAAGGGAACTAAATTAGTGGCATCTTGGGGCCCCTAACACCCCAAATGGAATACGAAAGCCCCATTGGAAACCCTCCAGCAGGTACCACACATCATCCCTCCTTGGATAAGCTGAGAGCCATTGCTCCAGCATGCGTACACTAATTGGGGAGGGGGGCTTTGACATGGCTAGTTCCGTCAGATGGAGACCTGATTGCCCCCTGTGCACCCCTACCTCTGCCCCATAACCCACCAACCCATGGGCACGCGGAGGCGGCGTAGGGGCCAGCGCAAAAGGGGACACTCATGTCGGTAACGACACTGGTGCTTAGTACGCACGTCGCTAGCTGAGCAGGTCCAACACAGCAGGCGGGCTGGAACCTCCTGCCCCACCAGTTAGTGTGGAGGCTGTGTTGCAGCAGCCCGCTGTACAGCATAACCACAATGGTACCTATCACCAGGCACCAGTCATGTGGGAGTCATGTACAAGAGCAACAATTTCTGACAGGGCTCATCCCACCTCATCTCAGGATGTAGGGCCACCCTCATCCAAATTCCTCATCGTAAGCCAACTACGACGGGCCCATGAAATCAACCATCGCCCTGTATATATTATCAATGGATTGAACCATCGGGATGGCCCAATCAGGCCAGGCCCTGAGGCATACCACCATATATAAGGTATGCCGGCAACCACTTGGCCCAGGTGCGCGGTGGCTTACGATGACGGGACAGCTCTTTGTCTCTGTCGTCCTGTCCCTCTCTCTCTTCCTCAGTGGGCTCATGGTTCAATAGGGAGAATATATCCACGTACTCCCCTCACCAGATCCTATACCTCGTGACCTGCGACAAATGATTACCCAGGGGCAAGGAATAACCAGCCGTCGGCAAAGCCATCGTCGGCACATTCTGTATAGAGGGCATACGCAGCGGGACCTGGACAGCCCCTGCGATGCTCGGCACTGCCCCAGGGGTGGACACCCCCACCAATAACGAGGGACCATTTTGAAACCATGGATACTGGGATAGGATGGTAACTGATGCCCGCTCGCATCAACTTGACGAGGCCAGGGCCACTGAACCCCACCACTGTAAGTGGGCTGTGGTGTTGGTGCACTTAAATTGAACCTGATACTCACTAGGTGCACCCCTGTGAGCCGCCCCCACCGGGGTTTCTGGCCCACGGCGGGCGTCGGAGCTCGCGACCGGAATCGAGCTCTGGGATAACCCCCGACTGCTCCCAGCCTGGAGATCAGGTCGAACGGGGAGCTGTGAGATACCAGCTGGGGCCGGCCGGACCGTCTCCAGCAGCTCGACCCGGTTGGCCGCCCGCTGAAGCATAGTGGCTGGCAAGGTAGCTGGGATCGACGAAGGGGCCCCTGTTGAAGAAAGAGTAGCACCCCCCTCTGAAGGAGGCTGTGCAATGCCCAGGGATGCTTCCAGCACTGCTATCCGTGCTAACAGAGAATCCACTGCCCCAGAGCCCCCAGTACAAAGTGGGCCGGGTGGGCCGGATGGCCCACTAGTCAGTTGAGGAAAAGGCAACCCAAAAGGAGAGCCAGGGCCAGAATAGGGCCCTGCCCAAAACTCCGGCCCATTGGGGGCCGGAGGAACAGTGGGTTGGACACCCGCACCAGCCCCCCCCCGGGCTGCCCTGTCCCATGCCCAGCAAAGGCGGGCCAAGGGCCGAAGCCCCGGAGGGGCCGACCTGTAGCTGACCAACTACCAAGCTGGAACCCAGCTGCCAAGTGGTAGCCTGACCAGCCCCACTGGTCCCAGTGGGCAAGGCTGGCACATCGCCCTGCCGTGGGGGCGCAGCCCTGGTCCTTTGACCCAAAGGCTGGCCCCCATCTGACACAGGGCCGGTAAAAGTTCTTCCCCTTGGCTGCGGCTTCAGCTCCGGGGCCTTCCGCTTGGGAGCCATGTCTCCCTAGGAGAAGAAAGTCGCATTAGGATCCCTATCCAGGGATCGAACTCCTAGCGTTTAAGCACCGCGGCAGCCAAGCAATCCAAGGCTCCGGGTGCTTCGATCCTCCCTTCCCAGCCGGGAAACGAATTGCAAAGGCTCGATAGCCGAAGACTAATAAGGAAAACAGCAACGGAGAAAACTTCTGCTCTCCTTTGCTATTTCTAAAATGGCAGCTCGTCTGCCTCGTGGCCACCCCTTTTATAGAGGGGTGGCCACGCCACCTAACTCACCCGGATGTCAGAGTCCGGGTGGGCGGGGGGCGCAAAGAGCGCGGCGGCCATTTTGGCGCTGCGCTTTCATTGTCAGTTTATGTATAAAGTGTGTGTGTGTGGGGGGGGGGATACTGCATATAGAATATGTGTTTACTCCCAAGGAAGGAAGCTTTCTAATAAAATATGTTTATGAAATATGTGATTCAAAGGACTGCATTGCTACACTTGTCTACATAAACAAATAGATTCAAGAGCACAGTGCTCAGACAGTTAAATCTAAATATCTCAAAAGCTGTCCTCATTTTTATTATTCCACATTTCTTACATTTGTTTTAAATTGACTGAATTATTACTGTAAATATAGATAGAGTGGGAAATGAGGTCATGTCTTTTGGTAAACAATTTCATTCCACAGAAGAGAGAAATTAAAATGCCATAGAGTTTGTTTCACAATGTATTGATTTAGATACTTGCAAAGTTTTGTTTTGTTTATTGTATAAAGGATCCACCCCGAGACTTGTGCAGATTATAGCTTCAGTGCCACAAATGTTTTGTAAGTGATACTTCCTCCTGTGACATTCACATTAATTCACATTAGACCTCATTATTAGGCTTTATCATGAGAACATCTCTTTTGCAAGATATTTTCCACAATAACGGCAACTGCAGTGGCTCAAGTGGCTAAGACACTGACTGGGAGGTGGAAGGTCAGCTGTTCGATTCCCGAGTACTGCAGGACGGAATGAGCTCCCGTCTTTGTCCCAGCTGCTGCCAACCTAGTTGTTCAAAAGCAAGAAATTGCATGTAGATAAATAGGGACCACTTCGGTGGGAAGGTAAACAGTGTTCCGTGTGCTCCGGTGTCTAGTCATGCCTGCCACATGACCATGGAAATGTCTGTGGAAGCACAGTGCTGGCTCTTCGGCTTTGAAACAGAGATGAGCACTGCACCCTAGAGTCAGATATGACTGGCTTTCAAGCAAGGGAAACCTTTACCTTCACCTAATGGCAAGTACCCTTTATTGGAAGGGAGGTGAATAAGGGCTGTGTGTTTCATGTCAGAGATTACTCTGAGTTGAAAGGATTTCTGCAGGGGACGCCCAAATGAGGCTCCTTTCAGGAGACAGGAGTTGGGCCAGTAAGCAAGAGCTGAAGGCACACAGGAGGTAGAAGTGTAGAACAGATAGAGGTTGGAGCCTTAGGTCCAAGGAGAAGGAGAGCTGAAAAGCAAGTCTGGGGTCAGAAATGACACTGAATAGCAAACAAGAATGTGCAAGAAAAAGGCTCAGTCTAACCCATTCAGAAAGTCTTCTAACCGCCATCACTTAATTCAAGGCTACACAATTGGTCCACAGAATCAATCTACATTCCACTTCTTCTGTCCCCACCTAGGATGGACAATGGTATGTGACCAAAAACAACAGACATCGCTCCTCTCCACTCAAAAACAAATTTTCAGAATTTGCAATGTAAATTCAAATTAATATATACAAATCTACACTTAATAACCATAACATCAGCAGCAATATGATATAACTCCACAGAGTGGAAAATTAGGACTGTGTCTGCTAACCTGGTGCTATTGATGCTGCTAATATCCAACATGCTATATAGCTCTTCCTTCATCCTATCACCATACATTACTTAACAAAGGTTAACTCACTTATGTCTTCATAGCTCCACCTTCATTCTATCTAAAGACGCATTCAGTGTAACCCTATCAATGTCTACCGAGAAATTAGACTCTCCTGCTAATAATGATTTTATACTATATTAGGAACACACAATATGATGCATTACTTTTCTGAACAGGGAAATCATAATCATTATATGGTTCCTACAAACTAATTAGTAACACAACGAGGTCCTTTTAAAATTATGTTCCAAGCTTTGTTGAACACACTGACATTAAATGTACAAACTGCTCTTAGTCATAGACTAAATTAATAAATTGATGTATAAATTGATGCCATGAAGCCTTATGCCTATGTCTGACAAAGTGGACTTGATCCACAAAAGTTAACATTAAAATACAGTTAGTCTCTAAAGTGACACAATGTGTTTTTGTTTTGTTTACACTTTAATAAATCCATGCATTCTGTCAGAAGACTGGATTCCAAAAGGACCAGTAAGCTCAAATGTTAGAAAATAATGGGGAAAATTGGGATTTTACCATCACCTTGACTGAAAGTAGTTATATATAGTAAAAATAGTACTTTCTGTCTTCAGTGTTCAGTTTGAACACAAAAATTCTTTTTTCTAAAGATGAGTTATTCTGCTGCATCTCTCCCTTTACTTCGTCATCACCCAACCCATTTTATAACAATGAAACACTGTGTAGTATAAATTTAAAAAGAAGCACAAAAAACTTATTAAATAATAACTGAAATCCTGCTAACAAGTTATTATATTAGTTTTGTCATTTTTTACTCAACTGTCAGGGAAGGAGAAATGGCCTAGGAAACTTGCTACTCCTTCTCCAAGGCATGAGCTTTGTTTAGCCTGGTGCCTGAACTGAATTTCAGATAATTTCTTAGTACTCCAGACATGAGGCCTAGCAGCATGTTCATATTGGCATATGGAAGGTTAGCTGGGGGTGAGTGGGCATCCATGTATATGTAATGTGTATTTTTCTGGGGGCGGGGTTATGTAAACTTTATAAAGGGCTCAATGTGTGTCTTCCTCTCTTTATATTGCCCCCACCAACACCTTTATCACTAACATTGTCTTTTCTGATCAGTTCTGTATTCTCATTATATGTGCAAGGTAGATTTTCCTCAGTTTACTAATTTTTGATGTAGTGAGAGCTCAGGCTTGAACTGATCAAGGACTCATTTACCTGTATCTGCCTTTCTGATAGTCCATAGTATATGTACTGTAAGGCTTTCCTCCAACACTACATGCCAAATGAGCTGATCTCCTCCACCTCCATCTTTTTTCACTGTCCTCTTTTACATAAAATGGATGATTTTGACCAATGGTATCCAGACACAATCTTTGTACCTCCCAGTTTCTTCTTTTTTATTATTATTTCAAAGGTGAAGGGATGTCTTTTGGGGGAAAAATGCAGACAATATGCTCATAGAACTTTTGAGCCTACCTAGCTTTTTGTCCTCAGGTTGCATATCTGAAAGAAAGGGGTAGGAAATTGGAAGATAGCTTTATAGTTTGCCTTCTGCAGAACAAGCATGGCAACATTAGTGCACCCAAGAGGTTAAAGAGTGTGCATGTTTCTTTGTTGTATGTATTTCACTCACTCGCAACTGTGCTTCACTATTTCACTAAGTCCAAAACAGCCTTTCAAAATATTTGGCAGAGAGGAACTACAGCCACATCCCAGCTGTTCTTGATTGTGCTCTCCACTGGTATCTCTAGTACAGATCATGTGCTCATCTTCTGGAATCTTCCAGCATTAAATAGTTCTACATGAAAATGCTGTTGGAAGTTATGTGTAGTTTATTTATTTGTTTGTTTTATTCTATTTCTATAGCCGTCCTATTGCCGAAGCAACTCTAGACGGCTTACAATCAACCATAAAAAAACACTCAAGTATAAATACATCCTTACAGCAATTAAAATCATACAAACATTTTAGATTTAAAAGCCATTAAAGTACCCTCCCAATATTCACAATAGGTTAAAAGTAAAACCCGAACGGCCTTTCATACAAGCCAGTGGGGGGGCTACCCCACCAGCAGCACCCTACACCTGCTGAGCCAGCCAAGTTTTCAGGCCTTTCCTGAAGGTCAATAGCTCTACCTGGAGGCATAGTTAGGTCATCAGGAGGTTCCTCAGAGCCAGAGCAGATACCGAAAAGGCCCTCCTTCTGATGCTAAAGAGGCTCACCCAATTGAATCATTAGGGAGCCCCTCCAGTCTGCTCTGGTGCTCTGGTATGTATAATTAAACCTCTATTTTATAAAGCCAAGAAAGTCAATTCTTCAAAATCCTCTGGTTTATGAATGTGGGATATGTTGTTCAAAATGCAAGAAAGTTGTCTGATATCACTGCATAAAATCATGCCTACATTACCAGCAGAAAAAAAGGACACCAAGCTTTACACAGCAAATGGCAGCCTGAATGTTGACAACATCAATAGCAGCAGTCAAGAAGGTCTACAGGATGCTCTCTTGTGCTCACTACCATACACACAAATACACCAAGCAGGTGAAAGTCCCATAATTTGTCTCCTTTCCCCCCTTCAATTAATAACATCTCACCCAAACACACGGCAGACATCATGAATGTTTTTCCAACTGGTTCTGTGGATATCTATTGTTTGGAAAATATGGATGATCATCAAGTGTTGTGGCAAACCTGCTGGTATTTCATGTGGGTTTATAGAACCAGAGGTTCACAATTGATAGAGTTTGCTGATCCATTCATCTTGACATAGAGCAACAGAGCAATTAATACAGAAATATGGTAGGGAGATTTTGAACTTGATTTAACATAATGTTTTCAATTCCAACAACCTGGGCACAAAAGAAGGAGGAGGAGCAGGAGGAGGGAGGAGGAGGGAGGAGAGTGATATAAAATGAGGCTTTGCTACAAATATCAATACCTTTCCTTTGGCCTTCTTTTAAAATCTGGATGTCTTGCTCTCCATTCTTGAGCATAAAAGAACATTGATGTTGAAGGAACATGGTTAGAACCCTTTTCTCAATATAGGCATCTGGGAGTACTGTGCATTGAATTGCATGGAGTAGAAACATTTCAAATTCATGAAAATTCATAGGGGACTAACAATGCAATAACCTCCAGCTGTACAGATGTGTTCTTGATTTCACTCAGGTAATCTGAAAGACAGATTTCTTCTGGGCATTTTGATTAATTTGTGCCTTCAAGCAATAGATAACTAGAGAACATGCTTGAAAAACAGCTCTGACAAGTTCTTTGTGTTTAGGCAAGAAGAGGCAGAACAGAAGGGTAGCCATGTAAATGTCACCATCCTTGTTATGTGAGACTTCTCATTGCATATCTATTCTTGCAAGTATCTGTTGCACTTAGAGAGTAGGCGACTGGCCATGGTGACTTAAATGATATTAGCTTGTTAACTAGAGTATGATGAAGGGAATTAAGATTTTCATTGAACAAATCCAATTTTCTGTGTCGCTCTTGAAACCATCAGTTGCAGAAGTATTTTCATCCTGCTTTTTGCATCTCTGTCACAGCTGCTGGACACAAGCTTTTCTAGTTCTAATGGGGGCATGATAGGAAGAACAGCACCCTAAGGGAAAGATTATTTTTCTCAAATATATATTTATATATATCCAGAGACAAACAAGATTACCATTCCTACCCTAAGCACATTACTTGAAAATAATTCTCATGGATTTCCAAGTAATGTGCTTACGATCAGGGTGGCAAACACATCTTGATCTAGCTGTAGACTGGAAAGCCAAAAGAAACAACATTATTGGAAACCCAAAGTAAAATAATTTTGGAAAGTGCAATTTACCTGGAATTATGCTAAAACCCGTCTTCTAAAAATCAGATATCCAAATTTTACACATTTTCCATGGCAAGCTGAAACATTTCCAAGATGTTGGGGGAAATGATCCATCTGACAAACCTATTT
Organism: Bradypodion pumilum; assembly: GCA_035047305.1. Taxonomy (NCBI): domain Eukaryota; kingdom Metazoa; phylum Chordata; class Lepidosauria; order Squamata; family Chamaeleonidae; genus Bradypodion; species Bradypodion pumilum. The sequence goes on from JAWDJD010000001.1 coordinate 432,752,477, forward strand.
CACCAAATAAGGCTGCAATGAACATTTACACATTTCAGCTGGAGAAAGGCAGTGTTTTCATTCACCCTGCTATGTTTCCTGAAAGAAGCTATACATTTGCTCTTTTGTTCCTTTTTGCTGTCACTTTTGCCATAAATCTGTTGCAGTTTCTATGTAATTTTCTTTTTGGCTGGAGAGCTTCATAGAGCAATCCAAGACAATCATAAATTCTATAAGCAATATTCATGTATTTGTTTCTCCACATGAGAAAGTGGCTGAATACACAGGTCAGCCCCTCACCCTTCCCACGAGGGTGAAAAAGTAGGCTGCTGTCTAGGGAAGGTTATGATAGAGCAATCATGAAGGTCTGAAAATGAGTTGTTGACTGTAGTCACATCAATCCGGTTACAGAACTCAAAGCAGTCTAAAGTCATTCAGGGCTTCTGATCAGGCTGATATCATCATGTTCAGTGAATCATAGTTTCAGCTACTGTTCACAGGTTTCTTGGAAACACAAGGATTTTAGAAAGGGTGAAGATGGGACTGGCACATACCTGTCAAATATCCCAGATTGGCAAGGAAATCCTGTATTTTGGCATGCATTCCTCCCCTTTCCCGGCACCGTCCCGTATTTAGAACAGTGGGGAAAGGGGTTACTGCATGCACATGTGCATGCAGAACCCATCTGTGCATGCGCAAAGGGGTTCTGTGCATGCACAATGGAGTTTTTCCTGCACATGCGCACCAAGGCCAGAGCAGTTCCTGTATTTTCTGGAGCGGCGCTTGATGGGTATGGACTGGCACACTTTTATCCAGCCCTATCTACTCAAATATGTACATATCTACTTGTGTATAGTGTCTAAATAGGGATGCAGTGACTATATTACTGCTACACAACCAATGACTTCAAATGTTCATTCTATTCATATTTAATCAAAATTATATTCTCATATGGTTGAAGGCACTTGCTTTCAAATATGTATACATGATGCAATTGGAATGGCCCCAGCCATCATATTATGCAGCAAAACAAAAAAACAAAACAAAATGGTACAGACAGATTGCTGACTAGCACTAGTTACAGGGAGCATGTACGAAAGCTTCACTTACTGGCCGTCTGTTTTCAGGCTCAATTCAAAGTCCTGGTTATTACCTATAAAGCCTTCTGTGCCTTGGGTCTAGGCCAGGGGTACCCAAACCTTTTAAGCCAGGGCCTGGTTCATGGTCCCTCAGACTGTTGAGGGGTTGTACTGGTGGTTAGAACATCCACCCTGCTAGGGAACACTGGCAGGGACACTGCAAGCCAAACAGAGGGAACAAGAATTGAGGCAGAGGTGGCCGCAGTGAGGGAGGGGCCAGATGATTTGACGCCATGGGCCAGATCCAGTCCACAGGCAGTAGTTTAGGGACCCTTGTTCTAGGCTATCTGAAGGGCAAAAATGGGTGTGGCCAAATCTGTGGGTGTGGCCAAATATAGCCATGTGACTTGCTGGGCTCTAGTCATGCCTGCCACATGGCCATGAAAATGTCTGCAAACACGGACAGCACTGGCTCTTTGGCTGTAAATGGAGATGAGCACTGCACCCTAGAGTTGGATACGACTGGCAGATTTTACTTTCTTAGGATCAAAGATCGCTGCAGATGGTGATTGCAGCCATGAAATAAAAAGGTGACTGATGCTTGGGAAACAAGCTATGAGAAACCTGGGGAACATAGTTAAAAGTAGAGGCATCTCCTTGCAAACAAAAAATTGCATAGTCAATGCAATGGTATTCCCGGTGGTAATGTATGGGTGTGAGAGCTGGACTATTAGGAAAGCTGAGTGCAGAAAAATGGATGCCTTTGAAATGTAGTGTTAGAAATAGGTCGATCCTAGAAGAAATCAACCCTGACTGTTCATTAAAGGTCAAATAGTAAAGATGATGCTAAAGTACTTTGGACATCAAATGAGAAGAGAGGATTCACTTGAGAAGGCCTTGATGGTGGGAAAGGTGGAGGACAAAAGAAGGGGTGGCCAAAAATAAGATGGCTAGATGGTATTGTAGATGCAATGGGCACAAAGCTGTGTGGGCCAAAGAACCCTTTCCCCATCTTCTTGGGGGACTTTTGTTTTGTTTTCTTTCTTGTTTACTCAGTGGCTTTAGTGACTAAGATGCTGACTGGGAGGCAGAGGGTCAGCAGTTCGATTCCCGAGTACTGCAGGACGGAATAAGCTCCCGTCTTTGTCCCAGCTGTTGCCATCCTAGCAGTTTGAAAGTGATCAGTTCATATAGTGAATCCCCCCCTCTCTCTCATATAGTGATCAGGCAACAACCCCCCCCCCAATTAGTGTGGAGGAGCAAGGGATTAATTCCCTCCATCTCTCTCATATAGTGATCAGGCAACCCCCCTCCCACTGATCTGCCCCTGCATATATGAAATATATCGCTCACCTAGAGTAGACTCCTGCTCCCAGCAGCCAAAACGAAGCCTTCAGGACCATATGGCTTGCAGGAAAGGGAACATAAGAACATAAGAACATAAGAACAGCCTTGCTGGAACAGGCCACAGCCCATCCAGTCCAGCATTCTGTCTCACACAGTGGCTCACCATTTCCTTCAGGGTATTCCCAAGCAGATGCCTTCACCTGCTTAGGATTCCCTGGAAATGATATTGAGAGATATCCTGCCTATCTCTCCAACCCGGAGGTTGTCCTTAAGTATCCATAATTATAGCCATTGATACTCTTCTCCTCCATGAACTTGTCTAATCCTTTCTTAAAGCTGTCAAGACTGACAGCTGTCACCACTTCTTCTGGCAGGGAGTTCCATAGACCAGTAATCCTCTGGGTGAAAAAGTACTTTCTCTTATTTGTTTGAGAACTAGTACCCAAAAGTTTCATGGAGTGTCCCCTAGTTCTAGTATTATGCGATAGGGAAAACAGTTTTTCCTTATCTACTTTGTCCACACCGTGCATGATTTTATAAACTTCAATCAGGTCACCTCTTAGACGTCGTCGTTCAAGAGTGAAGAGGCCCAACCGTTGCAGCCTCAGATGGTAAGGAAGGTGTTCCAGTCCCCTAATCATTCTGGTTACCCTCCTCTGCACTTTTTCCAGCTCCATAATATCCTTCTGGAGGTATGGCGACCAGAACTATACACAGTATTCCAGATGGGGCCTCACCATAGATTTATAAAGAGGCAAAATGACACTTGCTGACTTATTTTCTATACCCTTCCTAATGATCCCTAGCATTGAGTTTGCTTTTTTCACTGCTGAGGCACACTGGGTTGACACCTTCATTGAGTTGTCCACCAGGACACCAAGGTCCCTTTCCTGGTTTGTCTCAGAGAGTTCAGACCCCATCAGTTTATAAATGTAATTGGGGTTCTTTGCCCCAACATGCATCACTCTGCACTTACTAATGTTGAAACTCATTTGCCACTGTTTTGCCCACTCCCCCAGTGTCGAGAGATCCCTCTGGAGCTCCTCACAATCTCTCACAGTTTTCACTACCCTGTATAATTTAGTGTCGTCAGCAAATTTGGCTACCTTGCTTTTTACTCCTACCTCTAGATCATTTATGAAGAGGTTGAAAAGCAGGGGTCCCAGTACTGAACCTTGGGGAACCCCACTCTTTACTTCCCTCCACTTGGAGAAGTGTCCATTTAGTGCTACCCTCTGTTTCCTGTCCCTTAGCCAGTTGCTGATCCAGGACAAGACCTGTCCCTTTATTCCATGACTGGTAAGTTTATTCAAGAGCCTTTGGTGTGGGACCTTGTCAAAAGCCTTCTGAAAGTCCAGATAAACAATGTCAACTGGATCCCCCTTATCCACATGCTTGTTGACACTCTCAAAAAATTCCAACAGATTAGTGAGGCATGATTTGCCCTTGCAAAAGCCATGTTGGCTCTCCTTTAGCAGCGCCTTCGCTTCTATGTGCCTATTAATTCTATCTTTTAGGATGGTTTCCATCACTTTACCTGGGACACATGTCAAACTGACAGGTCGGTAATTTCCTGGATCACCCCTGGATCCTTTTTTGAAAATTGGTGTTACATTCGCTACCTTCCAGTCATCAGGCACAAAGCCTGATTTGAGGGAAAGATTATATATTTTGGCTAGGAGATCAGCAATTTCATCTTTAAGTTCCCTGAGAACTCGTGGATGGATGCCATCTGGTCCTGGTGATTTGTTAGTGTTTAGTTTAGCAAGACATGCAAGGACCTCCTCCCTGGTTATTTCTATCTGGCTTAATTCTTCGCTTTCCCTCCCTACGAAGATAGGCTCTGTTTTGGGCATGTGGCCTCTGTCTTCTTCAGTGAATACTGAAGCAAAGAATTCATTGAGTCTCTCTGCAATCTCTGTTTCCTCTTTAATAACCCCTTGCCTTCCATTGTCATCTAATGGTCCAATGGCCTTCCTAGTTGGGTTCTTACTTCTAATGTACTTAAAGAAGTCTTTGTTATTTCTCTGAGTATTTTTAGCTATACGCTCCTCAAAGTCTTGCTTTGCTTTCCTGATTGTTGCCTTGCATTTGTTCTGCCAGAATTTATGTTTCTGCCTGCTGTCCTCATTCGGACAAGCCTTCCATCTTCTAAATGAGCTTTTCTTGCTCTTGATCACTTCCCAAACAGCTCCTGTAAGCCACATCGGAGTCCTCTTGGACCTGGCAGTGCCCTTTTTCCTTTTGGGTATGCATTCCAATTGGGCCTCTGTTATTGTTTTTGTAAACAGCCTCCATGCCTCTTGGAGTGTTTGGACTCTCTCAATTTTCCCTTTCAGCTTCTTTTTTACTAGTTTCCTCAACTTTGGGAAATTTCCTTTTTGAAAATTTAAGGTCTCTGTGTTAGAGAAAGAGAAACCCCCACACACACCTTCTCTCTCTCTCCTTCCACAAGCAAAAAGCCTGCCACACAGCGACCTTTGGTGGCCAGAAAAAATACTGCAGCTTCACCTGTGAGGGCTCCGGTCAGGATCTTTTTTTAAAAAAATACGGGGAAATTATTAAAATGGGAGGGGGCGGGAAGAGGGGTAAAAATAAGGGGTTTTCCCTGGAAAAATAGGATAGTTGACAGGTATGCTCTCAATTCCACAACCTTTTGAAGCTCATTTTGTGAGAACACAAGGGGCCATCTCAGTGGCTGATCTCAGCCTTTGGAATGCACTGCCCTGAGAAGCCAAGATACCCCCTCTTTCTTGTCCTTCCATCATCAAGTTGTGGCCAGATATAGGATATTTAACAAACTGGCTGGTTCAGATTGAGGTGCAACCCCACAAACAGTAAGAGCACCAGATTTGTCCCTGTGCTACTCTATAGCAGAATATGCTAGTGATGTATGGTATAAGACCGTGATGATGAACCTTGGCACTCCAGGTGTTCTTGGACTTCAATTCCCAGAAGCCCAAGTCTCTGCATACACACAGTCCCATTCATGTGTATTCACAGAGACTTGGTATTCTATGAATTGAAGTCCAAGAACACCTGGAGTGCCAAGGTTCACCATCACTGGTATAAGACAACACATACCAAAACAAATGGATGTAACTCTAAATGAATCATGTGGGATTACTACTACTACTACTACTACTACTACTACTACTACTACTACTACTACTACTACTACTACTACTACTACTACTACTTCCTCCACTCCTTCGGGTGTTGAGGGAAGGATTATTACTGGCTGCCTGAAACTTGTCTCCATAGAAAAAGTCTGCTAGCAAATAATGACCTTACTCTTCGGCTTTGAAACACAGATGAGCACTGAACCCTAAAGTCAGATATGACTGGCTTTCAAGCAAGGGAAACCTTTACCTTTACCTTAAGGTAATGAAGCATCAGACACATCCATGTCATGAAACCAATCTCCAGCTGAGGTTGGTAAAATGAGTACCCAGCATAATGGGGGCAAAATGATAATTACCTTGTGAACAACCAGAGAGTGCACTAAGCACTATGGGGTGATATATAAGTATAACTAGCTGATTGCCCTGCCTTGCCGGGGGTATTGATTTGTGTTGTTGGTGGGGTGGTTTCGGGGGTGGCAAATGGGAAGAGAGGATTTACTTGAGAAAGTCTTGATGCTGGGGAAGGTTGAGGGCAAAGGAAGAAGGGGGGACGGCCAAAGATGAGAGGGATAGATGTTATTGTGGTCACAATGGGCAGAGGGATGGACGGGCTGAGGAGGATGGTGGAGGACAGAGGTGCGTCCCCAGGCGGGAAGTAGCCTTCCTGTCAACTTAACTCTCGGCTGTGCTATTTTGAAGCTGGCCTTGAAGGAGCGAGGCGGAGGGGAAAGCTGATAGGCTGCTATTCATCTGGGGTGGTGTGTCCTCAGGTGGGAAGTAGCCTGCCTGACAACCTCCTTCTTCGCCTCACTGTTTCAAAGCCAGACTCAAAACATTGAGGTGGAGGGGGGAGCTGACAGGCCACTTTCCATCTGGGCTGGCACTTTCCCGGGCAGGAAGCAGCCTGCCAATTTCTCTCTTCACCTTGCTGTTTCGAAGCTGGGCTCAAAACAGTGAGGCGGAGGGGGGAGCTGACAGGCCACTTTCCATCCGGGGTGGCGTGTTCCTGGGCAGGAAGCAGCCTGCCTGCCAATTTCCCCCTCTGCCTCATTGTTTCGAATCTGGGCTTGAAACAGCGAGGCGGAGTGGGTAGCTGACAGGCTGTTTTCCATTCAGCGTGGCGTGTTCCCAGGCAGGAAGCAGCCTGCCTGCCAATTTCCCTCTCCGCCTCGCTGTTTCGAAGCCGGGATTGAAACAGCAAGGTGGAGGGGGGAACATACCTCTCTGTTGCGCTGTTCCTCCTCCTCCTCCTCCAGCAATGGTGTGGGCCCGTAACAGAGGAAAGGGAGGGAGGGTTGGAAGGAATGAGTGACAGAAAGGAAGGAGGGAAGGGGGAAGAGAGGGAAGGGAGGAGGGGTGGGGAGAAGGAAGGGAAAGAAGGTGGAAGGAAAGGCAGGAATGAAGTGGGGACAGAGGAAGGGTGGGAACGAATGAGGGAAGGAAGGAAGGAAGGGGGAAAAGGAAGGAAGATGCGCAAGAGGGAGAGAGGGAAAGTAGGAAAGTTAGAGAAAGAGGGTTAGTCACGCCATTGCCACCTCCACCCAGAGTGTTGTTCAGTTCTTCAGTCATAGCATTGGCGGCAGTTGGGGGCGCTTGCGTGTTGGGGCTCGTGCGCTGGGCGCCTGGGCGGTTGGTATTGTTTCATGCCTACATGCGCTGGCTGTCCTGCCTCCTCCATGCTCGGGTCCTCCTGCCTGATTGGCTGAGGCATGCCACGGAGGACACTGGGACTCATAGTTTTTCCCTGAAGTTGTGGGGCATAAGCCCTACTCTTGGCCCCCGGACCCTCATGGCGCTGATCTCAGGGACAAAAGCTAGCTGTGTTTGGAGCATTACAGGATAGGCTCCAGGGGTGTGAGTACACATGCCGCACATGTACAGCCACACCCCTTCCTTATAGGTTAAGATTGCTGTTGCTATTCCCCCCAACATCTCATCATTGTAGCACTGCATTGGTTAGGAGAGGGTATTTTTAAATTGCTTTGCTTTTCCTTGTAACACCAATCAAAACTACAGCTGTGAGCAGTTTCTTGACTGGCACTATGGAGAAACAGCAAATTAAAAAAAAATATTCTAACTGACACAGCTCTGTGATGATCAGAGGGTGTGTGTGTGTTACACTTTTCCAGAACCTCTACAGGGGAGGAAATGATGTATTTAATTTGCACCATAAGAGCAAAGGCCGCATTTGTTGTTTGTGTGTGGGAAGCAGGCTCCCTCTCCTGAAGTGATTTCATAAAACAGTCTTCCCAAATCACCCCACAAGGGGCAGTTTGGAAATGCTAAAGCATGGATTCTCAACCTGTGGCCCATGGGCCAAATATGGCCCATGGCCCCATTTCATGTGTCTTCCCACTGCTTCCACCACACCAGGAAGTGCCATGTGGTAGAGGAAGGGCAAGATGGCCATCCATCCCCCAAAGCTGTCTGAGGGAGTGTGACCCGACCCCCGGCTTAAAAAAGTTGAGAACTCCTGTAATAGTTAATACAAGTGTATTAGTTAATACAAGTGTGAATATATTTAGCCACAATCACCCCCTTTCCACACAGTAGTCAGTTTGTCATGTTCAGGAAGTTTTCCATGCACTGTATGTTTCAGAAGAAATCCTGCAGTGTTTGAGAGCTCCCACTGTCTGAGTGTAGGAAAAAAGAGGTGTACATATCATGAGTCACAAGACTACTGGTTTGTTGAGAAACAGAATGTGAGATTTGAGAGAATCTTGTGAACAGACAGGCAGGCAGCATGTGCTCTTTAGCCAGGAAACTCCAGCTGTTAATTTTCAGTACACCAATGGCAAATATGTAATTTACTTATGGCATGTGGCTAGGCTGAGTCTATGCATGTTTCCCACCTGTGAGGTATTGGCTTAGAAACATATTTATAGTGCATATGATAGGGATTTCGTTAGGTCTATATGCAGAAGGAAGCTGACTTGATTTTCAATTTTCATAATAAATTCTATCAAAACTCAATTGTCATTCTTATTTCACACATCTCTAGTGCTTGAGATGCAGTTTATGGCACAAAAATGAACCCAGATCTGTGTATTTTATCATGAACAATTGTATTTCTTTCAAGCACTCAATTTTCCCATCCACCCTAATGGATGGGACACAATTGAATTATAAATGGTGTACGATCAGTTAACAGAAGCTAAAATTTCTGATTTCTCCTCTCCTAATTCAATATGACACACATATATATGTACGCAGCTGAAAAGGTAGGCTGCTGTTTAGGGAAGGTTATGATAGATAAAACTTTTCAGTCTTAAATGAAGCACAGGACTCTGTTGTTGTTTTACTGCCACACATTAACAGCTAACTCTTTGGAGGGAGAAGTGAAATATATGTATTTTATTGGACAGGGAGAGAGTTCTATTAACAACAAAATTATAAAGCTGTCACAATATATTCTGTGTAGAGACAGGATGTCCTTCTTGGGCTAAGGACCTACCTGAACCCTGTGATGGATAAAGTAGAGAAAAACAAAGCTTGTACTTTTACAACTCCCTGGCCATCATGGCCAAGTTCTGGGAGTCTGTGGTCCAAAAAGTAATTTTCCCAAGTTTTGAGTGCAGACCAGTTAACATATTTTGGGGAGGTGGTAGAGGATGGGATTGGACTTGGTCCAACTGCATGCACAAGGAGTTTTGTCATAAAATTCGTGATAGCAGAGTACTAAAACTTGAAACAGCCACATTCATCCCAACCAGGAGCCCAGAAAATTGGACCAACAGTCCTGGTGTTCTGTTGTCCCTTATGTCTGCACCTGATCATAAAGCCACAATGTACCTTTGAAAAGGTTTTAGGTAGGGATTCCAGGGGCCTCATGTAGTCTGGCAAATGGTAGCAGATGAGAGGAATTTGAAATCAGGACACAAGAGTTTCTATGCTGGCATCCAAGATCAAGAAGGAACTGCTAGCAGGGTGAGTGGTGGGCCAATTTCATCCCCCCCTAAAAGTCAAGTGCAGCTGCAGCAAAAAGTAAAACCCTTCCAAAACCCTTATGTTTGGCATCTTCAATTTTATCAGTTGGCTGATGGCCTTAGGTAGAGCATTGTGCACCATGAAACAAAGTCTCTTTCTTTGTCTCTTTGACCCTCTCTTTTTCTTAAACACACAGACAATCTCTCCCCTAAATATTTATTCATTACCATTTCAATTTCCCTTGCAATTCCCAATCCCTCCCCTCTACTCAAAGGCTAAGCATGCCAGTGCTCAATGCTGAAGCACTAACTAGTCAATGGAGTTTTAGATCGCATATCTAAATCACTGGTCAGCATAACTGAAACCACAAGTAGAACTGATATAACAGAGAAGAAAAATGAGAAGCAAGAGTGACAACTAAAGAAGATATACAGTGTAAAGTCTCCAAATTTAAAAAAACACACACACACAAGAGGAGATTCAATCTTATAGAACAGATCCATACAGGCAAATAAAACACTACAGAAAAACTTTAATCATGTTCTGGGTACTCAGTTTCATTTAATGCAGAGGCATTATCTAATTAAGTTTCAGTTTCAGTTTGGCTTAGCTATGCTTATGGAAAGGAGAAGGCTTTGGTTGCATTGATGGCCTATACTGGGAATGGCAAAGCAGAGCATGCTCCTGTTGGTTCTGCTGGATCTCTCAGTGTTTTTCAATTGCAGTTACTCTATTCTCTGTTCACAAAGCATGTATTATGAGTATGGGAGAAAGGGTCGTTTTTGGTGGCTGCTTCCAGATTTTGGAATGGTATTCTTCATGAGCTAGTCATTCCAGTGGCATGAAAATCCTTTCTTTGAGGCAGGATTTTAAGAGCTAGATCTGATGGCTAAGAACTTTTTTTTTTAGAATGAGTGGGATTCTGCACATTTTACTGGTTTTTAATGTGAGTTTTTAAAAGTGTTTTTGAACAGTTCTATATATCTTATTATATATTTCTTTCTTTGTTAATACCATAACTTTGTGTTTTAGTCATATCCATTCTAAAGAAATGTCTCTGAACAACATTGTGTCTCTACATTGGAAAGAAAGGTGGCTATTAAAAAGTATTCACACGGTACAATTATTTTGTTTATGATATGTATTTTCTGCCAATACGGCTGAGGACTTGGGGCTGGGCTCCGACGTGGTCATTGAGCCTAGTTCTGGCTTCATGACTGCTTAAGGGCATTCGAGCCTCGAGCTCCTCCCCACTCCTTGGATTGTTGCACTTTTTATTATTATTATTTTTGTAATTTGTAAATTGTTTTGAATGCATTTTTGTTATTGTAGCCTATTATTTGTGTATATTATTGTGCATTTGTTTATTTTTATATTGATATTGATTGTACTGTTGCTGTTGTTTGCCTCTTCAAGCCTCCTTCGGGCTGAGGGAAGCGAGATATAAATTAAAAGTTATTATTATTCTTTTAAGTGACAATAAATCTATCATGGAGTTTCTTCTTTTCCTTATGTTACACAATTTTTCTCCTATGCATATGAGTTGAATCTGGCTAGCTATATTGCTCAGTGGTTTAGGTTTCAGGCCATGGAGCCAGAGGTTGGGCATTCATTTCCCCTTCTCATTGTTCTCCCTAGGAGAATAGCAGCCTGTGTAGGCATGGGAAAGTTGCACAGTCCCAGGACACCCCCAGAAGAAGGGAATGGGAAACCATTTACCTGAGTTCTATCCAGTGGTGGACTCAAAAAAATTGCTACCACACTGTGGGCGAGGTGTGGTGGGTGTGGCCAGGAGGAAAGCCCTGCATTGCACCCAAATTAGGACTACTTTATTTCAAAACCTGGATGGGGGGCCAGCCAGAATTTCTGCTACCGGTTCTGGTGAACTGGTGTGATCCTGCTGATGCCCACCACTGGTTCTATCCCTACAAAACCCTGGAAAAGGCTGCCATAAGTTAGAATCTACTTGATAACAGGCAGTAATAACATAATGATTACTTATATCTGCTGGAAAGAATTTGAACACACCACCTTGATGTGTAGCAGTCCATGGGGTTGTTACCTGAAAAACCGCTATCCCCTTTTTTCTGTCACAGGAAGACCTGCGAGCACCGGAGATGCTTTACCAAAAGCAAAAGTTCTTCCACTGGCAGAGCCCCCCAAGAACCACAGAGACTTGAATGTCAGGCAAAAATAAAAAGGTTTATTGAATATGCATTTATTCAACAGTGGTCTGCTGCTGGTCAAAGACAGTTTGCAACCTTTGCCTGCTACAAAAATCTAATTGGAAAAAGTGCGGAGGAGGGCAATGAGAATGATTAGGGGACTGGAACACCTTCCTTACCATCTGAGGCTGCAACGGTTGGGCCTTTTCACTCTTGAACGACGGCGTCTAAGAGGTGACCTGATTGAAGTTTATAAAATCATGCATGGTGTGGACAAAGTAGATAAGAAAAAACTGTTTTCCCTATTGCATAACACTAGAACTAGGGGATACTCCATGAAACTTTTGGGTACTAGTTCTCAAACAAATAAGAGAAAGTACTTTTTCACCCAGAGGATTACTGGTCTATGGAACTCCCTGCCAGAAGAAGTGGTGACAGCTGTCAATCTTGACAGCTTTAAGAAAGGATTAGACAAGTTCATGGAGGACAAGGGTATCAATGGTTATAATTATGGATACTTAAGGACAACCTCCGGATTGGAGAGATAGGCAGGATATCTCTCAATGCCATTTCCAGGGAATCCTAAGCAGGTGAAGGCATTTCCTTGGGAATACGCTGAAGGAAATGGTGAGCCACTGTGTGAGACAGAATGCTGGACTGGATGGGCTGTGGCCTGCTCCAGCAAGGCTGTTCTTATGTTCTTATGTACTCATGAGCTTCCCTAACTAATTTGTTCAGAGAGAGCTGGAGTCCTGACATCGCGAAGTCTTTTTATACAATTCTACAGATACAAACTATCATCTATCTAAAGTCACAATAAAGTTTTTACAAGGAACCAATACCTAGCAGCAGGCTGTTATTTCATAGATAAATAAGTCAATTTTGGGTTGTAATATTAAGTATTTATGCAAATGAGTGGTACTGGTAAAAAGATTACAATTTCCTGGAAAGAATAGTGGGAGGAGGTTTGGGAATTATATAAATACCAGTCAATACAGTAGCCAATGACAGATTGAATTTGTGGAGAGTGCCACCAATGAACACTCTTGGTTTGAAGGCAGGAACCAATCAGAAATGCTGCATGCCCAAGGTGGGAGGTTCAACTAACCAGTCAGCATCATTGGATCTTCACTTGATGAAATTCTTGGCATTTCCCACCCACATAATCCTATCCTATCAGCCACATTAAAGCCCAACCAGCATTATGTACATATGTTAATTACAGACCCCAGAAACAAAGACGTGAGAGACACATACAAGAGAATAATCCTTAAAGCAATCAAGACTGTCAAATTTTTTTTGCTGCAGACTTTCAGGAAGAATGGAAATGGGTGTGTGGCCTTTGGGCATCAGGTGTTAATAGAATGTTTCCTTTGGAATGTGGTACATCTCTTGGGTCTGCTGAGGCAGGCTCAAAATTAAAGAAAATATTGAGAAAGTCCTGCTTTGAAAATACAAAATAGAACATGTTATAATCATATTAGGTTTCCCTTGCTCGAAAGCCAGTCATATCAGACTCTAGGGTGCAGTGCTCATCTCTGTTTCTAAGCCGAAGAGCCAGCTCTGTCTGCTTCTGCAGACGTTTCTGTGGTCATGTGGCAGGCATGACTAGACACCGGAGCACACAGAACGCTGTTACCTTCCCACCAAAGTGGTCCCTATTTATCTACTTGCAATTTCTTGCTTTCGAACTGCTAGGTTGGCAGGAGCTGGGACGAAGACGGGAGCTCATTTCCATCCTGCAGTACTCGGGAATCGAACTGCTGACCTTCCGCTTCCCAGTCAGCGTTTTAGCCACTTGAGCCACTGCAATCCCTTATGTAATCATGTTACAATATTTTTAAAAGGATTTTTGGAACATTTTAATTGCAACACCCTGCCTATGGTTGAGCGTGGCTCTAAAGACCAGAAAAAATACTTTTTAATTGAAACTGCAATTACCTTAAAGGCATTTTAAAGCCTAAATTTACTTTTTTGCTGCAGCTGCACTTGACTTTTAGGCAGGAGAAGAGGCAAGGAGAAATCCAATTTCAAAAAGCCTGCACTTTCTAAGTTGGAGCCAATCAGAAATAAATAAACTTTTACTGGCTTACTCCTGAGGAGACCATACCTTAGTCCGGTCCCACCATTCCCACCACTGGCCCTTGGCCTGTCAAACATCCCTGGGGCTCAGCCAAGCTCTGGGAGCAAAGATGCAATTTTTAACAATTATTTTAAACTTTAATTCAACATCTAAATGGTTAACTTTTGTCTCTAGGTCCCCTCTGCTGTCTTCTCCTATCACTCTGAATTTTTCTAATATTTTTTGATTACGGTGCTGTTGAATAATCCTTAGAAAGTACCCATCTCTTTGAACTCTTTGAAGGTCTGATTGAATCAGTCAGAATGGATACATTGTTGCAAACATCCTGCCTTGATGTCTTTGAAGAACCATATTTGGAACCCCATTCATGTAAGACTATGGGTCATTCGGAGTCATTGGTCTACCAGCCATTCTCAATTGGACACGATCGTTGGGGAGAATTTCCCGGTCTACCGTCCTGTCCTTTTTAAAAATTTCATTCTCGAAGTTGGGGCAGTCTACCTCCCTCAAGCCAGCATAGGCGCTTTGTCCCGGCCTCACTTCTTAAGCAAGTCTGGGTCTACCACCATGTGGTTGAACAAAGAATTGTCCTGCTGGTTTACTTCCAATGCAATTGCATAGGCTCTTCAACCGATGCTCTGCTTCCAGAGTGGAGCCTTGGTCTACTGCCACACAATTGAACGGCCGGTCTATCCCTTTATGAATGAATGGTGTAAAAAGATTTAGAAGAATAAATCTTTGTATTTATCTAACTGCAAAGTGTTTGAATGGGTGTGTGTTAGTGTAGTGGTTTGTGGGTACATAAGCCTAGCATTTTCAGGGGGGGAGGGCTAATGAAAAATAAAGAGAAAAGTATTTTATTGAAAATAAAAATATAAAAAATTAATAAAAATGGGTAATTTCAGATCTGGGGTAACAGAGTCACAAAGGGTCAGACTCGACTGTGCGACAACAATAGCCATAGGTGACTTAAAAAATTTTGAGCAGTTTGTAACAGAACGTGAAGAAGGGTTTTTGTGAGGATGCTTTGAAGTCAAAACCAAGGAAGCTAGAGGTGAGAAAATGAAAGGAGTTATGCTGAGATGTAGAACACAGAAGCTTTCTGCTCTCACGCAGTGTTAATCTGATCAAGGAGTGACAGTACCTGAAGTTTATGACCTCAGTACCGTAGAAGTAGAGTATATCTGATACATTAATTTATGGATGGTTTATTATCCACTTCACCATACAGGCAGAAGATTGCTTGGAGTGTTTGGATGGTGGGAGGAAAGTGACCTTAAAATGAACAAGCCACAAATTTATTTAAATATTCAAAGATAATAGAAATGTTGCACTGTTATGAAGATACAAAACAATATTCTCAATGCCAGTTTAAGGCATTCTCTACTACCTGGCATCTGATAGGCCTTCACTGGTTAATTTAAAATTACCAGCCTTAGACCAAATATGATCTCTACAATTTGTTCATGTATCAGGGTGTTGCTTTACATTATGTATTTGTCATCTTGTTTTTAATTCTCATACAATAGGGCTAAATCCAACAATAAGAGTAAATCCACTGAAATAAACTGAACTTTGTGAGAAAGCAAAAATATTCAAAAATATTCAATGGGTCTGTTACAGTTGAGATTAGTATGTGATTGAGCTATTTAACTGTAAGAATGCTAGAATCTTTTTTTTTCTTCAGAAAAAGATGACTAAGAAGTTATGAAATCTACTATTATCATGCTTTATGTACAGTAGGGCACTGAGATGGTTAGACACTGAAGGCCCCAAGACATCATGCACCCAATCAGTTTTACTACCTAATATCACTGTGTTGAGTTCAGAGATCTGTAGATTGAACTCTGCACAACTCTAACACATCAGCAGGAGTTCCTCTGCAAATGTCCACACTCAGTGAATAGAGTCATAATGTGCAGTCTTCGCCAGCATGTAACACATCAGTATGGTGACTGTATGGTTCAAGTCAGGAACATTTGGCCTCTTCCTCACAGCGCCAATGAGACAGACAGCAGTGTCCATCTACCCTGAGACCAAGAAGCCATACAACAAACTTAGTGAGGCCTCAGTTATTTTATTTTTTCCACCAGAAAAAAATGTTCTTTCCTTTCTGACATAAATTATAACCGGAGTTTCATTTAGAGGTTGCCTTGCTCTCATTCCTTGCTCAAAGAAAGCAAAGGTCAGAGAGTATTGGCTCACATCTTCACCGATGCATAAATCCTAGCACCTTTCACACAACTTAGTAACCAAGATCCAGGTAATGAAGTTCATAGTTCAGAAAGCATCAATGTCACATGTTTGCTGTGCCAGTCATATTTAACAAGCAAACTACTATAATTTGAGTCAGTTTTCCTTTTCCAGCTAATATGAGAGACCATCCATCAGGGCACATTTCACTGTTTACACCTTTTGGCTTATATTCCTTAAAATTCTTCTGCTAAAATGGCTAACTCTGTGCCTTTTTAGTGGAAGGGCATCTCACGGACAGAAATATTCTGTGTAACAATAATATCTTATTATAATAATTCTGACTTATGGTGAATCTTTCCATGATTTTCAAGACGGACGAAACACAGAAGTGGTTTGCATCTTCTTCTGGGGGTGCCCTGGGACTGTGCAATGTGCCCAAGGTCTCAAAGGCTAACTCTTCTGGTATCCACAGTAGAAAATTCCCAACCTCTGATTCCACAGCCAGAAATCTAAACCACTGAGCTAACTAGACAGGCATATTTTTCTAACTTCTGTACTGGAATATTTGTAGAATACAGTATTTGAATTACTCCACCAAATATCAAGTCTAAAATATAGTGTGTTTATATTGGTTTTTTAAAAATAAAAATGCAAAAATGAATGCCACAAAATAGAAGATCAGTACAAAATATAAATCAAATAGAAGTTTATATAGCATGACTTTTAATTATGCTTAAAGGAGCTTTCTGTGCAATTCTGTGATCAATCTTGCAGTATTTGCTTGAAGGGAAGACTTTTTTTGTTTTGGTTATTTTTACTACCAATTCTATCTTATATAACAAAAAGTGAAGGGAGCCAAGGAAGCTAAAGAAGTAAATGTACACATTGGAAAAAATTACAAATCAGTTTTAAGAAAGAAAAAGAAAAAAATACAAAGATGGTTTGAGAGCACTTTCCCCACCATTCCCGATTAAGTACCTAAAGTTTCCCTGGATGTATTCTATATTGTGAATTAGCTTTTAATTTATCAAAACTTTACAAATTAATGACATCTGAAAGTTCCTATCATTAATAACCCCAGATCTGTTCTTATAAATTAAAGACTGTGGTTTCTTATAATGAGTCAATCCATCTCATGTGCAATGTTCTTTTTCTACTGCCCTTTACTTCTCCTTGCACTTTTGACTTTTACAGTGAGGTACCTTTTCCTGACATGTTCAAAGTATGATACCCTTAGAGTCCATCTTGATGGGAAAGCTAGAGTGATCCAGTTCATGGATCACTCTAATCTATTTTATCTCACACTAGAGTGATCCCTCCATTCCGAAGGGGGACATTGAGAATGCTCAATTTCCCCCCTCCTTTTGATTAATGAATCTCTTCCCCTCTCCCTTCCTGCCTTTTGTCACAACATTTTTTTCTCCCAAAATGCCAGTGCTGCCTCAGATACATGTACTGAAAGACACCTCCAGCATTACCAGAATTGTGCTGAATCAAATAGAGGAATAGTTTTTTAAAAGTTAATGTGAAGGCAAAAATAGAAGACGGGGTTTCTCTTTTTAATGTTACAACTCATTGCATACGTCACCACTGAGAACAATGCCTCTGGGAATCAATTAACCAACCATACAAACTTCAGAATAGAATAATTAAGGGCACTCTCAATTACATCAAATAAACTGCAGCAGTAGTGCTGTTCCAGAAAGAAGCTGGGTAGCTTACAAAAGAGGTGGGATGGATTGATATGTGCTTAAAACACATGTGGTCACTGGAGAATAGGGCAATTCACATTATACCAAAAGTTTCTCAAATAGCGAGCTACCTTTATGCCCCTCTGTTCACCCTTTTAGTTTAGCCATTTCAGCTTCTAGTGAGAGTTCAGGTTAAATTTCATCTAGAACCCATGTATTTGTCTTTCTGGTTGTCCATGGTACACCTAATGAAAGTGCGGCGCCAAAATGGCCACCACGCTGTTTGCGGGGGCCCCCCCGGACTCGGACATCCGGGTAGTTAGGGGGCGTGGCCACTCCTCTATAAAAGGGGTGGCCACGAGGCAGCCGAGCTACCATTTTAGAAAGCGACGGAGCGGAGAAGTTTGCTCCATCGCTCTCTCCTCTTTTTGCCTCTTTTCAAGAGGCTTGATTTCGCTAGCCTCTATTTGAGGCTTTGTTTTATTCTCGCCTCTGTGCTAGAGGCTTGATTGGCTTTTAGAAGAGACGGGGCGGAGAAATTTGCTCCGTCGCTTCCTCCCCTGTTAGCCTCTGTTCGAGGCTTCTTTTTACTTTGCTTGCCTCTTTGCAAGAGGCTTGATTTCGCTCCGGACTGCAGTGGCTCAGGTGGCTAAGAGGCTGACTGAGAGGCTGAAAGTCAGCGGTTCGATTCCGAGCACTGCAGAACGGGATGCTTCAATGTGGTGGGCTCAGCCCACCCCTTTATTTTGCGGGGGTTCCACCGGGCCGGAGGGCTCGGATGGCAACCCTGCAGGTCCCACGAGCCTAGGCTGGGGGCTCGGGCGGGGGGTGGCCCAGGCCTGCCCCGCTGGGGTTCTTACTCCCGCTGCTTATCGGCCCGGATTGGGCATAGCGACCCACTTCAGCACGGTGTGGGTTTCCACCCCGCCGTCATTCCGGCCCCTCATGGGCTGTATTGATAGGCATGCCCCTATTATGCCCGGGGATTACCATGGGTTACCCCGTACCAATTACCCAGTGGGGCCATCTGGCCCATCCGGCCCACCTCGTCTTGGTGGGTTAGGTGTTGCAGATGCTCCCTTGCCTCCAATTCGGCAATGGAGGCATCAATGGTCATTACTCCGCCACCTCGGATAGTGGGCGCACCAACTTGGCGGTTCCGGCCCATGTGCCAGCCATGGCTGCGTAGTGGGCCACCAACAGGGTTGAGCTGCCAGAGGCCTTCAGGCTAGCGTAGGCTGGTGCCTCGCAGCTCCCCATCCGGCCTGGGATGCACGGGAACACGGAGCAAGAGGGACATCGCGAACTCAGACGCCCGCCACAGGCCGGAACCCTCAGTGGGGGCGGCTCATGGGGGTGCACCGAGTGAGTATCCTGGTCAAGTTAGCACACCTCTGACACTAGTTTGTCACGCTGGGGGGGGGTGTAGTGGCCATAGTTGCAGCAGGACAATTACACTCTGGTTCTTAATGGGGTTACCGCCCCTATGCTTCTATTTACTTCCCCTGGGCCGGCAGGGCCGGTTATGTGTTTATCCACTGCAATCAGTGCCAATGGTGGGTCTGCTGTTGGCCGGTTGCTCTATGCCCCTGGGTGCCCACTTGTACTGGGCTATTAGCTAGGCACTGTGGTTTGGGGAATATATTCAAGTTTTTTCCCTCCTGCATTGTGAACACACTGATTAGGGAATTAGGGGTAGGACGACAGGGTCAAGGAGTTGCCCCATCGCCGCTGGTGCCTTGCGACACCCCATCCAGCCTGGACACACGGGAACACGGAGCTAGATAGCCATCGCGAACTCCGACGCCCACCACAGGCCGGAACCCCCAGTGGGGGCGGTTTGTGGGGGTGCACCGAGTGAGTACCCTGGTCAAATCAGCACACCTGTGATAGTGCTCGTAACGCTGGGGGGGGGTATAGTGGCCATGGTCGCAACAGGCCAATTACACCCTGGTTCTTACTGGGGTGACCGCCCCTATGCTTTTCCTTAATTTCTCTGGGGCCCGAAGGGCCGATTATGTGTTTACTCACTCCAATCCATGCCAACGGTGGTTCTGCTGTTGGCCAGTTGCTCTATGCCCCTGGGTGCCCACTTGTACTGGGCTATTAGCTAAGCACTGTGGTTTGGGGAATATATTCACGTTTTCTCCCTCCCTCCAATCAGTATGAACACACTGATTAGGGAATTAGGGGTAGGACGACAGGGTCAAGGAGTTGCCCCGTCACCACAACCTGCCCCCCCCATGGGGCTGATTGGTTGCCGGCCTATTGGGCATCCATGGCAGATGTATGAGGGCCCGTCCTCATTTGGCCGTTCCAATGGTGCAGTGCTGGGACAATGATGGCAGAACCGTGGTTGTTTTCCCTGGCCCATCATGGTTAGCATACATCAAGACCTTAGGCTTTGGGCGGCCCCTTCCCCTATGAGGCCAGCGATGACCCCTGTTAGCGAATGTGGTTACTGTATGTGACTCTTATGCGGCAACGCTTATGCTGCGTGCGGAGAGTCCACTTTCGGGCAACCACCTGTACCTTGATCTGGAGCTCCCAGATTGAGTTAGCTGCTACTACCTTCAACGGGGGACATGTTTTGCAGGGCACTGGTGCATTGGCATCCAATCCTTCACTTTAGAGCCTTTTTGTTGGTAAAGGCAATTGCCCAAAATGCGGCTGACATTGGTCGACTGGGTTTTAGATTGTATAGTCTGCCCTATGATCTGGGGTTGGCTCCGCGCACCATAGCCATCAGGCTTTGAGCATTGATACTCATGGCCAAAGCACGGGGCTTTCCTGACTATGCGAGGGTCTTCTGAATAAGCCATGTATTAAGGGGGTGGACACGTGTACGTGGCTGCCACCTGACACACGTCGCCCTATTCTCACAGATATTCTGACCCACCTTGCACGAGGTTGGCATAGACTATATTGCAGTAGGTAGGAGGAGTCTCTTTTCATGCAGCTACCAATGTAGCCTTTTTCTGGAGCTCAACGACTCAGCGAGCTGGTCCCATGGTCAAAGGTGGACGTGTTTTGTAGGACACTGGAACTCGAAGATGTCTATATCAAACAAGAGTGGGCTCAGTTGGGGATTCGTCCCTCGAAGGCCTATCAGCATGGAGTGGGCAGTAGTGTATACTGACATGACGTACATTTGCTGACATCGTTCCGGTTGGTGCCCTACATGCGATTGGCAATGCCTGCTGTGCGCCCTAGCCTGTTTTTCTGCCACCAGGATGGGTCTACCCTTACCAAATTTAAGTTCCGAAGGGTGACCGGTACCGCGCTTCACAGTGTGGGGCCCGTTATGGCACCCATTTATTTAGGATAGGCGTCGCATTGACCGCGGCTGTGTTTGGGGTACTCGGAGGCGGATATAGGTGGGCACGTGGGGGTGTGCGCGTAATTTTTCTATATGTACGTCCCCTCACTAGTTATGTCCTTAACCCCTTCTCCTCTTTTACAGATCCTGTGTGTCTCTGCACACCGGTGGCAGTGGGGCTGGTGGGCCGCAGCTATGTACACTGGACAGCAGTATATGCTGCGGCGACAGAGTGTGGACCCCAGCTCGGGCTGCATGCATCCGCACGTATGCGGTGGTATGTATGCGTGGCATGAAAGGGCGGGAACTGTTGACTTTCCTGATGTCCATCAGGGATGCTGGACCGCCTGATGTTCTTATTCTGCACCTCAGCGGCAATGATCTCACACGGATCACTGACCTTTCCTTAAACTGTAGAGGTGCAGTGACCTGGCGTTTTATATAATTTATGGCTTACACATGGTCGCTATGGTCTAACATCATGCCGAGACACCAATTTAGAGGAGACATGGATCTCCGCGGTTCGGACCGTCCCGGCGGTCAGTGGACAGGGCTGTTGCCTGGCTCCTTGCTGAGAATGGCTTGGGGACAGCCATTAGAAATCTGAGGATAGGCTTACAGAAATTTTGACCTGTAGGCAGGATATGGGGTCCACCTGTCAGCTAGAGGTATGTACCTCTTTCTGGATGAGGTGCAAGCAGGCCTGGTGACCGAGCTGACGGACTGGGGGGGGGGCGGTGAGTCATCATGGATGCCTCCCCGTGTGGCAGGTAGCACATGTAAGGTAAAGATTTATGACCCATAGGTATCTGGTAGGTTTGCAATTGACTGTCCAACACATAGACAGGTACAGGGGAAAGAGGTTTGGCCGGTCAAGGGCAAACCAGGCAAGGGGTGATGTCAGGAGCTTCACAGCCTGCATCACCTTGATATTTAACGGATACACGTCATAGGGTGGGGTCAGTAGATAGTTTATTGACTCTGGTCAACAATTTGTTTGTGTCAACAAACAAATTGATACAAATAGTTACATGTAGCCAATTGCCATTGGCATTTTGGGAGGAACCTTACCAGTGTTACTGCGGCCTGCTTGCCTTAAAGAATTACAATTGGATGATTACACCAATTGAAAGTTATAATTTGGACTAGGGCATTATTCAATAAAAGTGGCCCAATGCCTTTATCCATATACCGGTGTCTGAGTCTTTCTTTGGGGGGTGCGCTTGCAATGAAAGCGTGGTGCCAAAATGGCCGCCACACTCTTTGCGGGCCCCCACCCCACCCGGACTCGGACATCCGGGTAGTTAGGGGGCATGGCCACTCCTCTATAAAAGGGGTGGCCATGAGGCAGCCGAGCTGCCATTTTAGAATGCGACGGAGCGGAGAAGTTTTTCCCTCCACCCCCTCCCTAGTGAACAGTGTGAATTTTTGGTCGCTTCGGGGCCAGGTGGGAATTTTTGGCTTGAACCTACAATCGGCTCTTTGGTTCTTGCTTTTTTGCCCATCCCACATTGTTGCTAGTGTTTGAGAAAAGGGGTAAGTTGACTTTGGTCACTTTGGGTGGGTAGCACTGGTAAGGCAAAGATTTATGACCCATAGGTATCTGGTAGGTTCGCAATTGACTGGCCAACACGTAGACAGGGGAAAGAGGTTTGGCCGGTCAAGGGCGAACCAGGCAAGGGGTGATGTCAGGAGCTTCACAGCCTGCATCACCTTGATATTTAACGGATACACGTCATAGGGTGGGGTCAGTAGATAGTTTATTGACTCCGGTCAACAATTTGTTTGTGTCAACAAACAAATTAATACAAATAGTTACACGTAGCCAATTGCCATTAGCATTTTGGGAGGAACCTTACCAGTGTTACTGCGGCCTGCTTGCCTTAAAGAATTACAATTGGATGATTACACCAATTGAAAGTTATAATTCGGACTAGGGCATTATTCAATAAAAGTGGCCCGATGCCTTTATCCATATACCGGTGTCTGAGTCTTTCTTTGGGGGGTGCGCCTGCAAAGAACTCCTTCAACACAATATTTGAATAATTTACTTCTTGGTTTTTTTTTTGTTCACTTTACTATCCAGCATTCACATCTGCACATAGTAATAGGGGAGATCACAAGATAGATGATCTTCATCTTCACTTAAAGGTCTTTTCTGTTTCCTTCACAACTGCCTTCCTAAGTCTCTTTCTTCTTCTGATTTCTTGGCTTCGGTATACATTTGGATTGACCAAGTTATTTTTTAAAAAAACTTTAAACAACAATTTCAATTTCCTGATTGTCAGTGTGTTTAAATTATGAACTTTTACTAGATATGGGAAAATATTTGTTATAGTCCTTGTTCTTCTCCACTGAGACTGTCTCAACATGATATAATGCCTCAAAGAGGAATCATTAATGCTTATGAGATACTTCATCTCCAGCACAGGAGTTAGACATGTAGTACTTTTTTCCCTATTCAGGTCTCTGTGGTATGCTCCAAATTCTATTTCTTCATAAGTTCTGTCCTTTCTTCTTGGGAACTAGAATATCCACATACAAAAAGCATAGAAGTACTAGATTACTTGCTGGAAAAATGAAAAACAAACTATGAAACTATGAAAAGTCTAGGTGATAATGCCAGGAAGCATCTCATCTCTGGAGAGAAGGATGTTTTAGCCCCTTGTCATTGCACATAAAGAGAACACCAACCAGGATTTTACATCCTTATTTTCAGCATAAGGCAAGAGAAGATTTTCAACATGCATTTATGTAGCCTTAGCTATATCTTCTCCTCTGTAAGATATTCCTGAAGTAGGATTCCTACAAACATCAGTTGATGATATGTTGCTGCCTGAAATGAAACTGAAATTATGTCTCATTTGCTTCTTCTTGTTCTGCCATATCCGAATGCAAATACATTAGTGATCCTCATGGCAATCAGCCATGAAGACTGTCCTAAGAATATAATGCAGTGGCCTTTCCTCTACCTTCCACATCACAGCATGACCCCTGTACCACTGATCTAGTTCCATGAGTCCCATTCTGGTCCTGAGCCCTTTTGGCACTCAAAGTCCTCCTCAGCCCCAGGCCAGTATTAATGAAGCTGCCGCCCTCCATTAATATGGATTCAAGTGAGATTTAATTCACTTGTGGACCATCACCCTTCCCTGTGGACTTCGGCATCCAAGCCGTTAGTCCTCAGGGAAGTCTGGTTGGTTAACCGCCACCTGACACTCGGTGTTGAGTTGCTAGCAGTATGGTCTACTCCAGGAGTTTTCAACCTTTTAAAGCCAGGGGCCAGGTCACACTCCCTCAGACAGCTTCGGGGGCTGGATGGCCATTTTGCCCTTCCTCTACCACATGGCACTTCCTGATGTGGTGGAGGCAGTGGGAGGGCACATGAAATGGCGCTGGAGGCTGCATCTGCCCTGTGGGCCAGAGGTTGAGAATCCCTGGTCTACTCTATTACCATAGCAGGATAACATGGCCGGACATTAATTGCTCTCCCTTGCTGCCCTTGAAAATTCAGAATTTCTATTTAGAAACCAATTACAATAAAACGCTGGGTTACAACTGCCTCAGTTTAAGTTTGCTGCAGTTTACAACAGCAAATTTATTTATTTATTTATTTATTTATTCTTAGATTTTTATGCTGCCCACTTGGGGAAACCTGACTCATGGACCTATGGAAATGGCATCCTGGTTTGCAAATTTTTAATGTATTTTTTTTCCAGTTTACAACGATCAATTCAGGACCATTTTTTATTTTTCAATGCATCGCTATGGATGTTTTGGTTTACAATTTTCCAGTTTACAATGGAGGCTGTTGGAATGGACCTCCGTCATAATCCAGGGTTTTACTGTGTAGCCTTTAGCTCTGCCCCATGTAGCTTCCTTCCATCTATATGTCTGTGTTCTGTACCTACCAAGACAATACTATTCCACCACTTTTCTGAATTATTTTTGGTAATTGTAAACATTTGATGAATATGATGGGTTTTTCTTCAAAGAGGAGGTGATATATTCCTTTCCTCTTCATTTTCCTCATCCTCTTTTTTTAAAGAAGAAGGGAGGAGGGGAAAGATTAGAAGCAGCAACATGAACATCTTCTCTGACAAATCATACACTTCCTAGACAACCTGGAGTCCCTCATGAATGTGATGTTGTATGAAAATGTAGGTCTGTTTCCGGGGATAATTTTTGAGAAAGGAGTTGCCCCCATTAGTAATAATGTGATGAAATTAGGGTAAATTGGACATTTTGGGGTCAGAAGCTAATCAACCCCACCCTATCCCCACCCTGTCCCATTCTGAGATCCTCTTTGTGGTTAAAATAAATTGCCCCACTTTATTGTATTGCCCCCCCCTTATATATGCACAAGCTGTTGACGGATAAAATGGAATGGTGGCGTATTACAGTCAATTAGAGATCAACTGTAAGGCTGCTTTTACCTCAGCACTTGCTGCTGGATATCACACTAAACAAAATTGCTTTCTTCCTCTCAGCTGCAAGTGGATTTCTAAAAGCTGCTCTACACTGGCCCAGGAGAGGAATAACTTTTTATGCAGCAGTAAAGCAGGAAGATTTATAATTAGCTTCAGTTTGAGTTGCAAGTTCTCCAAGTCTATTACTCCCTACTCTAGCCCAGTAATTAAACACACTCCACACAGTGTTTTAGAAACATGATGAAAGTATTCTATACAGTTGATTCAGAGAGATAAACACATGCTCTGCTATGTAAAAGTTCTTTTCATAAGGTTGTTACATGCTCAAACAAAACTCCGCCCTTGCCTCTGATGCCCTGGGGCACCAATAGCAATGTATAGGATTGCCACAACCCCCAAATAGTCACCCCCCCTCTCTGTCCAGCACCTTCCCATGGTGCCCTTCACAGCTCTGCCGGTGACCTTAGATGTGGGAAGACATAATACTTTTCTGTTGGTTATTTTGTGTTTCCAGGGTGTCTTTACAGGGTCATCTCATTTCTTTGGACTAGCTACAGGCATCCTAAATAAGAACTGCAGTAGGGGAAGCTGTGGTGGCTCAAGTGGCTAAGACACTGACTTGAAGGCGGGAGGTCAGCAGTTTGATTCCTGAGTACTGCACGATGGAGTGAGCTCCCGTCTCTGTCTCACCTCCTGCCAACCTAGCAGTTTGAAAGCAAGAGATTGCAAGTAGATAAATAGGGACCACTTCAGTGGGAAGGTAAACAATGTTCCTTTCACTCCAATGTTGAATCATGCCTAACACATGTCCATGGAAACTTCTGCAAATGCAGATAGCGCTGGCTCTTTGGCTATAAACAGAGAAGAGCACTGAACCCTAGAATTGGATACAACTGGCTTTCGAGCAAGGGTGACCTTTACCTTTACCTAGGGAAAGCTACTTGTGAAATAATGTGTGTTGTAGTCAGAAATTCATCTAAAATTTGTATAGTAGGAGAAACAGAAAAGTGTATACCAATCTTTGTATGGCATTGAAAAAATAATCATAACCAAAAATAGGACAGAATGAAATTAAAACTGGAGAAATGCAAAACAGGCAGGATCTGAAACTGACAATTTTTTGTCCATTCCTTTTACTTGTTTTTTGTAAAGCATGTGAAATTTTCAATGTCACTTTATAAAAAGTCTCTTAGGAATTTTTCATCATATGGCAGAGCAAGAAAAAGTTGATAAAGCACAGGATATTACTTTTCACAGATTACCATGTACATCATCCTCATTATCTATGGCAAACAAGCATAAAAACTAATCTGGGATTGTTCTGAGTGATACAGTAACACCTGGCAGACATGTCTCAGTCTATGAGCAGATCTCTGATATTTTGCTTATACTTTGACTGGAATGAAAAGAAGAAAGCTGTTTGTTTGGGCTCAAAGACTAACAGGAATGTTAATCATACCTGTACTCTTGTTGTGTGTCCATGTGCATATTTCATTATGTCCCGGATCCTGCTCTTGCTGGCAGCATGCCAAGGACATTGATCAGTGAATCCTGAACTGTGTTGAAAGTTCAAGGAGAGACAAACTGCTTTTACTAGGTATGTAGTGAATCTTCATGTTCTAATCATATCATAAGATACAAAAGAGGAGCAAAGAGCTAATATCAGTATAGGAGAAGATGGATTTTGGTGAAATTGTGGTGGCAGAAAGGTTTTAATCACTCCTCCTTATGACTCAATTCCATTGGGAGTTGGGTGCAGAAGGCTTGCTACTGCTAGTCATAAACATTAATCATATTGCTTAATGTACACATATATCCATTAAACTTGGTATTATTGAAAGGGTAAACACAAAAATAGGGCCAAATGGTGGAGATGCAAATGAGAGAAAGAAACTTTAAAAATCAAGTGACAAAATGTTCAGAATTATAAAACCATGCAAATGATTATAAAAAACAAGATATCTTGGTATAAGGCTTACAGCCAAATTATAATGTGTTGTCATAGTGTATGATTTTGTTTTCATTCAATTGTCTACAGAAAAATATTTAAGATTATATCCTGATGAAGAAAAATTCTTTTGAAAAACTGGCAATACCAGAACAGTTTTGATGATACATATGTTATTTCTTCACTCCTTCACATTCTTGCAGTAAAAGAGACTTGAAAGATACTTCTGCCTCAAATGGTTTCTTTCTCTCATTTGCTTATTAAAAGGATGGCTAGGTGGAGGTCAACAAGGTGCTTCTGTGCTGTAGAGCTGCCACCTCTTCTCTTGAACTGTCTGCATTTGTAGGCATTTCCGTGGACATGTGGCAGGCATGCCTCAACACCAGAGTGCATGGAACACTGTTTACCTTCCCAACAAAGTGGTCCCTATTTATCTATCTACTTGTAATGTCTGGCTTTCGAACTGCTAGGTTGGCAGGAGCTGGGACAGAGGCCGGAGCTCACTCCATCGTGGAGTACTCGGGAATTGAACTCTCACCTTCCAGTCATCAAGTTCAATGTCTTAACCACTTGAGCCACCACAGCACCTCCAGTGTTGAAGGAGACTGTAATTAGGCCCATTCTGAGAAAACTCTAGTTTGCTGATAGACAATGTAAGTACATTAGAAGTAAGAACCCAACTAGGAAGGCCATTGCACCCTTAGACGACAATGGAAGGCAAGGGGTTATTAAAGAAGAAACAGAGATTTCAGAGAGACTCTATGAATTCTTAGCTTCAGTATTCACTGAAGAAGACAGAGACCACATGCCCAAAACAGAACCTATCTTCGTAGGGAGGAAAACCGAAGAATTAAGCCAGATAAAAATAACTAGGGAGGAGGTCCTTGCATGTCTTGTTAAACTAAAAGGTAAAGGTTTCCCTTGCTCGAAAGCCAGTCGTATCCTACTCTAGGGTGCAGTGCTCATCTCTGTTTCAAAGCAGAAGAGCCAGCGCTGTCTACTGTTGCAGACATTTCCGTGGTCATGTAGCAAGTATGACTAGACACTAAAGTGCATGGAACGCTGTTACGTTCCCACCAAAGTGGTCCCTGTTTATCTACTTGCAATTTCTTGCTTTCGAACTGCTAGGTTGGCAATAGCTGGGACAAAGACGGGAGCTCATTCCATCCTGCAGTACTCGGGAATCAAACCACTGACCTTCTGCCTCCCTTAGACACTTGAGCCACTGCAGTCCCTTCTAAATGCTAACAAATCACCAGGACCATATGGCATTCATCCATGAGTTCTCAGGGAACTTAAAGATGAAATTGTTGATCTCCTAGCCAAAATATATAATCTTTCCCTCAAATCAGGCTTTGTACCTGATGATTGGAAGGTAGCGAATGTAACACCAATTTTGAAAAAAGGATCCAGGGGTGATCCAGGAAATTACTGACCGATCAGTTTCACATGTGTCCCAGGTAAAGTGATGGAAACCATTATAAAAGATAGAATTAACAGGCACATAGAAGAGAAGGCGCTGCTAAAGGAGAACCAACATGGCTTTTGCAATCATGCCTCACTAATCTGTTGGGATTTTTTGAGAGTGTCAACAAGCATGTGGATAAGGGGAATCCAGTTGACATTGTTTATCTGGACTTTCAGAAGGCATTGGACAAGGTCCCGCACCAAAGGCTCTTGAATAAACTTACCAGTCATGGAATAAAGAGGCAGGTCTTGTCCTGGATCAGCAACTGGCTAAGGGACAGGAAACAGAGGGTAGCACTAAATGGACACTTCTCCAAGTGGAGGGAAGTAAAGAGTGGGGTCCCCCAAGATTCAGTACTGGGACCCCTGCTTTTCAACCTCTTCATAAATGATCTAGAAGTAGGAATAAATAGCAAGGTAGTCAAATTTGCTGACAACACTAAATTATACAGGGTAGTGAAAACTGTGAGAGATTGTGAGGAGCTCCAGAGGGATCTCTTGACACTGGGGGAGTGGGCAAAACAGTGGAAAATGAGCTTCAACACTAGTAAGTGCAGAGTGATGCACGTTGGGGCAAAAAACAAACAAACAACCAATTACATTTATAAACTGATGGGGTCTGAAGTCTCTGCGACAAACCAGGAAAGGGACCTTGGAGTCCTGGTGGACAGCTCAATGAAGGTGTCAACTGTGTACCTAAGCAGTGAAAAAAGCAAACTCAGTGCTAGGAATCATTAGGAAGAGTATGGAAAATAAGTCAGCAAGTGTCATTTTGCCTCTTTATAAATCTATGGTGAGGCCCCATCTGGAATATTATGTTGCTGGAAAAGGTGCAGAGGAGGGCAACGAGAATGATTAGGGGACTGGAACACCTTCCTTACCATCTGAGGCTGCAACGGTTGGGCCTTTTCACTCTTGAACGACGATGTCTAAGAGGTGACCTGATTGAAGCTTATAAAATCATGCACAGTGTGGACAAAGTAGATAAGGAAAAACTGTTTTCCCTATCGCACAACACTAGAACTAGGGGACACTCGATGAAACTTTTGGGTACTAGTTCTCAAACAAATAAGATAAAATATTTTTTCACCCAGAAGATCACTGGTCTACGGAACTCCCTGCCAGAAGAAGTGGTGAAAGCTGTCAGTCTTGAGAGCTTTAAGAAAGGATTAGACAAGTTCATGGAGGACAAGGGTATCAAAGGCTATAATTATGGATACCTAAGGACAATCTCCGGGTTGGAGAGATAGGCAGGATATCTCTCAATGCCATTTCCAGGGAATCCTAAGCAGGTGAAGGCATCTGCTTGGGAATACCCTGAAGTAAATGGTGAGCCACTGTGTGAGACAGAATGCTGGACTGGATGGTCTGTGGCCTGTTCCAGCAAGGCTGTTCTTTGTTCTTAATGTAAATAAATATTATCCTATTATCAATATAGCATTCATGGGCAAGCAGGTAGAGAGGATGGTGGCTGATGAGCTGCAGCATTCATGGATGTGACTGATGCCCTTGATCCTTTCCGATCCAAATTTAGCTGCAACATGATACAGAATGCAAGCGTGGCGCCAAAATGGCCGCCGCGCTCTTTGCGCCCCCCCCCCACCGGATGAAGGCAGCCAGGTAGTTAGGGGGCGTGGCCAGCTCCCTTATAAAAGGGGTGGCCACGAGGCAGCCGCGCTGCCATTTTGCGAAGCGACGGAGCGGAGAAGTTTTTCCCTCTTACCTCCGTCGCTCTTGCCTTTCATCGGGAAGCCTCTGGCTGCTAATTTTCTTGACTTTTTCCGGCTTCCCATCGGTTAGCTGCTATGCCCTCTAAGAAGAAGGCGACTGCGAACGCAGCTCGTTCTGCGCGGAGGCGCCAGCCGGGTCGGAGGACCGCGGCTGCGCCTCCCCAGCAGCCTCCTTTGCCTGAGCCCACCAGGATCGGTGGGATGGGGTTAATTGCCCCTTGGCCCAAGGCGGGGTGTCTGCGTACCGGCCCAGCAGGGGCCGCGGCCCCCGGCCCGCAAGCAGTGGCCACTGCCCCTGGCATGGCCCATTCTGCGCGGCCTTCTTCCATTGGTGCGCAGCTTCCTGCGGGGGGTTTCAGCCATGGGGGGTGGCTGGGTTCCCTCCCCTGGCAGGGTACCCCCCCGGCCCTGCAGGGGCCGGGCCGGGGGTCGTGGCCGTATATGGGCCCCGGGGTCCAGGAACCTGGACCGGCGCCTGCACCCAGTGGGCCGGCCAGCACTTTGCCCCCACTTGGCTTAGGGGGCTACGTTAATGTTGAGGCCCTTCTGGCCCGCGTTGCGGCCCTCGAAGCATCCCTCGCGAGGGTTAACCACCCGGGGGTGCCTTTTGGGGTGCAGGTTGATCCTTCGTCTGCCGGTCAGCGGCAGGCGGCAGAACGGGTCGAGCTGCCCGAGGCGCATGGGCCGGCCTCGGCCACTGCCTCGCAGCTCCCCACTCAACAGGCTGATGCTGGTCAGGCCCCGTCGATGAGCTCAATTGCGGTCGTGAGCTCCGACGCCCCCGGCGGGCCGGAACCCCCAGTGGGGGCGGCCCATGGGGGTGCAGCATGTGAGTATGCAGTTCAATCTAGTGCACCCACACACCTAGCCACGTTGGGGGGGGCATTCCAGTGGCCGTGGCCTCGCACGGGTGGTGCGACGGTTCAGTCGCCGACGTCCCACCCGGTGACTTCACCTCTCACCCAGGGCCCCGTTTTGGGTGGTACCTCTTACTCAGTCGGGAATGTGTTAGGGGTGACCGGGTTGGTCTAGGCTCCTTTCCAGATCCCCGTGGTTCCCACCGTGCCGGTGTCGGCATTGCCGACAGCGGGGTATTCCTTGCCCCTGGGGGACCATTTGGCCCAGGCCACCAAAGAGAAGATCTGGCGTGGGGAGTATGTGCACATCTTCTCCCTTCTTAACAGAGAGCCCACCAAAGAGGAGAGGGAGGGGCAGGATGAGAAGGATAAGGAACAGGCACGTCATCGTAAGCCGCCACGTACGTGGGCCAACTGGTTGCCGGCGTACCTCATATACATGGCGGTCTACCTCAGGGCCCAGCCGGATTTGGCAATTCCGATGGTCCAGTATTTGGACAACATTTACCGGGCGATGGTCGACTTCCCGGGCCCGTCGTGGTTGGCTTACGACGAGGAATTCCGTATGCGGATTCCCCTGCACCCTGAGATGAGGTGGGACGAGCCCTGCCAGAAGCTGTGGCTTCTGTACATGACTCCCACGTGCCCTGCGCCTGGGGAAAGGTACCATTGTGGACATGCGGTCCAGCGAGCGGCCCCAGCACAGACACCCTGCCAGGTAGCGGGGCAGGGGGTTCCAGCCCGCCTGCTGTGCTGGACTTTCTCATCCAATGGTTCCTGCAGTAGGAAGAATTGCCATTACAGGCATGAGTGTCCCTCTTGCACTGGCCCCCATGCGGCCTCCGCCTGCCCCAGGCCTGGAGGGATGCGGGGCAAAGGTAGGGGCAGACAAGGGGCTGGCAAGACTGCTGCAGAGGGAGCTGGTCCACCGAAAGGCCCCCTCCCCAATTAATGTGGACATGTTGGAGCGATGGCTTGCATCGTACCCGAGGGAGGCAGATGCGGTTTACCTGCTTCAAGGTTTTCGACTGGGGTTCCGTATTCCTTTCCTGGGTGATCGGTCCCCCCAAGATGCCCCCATCCTTTTGTCCCTTAAGGGGAGGGAGGAGGTGGCTGCCGCCAGCATTTCTAAGGAGGTTGATGCGGGCAGGGTCGCTGGCCCTTTCCCTGCACCCCCGTTCCCCAACCTTAAAGTGTCACCCTTGGGCTTGGTGCCCAAGAAGTCACCGGGCGAGTTCCGCCTGATCCATCACTTGTCCTACCCAGCTGGCCGATCGGTCAATGATGCTATCCCTGATGACCTTTGCTCAGTCAGGTATACATCTTTTGACCAAGCGCTGCGCATGGTGCGCTCATGTGGCCCGGGTGCGCTGTTGGCTAAGTGCAACATTAAGTCTGCCTTTCGCCTCCTGCCGGTTCACCCGGGTGACTTTGAGTTGCTGGGTTTCAAGTTCCGGGGTGAATATTATTTCGATAAGGCCATGCCTTTTGGCTGTTCCATATCATGCTCGGCCTTCGAGCGTTTTAGCACCTTCCTACAGTGGGCTTTTGTCCGCAGGTCTGGGTCCCGGTCTGTAGCCCATTACCTGGATGATTTTTTATTTGGGGGTGAACGGGGCTGGGACACGTGCACACGTCTCCTCGAGACATTTCAGACGCTAATGGAGGAACTTGGTGTCCCTTTAGCGCCCGAAAAGACGGAGGGCCCATCTACACAGCTAGTCTTCCTGGGGGTGGAGATTGACACGGTAGCGCAGGCTTCTAGGTTACCAGGGGATAAGGTGTCAAGGATAGTGGCCCTTATCTCGGACTTGCTTGCTAAATGCAAGGCATCACTGCGGGAACTGCAGGTGCTGCATGGTCACCTCAATTTCGCTTGCAGGGTGGTCGCACCGGTCAGGGCATTTGCTCGGTGCTTGTGCGACGCCATGACAGGCTTATCCAGGCCCCACCATAGGGTGAGACTAACCCATGGCATTAAGGCAGATATGCTTATCTGGCTCCAGTTCCTGAGGGAGTTCAATGGGGTGTCATTTTGGAGGTCTGACCTTCTGGCTTCCCCTCGTTTCCAGATACAGTCCGATGCCTCTGGGTCCCTGGGTTATGGGATGTACTTTAATGGGAAGTGGGCCTATGGTGGGTGGCCACCAGCCTGGTCAGGTACGGGTCGCCTGCGTGATCTTACGTATCTGGAAATTTTTCCCATCCTGGGGGCCTTGATGCTATGGGGTGAGGAGTAGGCCAACTCGGTCGTTCATTTCTGGTGTGACAATGCGGCCGTTGTCCACATTGTCAACTCACAGACTTCCAAATCACCCAGGGTCATGGACCTGGTGCGCCAGTTTGTATTGCGCAGCCTGCGCCTTAATGTGCTGTTCCGGGCCAGGCATGTCCCGGGGGTCAATAATGATATCGCTGACACTTTGTCCCACCTGCAGATCTCCCAGTTCCGCGCCTTGGCCCCGGATGCGGAGGAATTTCCCTCGCCACTCCCGGACGAGATATGGACCCTTGGCAAGGAGAGGTG
Source organism: Bradypodion pumilum (assembly GCA_035047305.1). NCBI lineage: Eukaryota > Metazoa > Chordata > Lepidosauria > Squamata > Chamaeleonidae > Bradypodion > Bradypodion pumilum. Next base: position 432,786,347 of record JAWDJD010000001.1, read on the forward strand.
AACCGGGCGATCGGCATGTCGCTAGTGCCACGCATGCGTAAGGCGTATCAACACGCATTCAATTCTTTCAGAGCATTCTGTGCCAAATTCCGGCTGCCAGATACCTGGCCGATCCCGGTGGCCCATATACTTCAATTCATGGTTTACCTGCATTCCCAGGGCCTTGCACCTCGCACCATAGCATCCAGGCTGTCAGAGCTGGCTTTTATGGTCAAAGTAGGCGGACATGCGGACAGTACCGCTGACTTCCGTGTGAGACACGTTTTGGAGGGGTGGGTGCAGGAGCGTGGGCGTAGCCCGGACGACCGCCACCCAATTTCCCCAGGGGTTCTTACCCAACTGGCACGGGGCTGGCAGGACCTATGTTTTGATAGGATGAGGCAGCCCTGTTTCATGCGGCTACAACGGTGGCCTTTTTTGGAGCGCTCCGCATCAGCGAGCTTGTGATGCTGTCTAAGGCGGATGCAAGTCGTAGGGCACTGGAACTCGAAGATGTCTATGTGGCCAAAGACTGGGCTCAGTTGAGGATACGCTCCTCTAAGACGGATCAGCATGGCGTAGGCAGTGGAGTAAGACTGCTACGGTGTTCTTTGGCAGACATCTGTCCGGTTGGTGCCCTATAGGAGTTCCTTGCACTGCGTGGCACGCACCATGGCCCGTTTTTCCCTGTCACCAAGATGGGTCTCCCCTTACTAAATTTCAATTTTGGAGGGTGCCGGGAAGGCACTAGCCAGTGTTGGCCTCCCTGGGGCTCGTTGCGGCACCCATTCATTCAGGATAGGGGCGGCTTCTACTGCAGCTGTTTTTGGGTACTCCGGGGCTGACATACGCCGCATGGGAGGGTGGGGATCACAATGTTTTCAGTTTGTGTTCGCCCTCTTCAACCGTGAGTACCAGTTTCGTCACTGCACTGCTTCTCCCCCCCTTTTTTTCCTTGACAGACCCTGGGTGTCGTATTACACCGGTGACAGTGTGCCTGGTGGGCCATAGCCACGTGCACCACTGCCGCATTATCACACCAAAAATGGACCACTGAGTAGGCCCACTCATCGCCCCATAACATCAGTGCTCCCCAATATGGGAAGAAACTCAAGGAAGGTAAGATCGCGGAGGCGATCCGTGCCAAGCCATGGTTGCTGCCATCGGCCGTAAGTCCCCCTACCCTCAGAGTAAACCCCCATAAGTCCGGGAGCCAGAGGGATCCGACCGTACCTGAAATCCAGGGCAGACCATCAAGTCTGATCTCCAGGAAACGACCCCGTTAAAACCCAGGAGTAATTTGAGCCAGCCCACAAGGACCACCTGTATGCCCCTGATCAGCCGGACCCTGTGTTGACACTTTAACAGGCCAACCATGGCGTCACACAGGCGCCCGGCCAATGCTCTGCCTGGTGGAACCACCCTGTAGGCAAAATTAAGTTGGCCATGAAGTAAGGGCAGGTCACAAGGGAACACTTTATGTTTGGCAATCAATGCCAAAATCGCCGCGGAGATCCGAGCCACCTTATTCATGGACAACCCGGATGCCCGTGCGACAGAAGCTTAGTAGCTGGGCCCTCGGTCTTTTCAGGCGCCAAGGGGACACCCAGTTCCCACCTGAGTGTCTGAAATGTAATGAGGAGACGCGTGCATGTGTCCAAGCCCCGTTCATCCCCAAACCAAAAGTCGTCGAGGTAATGGGCTAGAGACCCAGACCCAGACCTGCGAGCAAAGGCCCACTGAATGAAAGTCCCGAATCGTTCGAATGCTGAACATGAATCAACTCAGTCAGCAGGGGTTGGACTTATCTAAGTAAATGCACCTTGGAACCTAAAAACCCAATAGCTCGAATCCATTGGGTGCACTGGCAGTAATCTGAAAGCCGAGTGCATAGCACACTGTGCCAGGAAAGCACCGGGACTGCATGAGCGAGCCACCCATAGTGGCTGAACCAACTACGAGCACCTGACTGAACAAGGTCATCAGGAATGGCATCCCTAACCGGATAACCCACAGGGTGAGCTAAATGGAGGATTAAATGACATTCACCCTGGTTCTACCCCGGTACTAGCCTCATAGGGGAGACGTTCAACTTAGGAAAGGTGGTTTCAAGAAGGGACCCGCTACTCTCATAGCCCCAACTCCCTTAGCTGTGCACAGCGGAGCAACCTGTTCATTACCTTTCAAGGTAACCAAATTAGTAGCATCCTGGGACCCCTAACACCCCCGAATGGAATACAAAAGCCCCATTGAAAACCCTCCAGCAGGTACCCCGCATCATCCCTTCTTGGATGAGCTGAGTGCCATCGCTCCAGCCTGAGTACACTAATTGGGGAGGGGGGGCTTGACAAGGCTAGTTCTTTCAGACGGAGCTCTGATTGCCCCCTGTGCACCCCTACCTCTGCCCCGCAACCCACCAACCCGCGGGCATGTGGAGGCGGCGTAAGGGCCAGCGCAAAAGGGGACTCCCAGTCGGTAACAACACTGGCCCTTAGTACACCCGTCGCCAGCTGAGCAGGTCGAACACGGCAGGCGGGCTGGAACCCCCTGCCCGACCAGTTAGCGTGGAGCCTGTGTCTGAGCAGCCCGCTGCACAGCATGACCACCATGGTACCTATCACCAGGCGCCAGTCACGTGGGAATCATGTACACGAGCACAAGTGCTGACAGGGCTCATCCAACCTCCTCTCAGGGTGTAGGGCCACCCTCATCCACATTCCTCGTCGTAAGCCAACTGCGATGGGCCCATGAAATCCACCATCGCCCTGTAATATTAGCAATGGATGGAACCAGCGTGACGGCCCAACCATGCCGGGCCCTGCGGCATACCACCATATATATAAGGTATGCCAACCGCCAGTTGGCCCCAGGTGCGCGGTGGCCTACGATGATGGGACAGCTCTTTGTCTCTGTCATCCTGTCCCTCTCACTCCTCCTCAGTGGTCTCACAGTTCAATATGGAGAATATCCACATATCCCCCTCCGGACCTTACCCCTCGTGACCTGCGGCAAATGATCACCCAGGGGCAAGGAATAACCAGCCGTCAGCAAAGCCATCGACGGCACGTTCTGTATCAAGGGCACACGCAGCAGGACCCGGACAGCCCCTGTGATGCTCGGCACTGCCCCGGGGGCGGACACCCCCGCCCTTAACGAGGGACCATTTAGCACCATGGGATACTGGGATAAGATGGTAACTGATGCCCGTTCGCATCAACTGTACTCCCACCACCAAATCTTTTCCCTCGTGACCTGGGACAAATGATCCCCAAGGGGCAACGAATAACCAGCCGTCGGCAAGGCCGTCACCGGCACATTAGGTACACGGGGCATATGCAGCAGAACCTGGACAGTCCCTGCGATGCCCGGCACTGCCCCGGGGGCGGAAACCCCCACCCCCAATGCTGTACCAGTATGGAACCAAGGGACACTGGGCTAGGCTGGCAACTGATGCCCACTCGCCTCGACTTGATGAGGCCATGGCCACTGAACCCCACCATTGGAAGTGGACTGTGATGTGGGTGCATTAACTTGAACCTGATACTCACTAGGTGCACCCCCGTGAGCCGCCCCTACTAGGGGTTCCGGCCCACGGCAGGCGTCGGAGCTCGCGACTCTCCTGCTGTAGCTCTGGACAAACAGGGAGCTGCGAGACACTGGCAATCGCAGGCTGGAGCATCTCAAGCAGCTCAACCCGGCTGGCTGCTTGTTGCAATGTGGCGGCCGTCGAGATAGTCGGTGAACACGAAGGGCCTCCGGCAGAGAGTGAAGGGCCCCCTGACATGGGGTTGTGTGCAATTGCCAAGGATGCCTCAAGCACAGCTAAACGCATTAGCAATGCACCCACTGCCACAGATCCCCCAGTATAAAGTGGGCTGGGTGGGCCGGAAGGCCCACCAGGCATTTGACCAGGAACCCCAAAATGAGAGCCTGGGCCCGAATAGGGCCATGCCCAAAACTCCGGCCCATGAGGGGCCGGAGGGGGAACATGCTGTGACCAGCACCGGGTCCCCCCCCCCGCTGACCGGACCCATGGCCGGCAACTGCGGGCCGAGGGCCGAAGCCCCAGAAGGGCCGGTTGAAGGCTAGCCAGCCGAGGGCCAAGCAGCCTGCATCGCCCCACTGGTATCGGTGGAGGTGGTGCCCTGCCGCGTGGGCGCAGTCCTGGTCCTCCGACCTGAGGGCTGCCCCCGCGTTGCGCAGGAGCAAAAGTCCTCCCCGTTGGCCGCGATTTCGTTGCCGGGGCCTTCCGTTTGGGAGGCATATCTGAGAAAAAGAGCAGGATCCCTTTCCAGGGATCATCTTAACGCCAAAACACAGAGCAGCCAGCAAGCCAAAGGCTCTGTGCAAGATCCTTCCTTCCCAGCCAGGAAAGAGTAGGGCTAAAGAGCCGAAGAATCAAAAGCACAGCGACGGAGAAAACTTCTCCTCTCCGTCGCTATTTTAAAATGGCAGCTCGGCTGCCTCATGGCCACCCCTTTTATAGAGGGGTGGCCACACCCCCTAACTCACCCGGATGTCTGAGTCCGGGTGGGGGGGGCCCGCAAAGAGCGCAGCGGCCATTTTGGCGCCGCGCTTTCATTTTGGCCCCAACATGCTGAGTACTCATTTTACCAACCTTGGAAGGATGGAATGCTGAGTAAAACTTGAGCCCTGTCAGGATCAAACTTGCAATGTTTTGTCTGCAGTACAGCAGTTTAACAAACAGGGACCACTTTGGTGGGGAAAGATCTTGGGAACATGAAAGGAGCCTTATTCGGGCATCCCATGAGTGGAATTCCTCCAGAAAAAAGAAGAAAAAAACCCTTTTAACCCAGAAAGCACCTTTGTGTGCTTCTGACACAATTAAAAAACAAAACAAAACAGGGCTCCTTACTGGCATTCCCACCCTCCAGTTAGACAGAGGTGGGAAGGCAGTTGAAACCATTGTGTCACTGCATGTTGGCTGGGTACTGGGTTTCTAAGGCTGGTTCTTCCCCAAAGCCAGCTTCCACAGATCAAGGACAACCCACCTTGTAGGCCAGAGTTACATTTTGAAGCACCCTATTGTTATAGAAAAATGAGATGAGACAGTATTCCATTTAACACCATTTCACTATGGGGTCAAATAGGAATATTAGGATAGAAATTCCTGACAGGTAAATTTGGGAAAAATCCCCATGTGATTTTTGCCTATCCCATTCTGATATTCTACAGGGCATGATGGGCAGCCCAGTAGCTTCTCTGCCCCCACCATGTGAGAACCACATCACAGTCTAATGTCTCGTCTTTTATTGTTCCACCTTGGGTGGCTTTGCTAAGATTCTAGTCGCTGCCCCTTGATGTGATTGTGCTTAGCTTCTCTGACACATAGTGACACATTTTGGTAAATTAAGATAAGCAAGTGATACAATGTTACCTGCAAAAATAGCAGTGACTTGAAATTACTGAGGATAGGTAAAAATGAAAGCACAGAAAGAAGATTGTAGATAAACGTTAAGCAGACAAAAATTATGACTATGAAAAATTACATTAACTTTAATGCTGATGATCCATAGTTTTAAGTTGCTAAAGATTTTCTATACTTTGGTAAATCATCAGTCAAAATGAAGACTGCAGCCATAAAATAATGAAAATGTCGAAAGGTAATGATGAGGGAGCAAGGAAATACCCTGAAATTAAGGATGTGTTATTGATGATCAAGACCAACATCCTTTGTGCTATCCTACTGCCAATTACAATGTATGGATCTAAAAGGTGGACAACAAAGGAAGTTAAAAGTGAGATGAAATACAGTGATAGAAAGAACTTCACAGGGGCCATGGATGGTAAGGAAAGATCATACTTTAATTCTTACTATAAATTAAAATGACTGAACTCCCATACTTTTATCTGTTCATATTGTACACATTGCTTTATATATTCTGTTTTTTGGAAATATCCAAAAGGCCCTGTGAATATGTGAATTTTCCACTTCTTTTGTAATGAGAAAAACAAATATAACTTTCATTGAAACAGTCACCTATAATGTGCTTCTGTTCTATAACATCACAATTTGGATTTTTGCTAGCTACAGACTGTAGTGAATCTTTTCTGTGGCTATATTCTAATAAGGGATGTGAAGAATACAAAAAAAAGTCCTCTCATTTAGTGTATGGGACCAAAGACAGCAGGACAACCGAAGGGTTGGTTTAACACAGGTTTATTGCATGGCGTTCCGGTGAAGCATGAGGAAATGGCGGTGATACATCTCAATATATACAGTAGCACTCTACATTTGAATCTTGTAGCACGGTAGCTCATTGGCTGCTACCGGCGTGGCCTCGCCCAGGCACGCCTCTTTCTTCTGCTGCTGAATGCGGGGAAGGTTTTCCCGCGGCTGTTTGTAATTGAGCAATGTGGACCATGTGAGACTGAACGCTCGCAGCTGCCCTCTATGGGCTGTCTGCTCGCGTTCCTTTACAGCTGAGATCGTTGGTATTTGGAGTGGTTACATTCTTGCCTTTACAGTATAATGAACATGCACACATACATACATACATAACATCCCTCCCCCCTAGGATGGGACGAAGTCCCGCAACCATTGTGGCTTGCCGCACGTGCGCTTGGGGCGTGCCTGCGTCTGCCCTAGTACTGGAGAGCCTGTGATCCCTGACTCCGCGGGTGCTTGTCCTGCAACGGGAAACGGGGATTCGTTAGTGGCTCTGTGGGGCGTCCGTGCCTGCCCTGCGCCCGGGGATGGGAATGGAATGAACAGTTGGGAGGTGAATCCCTGCCTGTTGCTCTCGGACCCCGGGGACCCGCCTATTGTGAACCGCGGAACCGATGAGGTCGCCCTTGTGGTCCTGCTACCTTGCGATCCTTGCTCGGGGGACCTTGAGACTGTGGTGGGCGGACTTGCTGTTGCCTCCCGTCTTGGGGGTGTCGGCCTCCGGGAAATTGGCGCTATATTGCATTCTAACTCACAGGGACTACTTGGACTGGAAGTACCAGGGGCTGAACTGAAACCCCTCTTTTCGCTAGGACGGGTGGGGGACCACTCCGCTAACTCCCCCTGGTACTGTAAATCAACGTCTAAACTTCTATGGGCATCTGTGTTTCGGGGAAAATTCCGGGGGGTATGTGTGAGGTCGGGGCTCTTCCTTTCTGCCGCGAACTCCCGCAAAAGATCTCTGTGGATCGATTCCCTTTCCTCCCCCCTTGGTGGGGGCCCATGTTCCCCTTTCCCTCCCCCTTGGGTTAAACGGGTGGGGGAGTACCCTAACGCTGATTCACTGCTTGTCTCATCTCCATCCTGCTCTCCGGGGACCCTGCGCCTGAGTTGGTCCACGTGTCGCCTCCACAGGAAACCTGTACTGGTCTCCACGCGGTATGAGACGGGGCCGGTTCGTTCTACTACGGTGCCCGGCACCCAGGCTGGCCCCGCGCTGGCGTAGTTCCTGCAGTGTACCAGGGCGCCTACGCTGAAACTCTTTGAAGGTTCCACCCCTATGTTCCACCCCTTGTCCTCTACTCTCGTGGGGTCTAGCTTGGAGATTCCCCTGGCCAGCTTCCTGCGCATCAGCAGCTCTGCGGGGGAGTGCCCTGACGCCAATGGGGTGACCCTGTACCTTACCAGGAATTGGCACAATTTCAGGTCGAGGTCTCCGGGGCCCATGCGCAGCAGCGCGTCTTTCGTGGTGCGCACGAGGCGCTCTACCTGGCCGTTGGTGGCCGGGTGAAAGGGGGCGGAGGTGATGTGCCGAATGGCGTTTCGCTCCATGAACGCCCCGAACTCGGCGGACGTGAAACAGCTAGCGTTATCGCTGACGAGGGTGTCGGGTAAACCGAACGTGGAAAAGACCCTCCGTAACTGTTTAATTGTTGTGGCCGAGGAGGTGCTCGAGACTGGGATGACCTCTAACCACTTGGAGAACGCGTCCACTACAAGGAGGAAGAGCGTTCCCCTGAACGGGCCAGCAAAATCTACGTGTACCCGGGACCAGGGCCCCCTTGCTGCGTCCCACTCCCTATGTGGCGAGCGGGCCTCTTCTGGCCTGGAGCTTTGGCACGCTTCGCAAGTGCCGACCATGTGTTCGATGTCGGCGTCTAGCTGGGGCCACCAAAAGTAACTGCGGGCCAGCGCCTTAGAGCGGACGATCCCCGGGTGGCTGACGTGCAGCAGTTTAAGCACCCTCGGCCGGAGAGACGTGGGGATCACTCCCCGCTGTCCCCACAAAAGGCAGCCCCTCTCTAGGGACAACTCTAGTTTCTTTTTGAAAAATGTGTCGAATTCCGCTGCTGGGGAAGACACGGGCCACCCTTTCTGTACCCAGGAGCAAACTGTGGCCAGCGTTTTGTCCTTGCCGGTCGCTTTAGCGATGTCGGCCGGTACTACTGGAGGGGAGTCTAGGACCTCTATCATTAAAACCTGGTGGTCCCTCTCTACTTCGCCCACGTGGCAGCAATCCCGGGGAATGGGGGACCTCGACAGGGCATCCGCATGGCTGATCTCCTTCCCGGGCCGGTATACCAACGCGTGCTGATACGCGTTGAGAAAAATGGCCCACCTGAGCATTCTCGGGGACAGGATTTGGGGTGTGGGCTTATCTGCGGTGAAAATGCCTAGCAAGGGCTTATGGTCAGTCACTATGGTGAAGGGGCGGCCGTACACGAAATCATGAAATTTCTTAGTCCCTGCAATTATCGCTAGGGCTTCCCTGTCTGTCTGGGCATAGTTTCTCTCTGCTTGGGACAAGGACCTAGAGTAGAATGCTATCGGGGCCTCCCTCCCGTTCTCCAGTACGTGGCATAACACCGCCCCCACCCCCACCGGGGATGCATCGCATATCAGGACCACTGGGCGTTTGGGATTGAAATGGGTCAGTACCGCATCTGATGCCAGGAGTTGCTTCAGGTCATTGAAAGCCCTCTCCTGGTCGTCGCCCCACTTCCATGCCTCGTCCTTTTTTAACAATTTGTGTAGCGGCTCCGCTACTGCTGCCTTCCGCGGGAGGAAGGAGTGGTAAAAGTTGAGCAGTCCAAGGAACGACTGCAACTCGGGCTTGGAGGTGGGGCGAGGGGCCTTCTTGATGGCGGCCACCTTGGATTGGGATGGCCTGATTCCCTCGGGAGTAACACGGAACCCTAGGAACTCAACCTCAGTTGCGAAGAAAACGCATTTGTCTTTTCGCAACCGCAACCCCGCCTTTTCGAATATTGCCAGGACCTTTCCCAACCTTGTTGCTAATTCGGCCCGGCTCCCCCCTGTAATCAATACGTCATCAAAGTAGGGTAACACCCCCTCTAACCCCTTCAGGAGGCGTTCCACGAGTGACTGGAAAATCCCGGGCGCCGAATTCACGCCGAATTGGAGGCGCGATACCTGGAACGCCCCTTTGTGGGTGACTATGGTCTGTGCAGCAGCTGCGGCGGGGGTCACCGGGAGTTGCTGGTAGGCTTGGGCCAGGTCGAGTTTAGCGAAACACCTCCCCCCGTGTAACCTGGCCAACAAGTGGCTGACTACCGGCACCGGATACGCATTAGGGCGGATCGCCTTATTGATGGTGCACTTGTAATCAGCGCATATGCGGACCTCCCCGTTGGCCTTGAGCGCTGTTACAATTGGAGTTTCCCACTCCGCAGAATCAACAGGAACAAGAATCCCCTGGCCCACCAACTTGTCCAGCTCCGCCTCTATTTTGTCCTTTAGTGCGAAAGGCACTCTGCGCGGTTTAAGTCTGATTGGACGTACTTCAGGGTCCAGGTCGAAAGTCACTGGGGGGCCCTTGAATTTTCCGAGCCCCTTTTTGAAAACCTCGGGGTGCGCGTCGCACACGCTCTGTATTGGATCGGTCCCGGTGGCGTGTGCTCCCACGGCGTGCACCCCCCCAATGAACAACCCCAGGGGCTGGAACCATTGAGTCCCGAGGAGGCTGCACTTTCCTCCCTTGAGGACGACTAGGGGAAGCGTTGCGGTGTGCTTTTTAAACTGGACCTGGAACTTCCCAACCCCCAACACTGGGATGCGGTTCCCTTGCACGTCCTTTAGTGTGGCCCTCAACGCTTTGAGCTTGGGCCGCACGCGGGGGGCGATTTTCATGAACTCTCCCTGGGGAATAATAGAGTATGACGAACCCGAGTCCACCTCCATTCTAACAGGGGCCCCTTGTATTACTACCTCAACGAAGTAACGGGGGTGCTCCGTGGAAACGCTGCAAACCGGAGCGTCGTCCTCGCTGTCATCGGAGATGCGCCCAACGCCGTCCCGCGTCCTCGTGGTCCGGGTGCCATCCTTGGGCCTCGTGGTGCGGTCCTGCCTCGCCGAGCGGTCTGGAGACCTCCTTGTTGTGGCCTCGCGCCGTTTCCGGCAGACCTTGGCGATGTGCCCGCGCCGGCCGCAGTTGTGGCACTCGGCCTTGCGGAATGGGCATTTGGCGCGGGCGTGGGCGGCGCCGCAGCCGTCGCAGCGCCGGCCCTCTCTCTGGACCCTCCGGACGTCCTCGTCGTCGCTGCTCTCCGCAGACGAGTTCGAAACTCGCCGGGCCGCGCGCACCGAGCTCTCTGCCTTGGCGGGCTTCGGGCGCCAGTGCTGAAGCTCTTGCACCCCGGCAGTCGTGGCCTCGGCGGCCTGCGCCGTGTCGAGGACTTGTTGCCACGTGGGAGGCGGCTCTCTTTTCATCAGCGCGCGCTGAGTCTCGGTATCCCTCAGACCGCAGAGCAGGCAGTCCCGGAGGGTGACTTCTGGGGTCTCCCACTTACATGGGCCGGCGGCCAGCTGCAGGGCCGCGGCGAACTCGGCGACCGATTCCCCGGGCGCCTGGACTCGCCTCCAGAACGCGCTCCGAGCGGGGAACATCGCTATCGCTGGCCGGAGATGGACGCGCAGTGCCGCCAGGAGCTCTGTGGCTTTAAGGTCGCCCACCTTCCTCGGCGCGATCAGGTCCACCAAGGTCCTCTTGGTCTCGTGTCCGAGCATGCGGACGAAAATGGCCCTCTTCTTGGCCTCATCTGAGACTTCGAGCTCCACCAGCGCTGCGTTGAAGTCTATCTCAAACAGCTCTAAGTCTCCCGGCTTCCTGATCTCGTAGCCGGCGCATGTCTTGGTCCCGTGGGCAGCCATATCCCATCCTCGTCGCCAATTTAGTGTATGGGACCAAAGACAGCAGGACAACCGAAGGGTTGGTTTAACACAGGTTTATTGCATGGCGTTCCGGTGAAGCATGAGGAAATGGCGGTGATACATCTCAATATATACAGTAGCACTCTACATTTGAATCTTGTAGCACGGTAGCTCATTGGCTGCTACCGGCGTGGCCTCGCCCAGGCACGCCTCTTTCTTCTGCTGCTGAATGCGGGGAAGGTTTTCCCGCGGCTGTTTGTAATTGAGCAATGTGGACCATGTGAGACTGAACGCTCGCAGCTGCCCTCTATGGGCTGTCTGCTCGCGTTCCTTTACAGCTGAGATCGTTGGTATTTGGAGTGGTTACATTCTTGCCTTTACAGTATAGTGAACATGCACACATACATACATACATAACATCTCAAATGTTTGAAAAGTTTTGCTGGGCTAAGACTTCTGCCTGAACCAATGAAATTTTTCAACTTCTCACAAAAATAAGTGTTTAATCATAATTTCCCTTTTTATTTGATTTATTATTTTCATTTTCTTTTATTTATCATTTTCTTATTTGCATGAGAAACTATGGCTGAATGCTCTTTCCAAGGAATTTTGTAAAGAACAGATTCCATTTTACACAGGAATTGTACTATAAAAATATAACTATGAAATATCTGAGAAATCTTATGAGGTTTTTTTTTAACTGAACAGGGAAATATCTCTGGGATGTGAAAAGGGGATTCACCCCATTAATTTATCTACAGGAGACTGCAAGTGTCACATCTAATTTTTACTAGACAATTTCATACTCTTGAGACTGAAACAAGGGTATTTATGTGATTCTGCAGCTGCTTTTCACTGTCATATTGGACTAATTCACTTCAGAAACTTTGCATCCTATTCAGCATTTTTAAAATTAAAAGAAAAAATGATTCAATTATTTGAATTGAGGAAAGGAAAACATAAAATTTAATTCAATCATACTAGAAATTACGCCTTGTCAACACATGACAATTGGACTGAGCTAAAGCTAGGAGGTCTAGTTTGCCATTTGGTGCAATCCTCACATCCAAATGACATATGGTTATCAAGTGACCCTATTTGGCCCACAGCAACCTGCTCTCTCTTTGACAATATTTTGAAGTAGCTTAAGGAAAAAGCTGTTTTATGAAATTGGTGAATTGAAAGAGGAAGGCTAACTTTGGTTTGTTTTCAGTGAACACATTCACTGGAAATGGACCAAAAGGGAATGAGAAAGACAGGTTCACTCCTTGGAAGATGTCAGCTGATTGCCATCTGCATGAGAGAACCAATCCATCCCTGAAGCACACCAAATATTAGGTTAAACATCTGTTTAATCAGCCTCTGAGACACTGGTAGCAAAAGAGAAGGTAAATGCCATTCCCTACAGTATAAGCTAAAATCTTCCTCGGATGGTTAAATCACTCAGGCACTATGGAGGAAATAGCCTGATACTGACTCTGTGTGTGAGAGTGTGTGTGTGTGTGTGTGTGTGTGCATGTGTGTGTATGTGTGCCTCTGTCCCAGCTCTTGGGACATGAAAGGAGGCTCATTTGGCATTCCCTGAATGGAGTTTCTCCCTCAAAAAATCCTTTCAACCCAGAATAAGAACATAAGAACATAAGAACAGCCTTGCTGGAACAGGCCACAGCCCATCCAGTCCAGCATTCTGTCTCACACAGTGGCTCACCATTTCCTTCAGGGTATTCCCAAGCAGATGCCTTCACCTGCTTAGGATTCCCTGGAAATGGCATTGAGAGATATCCTGCCTATCTCTCCAACCTGGAGGTTGTCCTTAAGTATCCATAATTATAGCCATTGATACTCTTGTCCTCCATGAACTTGTCTAATCCTTTCTCAAAGCTGTCAAGACTGACAGCTGTCACCACTTCTTCTGGCAGGGAGTTCCATACACCAGTAATCCTCTGGGTGAAAAAGTACTTTCTCTTATTTGTTTGAGAACTAGTACCCAAAGGTTTCATGGAGTGTCCCCTAGTTCTAGTGTTATGTGATAGGGAAAACAGTTTTTCCTTATCTACTTTGTCCACACCGTGCATGATTTTATAAACTTCAACCTTCCTGAATAATGTCTGATCCGAAATTTTTATTATTGCTTTATATATTCTATTTCTTGGTAATATCCAAAAGGTTTTGTGAATATGTGAACAGATATACAGGTACCTGTATATATACAGTGGTACCTCATTTAAAGAGCATAATGCATTCCATGGATTGCTCTTTAAGTGAGTTGCTCTTTAAGCAAAACACTTGGGAAAGTGACTGATTATGACTTCTGGCTGGGGGGGGGGGGGAGATTGTGAACCCCAAACTTGTTAAGCAAGTTTTTGGTTGTTTTTAGTTGTTAAGTGAGGGTGACCATTCATTTAAATTTCTGCTTTTAAGTGAGTTAGTCTCTAAGTGAGGTGCTCTTTATGCCAGGTTTTACTGTGTATATATATCGTTGAATGTGTCCCAAAAGCAATTTTGTATAGTTGTAGGACAAAGAAAAAGTTGGTGTTTAAATAGTCTGCTTGCTTTCTGGAATAATCTTTCTTCTTGTTCTATAAAACACCTCAGTCTATTAAACTTTACTGAAATGTTATTCTACTTTTAAGATTCTGTGTGTGATTCTGGAAGGATGAAAAATTTGTCATATTTGAGGGGATAGATCACAAAATATATCCTTCACAGGTAATAGATATTCTCACTTTCCTGCTATTCATGGAATGTATTTTTATTTGTGTTTATTAATTTGTTTTTTCAGTAATAGAAAACTGGAAAGGCACAAGCAATGACATGAACCAACGGAGCAGTTAAGAACGTTTCTTAAAAGGTACAGTACAAGGTGGATAGGTCTCAGCCTGTTTGTCCTTCCCTTACATACAGAGCAGCTCTAATGACTTTTCTGTCATTAGAAAGTTATTATGAAAAAGTAGGTCCCCTTTCTCAGGATACTCCCTGAAAATGAATCCTGATGTATTTCAAAAAGACTGCTTGTAAAACAGACATTGACATAAGCAAATCATTAATGTTTGGACTTGGCTGCCTGTTTCTTCAGAATGTGTTAAATTGGTCTAAAGATAAGAACTGCACAAAATTCCAATGCAGGAAAGCAGCATTAAGAACGTAACACCTGTCTTCTTCTATATAAAACTCAGCAACTTCAAGAAATACTAGGACTTGTTCTGTGCAAAGACATCCATCCATTGCCTGGCATTGATTTCATTCTTAAAGTTGTTTCCTGTCTTCATTTCAAGGAGCAAAGTCCTAGATTAACTGCTGTTGTAACAAGTACAATTTTATCTTTTCTCTGTGATTCGTTCCAGCAATAGGAAATGAAGAGCTATTCCAACATATGCACTACAACCGAAGGCAATGTGTTTGCTCTTCCATCTGCTGACCTGAATGCTGAACTCGGAAGACTAACTTGGACATCTTACATGCCAAAATGTTTCAGTGGTTTCCATCAGTAGGCTAAGCCACTGCACAGCAGGTTAGACATCTGGTGAAGAGCCTGGAGGAACCCTGACTCTACATTTTAAATTTTGCTTTTTTGGCCAGCAACGTTGGGAAGGGAGATGGGAACCTGTCACTGTGTACTGGTGGATTCAATTTTGGAATGGCCCAATTAATAAAGGTTCTAGGACTCCATTTTTAGACTTCAGCAGCCATAACATTTGCCACCCATATGCCAAACACCTCTTAGTTTTGACAGTTTTAACTTGCTAAGAATACAGAGCTGGCAACATCCAATAAATTTAGGCACCAGATGATTCATTACTGTCTGATGCTCTTATTCATTTACATTCACTGATGTGTTGGAGCAGCCTTCTCTTTCTCCTTCGTGACAATATCAGCAAATTAACTTGTGGTTTTCTGGAACATGATTCACTTGTTTGAAGTTTGGCTTTATCCATTTATTTGAAAGAAATCCCTCTAAACACTGAAACATAAAAAGCTAGATAGTGAAATATATAAAAATGACCCATATACAAGCCACTGTAATTCTGTAGTCAGTACATTTTCTTTGCTGTTGCTGAATGCCCATTATTGATGATGTACTTGTCCAAAGGGACTCCTTTTAGATGGCTCTTTAAATAAGAGGTCTTATTGATCACTATAGTTAGTAAAATACAGCAAACTTTTTTTTCCTTAAGAGAAAATGTTAGCTCTGCTTTGATCCAAAACAGAAGGATCTTCTCAGTACTGAAGCAAGTTTCAGCTATGCACCTGAGGAGACAGATAAAGTGTTATATGCCAGTCACCAGAAAGAAACATGCACTTCTTTAATTCTACTGTTAATTGTACTTATTACAGTGTAACTATTTTCCTTTAGCCTTTTCTTTGAAGCAGCTTTCTCCTCCCTCCCCCACCGACCACCCAACAAGGCAGCCTTTGCATCTCCAGACTCTAGTATTTGAAGCGTTTTGCATACTATCTGTGGTTTTCAAATGGTATTTCTAAGTTTGTTAAGAGTTCTTTAAGGGGGAGATTGCAAGCAGTTGAGAAGCTTTCCTGAATAACAACTTTTTTACCACAGTTGATTTTCATCTCAATATGTGTTAGAGCTTCAGAGAGCCATGTTCTGGACCTCAGATAGACATGTGTTTTCTTTTGGAAAGGACATTCCTCTCATTCCAGTGACTATTCATACAGAGGAAGGATATTCATCTTTAAGTAAAAATCTGAAAGCTTTAATATTATGGAGTGCTGAATGGGCAAATCACTCATTTTCAGTTTTTCAGATATTACGGGGATTTTTTAAATTGAATTTTAAAGCTTCATCTGCTTTCCACTTGGGATATGAAGAAATATGTGGACTTTGGTAAGTTCTTCTCATGTGTGAAATGCAGTGGCTTACCTGTGCTTCCAGGAAGAAGAGACTTATCCCTAACCTCCCTTTCTCCAGGGTAAAAAGATCATAGCTCTTTGCAGGCACACCCCCCCAAAAAGACTCAGACACCGGTATATGGATAACGGCATTGGGCCACATTTATTGATTCATGCCATAGTCCGAATTATAAATTTCAATTGGTACTCAGCCAATTATAATTCTTAAGGCAAGCAGGCCGCAGTAACACTGGTAAGGTTCCTTCCAAAATTGCCAATGGCAATTGGCTACAATGTATCCATTTGTATCAATTTGTTTGTTTACAACAAACAAATTGTTGACCGTAGTCAATAAACTATCTACTGACCCCACCCTCTGACGTGTATCCGTCAAATCACGGGGTGATGCATGCTGAAGAGCTCCTGCCATCACCCCATTGCCTGGTTCGTCGTTGACCGGTCAACGTTAACGAACTTGTACCTATCTAGTGTTGGCCAGTCAATTGCGAACCTGCCGGATACCTGTGGGTCATAAATATTTACCTTACCAGTGCTATCCGCCACACGGGGAGGCTTAATAAAGACTCACCGCCCCCCCCCCCGACCGTCAGCTTGGTCAAAAGGCCTGCTTGCAAATCTTCCAAAAAGAGGTTCATGCCTCTGGGCGACAGGTGGACCCCATCCCTTGTGTAAAGATCGTAATTTTGGAGACTAATGTTGGGGTGTCGGATGACCCGCCCCAAACCCTTGTCAGCAAAGAACCGGGCAACCGCCCTGTTCACCGAGCGATGAGCGCGGTCAAGGGCCTGGAGGTTGATACCCCCCCTGTAAGCATGACGCGGTATGATGTCCGACCATAGCAGCGTTGTGGCAGGCCACACATAATGCAAATAAGCTAGGTCGCTGCAGATTGTATGTTTTAAGGAAAGGCCAGTGACCTGGCCCAAGTCATTGCCCCCGAGGTGCAGCACCAAGACATCAGGCGGTTCAGCATCCCTGATGGAGAAAAGGAATGGCAACAGTTCCCGCCATAACATTCTGCGCTTACCATACCACCTGATACATGCGGAGGCACGTAGTCCAAGCTGGGGTCCCCACTCTGTTGCCGCAGCGTACTGCGCTGCCCAGTGCACATAGCTATGGCCCACCAGCCATACTGCCACCGGTGTGCGGGGACACACAGGGTCTGTAAGATAAAAAAGATAGGACAGTGACTTATCTGGTACTCATACTTGAAGAGGGTGAACATATAATTCAAAACACTTCGATCCCCACCTCCCCATACTGCGTATATCAGCCTCAGAGTACCCAAATGCAGCTGCAGTAGAAGCAGCTCCTATTCTAAAAGAATGGGTGCCGTAACGAGCCCCGGGGAGGCCAACACTGGTCAGTGCCTTACTGGTCACCTTCCAAAACTGAAATTTAGTAAGGGGAGACCCATCTTGGTGGGAGAAAAACGGGCCAGGGTGCGTACCTCCAGGGTAAGAACCCCTGGAGAAATAGGGTGGCGATTGTCCGGGCGGCGTCCACGTTCCCGTGTCCACCCCTCCAAAACATGTCGTATACGGAAATCATTTGTGCTGTCAGCAGAACCCCTCACTTTGGCCATGAATGCCAGTGCTGACAGCCTGGATGCTATGGTGCGGGGAGCTAGGCCCTGACTGTGTAGGTAGACCATAAATTGGAGAACGTGTTCAACTGGAATGGGACACACCTCGGGCAATTGGAGTTGCGCACAAAAGTTTGTAAATTGACTGAATGCATGGTGATACGCCTTACGCATGCGGGGTGTCAGTGACATGCCGATCGCCCGGTTCACCTATCCTTGCCAAATGTCCAAATCTCGTCCGGGAGTGGCGAGGGGAATTCCTCTGCGTCCGGAGCCAAGGCACGGAACCGGGGGATCTGCAGGCGGGATAAAGCATCAGCCATATCGTTATTAATACCTGGTACATGTCTGGCCCTGAAGAGCACATTGAGGCGTAGGCTGCGCAACACGAACTGGCGAACTAACTCCATGACCTTGGGTGATTCAGATGTCTGGGAATTGACGATGTGTCACACCAGAAATGAACCACTGAATTGGCCCACTCCTCACCCCATAGCATCAAAGCTCCAAGTATCGGGAAGAACTCAAGGAATGTAAGATCGCGTAGACGATCCGTGCCCCGCCATGCTGGAGGCCATCGGCCGTAGGCCCACCTCCCCTCAAAGTAAATCCCATATCCCAGGGACCCCGAGGCATCCGACTGAACCTGGAACCTAGGGGAAACCAAAAGGTCAGATCTCCAAAATGACACCCCGTTGAAGTCCCTCAGGAACTTAAGCCAAACCAACATGTCAGCCCTAATGCCCTTGTTCAGTCGGACCCTGTGATAGCGCCTGGATAGCCCAGTCATGGCGTCGCATAAGCGTCGAGCAAAAGCTCTGCCAGGCGTGACCACTCTGCAGGCGAAGTTAAGGTGACCATGTAGAACCTGGAGCTCACGAAGTGACACCTTGCGTTTGGCCAGTAAAGCCAAAATCAACGCAGTGATCCGGGTAACCTTATCCATGGGTAACCTGGATGCCTGCGAGACTGTGTCAATTTCAATACCCAGAAATGTGAGCTTAGTTGATGGGCCCTCGGTCTTTTCGGGCGCTAAAGGGACACCAAGTTCCTGCATTAGCATCTGAAATGTATTGTCCCAGCCCCGTTCACCCCCGAACAAAAAATCAACGAGGTAATGGGCTACAGACCGGGACCCAGACCTGCGAACAATGCAAGCGCGGTGCCAAAATGGCCGCTGCGCTCTTTGCGGCCCCCCTACCGGACTTGGGCATCCGGGTAGTTAGGGGGCGTGGCCAGCACCCTTTAAAAGGGGTGGCCACGAGGCAGCCGAGCTGCCATTTTGTGAATGCGACGGAGAGGAGAAGTTTTCTCCGGCGCTCCTGCCCCCCTTTTTACTATCCTCTGCTGGAGGCTCGATTCTTTAGAAGCGACGGGGCGGATGAATCTGCTCCGTCGCTTCCCCCTCTGTCAGCCTCTGTGCGAGGCTTCCTTTTACCTTGGCTTGCCTCTTTGCAAGAGGCTGGATTTCGCTCCTATTGGTTTCCTTTTTTGCCTGTAACTAGGCAGAACTGCTGGATAGCTCAGTGGTTTAGGAATCTGACTGCAAAGTCAGAGGCTGGGAGTTCGATTCCCCATGGTCTTTTCTTGCTTGGAGGGGGATCGCGGTGGCTCAAGTGGCTAAGACACGGAGTGTTAAGTGCCTGAGACGCTGACTGGGAAGTGGAAGGTCAGTGGTTTCACTTCCTGCGTACTGCAGGACAGAATGAGCTCCTGTTTTCAGCCCCAGGCCGGCCCTTCAGTGGATCCGGCCCTTGGCCCACGGCTGCCGGCCATGGGCCGGAACGATTGGGGGGAGGGCTTGGTGCTGGCTCACAGCACGTTTAACCCCATTGGGGGCCAGAGTTTTGGGCATGGCCCGATTTTGGCCCAGGCTCTCATATTAGGGCCTCTGGCCCATTACCTAGCGGGCCGTCCGGCCCACCTATTTACTGTGTCTATCAGATAATGTTCCTGGTTGCTCTAGAGATTATCAACCTGTGGCTCGTGGGCCAGATGTGGCCCACATGCCATTTTATGTGGTCTCCCACTGCCTCCACCCCACTAGGAAGTGCCATGTGGTGGAGGAAAGGCAAAATTGCCATGCAACCCCCAAAGCTGTCTGAGGTTACACGACAGCTGGGTCAAGCTCGGCCTGTGCCCGCTGCTATCTCGCAGCTCCCCGTTTGTCTGGAACCGCGGCTGGAATGCGTTGGAGGTCGCCCCAGAGCTCGATTTCGGTCGCGAGCTCCGACGCCCACCGTAGGCCGGAACCCCCAGTGGGGGCAGCTCACGGGGGTGCAACTTGTGAGTATTTGGTTCAAGTCGAATGCACACACATCACAGTCCATTTCCAGCAGTGGGGGCTCAGTGCTCTTTGCCTCGCTTATTTGGGGCTGGGGGGCATTACTCGACATCCTATCCCAGTGCCCCTTGGTTGCATTCTGGCACGAGGTTGGGGGTGGGGGTTTATGCTCCCGGGGCGGTACGTGGCGTCACAGGGGCTGTCTAGGTCCTGCTGTGTATGTCCGGCGTTCATCAGGTACCGGCAATGGCATTGCCGACGACTGGTTATTCATGGCCCCCCAGTGATCACCTGCCCCAGATCATGAGGGAAAAGATTTGGTGGGGGGGAGTACCTCCCTATGAACTGAAGTCCCAATAAGGATAGGAAGTACGGACAGGAGGATAGAGACATTGTGTGGTCCCGCCGTAGTAAGCCACCACGCACTGGGGTGTCTGCCCTCGGGACAGTGCTGAGCAGCACAGGGGCTGTCTGGATCCTGCTGCATAGGCCCTTTATACAGAATGTGCAATTTTTACCTCGATGCTGTCACGCGGGCATCCAGGTTTACCGGTGATACGGTGGCTTGGATGTCCATGTGCGATTTTGGCATTGATTGCCAAACATCGAGTGTTCCCTTGGGAATTGTAGTTAATTCACTGCCCCCCCCCCCCTTGATGGGTTTGCTCTGGCTCAAATTACTCCGGGGTTTGGATGGGTATCTTGTGGGAGGTCAGACCTAGTGGTCTGCCTTAGATATCTAGTACGGTCAGATACCTCTGGCTCCCGGGCTGATCGCCCGGCGATCTTACCTGCCTTGCGTTTTTTCCCATTTGGAGAGCACTGATGCTATGGTGCAAGGGGTGGGCCTACTCAGTGGTCCAATTTCGGTGTGACAATGCTGTAGTGGTGAACATTGTCGACACCCAGACATGCAAATCCCCCAAGGTCATGACATTAGTCCGTCTACTCTCTTGAGAAGCATACGCCTAATGTGCTGTTCTAGGCCAGACATGTTATGGGTATTTATAATTACATTCTGCTCCTCTCCATTACCACAGATCACCTGGTTCTGTGCCGTACTCTGGAAGCAGAGGGATTCCACTCGCCACTTTTGGCTGAGGGTTGGACGTTTGGCAAAGAGAGTGGAACCGGACATGTCGTTGGCACCTTGCACGCGTAAGGCATATCACTCTGCATTCAGGCGTCGTGTTTGGGAGGGGCGGACACGGGAACGTGTCCGCCACCCTTACGCGCATCACCCCTGTTCCCAGAGTTTCTACCCACCTTGCACGAGGCTGGCATTGCTTATGTACAGATAGGGGTGAGGTGGCTCTTGGCCATGCAGCTACCACAGTAGCCTTTTTTGGAGCACTCCGCATCGGTGAGTGGGTGCCAAAGTTGGTGCTAACGGTGTAAGGCGGATGTGTCTCGTAGGGCACTGGAACTTGAAGATGTCTCTGTCACACATGTGTGGGCTCGAGTGGGGATGCAGTCCTCACGGGTTATTCAGCACGGTGCAGGCAGTGGTGTATACTGCTACTAAGTTTTTGAGACATCTGTCCGGTTGGTGCCTGAATGTTCGACAGTGCCTGCTGCGCGCCCCAGCCTGTTTTCTGCCACCGGGTTGGGTCTACCCTTACCTTTGTACAGTCCCTGAGGGTGACCGGTCCCGCGTTTCACGGTGTGGTGCCCATTTTGGCACCATTTACTTAAGATAGGCGTCGCGTTGATCGCGGCTACGTTTGGGGTACTCGGAGGTGGATAGGCGTCTACGCGCAATTTCTAATATGTACGTCCCCTCACTGTTTGAGTACCTAGTTATGTCCTTCACCTTTTTCTCCTCTTTTACAGATCCTAGGGGTCTCAGCACACCGGTGGCAGGGGGTTGGTAGGCCGCAGCTATGTACACTGGGCGGCAGTATATGCTGCAGCGACAGAGAGTGGATCCCGGCTGGGCTGTGTGCATCCACACGTCTGCTATGGTATGGTATGTGCGGCACATGGGGGCGGGAACTGTGGCCATTCCTGCTGTCTGACAGGGATGCTGGACCACCCGATGTTTTGCAGGCGCCTCGGCGGCAGCGGTCTCATACGGATCACTGCTGTTATTAAATTGTCGAGGGGCTGTGACCTGGCATTTTGTATCATTTATGGCTTACATATGGTCGCTATGGTCTAATGTCGTGCCGAGACACCAATTTAGGGGGACGCGGATCTCCCTAGTTTGGACTGTTCCAGCAGTCAGTGGACGGGGCTGTGGCTCCGGCCCGTGCTGAGCAAGGCTGTGAGACGGCCATTGGAGTCCAGATGATCGGCTTACAAACAAATTTTGCTGGTAGGCAGGAGAAGGGGTCCACCTGTCGGTCAGAGGTATGTACCTCGTTCTGGGTGTGATGCAAGCAGGCCTGGCGACCGACCTGACGGTCTTGGGGGGGGCGGTGAGTCATCATGGATGCCTCCCCGTGTGGCGGGTAGCACTGGTAAGGTAAATATTTATGACCCACAGGTATCCAACAGGTTCGCAATTGACAGGACAACACTAGATAGACGAACCAGGCAATGGGGTGATGGCACGAGCTAGGCAGCATGCATCACCCCGTGATTTTACGGATACGTGTCAGAGGGTGGGGTCAGTAGTTAGTTTATTGACTACGGTCAACAATTTGTTTGTTGCCAACAAACAAATTGATACAAATGGATACATTGTAACCAATTGCCGTTGGCAATTTTGGGAGGTACCTTACCAGTGTTACTGCGGCCTGCTTGCCTTAAGAATTATAATTGGTTGAGTACCAATCGAAATTTATAATTCAGACTAGGGCATGAATCAATAAATGTGGCCCAATGCCGTTATCCACTTTCACCAGTGTCTGAGTCCTTTTTGGGGGGGTGGGCCTGCAAAGGCACACTGAAGGAAAGTGCTAAAACGTTCAAATGCTGAATAGGAAATAGAGCAGGCAAAAGGCATGGCTTTATCAACATAAAATTTCCCTTGGAATTTAAAACCCAATAACTCAAAGTCACCCAGGTGGCAACAACCGGAATGCCGACTTAATGTCACATTTGGCCAGAAGTGCACCCGGGCCACAAGAGCGCACCATGCGCAGGGCCTGGTCAAATGACGTATACCTGACAGAACAAAGGTCATCAGGAATGGCATCATTGACTGAATGGCCCACCGGGTATGATAGGTGGTGAATTAAACGGAACTCCCCAGGGGTCTTTTTGGAACCAACCCTAAAGGGGAAACCTTCAGATTGGGAAAGGGGGGCATAGGAAAGGGGCCAGCAACCCTACCTGCATTAACCTCCTTAGCGATACTTAGGGCAGCCACCTCCTCCCTACCCTTCAGGGAAAGTAAATTAGGTGCATCTTGGGGGCACTGCTCCCCTTTGAATGGGATGCAAAAGCCCCACTGGAAACCCTCGAGGAGATACCTAGCATCCTCCCTCCTCGGGTAAGTCGAGAGCCACCGCTCCAACATAGCTACGTTAACCGGGGAGGGGGCCTTTTGAGTGACCAGCTCCATCAACGGCAGGTCTGCCCGCTCCTTGTCCACCTCTACCTCAGCCCCATGACCCACCGGCTCATGGACACGCAGCGGCGGCGTGGGGGCCAGCGCAAGAGGGACACTCATGTTTGTATCTGCACTGTTTTCTATTGCATACACCATTGGCCGAGAAACTCCAACACAGCAAGCGGGCTGGAACCCCCTGCCCCGCCAGCTGGCGGGGAGCCTGTGTTGGAGCAGCTCGCTGGACCGCATGGCCACAATGGTACCTCTCCCCAGGTGCCAGGCACGTGGGGGTCATGTATAAAAGCCACAATTTCTGACATGGCTCATCCCACCTCATCTCTGGGTGTAAGGGCACTCTCATTCTAAATTCCCCATCGTAAGCCAACCACGATGGGCCAGGAAAATCCACCATTGCCCTGTAAATATTGTCCAAATATTAGACCATAGGAATGGCCAGGTCAGGCCGAGCCCTAAGGTACACCGCCATATAAATGAGATATGCGGGTAACCAGTTGGCCCAGGTACGTGGTGGCTTGCGGCGGCGAGACAGCTCTTTGTCCTTCTCATCCTACCCCTCTTTTCCCTCCTTGGTGGGTTCCCGGTTCAATAGGGAGAAAATATCGACATACTCCCCCCGCCAAATCTTTTCCCTTGTGGCCTGGGACAAATGATCCCCAAGGGGCAAGGAATACCTGGCCGTTGGCAATGCCGACACTGGCACAGTATTTACACGGGGTATCAGGAGAGGAGCCTGGACAGTCCCTGTGACACCCGGCATAGCCCCGGGGGCGGAAACCCCCCCACCCAATGTTATGCCAGTGTGGGACCAAGCTGCACCCGGGTAAGCTGGGAACTGATACCCACCCGCCCCGACATTACGAGGCCATGGCCACTGAAACCTATCCCCGGACGTGGAGTGTGATGTGGGGACATTAGCTTGAACCTGATACTCACTGGGTGCACCCCCGTGAGCCGCCCCCACTGGGGTTCCGGCCCACGGCGGGCGTCGGAGCTCGCGACCGGAATCGAGCTCTGAGGACACATCCGACCACTACCTGTCTGCAGTTCAGGATGTATGGGGAGCTGCGAGACCACGGCGGGCACAGGCCTGTGCGCCTCGAGCAACTCAACCCGACTGGCCGCCTGCTGCAGAGTGGCGGCTGTCATGGTAGCAGGCAGGCAAAAGGGGGTCCTAGATGGCAGTGAAGCCCCCCCCCAATGGGGTTATTGGTGATCCCTAGGGATGCCTCTAGCGCGGCTACGCGTGCCAGTAATGCATCCACCGTCGGAGATCCCCCTGCATAAAGGGGGCCAGGCGGGCTGGACGGCCCACTGAGCAATGGTCCAGGGACCCCGACTTGAGAGCCAGGTCCCGAATAGGGCCATGCCCAAAACTCCGGCCCATGAGGGGCCGGAGGTAAGCCCTGCTGTGCAACCGCACCAGGCCCTCCCCCGTGATCAAGTCCCATGGCCGGCAATTGCGGGCCGGGGGCCGAAGCCCCTGTAGGGCCAGTCTGAGGCTGGACATCCGCAGGCCATAGCCGAAGCTGCCCCATCCCACCAGTCCTAGTGGGCGAATCCGATAAGGGGTCCTGTTGCGGGGGCGCAGTCGCGGTCCTCCGACCCGACTGCTGTCTCCCCTTCGGGCGAGCCTGAGTCACCATAGGCTTCTTCTTGGGAGGCATAATGAAGAAATGATCCCTTTCCGGGGATCAGCGCCAGATGGCTGAAAAGCCGAAGATTGAGACGCAGAATACCCGCTAAGGCTCTACAGCCAACTGCGGCTCTTAAAGGAACGAAGAGCGACGGAGAAAACTTCTCCTGTCCATCGCTTTTCCAAAATGGCAGCTCGGCTGCCTCGTGGCCACCCATTTTATAGAGGGGTGGCCACGCCCCCTAACTCACCCAGATGTCTGAGTCCGGGTGGGGGCCCCCGCAAAGAGCGCGGCGGCCATTTTGGCACCGCGCTTTCATTTGATTGGTAGTGTAGGACACCATTTCTGGACCTACTACCAATCTAAGTCCACCTCCTTTAGATTCATTCTGATTTGTCAGTGCTCTTTTTAAAATCTGATTCTTGAGAAACTGTTCCAGATGCAGCCTTTCCTGTGCAGAATTCAAGCCCTATTCAAACATTCAGAATAAAAGGGTAATTCAAATTCTGAAAAGAGGAAAGTGACCAGGCCCTATTTCTTCTGAGTGAACATCTGAAATGGAGAGATGTCCCTGTGGTTAGAAGAGCCTCAACATGAACATGAACCCTGATTTTTCAGGGCTTTGTATCATGTGGAGTGTATTTACTGCTAAATATGTTTTTTCATATGACAGTTTTCCAGGTGAGAATTAGGCTGGAAGTAGAAAAGGTGAGACTCTTGTCTCTGTTTATTTGTTCAGATCAACCCATTTATTGAGTGCCTAAAAAGAAGTTTACTTACTTGGTTGATTGGTATTTCCTACGTCTAGATTGAGGTGAGATTTTAGCAGCCTCTTGCCATTGGGAGGTCCTACCCTTACCGTAGTAAGGTCCAAACGCATGCAAGAAACTGAGGCCCAAGTTTTTGATGCTCCTTTAGCCGTTTTAAATAGGACAGCACAGCTGGCTGGGCTTATGTCAAAGTTGGCCATGTAGTAGCAATGCACTGGCCAAGTGCATTGCCTGAGAACTCAACCCCACTTAGCTGACCTGTGGTTCCCGAATGGAGGGTCATTCTGGACCACTAGCTGACACCTTTGTGGCATGGTTGAACCTGCCAGGGGAATACACCCATGCCACCATAGTTGTCGGAAGGCCAGGGTCACCACTGTGCCACATTGAGCCGTGAAGTGGGATTTGCAGCAGCAAGAAGTTTAGAAGAACTTTGATTGTGATCTGAATGCTTAGTTTCAATGGATACAAACTACAGTTGTGCTATGTTTTAGCAGAGGCATAGCAAAGATTATTTCTTCCTCATGCCTAGTGTGTTTTGAAATGATGTTGAATTGTCCTATTTTTTCACACTTTTTAAAAATATATTTTTTATTCAGAGTGGATACAGAAAGTATGTAGCTGATTTACTTTTCCATCTCCACATTAATCCTTCTTCTGATATGAAAAACCATATTGCTTTTTGAGTAAAACTACTTTGCAGCTGCCACATGCCAAGATTCAGATATGTGCCCATTTGCTTCTTTTGGATTTACTTTCTCTCATTCCATTGCCAGTGGATTATTGGCAGGATTTATTGATTTTCTGTACTAGCAGTTGCACCTTTTGTTTCCCTCTCTTCCTCCACATTGTTTGGCATGAGAAAAATTAGGATGTGTTTCCTAGCTTCGTTGTACTCTAGCATGAGGGACTATTAACACATTCCATCTGTTTGGAAGTTTGTACTTAAATATAACACCTCTGTCATATTTGGAGCTGTTGAATTTGATCTCAGCTTGGAAGAATTAATATTTTGGACCACAGCTCTCAGGATCCTTTTGATAGCATGACCAAGATACTGTAACTCCTCCAATCTCTGAATTTGGTTTGTAGAGCTTAACTTGCTTACTTATAGGGTTGTCCTTGCCCAATCAGTCACTTACTTGTCTATGTACAAAGTGACAAGCAATGTTGCTGAACTATGTACAATCATGCTGAATCATCTCCATAGCTGGCTTGACTTCTGGCTTTCAGTGGCAAAGGGGCTAGTCTATGTTCTCCAGTTACATCATGCTCCATGCTCATGTTGAGAGACAAGGAGGAGAACTCAGATTACCACAGAACGGCCTGGCAAGAATGTCTGTATAATCCAGAAGTGATCTCTGCTCTGTTAAATTTAAACAATCAATCCTCAAGCCAAGAGAAGTTTAGGATCCCCCCTTTTTTTGTGGATGCAAAGAAACAGAAAGACAGAGAATACAATACATCAGTGTTGTTATTTCATCACTCAGAAATTATAAAACAAAGACAACACACGAAATATGGAATAAATTTACCTAGGAGAGCTCCTTGCCCTGGAAAGATGTCAAACACAATGTACCGTTTGTGTGTGCCCAAAAATGATGAAAATAATAATAAACGAATCTTCTTATAAGGTCTTTGTATTCTTAATGTTATTTTTATTTTGCAAACTCTTGTATATTAACTTGTAATGTCATCAAACAGAAACCAAACTCAGATACTTCTCTGCACAAAAAGTCTTCAAGTTCCTTTTGTAATCTTGACAATAGTAACCAAATTCAAATATGTTCTCTTCAACTTCTTCACTATGTCCTTTATAACAATGTGAAACAATGATTCATTCCTCTATTGCACTTTCTATCTCTCATCCAAAACAGCTCATAAACTCGTATTCAGTTGGGAAGTCAAACTCCCATATATATTGGCCCCAAACTCCCGACGTCTATCCGGTTAATTAGACATTTCATTCAATAAATTTCATCAGGGGAGTTTTTGCAATATCTGAAAGGTTACAAAACACATGTCTGTTACAATATTATATGTTCAAACCAGCTGCAAGCCCCCATGCTCATTATCCAGTCCAAGCTTACCCAAACTTACCACTCTTGTGTTTCGCGTCCTCTCTGTCTCTTCTGTAATTTCTCTATGGTTGCTAAGGACGTTGCATACCATTAGAGTCCTGTCTCTTAAATACAACTTGCTGCCTGCTCCTGACTGAATCTGCAAGCTCACATTACCACCTGTGTACTGGCTATTTTACTTACAAGGAGCACCATGGTTCTAATTCCTGTGTACTTACAAAAAGCAGGTAAATCAGTTTCATAGTTTAAACCCTTAGGATGCATGGTTCCTAGTCTATGAATATGAATATAGTATGCCTCCTTTCCTATCTCTTAAATACAACTTGCTGCCTGCTCCTGACTGAATCTGCAAGCTCACATTGCCACCTGTGTACTACTGTTTCAGTTACAAGGAGCACCATGGTTCTGATTCCTAGTTTCATAGTTTAAACCCTTAGGATGCATGGTTCCTAGTCTATGAATATGAATATAGTTTGACTACTTTCCTATCTCTTAGATACAACTTGCTGCCTGCTCCCGACTGAATCTGCAAGCTCACATTGCCACCTGTGTACTGATTGTTTTACTTACAAGGAGCACCATGGTTCTGATTCCTGTGTACTTACAAAAAGCAGGTTAAATCAGTTTCATAGTTTAAACCCTTAGGATGCATGGTTCCTAGTCTATGAATATAATATGCCTCCTTTTGTAATAGCAATTGTTCAATGTTGATACCTCTACCTGTTGTAACCGTGAGTTTTTCAAATTTGAAATCTGTGTCAAGATGGTTTTTTTATGTAATGATTTACCAGTGGTCTATTGTGCCTCTTACACATACATTTTGCTACAAATTCTTTCTGGTTTTCAAAGCACATTCTTTACTATCAGACTCAAGTCCAACTATCTAAGAGTTTGTATTCTCTCCTATATCAGCCTATTGCAGAGTTTTGGATTTCTGGTAAAATTCCCTTTAGCTCTGCAGAAGTACAGGCACTCACAGAAGAGAATTGCTCCACGTATCCCAGAGTCTAACTGGCACTCACAGTTTCAATAGCTCATTCTGAAACATTTGTAGGAGGGGGGGGGGGAGAACCTGTACAGCTACTCTGTATTGCAGATCTGTACACCCTGCTTTCTTTACTGCATGCATGCTAGCAACCAACTAAACCAACTAAACCAACTAAACAGATCAGACCTAGACCTAGGCCTCAACTAACCAGTTACCATCCAGAGGCCTTGGGGGGAGGTGAGTGAAGAATCGGCCCCTCCCCCCCCACCCCATCCTAAAACCTGGGTGCAGGGAAGGAAAAGGCAGAGAAACACCTAGGCCTCAACTGACCAGTTACCATCCAGAGGCCTTGGGGGGAGGTGAGTGAAGAATCGGCACCTCCCCCCCACCCCACCCCATCTTAAAACCTGGGTGCAGGGAAGGAAAAGGCAGAGGAGGACACAGGCCCCAACTGCCCAGTTACCATCCAGAGGCCCAGGGGAGTCCTCCTAGAGTAGCAACACCCCAGAGGGCAAAGAGGAAGGGCCATGCTGACATTGCAGACACAGACACTGTAGACACAGGAGACCCTCGACCACCCCCAGGAGACACCATCCGCAGCCACCATCACAGTGAGGCCTGAGTTGGCGCTTTTGACCAACTTTTCGCAACTGAAAGGAGGCGAGAGCTGCTGCATGCATGCAAGGGATCAGTAATCGAACTGAAATAATATAGTTGACTGAACATAGATGACTTATAGCAACTGACATAGTGACTGTGTCACTGTGTCAGTTTAGAGCTGACTGACATCAGTTCTAAACTGATACTGTGTTCTAAACAGTGATAATATGCATGATGTTACCTTGTTTTAAACTGTGATAATATGTATGATGGGGGGGGGGGGGAAATGGTATAGAAACCGGCAAAGCACACCAGGGAGTTTGCCAAGAGAACCCTATTGACCAAAGCAAAGGCAAAACAAAGGGACAAATCAGAGGAAACAGGAAGGATGCTCAGCACATTAGATGGACAGAAAGGGA
This sequence comes from Bradypodion pumilum, assembly GCA_035047305.1. Taxonomy (NCBI): domain Eukaryota; kingdom Metazoa; phylum Chordata; class Lepidosauria; order Squamata; family Chamaeleonidae; genus Bradypodion; species Bradypodion pumilum. The sequence continues at coordinate 432,816,159 of JAWDJD010000001.1, forward strand.
TGGGCATGAAAGGGGAGGAGAAATACAGTGTTGTAAGGAACAATATTGCATAGGGACATGGAATGTAAGATTTATGAACCAAGGAAAGCTGGAAGTGGTAAAAAAGGAAATGGAAATAATAAGTATTGACATCTTGGGAATCAGTGAGCTAAAATGGACAGGTATGGGTGAATTCAGCTCTGGAAACCATCATATCTACTACTGTGGACAAGAAAATCTCAGAAGAAATGGAGTGGCCATAATTGTAAATAAAAGAGTGAGAAAAGCAGTAATGGGATACAATCTCAAAAATGATAGAATTATATCAGTCAGACTATAAGGCAAACCATTTAATATCACTGTAATCCAAATATATGCACCAACTACTAGTGCACATCAAGCCACAGTAGACTAGTTCTATGAGGACCTACAACATATTATAGAACAGACACCAAGAAATGATGTCTACATTATCTTAGGAGACTGGAATGCAAAAGTAGGAAATCAAAAAGTGGACGGAATAACAGGCAAGTTTGGTCTGGGAACACAAAACGAAGCAGGGCAAAGACTGATAGAGTTCTGCCAAGATAACACACTAGTCATAGCAAACACCCTTTTCCAGCAACACAAGAGGAGACTCTACACATGGACATCACCAGATGACTAACATCGAAACCAAATTGACTACATACTCTGCAGCCAAGATGGAGAACCTCCATACAGTCAGCAAAAACAAGACCTGGAGCGGACTGTGGCTCAGATCACAATCCACTGATTGCAAAACTCAGGCTCAGACTGAAGAAAATAGAGAAAACTAATAGGCCAGATAGATATGATCTAGACAACATACCCAAGGAATACACGGTGGAGGTGAGGTACAGATTCAATGGTCTGGACCAGATAGACAGAGTACCAGAATAATTATGGACAGAGATGAGAGACATTATGCAGGAGGCAGCAAGGAAAACTATACCAAAAGAAAAGAAGCGCAAGAAAGCAAAGTGGTTGTCGGATGAGGCTCTTAAAATAGCAGAGAAAAGAAGGAACGCAAAAGGCAAAGGAGAAAGGAAAAAATACAATCACTTAAATAAAGAATTTCAAAGAAAAGCAAGGAGAGATAAGGAAAGCTACCTAAATGAACAGTGCAAAGAAATAGAGGAAAACAACACAAGAGGCAGGACTAGAGATCTCTTTTAAAAAATTGGGAAAGTCAAGGGAACGTTCAAAGCAAAAATGATCATGATAAAAGAAAAAGATGGCAAAGAGTTAGCGGATGCAGAAGTGATAAAGAAAAGATGGAAATAATACACAGAGAAACTTTACAAAAAAAGACCTAAACACCCCAGATAATAACAATGAGGGAGAAATTGAACTTGAACCAGACATCCTAGAGAGTGAAGTCAGAAAGGCCCTAAAAAGCACAGCAAATAACAAAGCCAGTGGAGATGATGGTATCCCAGTTGAACTCTTCAAAGCCCTAAAAGATGATGGAATCAAGCTACTACATGCTATATGCCAGCAGATTTGGAAAACGAAACAGTGGCCACAGGATTGGAAAAGATCAGTATACATCCCAATCCCAAAAAAGGGCAATGCCAAAGAATGTTCAAATTATCGAACAATTGCGCTCATCCCACAAGCTAGCAAAGTGATGCTCAAGATAATACAGGATAGACTTCAGCAGCATGTAGAAAGAAAACTACCAGAGGTGCAGGCTGGATTCAGAAGAGGCAGGGGGACCAGAGATCACATTGCCAACATACGTTGGATCATGGAGAAAACAAAGGAATACCAGAAACAAGCTTACTTCTGTTTCATTGACTACACCAAGGCCTTTGATTGTGTGGACCACAACAAAATGTGGCAAGTAATTAAAGAGATGGGAATACCAGAACACCTCATATGTCTCATGAGAAATCTGTACATGAGTCAAGAAGCAACAGTTAGGACAGAGTATGGAATGACGGAGTGGTTTGGAATAGGAAAAGGAGTAAGACAAGGCTGCATTCTGTCACCCTGCTTATTCAACTTATACACAGAGCACATAATGCGCAATGCAGGGATGGAGGAATCACAATATGGGATCAAAATTGCTGGGAGAAACATCAACAATTTGAGATATGCAGATGATACCACCCTAATGGCAGAAAGTGAAGAAGACCTAAAGAAGCTCCTGATCAGGTTGAAAGAAGAGAGTGCAAAAGCTGGCCTGAGACTCAATATCAAGAAAACCAAGATAATGCAAGCGCGGCGCCAAAATGGCCGCCGCGCTCTTTGCGGCCCCCCCCACAGGACGAATGATCCGGGTAGTTTAGGGCGTGGCCAGCTCCCTCATAAAAGGGGTGGCCACGAGGCAGCCGAGCTGCCATTTTAGCTAAGCGACGGAGCGGAGAAGTTTTTCCCCTGTGTCTCCGTCGCTCTTTACCTGGAAGCCTTTTTTGGCGGCGAATCTTCTCTTTCGGCTTCCTTTTTCTTGAGCGAGATGCCTTCGAAGAAGAAGGCACTTTCGGGTGCGGCTCGCACGAGCAGGAGGCGCAACCCGGGTCGGAGGACCACGGTGGCGCCTCCCCAGCAGCCGCCTTTCCCGGCGCCCGCCGGGACCGGCGGGATGGGGTCGATCACCCCTTGGCCGGAGCCTGCGGCCCGCGCCTCACATGCGGTGGACACCGCTTCTGGATCTGCTCATTCTGGGCCTGCACCAGCGGTGGCGCAGCTCCCCCCGGGGCCTTCTAGCCTTGGGGGGTGGTCTGGCCCTCTGCCTTGGCAGGTGCCGGCACCGACCCTCCCGGGCTTCGGTGCAGGACAATGGCCCTACCCGGGTCCTGGGGTACAGGGACCTGTACCCGCGCCTCTCGCATGTGGGCCGGCCGGCCCTTGGCCCCAGGTTAGCGTGCAGGCCTTACTGGCCCGCGTGGCGGCCCTCGAGGCCTCGTAGGCTCGGGCCAGCCACGCTGCGGCTGCCGGTGGGGTTAGTTTTGAGGCGCCGTCGGTCGGGCAGCAGCAGGCGACGGGACGGGTCGAGCTGCTGCAGGCGCGTGGCGCAACTTCGGCCACTGCCTCGCAGCTCCCCGGCCAGCAAGCAGGTGTGGGTCAGGCCCCGATGATGAGCTCTACGGCGGTCGTGAGCTCCGACGCCCCCGGTGGGGGCGGCCTGCGGGGGTGCGACGTGTGAGTATCCGGTACAAGCCAATACACCTACGCACATTGCCACTACTGGGGGGGCCTTTCAATGGCCTTGGCCTCGCGCGGGTGGTGCGGTGGCCCAACCGCCGGCGCCCCACTCGGCGATGTCGACTGCTGCTCAGCTTGCTGGGGTTACAGGTGCTCCCTACCCTGCCGGGAATTTATTGGGGACGGCGGGGCCAGCACAGGCCCCTTTTCAGATGCCCGCGCTGGCTGCGGTCCCAGTTTCGGCCTTGCCAACGGCGGGATATTCTTTGCCACTGGGTGACCACCTGGCGCAAGCCACCAGGGAAAAGATTTGGCGGGGGGAGTATGTTGATATCTTCTCACTCTTAAACAGAGAGCACACCAAGGAGGAGAGGGAGGGGCAGGATGAGAAGGATAAGGAGCAGGCGCGTCGTCGCAAGCCACCACGTACCTGGGCCAACTGGCTGCCGGCTTATTTAATTTACATGGCAGTGTACTTGAGAGCGCGGCCAGATTTGGCTATTCCGATGGTCCAATATTTGGACAACATCGATAGGGCGATGGTCGACTTTCCGGGCCCCTCGTGGTTGGCTTATGACGAGGAATTTCGCATGCGGATTCCCCTGCACCCCGAGATGAGGTGGGACGAGCCGTGCCAGAGGCTTTGGCTTCTGTATATGACGCCCACGCGCCCTGCGCCAGGGGAGAGATACCATTGTGGACATGCGGTCCAGCGAGCGGCTCCAGCTCAGGTTCCCCGCCAGGTGGCGGGGCAGGGGGTTCCAGCCCGCCTGTTGTGCTGGACTTTCTCGTCCAATGGTTCCTGCAATAGGAAAAATTGCAGGTACAGGCATGAGTGTCCCACCTGTGCGGGCCCCCATGCAGCCTCTGCCTGTCCCAGGCCTGGAGGGACGCGGGGCAGAGGGAAGGGCGGACAGTGGACTGGCAAGCCTGCCACAGATGGAGCTAGTTCACCGAAAGGCTCCCTCCCCAATTAATGTGGACATGCTGGAGCGTTGGCTCGCATTGTACCCGAAGGGGGAGGATGCGGATTATCTGCTTCGGGGCTTTAGACAGGGGTTCCGTATTCCTTTCATGGGTGACAGGTCCCCTCAGGATGCCCCCAACCTTTTGTCCCTCAGGGGAAGGGAGGAGGTGGCTGCCGCTAGCATTAATAAGGAGGTCAATGCGGGCAGGGTCGCTGGCCCTTTCCCTGCACCCCCGTTCCCCAACCTTAAGGTATCGCCCCTGGGCTTGGTTCCCAAGAAATCTCCGGGCGAGTTTCGCCTTATCCATCACTTGTCCTACCCAGCCGGCCGATCGGTCAATGATGCTATAGCTGATGACCTTTGCTCAGTCAGGTATACGTCTTTTGACCATGCGCTGCGCATGGTGCGCTCATGTGGCCCAGGTGCGCTACTGGCTAAGTGCGACATTAAGTCGGCTTTTCGCCTCTTGCCTGTGCACCCGGGCGACTTTGAATTGCTGGGTTTTAAATTCCGGGGCGAATATTATTTTGATAAGGCCATGCCTTTTGGCTGTTCCATTTCATGCTCTGCATTCGAGCGTTTCAGTACCTTCCTGGAGTGGGCGTTCGTGCGCAGGTCAGGGTCCCGGTCTGTAGCCCATTACCTGGATGACTTTTTATTCGGGGGTGAACGGGGCTGGGACACGTGTCCACGTCTCCTCAACACATTTCAGACGCTAATGGAGGAACTCGGTGTCCCTTTAGCGCCCGAAAAGACCGAGGGCCCTTCAGACAAGCTAGTATTCCTGGGGGTGGAGATAGACACAGTAGCGCAGGCGTCTAGGTTACCGGGGGATAAGGTGTCCCAGTTAGTGGCCCTCATCTCGGATTTGCTGGCCAAGCGCAAGGCATCCCTGAGGGAACTCCAAGTGTTACATGGTCACCTTAATTTTGCCTGCAGGGTGGTCGCACCGGGCAGGGCCTTTGCCCGGCGCTTATGCGATGCCATGGCAGGGTTGTCCAGGCCCCACCATAGAGTCAGGATTACCCGGGGTATCAGGGCAGACATGTTCGTCTGGTTGCAGTTCCTGAGGGAGTTCAATGGGGTCTCATTTTGGAGGTCTGACCTCCTGGCTTCCCCGAGTTTTCAGGTCCAGTCTGATTTCTCAGGATCCCTGGGTTATGGGATGTACTTCAATGGGAAGTGGGCCTATGGTGCGTGGCCACCGGCATGGGCAGGCACGGGTCGCCTGCGTGATCTCACATACCTTGAATTTTTTCCTATCCTGGGGGCTTTGATGCTGTGGGGCGAGGAGTGGGCCAACTCGGTCGTGCATTTCTGGTGTGACAACGCTGCGGTTGTCCGTATCATCAATGCACAGACTTCTAAATCACCCAGGGTTATGGACCTAGTGCGCCAATTTGTGCTGCGCTGCCTGCGCCTCAACGTTTTGTTCAGGGCTAGGCACGTCCCAGGGGTTAATAATGATATTGCTGACGCTTTGTCCCGCCTGCAGATCTCCCGGTTCCGTGCCTTGGCCCCGGATGCGGAGGAATTTCCCTCGCCACTCCCGGACGAGATATGGACCATTGGCAGGGAGAGGTGAACCGGGCGATCGGCCTGTCACTGGCGCCCCGCACGCGTAAGGCGTATCAACAAGCTTTTAATTCTTATAGGGCATTTTCCGCCCGATTTCACCTGCCAGAGACCTGGCCTATCCCGGTGGACCATGTGCTGCGGTTCATGGTTCACCTGCATTCCCAGGGCCTCGCACCTCGCACCATAGCATCTAAGCTGTCAGCGTTGGCTTTTATGGCCAAGGTGGGGGGTCATGAGGACAGCACCTCTGACTTCCGTGTGAGACATGTTTTGGAGGGGTGGGTGCGCGAGCGCGGGCGTTGCCCGGACGACCGGCACCCTATTTCCCCAGGGGTTCTTACCCAGTTGGCCCGGGGCTGGCCAGGCCTCTGTTTTGATCATTATGAGGCAGCCCTTTTTCATGCAGCCACAACAGTGGCATTTTTTGGAGCGCTCCGCATCAGCGAACTTGTGATGCTGTCTAAGGCGGATGCAAGTTGTAGGGCACTGGAACTCGAAGATGTATATGTTGCCAAAGACTGGGGCCAGTTGAGGATACGCTCCTCTAAGACTGATCAGCAGGGTGTAGGCAGTGGTGTAAGACTGCTACGGTGTTCTTTGGCAGACATCTGTCCGGTTGGTGCCCTACATGAGTATATTGCACTGCGTGGCACGCACCATGGCCCGTTTTTCTGTCACCAGGATGGGTCTCCCCTCACTAAATTTCAGTTTTGGAAGGTGACAGGCAGAGCCCTCGCCAGGGTGGGCCTACCAGGTGCCCGTTATGGCACACATTCATTCCGTATTGGGGCAGCCTCTACAGCAGCTGCGTTTGGGTACTCCGGGGCTGACATATGCAGCATGGGTAGGTGGGGTTCACAATGTTTTCAGTTTTATGTGCGCCCGCTCCCGCCGTGAGTACCAACCCAGTCACCTTACATCATTTCCCTCATTTTTCCTTACAGACCCTGGGTGTCGTATTACACCGGTGACAGTATGGCTGGTGGGCCACAGCTACGTGCAAAGGGCAGCGCGTTACGCTGCGGCGACAGAGTGGGGACCCCGACTGGGACTGGGTGAACACGCCAGTCTCACATGGCATGGTAAGCCTGGGATGTTGTGGCGGGAGCTGCTGCCTTTTCTGTTTTCAGGCAGAAGCGCTGCCCCGCCTGACATTCTCATCATGCACTTGGGGGGCAATGATTTGGGTCAGGTCACTGGCTTGTCGCTCAAGCATGCGATTTGCGAGGACCTTGCCTACTTGCACTACGTCTGGCCTCCCGCAACCCTGGTTTGGTCGGACATTGTCCCGCGCCATTCTTACAGAGGTGGAGTTGACCTCATGGCCATTGACCGCGCTAGGCGCGCGGTCAATAAGGCGGTGGCGCGGTTCCTTGCCGACAAGGCTTGGGGACGGGTCAGTCGTCACCCCGCTATTGGACTAGAAAATTATGATTTGTATGCAGGGGATGGGGTCCATCTGTCGCGAGGAGGTATGGACCTCCTGTTGGGTGATTGGCGAGCAGGCCTGTTGACCGAGCTGACGGTCTGGGGGGGGGGCGTCAGGCCTTCTTTGAAGCCCCTCCGTGTGGCGGGTAGCACTGGTAAGGTAAACAGTTATGACCCACAGGTATCCGGCAGGTTCGCAATTGACTGGACAACACTAGATAGGAATAAATTAATTAAACGTTGTCCGGTCAACGACGAACCAGGCGAGGGGGTGATGGCGATAGCTAGCCAGCATGCATCACCCCGTGATTTCACGGATACGAGTCAGAGGGTGGGGTCATCAGTTAGATATTGACTACGGTCAACAATTTGTTTGTTGTCAACAAACAAATTGATACAAATTGATACATTGTAACCAATTGCCGTTGGCAATTTTGGGTGGTACCTTACCAGTGTTACTCCGGCCTGCTTGCCTTAAGAATTATGATTGGTCGTTTTACCAATACAAATTTATAATTCGGACTAGGGCATGAATCAATAAATGTGGCCCAATGCCGTTATCCACTTTAAATGTTGTCTGAGTCCGTTATTGGGGGGTGCGCCTGCAATGCAAGCGCGGCGCCAAAATGGCCGCCGCGCTCTTTGCGGGCCCCCCCCCACAGGACGAATGATCCGGGTAGTTTAGGGCGTGGCCAGCTCCCTCATAAAAGGGGTGGCCACGAGGCAGCCGAGCTGCCATTTTAGCTAAGCGACGGAGCGGAGAAGTTTTTCCCCTCCACCCCCTCCCTAGTTAACAGTGTGATTTTATGGTCGCTTCGGGGCCGGGTGGGAATTTTTGGCTGGGACCCATATTGGCTTCCGGGTCCTGTTTTTTTTTTGCCCATCCCACACTGTTGCTATGGTTTGATATAGGGGTTCTGCTGTGACTGCTGTTGACTTTGGTCACATGGGCGGGTAGCACTGGTAAGGTAAACAGTTATGACCCACAGGTATCCGGCAGGTTCGCAATTGACTGGACAACACTAGATAGGAATAAATTAGTTAAACGTTGTCCGGTCAACGACGAACCAGGCGAGGGGGTGATGGTGATAGCTAGCCAGCATGCATCACCTCGTGATTTCACGGATACGAGTCAGAGGGTGGGGTCATCAGTTAGATATTGACTACGGTCAACAATTTGTTTGTTGTCAACAAACAAATTGATACAAATTGATACATTGTAACCAATTGCCGTTGGCAATTTTGGGTGGTACCTTACCAGTGTTACTCCGGCCTGCTTGCCTTAAGAATTATGATTGGTCGTTTTACCAATACAAATTTATAATTCGGACTAGGGCATGAATCAATAAATGTGGCCCAATGCCGTTATCCACTTTAAATGTTGTCTGAGTCCGTTATTGGGGGGTGCGCCTGCAATGGCAACAGGCCATTTCAGTTCCTTGAAAATAGATGGGGAAGAAGTAGAAGCAGTAACAGATTTTACTTTCTTAGGATCCAAGATCTCTGCAGATGGGGATTGCAGCCATGAAATAAAAAGGTGACTGATTCTTGGGAGACAAGCTATGAAAAACCTGGGGGACATAGTGAAAAGTAGAGATATCTCACTGCAAACAAAGGTCCACATAGTCAAAGCAATGGTATTTCTGGTGGTAATGTATGGCTGTGAGAGCTGGACCATTAGAAAGGCTGAGCGAAGAAAAATAGATGCCTTTGAGATGTGGTGCTGGAGGAGAGTTTTGAGAGTCCCCTGGACAGTGAGGAGAACAAATAGGTCAATATTAGAAGAGATTAGCCCTGAGTGCTCCTTGGAAGGACAAATAACAAAGATGAAGTTGAAGTATTTTGGACATCAAATGAGAAGAGAGGATTCACTTGAGAAGGCCTTGATGCTGGGGAAGGTGGAGGGCAAAAGAAGAAGGGGACGGCCAAAGATGAGATGGCTAGATGGTATTGTAGACACAATGGGCACGGGGCTGTGTGGACTAAGGAGGATGGTGGAGGACAGAGGTGCCTGGAGAGCGATGGTCAATAGGGTCGCAAAGAGTCAGAATTGTCTGAGCGACTGAATAACAACAAACAACAAACAGACATCAAGGGAGAAAGAGAAGGAAAGAACACATAGCAAACAGAAAGGCAGGGCTGCCTTTGAATTCAGAGGTGGGAAATAATGATTGGTTATGGCTGAATAAACACAGTCATCTCAGCACAGAAAAGTCCCACTCAATCACTCCAGCTAAAAGCAGCATGTAAGGATGTGGTTAAAAACTCCAAAACAGCATAAACAACTAACCTTGACAAAGGTTAGCTGTTTGACCGGTGTTACTCTTGTGCTTAAGGGACTCCACATGAGAAATATACTGCTGGCATTATGGAAACAATGCAGACATGAAAGTAGTGTTCTCATTTGCAATATAACACGTGAAGCTAGCTGGCTGAATTGTTCATTATTTAGGTATCTGCCTGCAGAGTCAGAGACTGAGAGTTTTATTCTCCACTGTGTTTCCTGGGAGAAGAGCCAATCTGTACTGTCATGGGCACGATGCACAGTTTCAGGATGCTCTGGTGGTGCAGTGGTTAAACTGCTGTACTGCAATCAAAAGGTTGTGAGTTCAATCCTGACCAGGTTGGTTCAGCCTTCTATCCTTCTGAGGTCAGTAAAATGAGTACCCAGCATCTTGTGAGCAAAATGTTAATTAACTTGTGAACTGCCCAGAGAGAGCACTAAGTGCTATGGGGTGGTATTGTGTGTGATTGTTTTGCTTTGCTCTCAGAAGAAGAGAATAATAAATCACTTCTGTGTATGATCTACCAAAAAAAATAATGGAAAGTGCCATTGTTAATTGGAATCAACCTGAGAGCACACCATTCTTAGATGGCTGACTAGCATAGCAGTTTTGGTATCTGGCTGCAGGGACAGATGTTGAGAGTTCAATTTTCCACTGTGCCTCCAGGAAGAAGAGACAACCTGTGTGTGCTTTGGCCAAATTTGTCCCTGAAACAGGGAATGGTAAACTACTTCTATTTATTCTCTATAGAAAATCCTGGAAAGGGTCACCACAAGTCACAATTGACTTGAAACCATGGCTACTGAAGCAACTTATCTTACCTTATAGTAGATTGGAAGAGAAAAGGTTACACAGCTTGAAAGTAAGAGAGATAGTAATCAAGGGTGTGACAGATAGGCTTTGACCTGGCCCTGGCCCTGGCCCTTGGGGCTCTCTTGTTCCTGCCTAGTGACTTTTATCAGCCTGCCCTATGGAACTTCTCCAAAGATTCTGAGCTCAGGAGACCTAATTGCCATCCTGCATATCCTGCAGCAATCTGTGGCTTACCTGTATTAACAGAGACCAGCAAGCATTATGGAGAATATAGTATTAAATGTGGAAGCATGTGGCTTATGGCTTAACTCTTGTCTTACTCCCTTTTCCAAAGAACAGGCATTGTTGATGAAGTAGAAATGTTTATTGTTCTCAAAACATTTTGAAAAAATAACAGTTCATTCATTGTTTCAGGATACAGAATTACAGCATACAAAAATACTAATCAAAAAGGACCATTAGGGAAATCCACATTCAGGCCTTACCCCAGAAACAAAAGGAAAACCTGACTGCTTCTAAGTAATCATGTTGGGTAGGACTACAGACTTTGGTGTAGCCCCCAGAAACCCCAAACTTGAACTCCACTACAACTCGAACTCGAACTAATTCCCAAACCCATGTATTTATAGGAAAGACATGAGCTTGGTCTTCCTAATTAGCATAAAGCCAATTAGAGCCCAGGGATTGTATAAACATAACCTGGTTCCCATAATAATTGTCTGGTGTTCCCAGGCTCTGCTTGTTGACATAAACAGACATTCCTGACCTGGAGAAGACATAACATAGGCCTGAAGCTTGAAGAAGTTTCTAAAAGCCTACCTGCTTGATAAGCGCAGCAGAAAGAATTATGAGGCCTTTGCAAAGAAGCAAACCTACATTCTAAGACAGTTTAAAAATCAAAGAAACTCCATGTTGAATAACTTGTGACCTATTTTTTCACAGAGGGGAAGAAGAAGAGGAGGAGCTAGGGACCACTAAGATGCTGAGGATGACAAATAGCTGCACATGCTGTCATCCAGTTTCACCCAATAAGATGAGAGGCAGGTGAGGATGCTACTTCTCTTTGCAGGCGCACCCCCCAATAAAGGACTCAGACACCAATGAAAGTGGATAACGGCATTGGGCCACATTTATTGATTCATGCCCTAGTCCGAATTATAAATTTCTATTGGTAATTGACCAATTATAATTCTTAAGGCAAGCAGGCCGAAGTAACACTGGTAAGGTACCACCCAAAATTGCCAACGGCAATTGTTACAATGTATCTATTTGTATCAATTTGTTTGTTGACAACAAACAAATTGTTGACCGTAGTCAATATCTAACTAATGACCCCACCCTCTGACGCGTATCCGTAAAATCACGGGGTGATGCATGCTGTCTAGCTGTAGCCATCACCCCGTCGCCTGGTTCGTCGTTGACCGGACAACGTTTAACCAACTTATACCTGTCTAGTGTTGTCCAGTCAATTGCGAACCTGCCGGATACCTGTTGGTCATAAATGTTTACCTTACCAGTGCTACCCGACCATGTGACCAAAGTCAACAGCAGCAACAGAAAAACCCCTATATCAAACCATAGCAACAGTGTGGGATGGGCGAAAAAACCAGGACCCAAGAGCCAATTGTGAGTCCCAGCCAAAAATTCCCACCCGGCCCCGAAGTGACCAAAATATCACACTGTTAACTAGGGAGGGGGTGGAGGGGAAAAACTTCTCCGCTCCGTCGCTTCGCAAAATGGCAGCTCGGCTGCCTCGAGGCCGCCCCTTATATAAGGGTGCTGGCCACGCCCCCTAACTACCCGGATGTCTTCGTCCGGTGGGGGGGGCGCAAAGAGCGTGGCGGCCATTTTGGCGCCGCGCTTGCATTGCAGGCGCACCCCCCAATAAAGGACTCAGACACCAATGAAAGTGGATAACGGCATTGGGCCACATTTATTGATTCATGCCCTAGTCCGAATTATAAATTTCTATTGGTAATTGACCAATTATAATTCTTAAGGCAAGCAGGCCGAAGTAACACTGGTAAGGTACCACCCAAAATTGCCAACGGCAATTGTTACAATGTATCTATTTGTATCAATTTGTTTGTTGACAACAAACAAATTGTTGACCGTAGTCAATATCTAACTAATGACCCCACCCTCTGACTCGTATCCGTAAAATCACGGGGTGATGCATGCTGTCTAGCTGTAGCCATCACCCCGTCGCCTGGTTCGTCGTTGACCGGACAACGTTTAACCAACTTATACCTGTCTAGTGTCCAGTCAATTGCGAACCTGCCGGACACCTGTGGGTCATAAATGTTTACCTTACCAGTGCTACCCGCCACACGGAGGGGCTTCAAAGAAGGCTCGACGCCCCCCCCAGACCGTCAGCTCGGTCAACAGGCCTGCTCGCCAATCACCCAACAGGAGGTCCATACCTCCTCGCGACAGATGGACCCCATCCCCTGCATACAGGCCATAATTTTGCAGACTAATGGCGGGGTGACGACTGACCCGCCCCCAACCCCTGCTGACAATAAACCGGGCAACAGCCCTGTTTACCATGCGTCTCGCCCGGTCCAGGGCCTGGAGGTCGAACCCTCCCCTATACGTGTGCCGGGGCACCATGTCAGACCAAACGAGGGTTGTGGCGGGCCACACGTAATGCAGGTAGGCGAGGTCGCCACAAATCGCATGCTTCAGCGATAGGCCGGTGACCTGACCTAAATCATTGCCCCCAAGGTGTATGATCAGGATGTCAGGCGGGTCAGCACTCCGGCCCGAGAAAAGGAATGGCAACAGATCCCTCCACAACATCCCGGGCTTACCATACCATGTGAGACTTGCGTATGCACCCAGTCCCAGTCGGGGTCCCCACTCTGTTGCCGCAGCGTAACGCGCTGCCCTGTGCACGTAGCTATGGCCCACCAGCCATACTGTCACCGGCGTAATACGACACCCAGGGTCTGTGAAGGAAAAAACGAGTAAGAGAAAAGGTGCGGTGACTCGACTGGTACTCACGGTGCAAGAGGGCGGACATAAAATTGAAAACATTGCGATCCCCACCTCCCCATACGGCGTATCTCAGCCCCAGAGTACCCAAAAGCAGCCGCCGTGGAAGCCGCCCCTATTCTGAATGAATGGGTGCCGTAACGGGCCCCTGGGAGGCCAACACCGGCCAGCGCTTTGCCGGTCACCTTCCAAAATTGAAATTTAGTAAGGGGAGACCCATCTTGGTGACAGAAAAACGGGCCATGGTGTGTGCCACGCAGTGCAAGAAACTCCTGTAGGGCACCAACCGGACAGATGTCTGCCAAAGAACACCGTAGCAGTCTTACTCCACTGCCTACGCCATGCTGATCCGTCTTAGAGGAGCGTATCCTCAACTGAGCCCAGTCTTTGGCCACATAGACATCTCCGAGTTCCAGTGCCCTACGACTAGCATCCGCCTTAGACAGCATCACAAGCTCGCTGATGCAGAGCGCTCCAAAAAAGGCCACCGTTGTAGCCGCATGAAACAGGGCTGCCTCATACCTATCAAAACATAGGTCCTGCCAGCCCCGTGCCAGTTGGGTAAGAACCCCTGGGGAAATTGGGTGGCGGTCGTCCGGGCTACGCCCATGCTCCCGCCCCCACCCCTCCAAAACATGTCTCACACGGAAGTCAGCGGTACTGTCCGCATGTCCGCCTACTTTGGCAATAAAAGCCAGCGCTGACAGCCTGGATGCTATGGTTCGAGGTGCAAGGCCCTGGGAATGCAGGTCAACCATGAATTGAAGTATATGGGCCACCGGGATCGGCCAGGTATCTGGCAGCCGGAATTGAGCACAGAATGCTCTGAAAGAATTGAATGCGTGTTGATACGCCTTACGCGTGCGTGGCGCTGGCGACATACCGATCGCCCGGTTCACCTCTCCTTGCCAAAGGTCCATATCTCGTCCGGGAGTGGCGAGGGAAATTCCTCTGCATCCGGGGCCAAGGCGCGGAACCGGGAGATCTGCAGGCGGGACAAAGCGTCAGCGATATCATTATTGACCCCCGGGACATGCCTGGCCCGGAACAGTACATTAAGGCGCAGGCTGCGCAATACAAACTGGCGCACCAGGTCCATTACCCTGGGTGATTTGGAAGTCTGTGAGTTGACAATGTGGACAACGGCCGCATTGTCACACCAGAAATGAACGACCGAGTTTGCCCACTCCTCACCCCATAGCATCAAGGCCCCCAGGATGGGAAAAAATTCCAGGTACGTAAGATCCCGCAGGCGCCCCGTACCTGACCAGGCTGGTGGCCACCCACCATAGGCCCACTTCCCATTGAAGTACATCCCATAACCCAGGGACCCAGAGGCATCGGACTGTATCTGGAAACGAGGGGAAGCCAGAAGGTCAGACCTCCAAAATGACACCCCATTGAACTCCCTCAGGAACTGGAGCCAGATAAGCATATCAGCCTTAATGCCCTGGGTTAGTCTGACCCTATGGTGGGGCCTGGATAAGCCTGTCATGGCGTCGCACAAGCGCCGAGCAAATGCCCTGCCCGGTGCGACCACCCTGCAAGAGAAATTGAGATGACATGTAACACCTGCAGTTCCCGCAGTGATGCCTTGCGTTTAGCAAGCAAGTCCGAGATAAGGGCCACTATCCTTGACACCTTATCCCCTGGTAACCTAGAAGCCTGCGCTACCGTGTCAATCTCCACCCCCAGGAAGACTAGCTGTGTAGATGGGCCCTCGGTCTTTTCGGGCGCTAAAGGGACACCCAGTTCCTCCATTAGCGTCTGAAATGTGTTGAGGAGACGTGTGCACGTGTCCCAGCCCCGTTCACCCCCGAATAAAAAATCATCCAGGTAATGGGCTACAGACCGGGACCCAGACCTGCGGACAAAAGCCCACTGTAGGAAGGTGCTAAAACGCTCGAAGGCCGAGCATGATATGGAACAGCCAAAAGGCATGGCCTTATCGAAATAATATTCACCCCGGAACTTAAAACCCAGCAACTCAAAGTCACCCGGGTGAACCGGCAGGAGGCGAAAGGCCAACTTAATGTCGCACTTAGCCAACAGCGCACCCAGGCCACAAGAGCGCACCATGCGCAGCGCTTGGTCAAAAGATGTATACCTGACTGAGCAAAGGTCATCAGGGATAGCATCATTGACCGATCGGCTGGCTGGGTAGGACAAGTGATGAATCAGGCGGAACTCGCCCGGTGACTTCTTGGGCACCAAGCCCAAGGGTGACACTTTAAGGTTGGGGAACGGGGGTGCAGGGAAAGGGCCAGCGACCCTGCCCGCATTAACCTCCTTAGAAATGCTGGCGGCAGCCACCTCCTCCCTCCCCTTAAGGGACAAAAGGTTGGGGGCATCTTGGGGGGACCTATCACCCTGGAAAGGAATACAGAACCCCAGTCGAAAACCCTGAAGCAGGTAAACTGCATCTGCCCCCCTCGGGTACGATGCGAGCCAACGCTCCAACATGTCCACATTAATTGGGGAGGGGGCCTTTCGGTGGACCAGCTCCCTCTGCGGCAGTCTTGCCAGCCCCTTGTCCGCCCCTACCTTTGCCCCGCACCCCTCCAGGCCTGGGGCAGGCAGAGGCCGCATGGGGGCCAGCGCAAGAGGGACACTCATGCCTGTACTGGCAATTCTTCCTACTGCAGGAACCATTGGACGAGAAAGTCCAGCACAGCAGGCGGGCTGGAACCCCCTGCCCCGCCACCTGGCGGGGTGTCTGCGCTGGGGCCGCTCGCTGGACCGCATGTCCACAATGGTATCTGTCCCCAGGCGCAGGGTGCGTGGGAGTCATGTACAGAAGCCACAGCTTCTGGCAGGGCTCATACCACCTCATCTCGGGGTGCAGGGGAATCCGCATACGGAATTCTTCGTCGTAAGCCAACCACGACGGGCCCGGGAAGTCGACCATCGCCCGGTAAATGTTGTCCAAATACTGGACCATCGGAATTGCCAAATCCGGCCGGGCCCTGAGGTAGACCGCCATGTATATAAGGTATGCCGGCAACCAATTGGCCCACGTACGTGGCGGCTTACGACGACGTGCCTGTTCCTTATCCTTCTCATCCTGCCCCTCCCTCTCCTCTTTGGTGGGCTCTCTGTTAAGAAGGGAGAAGATGTCCACATACTCCCCACGCCAGATCTTCTCTTTGGTGGCCTGGGCCAAATGGTCCCCCAGGGGCGAGGAATACCCCGCTGTCGGCAATGCTGACACCGGCACAGTGGGAACCACGGGGATCTGGAAAGGAGCCTGGACCAACCCGGCCACCCCTAACACATTCCCAACTGAATAAGAGGTACCACCCAAAACTGGGCCCTGGGTGAGCGGTGAAGTCGCCGGGTGGGACGTTGGCGACTGAACCGTCGCGCCACCCATGCGAGGCCACGGCCACTGGAATGCCCCCCCAACGTGGGTAGGTGTGTGGGTGCACTAGATTGAACTGCATACTCACATGCAGCACCCCCGCGGGCCGCCCCCACCGGGGGTTCCGGCCCGCTGGGGGCATCGGAGCTCACGACCGCAATTGAGCTCGTCGACGGGGCCTGACCAGCATCAGCCTGTTGAGTGGGGAGCTGCGAGGCAGTGGCCGAAGCCGGCCCACGCGCCTCAGGCAGCTCGACCCGTCCTGCCGCCTGCTGCTGACCGGCAGACAATGGATCAACCTGCACCCCAAAAGGCACGCCCGTGTGGTTAACCCTCGTGAGGGATGCCTCGAGGGCCGCAACGCGGGCCAGAAGGGCCTCAACACTAACGTAGCCCCCTAAGCCAAGTGGGGGCAAAGGGCCAGCCGGCTCACTGGCTGCCGGCGCCGGTCCAGGTCCCTGGACCTCGGGGCCCATATACGGCCACGACCCCAGGCCCGGCCCCTGCAGGGCCGGAGGGGTACCCTGCCAGGGGAGGGAACCCAGCCACCCCCCATGGCTGAAACCCCCCGCAGGAAGCTGCGCACCCATGGAAGAAGGCCCCGCAGAATGGGCCATGCCAGCGGCAGTGGCCACTGCTTGCGGGCCGGGGGCTGCGGCCCCAGCTGGGCCGGTACACGGACCCCCGCCTCGGGCCAAGGGGCAATTAACCCCATCCCACCGGTCCCGGTGCGCTCCGGCAAAGGAGGCTGCTGGGGAGGCGCAGCCGTGGTCCTCCGACCCGGCTGGCGCCTCCGTGCAGAACGAGCCGCGTTCGCAGTCGCCTTCTTCTTCGAGGGCATAGCAGCTAAACGATGGGAAGCCGAAAAAGTCAAGAAAATCAGCAGCCAGAGGCTTCCCTAAGAAAGGCAAGAGCGAAAAACTTCTCCGCTCCGTCGCTTCGCAAAAATGGCAGCTCGGCTGCCTCGTGGCCGCCCCTTATATAAGGGTGCTGGCCACGCCCCCTAACTACCCGGATGTCTTCATCTGGTGGGGGGGCCCGCAAAGAGCGCAGCGGCCATTTTGGCGCCGCGCTTGCATTTTCTTAACTTTTTCAAGGCAGTAGCAGTGGCAAAGAGTGCCTAGGCAGTGTTGGCCTACCAAAATGGTAGAAGCAAAGGCAGAAGACTGAGAAGATTGCTGGTTCATGCATGCAATTGGGCTCCTCATGCCATTCCAAGCAAGGCAGACAGTGAAGCATTAGTATCAACAGGTCATGAGCTTTCTTGTTTTGGAACCTCTGGCAGCAGATAGCCCCTTGCTTTCAAAGTATTTCACCAACACATTGATAGCTTACTTCAACAGGTCTGGTTCTGTAAGAGCTATGACACTTGGAAACAAAAGAGGTGAGCACAGAAAATACCCATTGAATCAAATGGACCCTGAGTGGCATGCCTAAAGAAAAAACAGTCAACCAGGTAACATGGCAAACCTACTCATGTATACATGCATATTTTATCTTCCAACCAAGAAAGTTTTGTCAAGGTCAAACTGGACCCCTTATTCTTCTTTAAGTGCCATAAACAATTCTGAATTTTGGCTATGCTACCCTCATGGCGATAAGCCAGGGACATAGCCAGGAGGACCAAAGGGGGCAAAAACCCTCCTGAGCTAACAGCCCCCCCCAACCCACCCTGTGATGCCAGTGTTATATATGTGAGTATGACATTGTTGCCTCTCCTTAAATTTTTTTTTTGCCCCTCATGAACACCCCCCCCCCCAAAATAAATAAATAAATATCTAGGACCTTGGCTATGGCCCTGCGATCAGCCATGAAGATTGTTCTGGGAACTATATAATGCAAAGGCCTTCCATTTGCCCTCCGCATTGCAACATGAAATTGGTCCAGAATGGAAAATGGCACCCCAATGCAAAATTACATAGTTAACACTGTTCCCCACACTCAGAAGCCAATTCTAGGTTGTTGTTTTTTTGTCAAAATCAAAAATTCTCATAAAAAAGTCTGTGTTTCCAGTATCAAATGTGACCTGCCCAGAGAGTGAACTAAGCACTATGAAGTGGACTGCTAACTGCTTTGCGTAAACCATTTGTAGGTATATATCATCTTTACAATTACTGAAAGGCAATGAATATGGGAAGAGAAAAAAGTCTCTTTAGCATTTATTTAACATGAGTATATATGGCATAACTAATTATTTCAAAAACATGGCTTCATATAAATGACAACCAAAAATATTCAGAAGTAATTATTGATTACATTATTTGCAGAAAGAGAAAGAACAGGCAAGCAAGGTAAATGTATAACAATTATGTATCATAGAATAAATATGTGATATAACTACTAGGTTCATATATATGTAAAACAAAATTGCTTAACATACTAATATAGTCATGCTATTAGCAAGATCAGCATGCTGCCCCCATGTGTGGGGCATGGATGGGGAGGCGGTCCCTGCTTGGTGGCTTGTAAGATAATTGTCCCTCTCTTCAGTTGCGGTGGGTGGGTGAGCTTTTATGTGTTGATAAGGGTTTTAATGGTTTTTAGAGTTTTAATTTGATTTTTAGAAGATGTAATGCCACCCAGAGTCGCCCCCACGAGGGGGGCGGCTATATAAATCTGAACAAATAGATAAATAAATAAATAAATAATAAGATGCAAACTAATGAAGTAACAAAATAGATCTACAGTATCTTATTTTGAAGCATTATTTCTTCAGAGCAGCACATTGAGGCAAACGTTACAGTTGCAAATTTAAACACAAGAAAGTTAAATCAAACTTGTTATATATGACCAGAAATTTTACTTAAGCACTAGTTTAACTGCCCTGAGTGTCTCCACAGCAGAGTATGCTGTGCCAGTATGAAGTGCATCCATACACACAAAACAAGTTGACATTGCTGTTAATGAAGCTATGTGTATAGTGACAGGATGGCTCAAACCTACACCAGTTGAGAAAATATACCCTCTTGTTGGTATTGCTCCATCTAAAATCAGGAGAGAAGTAACAGTAGACACCTAGAGAACAAAGCAAGAAAATGACCCTTAACATTCTCTGAATGGATATAAACCCCAAGTCTGATGGCTAAGATCCAGGAGGAGCTTTATGGCAAGAACAAACATTCTTGAATGTACACAAGAGCAAAGTAAAATTAAAAGATGGATTAGGGAGCTCACTGGGCAAAGAACATCATTAAAGGAAGATATAGCTGAGGAGCTCAACCTCCCCTATGTTACTTGGAGGCTCCTGAATAGGCTGAGGCTTGGAGTCCCTAAGTGTAAGACCAGCATGCTCAAGTGGGGGCTGCTGGCAGACAACATGTGGTGTGAGTGTGGAGAGATACAGAATCCAGCTCATTTACTGGTCTGCCGATTACTGTCAGAAACATGCACTGATGAGTACTTAAGTTTGGCCAATGACAGAGCCAGGAAAGTGGCTTTATTTTGGCAGTCCAAGGTTTGATTGGGTTATGAAGGAAGAAGAACTTAAATCACTTGTTGTTTATATTAGTGACAGCAAGAGAAATGACAGAAAAATAGGATAAATCTGACATTTCAAATACATCAGTACTAAACCTGTACTCTTAGTTATACAGTGAAGAAAGAGTTAACACAGCATCTATGACACAGGAAGCTAATCATACCTTTAATGTCAAAAGTAAAACCAAAATCAAGAATACTCTTATTAATGAACATTAAATGCAATTAGATTAAGAAACTTAATACATTCAGCACTTAAAATATAAAGAGGGCATTTTAACACATTTTAACTAGAATGAAATTCATTGACATTGTAAGACACAGGAGAGAACAAAATTATTCTTATCAAGCCATCTCTTCTCTCAGTGAGAAATGCTTGTCTCTTTGTTTTAGAGCATAAAATATAAACATGGGGGGGGGGACCTCATTAGCCACAAAGTACTGTTTGGGTTTTATGCTTGAGCCTGCCACTGAGTCCCATCTGCTACAGATGCCCATCCAACTAAAGTGGATCAGAGGGGCTTTCTAGTTGTGCCATCAACTAGAGGGGCACATCTATCTAGTACCCAAAGGACAGACTTCTCCGTGTCCACACCATCCCTCTGGAACCTCCTGCCAACAGATCTAAGACTATAAACAGAATTGCTGCCCTTCAGGAAAGGTGTGAAGACCTGGCTAGCAGGGCAGGTGTGGGGCCCTAATGGGAATACGGTCCCCGCCTGTTTGCTCACAATAAGATAGCAATCAGGAGCCCTCTCTGTCTCTTTTTTTACAGTGGGTGGGGTGGTTGATTGGGATAATTAGGGGTTTTATGTGTTTTTATATGTTTTTAAAAGTTGTCGTAATGCTGCCCTGTGTCGGGTTTGCCTGAGTGGGCGGCGTATAAATGTGAATATTAAATTAAATTTAATTGAATTTAAATTAAATTAAAAGCCGCATGAGAGCAGATTTCAGATCATTTGTAACTTGCCCCCCCCCCCCTATTTCATCCTGGTCCCTGTGTGTTATATACACTGGGCACAGGATATAATAAAAGAGGCAATTTAGTTTAACACCTTATCAATGTCTCAAAAGAGGGTGCATTGACAGCAGGAGGGGGAGATTACCTTAATTGCTGTATAGATGTGATCAGGCCAGTCCATCCCAACCCAGCCCAAATATTCACAATACCTTTTCACAAATTTTTGACAGGATAAGAAGTACTGTATATGCTAATCAGAATATCTTCCTTTAGAAGAAGCCATAGTGAAAGTTAGAAAAACATTTTCTAGATTCCATCAGAGCAATATTTCCATAGTCATTTTCTATTTGGCTATAAAAGATGCATGAACACACTATAATGGAAGATTTCCCTGGAGCATTACACTGGCTAAAATCTGGTCATAAATCACAAATAGAGGTGGTAAGCCAACTTCTCTATAAGCTCCACTGATTCAATGGATCTACTCTAATTGCAACTTACTACTGAATTTCAATCAATATCACCATGAATCTTGTTGTACACGTTTTAGAGGTGCTGGGAAATGTATTCAAGTTCACCATGCTATTTTTAAGCTCTGAATAGGGTAGGTCTGGAATTTCATGTGATCTTCTGGTGTTGTGTGGCAGGATAACTATTCTTGGTGGGTTAGTGGTACAGTAGTAGGAATATATTCCTCTGTGTCTTATTCTTTAAAACTTTTAAAATAATGGCAATGACATCTTTTTAATGGTTGCTGGCTGCCTGCCACCATTATCTTCCATGTTGCCTGGGGTTGAGTTGGTATCTTCCTTGGACATTCAGAGAAAAATGCATGTATTGATTACTAAGTTTTAAAAGCCTGTCAGTATACTTAATTCCATATACTTTATTGCAGTTAATATAACATTTCCTGTTATAGTAAAATGTATCCCTTCTTGAGCAGCCTTTCATAATTATGCCCTGTTTTCAGTAATGTGTGATGTAATCCTCCACAAGCTCATTCAGAAATAACTCCTTTGTTCAGTGGGAGAGTATTCCCAGTGGGTATTTAGGATTTGGGGTACAAATAAAATTTATTTCTTTTTTTCACCTATTCATCTATATACATGGCCATTTTATTTCAGTTTTTCAACATGAGGGCCAAAATCTATTGCAAAATACTATGTATGTAAAGGAAATTGTATAAAGAGTTTTGTGATTTCCTGACCATCTTTTGCATACCTAAGTGTGCAGGCAAGTATACAATCAAGTGCACGCTCAGTATGTCCAGGGACACGATATCCAGACTGAATGATTGTGCACTTACTGTCCAATTTTGGTTTAGGCTGCACAAATCTAATAGAATTCTGCCCACTGATGTTCACTGTGGAAATCACATTGAATATATGTTCAGGGCAGAAATTGGAGGATTAATTTAATGTTGTTACAAATATGGGGCAGTGAATGAATTTAAATTGATTGAGTTAGCATTAATTCATTCCTTTATTACATTACTAGCAAGGGTACCCTGACTTCATCCCGGTCTGTCGGGGGGGGGGTGTTGGGTGAGCTACAGGGGTGTTTGTGGCCTTCCCCCTCCCTGCTCTACTCCTGGTGTCCTGCGTGCCTTTCACCACCGCTGTGGCCGGGTGTGGGTTGTTTCCATGTGGGCCTGAACATGGTTGAGGCCAGTGTGGTTTGGGCTGGAGCTGGGGCGGTGCATGCATCCTTTCCTCTCTCTGTGTCTCTCTCTGTCTGTCTTTTTCTGTCTCACTCTATTTGTGTTTCTCTCTGAGTGTCAGTCACAGACACACACACAGAGCGAGGGGGGAGTGGGACTTACAGGATCAGCTCCAGGGGTGTTTGAAGGCCTGCCAGACATGTACATTCCATCTCTTCCTTATAGGTTAAGAAGAAGATTATCTCAGGAATTCCAGGACCTTTCCCTATCAGTCATTCACTCTCAACCAATCAGAGTTCAACATGCAAATCAGCTCTTTCCAACATTCTATTTACAGGCCTTGTTGTTAAACTGCTGTTTTTTCTCCCAAGGTACCTTGGGAGTTGTAGTACCCATTCCTTTCCCCATTTTGTGGGGCGCAGGCCCCACTCTCGGCCTCCGGACCCTCGCGGGGCTGATCTCAGTGGTGTTAGGTAGGTGTGTACGAAGCATTACAGGATAGGCTCCAGGGGTGTGGGAGCCTTTCCCAGACACGTACCTTACATCTCTTCCTTATAGGTTAAGGTTATTTTAGGAATAAACAGTTTGGCATTGACAGAGAATTACAAGGTGGTTGGCACCGTAGCTCTCAGTGGCAAATACATTATTGGCACTTTCAAAATAGCTTTTGTTGTTGTTGTCATTTGAAAGTTGTCTCCCCCAACTCTGTTCTTTCTTGGAATCCTTTAATACAGTTCTTTTGCTAGGGATGGCAGGGTCTGCCACATCTGAAGTTGGCTGGGGCTGTCTGTCTTAGAAAGTGTAGGGTCTCACCTTACTGTCTGTTCACTTATGTCTTGCCAAATAACTACATCTCTTGTCTTTGTTTACATTCCATTCCCTCACAGTAACTACCTATATCTTTTGTTCATTGATCATTTGCTTACACAAACATGAGTTAATAAAATACAATAAACAATGAAACAAACAAAATCATGTGGTGGATGTGTTCATATTATTGCAATTGTGATTGTTCAATTAACAATTAAGAAGTACAATATGGAACCACCCCACCCACCCTTAAAAAGTAAGATTTTAAATCCATGGACTAACATAAACTAATCTTAAAATCAGAGGAAAATCTATTGCAGGCGCAACCACCCAAATAAAGACTCAGACACCGGTATTGGATTAAAGGCATCGGGCCACTTTTATTGAATAATGCCCTAGTCCAAATTATCACTTTCAATTGGTGTATCATCCAATTGTAATTCTTTAAGGCAAGCAGGCCGCAGTAGCACTGGTAAGGTTCCACCCTAAATGACAATGGAAATTAGCTACATGTATCAATTTGTATCAATTTGTTTGTTGACACAAACAAATTGTTGACCGGAGTCAATATACTATCTACTGACCCCACCCTATGACGTGTATCAGTTCAAATATCAAGGTGATGCAGGCTGTGAAGCTCCTGACATCACCCCTTTCATAGTTCGCCCTTGACCAGCCAAACTTGGATTTGCACTGCAGAAAACAGCTGGTGGCAAAATTATTAGTAAATCTAGTTTCAAAACAGAGTTGGACTCTGTGTGTGCACTGTGGCAGTGTCTTGTTATATGTTTAACAAGCTCCTGGGTTTGCACAGGAATCATTGAATCCTAACCATTTCTCTGTTGGATCATTTGAAAGAAAGGGCTTACTGGAAATGAAGGCAGTCTTATGCTTACTCACCTCGTGCTTACTGATACTACTACTACATCAAACTTCCCTAGAGGTTGAAAGAAATAGGCAGTGACTGGACATGTTCTATGTTCTTTCTCTTTAAAGTCCTATATATCATTACACAGGCACAGAACATTGTATTTGGAATAATTACAGCAATTTTTTATTTTGCACTTCCCACTGCATTTCAATCCCAACTTTTTATTTTATTTTACATCCTACAATTGAAATGAATTGGGCGTACCCTGGTAATGGCAACTTGTGTTGCCAGTTAATCTTCCTCACACTGGGTCAGCCGAAGGGAACTGCAGAATGAACTCACCAAGAGGTGTCTTCATTTTGACAGTTGCACATCTGGCCTAGACACGGAAGAAGAATCCTCAACCCAATTAGGTACCAGAGGAATTATAACACCAAATACATTTTCACAATGAAAGGGGAAGTAGCTTTTAAAAATCTCTACTTATAGTAAACCCAAAAATATTGATCTTTTATGTATGTTCGCTGATGTGTAAAGTGTTTTCCTTTTTAATTTAATAAGACATCCACATGAGTAAGCAGTTGAAGACACACTACCTTTGCAGGCGCACCCCCCAATAAAGGACTCAGACACTGGTAAAAGTGGATAACGGCATTGGGCCACATTTATTGATTCATGCCCTAGTCCGAATTATAAATTTCTATTGGTAATTGACCAATCATAATTCTTAAGGCAAGCAGGCCAAAGTAACACTGGTAAGGTACCACCCAAAATTGCCAACGGCAATTGCTACAATGTATCTATTTGTATCAATTTGTTTGTTGACAACAAGCAAATTGTTGACTGTAGTCAATATCTAACTAATGACCCCACCCTCTGACGCGTATCCGTAAAATCACGGGGTGATGCATGCTGTCTTGCTATAGCCATCACCCCGTCGCCTAGTTCGTCGTTGACCGGACAACGTTTAAGCAACTTATGCCTGTCTAGTGTTGTCCAGTCAATTGCGAACTTGCCGGATACCTGTGGGTCATAAAGTTTACCTTACCAGTGCTACCCGCCCATGTGACCAAAGTCAACAGCAGCAACAGAAAAACCCCTATGTCAAACCATAGCAACAGTGTGGGATGGGCGAAAAAACCAGGACCCGGAAGCCAATATGGGTCTCAGCCAAAAATTCCCACCCGGCCCCGAAGCGACCAAAATATCACACTGTTAACTAGGGAGGGGGTGGAGGGGAAAAACTTCTCCGCTCCGTCGCTTCGCAAAATGGCAGCTCGGCTGCCTCGTGGCCACCCCTTTTATAAGGGAGCTGGCCATGCCCCTAACTACCCGGATGCCTTCGTCCGGTGGGGTGGCCCCCGCAAAGAGCGCGGCAGCCATTTTGGCGCCGCGCTTGCATTGCAGGCGCACCCCCCAATAAAGGACTCAGACACTGGTAAAAGTGGATAACGGCATTGGGCCACATTTATTGATTCATGCCCTAGTCCGAATTATAAATTTCTATTGGTAATTGACCAATCATAATTCTTAAGGCAAGCAGGCCGAAGTAACACTGGTAAGGTACCACCCAAAATTGCCAACGGCAATTGCTACAATGTATCTATTTGTATCAATTTGTTTGTTGACAACAAACAAATTGTTGATTGTAGTCAATATCTAACTAATGACCCCACCCTCTGACGCGTATCCGTAAAATCACGGGGTGATGCATGCTGTCTAGCTATAGCCATCACCCCGTCGCCTAGTTCGTCGTTGACCGGACAACGTTTAAGCAACTTATGCCTGTCTAGTGTTGTCCAGTCAATTGCGAACTTGCCGGATACCTGTGGGTCATAATGTTTACCTTACCAGTGCTACCCGCCCATGTGACCAAAGTCAACAGCAGCAACAGAAAAACCCCTATGTCAAACCATAGCAACAGTGTGGGATGGGCGAAAAAACCAGGACCCGGAAGCCAATATGGGTCTCAGCCAAAAATTCCCACCCGGCCCCGAAGCGACCAAAATATCACACTGTTAACTAGGGAGGGGGTGGAGGGGAAAAACTTCTCCGCTCCGTCGTTTCGCAAAATGGCAGCTCGGCTGCCTTGTGGCCACCCCTTTTATAAGGGAGCTGGCCATGCCCCTAACTACCCGGATGCCTCCGTCCGGTGGGGGGGGGCCCGCAAAGAGCGCGGCGGCCATTTTGGTGCCGCGCTTGCATTGCAGGCGCACCCCCCAATAAAGGACTCAGACACTGGTAAAAGTGGATAACGGCATTGGGCCACATTTATTGATTCATGCCCTAGTCCGAATTATAAATTTCTATTGGTAATTGACCAATCATAATTCTTAAGGCAAGCAGGGAGAAGTAACACTGGTAAGGTACCACCCAAAATTGCCAACGGCAATTGCTACAATTTATCTATTTGTATCAATTTGTTTGTTGACAACAAACAAATTGTTGACTGTAGTCAATATCTAACTAATGACCCCACCCTCTGACGCGTATCCGTAAAATCACGGGGTGATGCATGCTGTCTAGCTATAGCCATCACCCCGTCGCCTAGTTCGTCGTTGACCGGACAACGTTTAAGCAACTTATGCCTGTCTAGTGTTGTCCAGTCAATTGCGAACTTGCCGGATACCTGTGGGTCATAATGTTTACCTTACCAGTGCTACCCGCCCATGTGACCAAAGTCAACAGCAGCAACAGAAAAACCCCTATGTCAAACCATAGCAACAGTGTGGGATGGGCGAAAAAACCAGGACCCGGAAGCCAATATGGGTCTCAGCCAAAAATTCCCACCCGGCCCCGAAGCGACCAAAATATCACACTGTTAACTAGGGAGGGGGTGGAGGGGAAAAACTTCTCCGCTCCGTCGCTTCGCAAAATGGCAGCTCGGCTGCCTCGTGGCCACCCCTTTTATAAGGGAGCTGGCCATGCCCCTAACTACCCGGATGCCTCCGTCCGGTGGGGGGGCCCCCGCAAAGAGCGCGGCGGCCATTTTGGTGCCGCGCTTGCATTGCAGGCGCACCCCCCAATAAAGGACTCAGACACTGGTAAAAGTGGATAACGGCATTGGGCCACATTTATTGATTCATGCCCTAGTCCGAATTATAAATTTCTATTGGTAATTGACCAATCATAATTCTTAAGGCAAGCAGGCCGAAGTAACACTGGTAAGGTACCACCCAAAATTGCCAACGGCAATTGCTACAATGTATCTGTTTGTATCAATTTGTTTGTTGACAACAAACAAATTGTTGACCGTAGTCAATATCTAACTAATGACCCCACCCTCTGACGCGTATCCGTAAAATCATGGGGTGATGCATGCTGTCTAGCTATAGCCATCACCCCGTCGCCTAGTTCGTCGTTGACCGGACAACGTTTAACCAACTTATGCCTGTCTAGTGTTGTCCAGTCAATTGCGATCTTGCCCGATACCTGTGGGTCATAATGTTTACCTTACCAGTGCTACCCGCCACACGGAGGGGCTTCAAAGAAGGCTCGACGCCCCCCCCCAGACCGTCAGCTCGGTCAACAGGCCTGCTTGCCAAACACCCAACAGGAGGTCCATACCTCCTCGCGACAGATGGACCCCATCCCCTGCATAAAGGTCATAATTTCGCAGACTAATGGCGGGGTGAGGGCTGACCCTCCCCCAACCCCTACTGACAATGAACCGGGCCACAGCCCTGTTCACCATGCGTCTCGCCCGGTCAAGGGCCGGGAGGTCGAACCCTCCCCTATACGTGTGCCGCGGCACCACGTCCGACCAAACAATGGTGGTGGCGGGCCACACGTAATGCAAGTAGGCGAGGTCACCGCAAATCGCATGCTTTAGCGATAAGCCGGTGACCTGGCCCAAATCATTGCCCCCAAGGTGTATGATGAGAATGTCAGGCGGGTCAGCATGCCGACCTGAAAAAAGGAATGGCAACAGCTCCCGCCATAACATCCCAGGCTTACCATACCATGTGAGACTTGCGTATGCACCCTGTCCCAGTCGGGGTCCCCACTCTGTCGCCGCAGCGTAACGCGCTGCCCTGTGCACGTAGCTATGGCCCACCAGCCATACTGTCACCGGTGTAATACGACACCCAGGGTCTGTCAAGGGAAAAAACGAGGGAGAGAAAAGATGTGGTGACCAGGCTGGTACTCACTGTGGGAGAGGGCGTACATAAAATTGAAAATACCGCGAACCCCACCTTCCCATGCTGCGTATTTCAGCCCCGGAGTACCCAAAAGCAGCAGCAGTGGAGGCCGCCCCTATTCTGAACGAATGGGTGCTGTAACGGGCCCCCGGGAGGCCTACACTGGTGAGCGCTTTGCCTGTCACCTTCCAAAACTGAAACTTAGTAAGGGGAGACCCATCCTGGTGACAGAAAAACGGGCCATGGTGCGTGCCACGCAGTGCAATAAACTCCTGTAGGGCACCAACCGGACAGATGTCTGCCAAAGAACACCGTAGCAGTCTCACACCACTGCCTACGCCATGCTGATCGGTCTTAGAGGAGCGTATCCTCAACTGAGCCCAGTCTTTGGCAACATAGACATCCTCGAGTTCCAGTGCCCTGCGACTTGCATCCGCCTTAGACAGCATCACAAGCTCGCTGATGCGGAGCGCTCCAAAAAATGCCACCGTTGTGGCTGCATGAAATAGGGCTGCCTCATATCTATCAAAACAGAGGCCAGGCCAGCCCCGGGCCAGTTGGGTAAGAACCCCTGGGGAAATCGGGTGGCGGTCGTCCGGGCAACGCCCACGCTCCCGCCCCCACCCCTCGAAAACATGTCTCACACGGAAGTCAGCGGTACTATCCACATGACCCCCCACCTTGGCCGTAAAAGCCAATGCTGACAGCCTAGATGCTATGGTGCGAGGTGCAAGGCCCTGGGCATGCAGGTAAACCATGAACTGAAGTACATGGGTCACTTGGATAGGCCAGGTTTCTGGCACCCGGGATTGAATACAGAAGGCTCTGAAAGAATTGAATGCATGGTGATACGCCTTACGCGTGCGTGGCGCCAGTGACAAGCCAATCGCCCGGTTCACCTCTCCTTGCCAATGGTCCATATCTCTTCCGGGAGTAGCGAGGGAAATTCCTCCGCATCCGGGGCCAAGGCACGGAACTGGGAGATCTGCAGGCGGGACAAAGCGTCAGCGATATCATTATTGACCCCCGGGACATGCCTGGCCCTGAAAAGTACGTTGAGGTGCAGGCTGCGCAACACAAACTGGCGCACTAGGTCCATGATCCTGGGCGATTTGGAAGTCTGTGAGTTGACAATGTGGACGACGGCCGTATTGTCGCACCAGAAATGGACAACCGAGTTGGCCCACTCCTCGCCCCATAGCATCAAAGCCCCCAGGATAGGGAAAAATTCCAGATACGTGAGATCACGCAGGCGACCCGTGCCTGCCCAGGCTGGTGGCCACCCACCATAGGCCCACTTCCCATTGAAGTACATCCCATAACCCAGGGACCCTGAAGCATCAGACTGTATCTGAAAGCGAGGGGAAGCCAGGAGGTCAGACCTCCAAAATGACACTCCATTGAACTCCCTCAGGAACTGGAGCCAGATAAACATATCTGCCCTGATACCCCGGGTGAGTCTAACCCTATGGTGGGGCCTAGATAAGCCTGCCATGGCGTCGCACAAGCGCTGAGCAAACTCCCTGCCCGGTGCGACCACCCTGCAAGCGAAATTGAGGTGGCCGTGTAGCACCTGCAGTTCCCGCAGGGATGCCTTGCGTTTAGCAAGCAAGTCCGAGATAAGGGCCACAATCCTTGACACCTTATCCCCCGGTAACCTAGAAGCCTGCGCTACCGTGTCAATCTCCACCCCCAGAAATACTAGCTGAGTAGATGGGCCCTCGGTCTTTTCGGGCGCTAAAGGGACACCGAGTTCCTCCATTAGCGTCTGAAATGTGTTGAGGAGATGTGTGCACGTGTCCCAGCCCCGTTCACCCCCGAATAAAAAATCATCCAGGTAATGGGCTACAGACCGGGACCCTGACCTGCGGACAAAAGGCCACTGTAGGAAGGTGCTAAAATGCTCGAAAGCCGAGCATGATATAGAACAGCCAAAAGGCATGGCCTCATCAAAGTAATATTCACCCCGGAACTTGAAACCCAGCAACTCAAAATCGCCCGGGTGCACTGGCAAGAGGCGAAACGCCGACTTAATGTCGCACTTGGCCAACAGCGCACCCGAGCCACATGAGCGCACCATGCGCAGCGCGTGGTCAAAAGATGTATACCTGACTGAGCAAAGGTCATCAGGGATAGCATCATTGACCGATCTGCCGGCTGGATAAGACAAATGATGAATCAGGCGAAACTCGCCCTGTGATTTTTTGGGTACCAAGCCCAAAGGTGACACCTTAAGATTGGGGAATGAGGGTGTAGGGAACGGGCCGGCAACCCTGCCCATATCGACCTCCTTAGTAATGCTGGCAGCAGCTACCTCCTCCCGCCCCCTAAGGGACAAAAGGTTGGGGGCATTCTGGGGGGACCTGTCGCCCACAAAAGGGATACGGAACCCCCGTCTAAAACCTTGGAGAAGGTAAACCGCATCCTCCTCCCTCGGGTACAATGCGAGCCAACGCTCCAACATGTCCACATTAATTGGGGAGGGGGCCTTTTGGTGAACCAGCTCCCTCCACGGCAGTTTTGCCAGCCCCCTGTCCGCCCCTTCCTCTGCCCCGCCTCCCCCCAGGCCTGGGACAGGCAGAGGCCGCATGGGGGCCAGCGCAGGAGGGACACTCATGTCTGTACTTGCAGTTCTTCCTGTTGCAGGAACCATTGGACGAGAAAGTCCAGCACAGCAGGCGGGCTGGAACCCCCTGCCCCACCACCTGGCGGGGAGCCTGTGCTGGGGCCACTCGCTGGACCGCATGTCCACAGTGGTATCTTTCCCCGGGCGCAGGGCGTGTGGGAGTCATGTACAGCAGCCACAGCCGCTGGCAGGGCTCGTCCCACCTCATCTCCGGGTGCAGGGGAATCCGCATACGGAATTCCTCATCGTAAGCCAACCACGACGGGCCCGGGAAGTCAACCATCGCCCGGTAAATGTTGTCCAAATACTGGACCATCGGAATCGCCAAATCAGGCCGGGCCCTGAGGTATACCGCCATGTAGATGAGGTAGGCCGGCAACCAATTGGCCCACGTACGTGGTGGCTTGCGACGGCGCGCTTGCTCCTTATCCTTCTCATCTTGCCCCTCCCTCTCCTCCTTGGTGGGCTCTCTGTTAAGGAGGGAGAAGATGTCCACATACTCCCCCCGCCAGATCTTCTCTCTGGTGGCCTGTGCCAAATGGTCACCCAGTGGCAAAGTATATCCCGCCATCGGCAAAGCCGACACAGGCACGGTGGAAACTGCGGGCATCTGCGAAGGAGCCTGGACTAACCCGCCACCCCTAGAAAATTCCCGACCGGGTAAGAAGGACCCCCTACCCTGGGGCCCAGGGTGATAGGTGAAGTCACCGGGTGGGGCGTCGGTGACTGGACCACCACCCCGCCCGTGCAAGGCCAAGGCCATTGAAAAGCCGCCCCCCAACGTGTCCATGTGTGTTTGTGCACTATTTTGGAACGCATACTCACACGCTGCGCCCCCATGGGCCGCCCCCACCGGGGGTTCCGACCCACTGGGAGCGTCGGAGCTCTCGACCGCCCTAGAGCTCGTCGACGGGGCTAGATCAGCACCGGCCTGTTGATTGGGGAGCTGCGGGGCAGTGGCCGAAGCCGGGCCACGCGCCTCAGGCAGCTCAACCCGTCCCACCGCCTGCCGCTGCCCAGCAGACGATGGACCGACCGGCCCCACAAAAGGGGCCCCAGGGTGACTAACCCGGGCCAGGGATGCCTCAAGGGCCGCAACGCGGGCCAGGAGGGCCTCCACGCTGACATAGCCACCTAAACCAAGGGGGGGTAAAGGGCCAGCCGGCCCACTAACTACAGGCATCGGCACCGGTCCCTGTACCCCGTGGCCCGAATAGGGCCATGATCCAAAGCCCGGGCCCTGTAGGGCCGGGGAAGAACCTTGCCATGTAAGGGGGCCACACCACCCTCCAAGGCTGGAAGCCCCCGCATTAAGCTGCGCCCCAACGGAGGAAGGCCCAGCAGAATGGGTGACGCCAGCAGCGGCGGCCGCCGCTTGTGGGCCGGGAGCCGCGGCCCCTACTGTGCCCGCACGCAGACCCCCAGCCTCCGGCCAAGGGGGGATTAACCCCATCCCACCGGTCCCGGTGGGTTCGGGCAGAGGAGGCTGCTGGGGAGGCGCAGCCGCGGTCCTCCGACCCGGATTGCGCCTCCGCGCGGAACGAGCCGCGTTCGCCATCGCCTTCTTCTTCGAGGGCATTGCAGCTTGTCAATTGGAAGCCTAAAAGGAGAGAATCAGCCGCCAAGAGGCTCAAGTACAAGCGACGGAGGTAGGAGGGAAAAACTTCTCCACTCCGTCGCTTCGCAAAATGGCAGCTCGGCTGCCTCGTGGCCACCCCTTTTATAAGGGAGCTGGCCACGCCCCTAACTACCCGGATGCCTTCGTCCGGTGGGGGGGCCCCCGCAAAGAGCGCAGCGGCCATTTTAAGATTTAAGAATTAATCTTAAATTTAAGAATTACAATTGAAGGGCTGATAGTGATAATGATACATAAAGAATAAACTTTACTAATTTGTATTCCCTCTGATTCTGTTCGGCAAATCTTCTATTCCTTAGAATAGTAACTATAGTAGTTAAGCTCCCAACTAAGTTTCAAGAAGCTTATGTAAAATAAAATGGAACTTTTCTTTGAAAGCCTAGTAGGAAGCATAATATCAGATCTTTTTAAAAGTTCCTTTTTTTAGACTACTGTTTCCCTAATCCCCAGCAACTATTGATTCTTCTCTGCTTATCATGACTGTTTGCAGGCAGCTCTGTAAGTACATTTTAGCTCTTTGTAAAATAGCTTTGGCCACATTTTCCCACAACCATTGATTATGAGAGGATATGAATTTAATTCATATCTTTATAAGCTTTATTTCCTGCTTATCAGGTCTTGATCTTTAATAGAGCAGAGTGCTTTTAACTATCCATTCAAGACCAAGGTTGCCAGAACAGGGAACGTTCATGCCACTCTATGGTTGCTTGATAAATCCAGGTTTTCCTGCAACTACAGTATACACTGAGGCTGAGCTATGATGAGACTGGGAAGCTTAAACTGAGTGACAGATGAAAAGAGAATCACATAGTTCAAGTACTTTGATTCTGAAGCCCCTGGCTTCATCTGTGATTCACAGAAGAATTGAGGAAGTCTCTACATCAGGGGTTCTCAACCTTTTCCAGCCACAGGCTGGACCACTCAGACAGCTGACCACATCCCCTCAAACAGCTGACACATGGTTCCCCTGTCATAGACGCTGCCATAAAATGCATCTGCGGCTGTTGTAAACACATTTATGACAGCTGCGAGTGCATTTATGGTGCATTTTAGGCTGTTTTCACTGCTTCTGCTACAGAAACATCAAGAAGAATCTCAAGTAACTTTGATCAACTAGGTGGGAGATCAGTTTCATGTTGTATAACGTATACTGGATCAAACTGGAAATGGAGTCCGGTGCCCAAATCCAAAAAAAAAAAGATCTTTTCAGCTGAAAACATCACAAAATTGGGACATGGAATGTGTAAACGCTATACCAGACTGGACAGCTTGCCTAGCTCCTACAGGTCTTTGATGACTATAGGCTTCACATCATGGGCATCGGCAAGGTTAGATGGTTAGAGAGTACAATAAACTCTTGCTTAACAAGTATAATGTGTTCCATGGGATCACTCTTTAAGTGAGTTGCTCTTTAAGCAAAATGCATTTTCCCATAGGAATGCATTGAAAACCAAATATTCCATTCCAGATCTCAGAAAAAGGCCCCCAAACCATTTTTTCTGTTCTAATTTTTTATAAAGTGCATTTTAACTGCATAAATCCTGAGCAGGTACATGGTAAATTAAGCAATAACATTTCAAACACAAAACTTCAACTTTTAAAACATCACACATCAAGAATAAAGTCAAAAAAGAGTAATTTACAGGGTACCTTTTCAAAACTCATTAATAAAGTGCTCTTTAAAAAAACTGTGCAAATACATTTAAACACTGTTTTAATTGGAAGAGGAGGAGGGCAACTGTGCAGCACTAGAACAACCAGGTTCTTCCTCATTTCTTGATTTTAAGGAACCTGTCACTAAACCAGCAGAACATAAAACAAATGCTTAACAACCACACCATGGCTCTCCATTCCAAGAACACCAAGTCTATCCACACAAGCTAATGAAAATCCCAAAAATCTGTCCACACAGAAAAATCTGTCCACACCAGGCAGAAAACACATAACATGCACAGATGCACATGTACACAGGCCATGTGCCAATGTAGGAACCAAAAAAAAAAGAAACACACAGTAAAATGCATGCCAAGGGCATGTAGAAACCAACATAGAACACACACACCCCAACACACAAAGCATAATGGTGATTAAAAGCCATGCTATAAAAATGCTCCTCCAAAATTTCAAACTATAAATGCTCCAAGAAGAAACAGAAAATGGCTCCCACACTCCATTTTAATATAGTAATCTCCCCAAACTCCATTAAAAAAACCTCCACCCCCTCAAATCCCCACAAGCATCGAATCAAATACTCCCTACCTTTGCACAGCTCAAGAAATCCAAAACTGCTCCAAAAAATCCAGTAATGGAACTCCAAAGATTGCTTTTTTAAAAAAAATACCTCCTCTTCCATACTCTCTGCTGCATGCAACTCACAAACTCCATTCCCAGGCACAATGCAGCATTGGAAGGGAAAAGTTCCAGTCACTGTGTGATTTTTAGAGTGCTATTTCCTAACAATTTACAGTCATTAAGTGAATTAGTTGCTCTATGAGCTGCTCGTCCAGTGAGGGTTTACTGTATGTATGTATGTATGTATGTATGTATGTATGTATGTATGTATGTATGTATGTATGTATGTATGTATGTATGTATGTATGTATGTATGTATGTATGTATGTATGTTTCTCTGACACAAAATAGCATTCTTCTGCAAAATATGCTATAGCCATAGATTTATCTGGACAACAATAGGGGAGAAATAATATAATCTTATCATTTCTGAATAAATACCAGACAGTGAAATTTTTGAACAATTATTTTTTTTTAATGGAGGAATAACCATTGACTAAAAAAACAAGATAAAGGACTATATGAAAATATCATCAGGTGAAGCCTGTCACTGCCTTTGAATATTACTATTTCACTTAATGATTTTTAAAATATATATAATATATGTTTGCAAAATTTAGTATTGAAAAGTTCACATTTATCCTTCTGTCTATGCAATTTGGAGCCAAGATTTTTGGCTGCGACATAATATCCTATGTTTATTGTATGGAAAATAGCTGATTAGAAATGGATTTACCGCCACTGCTTTGGTCTGCAAAAGCCATCACTGTCAGCTATGTGGTTTTCCATACTTGGTATGAAGTTGACCTAGCCCAGTGAACATTATTGAAAATGTAAATGAAGAATGGAGCACAAAAGAATTTGAGGAAAGTTGGGCAAAATTTCTTGCAAATCTGTATTCATCATTATCAGTAAACTTGCAATGAAAAGGCCAAAAGCTTTCATTTTTATTCTTCTACTCTAAGTAGTAGTTGCTGCACTTTAAGAAGTCACATTGTTTTTAGCCAAATTCAGGCCCAGGGAGACATACATCAATAGAGGAGAGCAAAATTTAATTGAGGAACAACGTGGCATGGTTAGCTTCATGATGTTTTAAAATGGAAGGAGCAATATGTGGTTGTGTTGGTTAATATTCATACCTGTCAACCACGGCTCCGGCGAATCCGGGACCTGCACAGACCGGGTCTGTGCAGGTCGCGTTGTACGCATGTGCGTGGAGGGCTACGCCACTTGCATAGCCTTCTACGCAGGCGGCGTAGCCTTCTGCGCATGCATGGAAGGGAGCTATGGAAGTGTAGAGCCCTTCCATGCATGCGTGCAACGTGACCTGTGCAGATGGGCTGTGCAGTGCCTCCTTTCCCCTGCTGCCAAATTACGGGGTTTTGACAGCGCGGGTTGAGTAAGACACGAGTGAAGCAGGCTGCAAGAATTACGGGGTAATCCCGGCCAAATCGGGATGGTTGACAGGTATGGTTAATATTTGATAACACAAACTTTTTTATACAAACAGCAAGAAGTAAATTTTTTTGGGCAAGAACTGTCTAATATACAGTAGGCTCTTAAATAATGAAAATGCCATTTTTAAAATTTAAATCTTATGTTTTAGTGTTTATTTTAATTTTGATACTTCTGACATGAATAAGGAAAGAAAGATAAAGAATTAAGTACAGGTCACACCCCGTATCCTCAGGGGATACATTCTGAAATCTACAGCAAATGCCTGAAACCATGGATGAGTTTGTACATTTTCAAAGTTTTAATGTTTTGATCCTGTTTTAATTATTTAGTGTATTTTAATTATTACTCAAATTTAATTCTTTTTAAATTATACAAATGGTCTGTTTCATTTTGAATCTTTTAATGTTGTAAGCCACCTTAGTCCACCATGGGGCAACTTAAAATATGCCTCTCTAAATCAGAATGAGTTGATTGCACATAATAACAATTATATAATTATAGAGAGACACAAAAGCACGTACCCAAAAAAAGCAAGAGTAAAAAAAGTAATAGACAATTTTAAAAGCCATGTGATCATATATATTTTTTAAGAAAAGGAAGAGCCATACAGAAGAAATATGACTCGTTTAATAACATTGAAAAGAATATTTTACAATCTGGCAGTGATGAAATCTGTAACCAACAACCTCTGAATTAACTTTGCAATCCCCACTTTGGAATTTGCTATAAACAAGCAAATGAAAGCGCGGTGCCAAAATGGCCACCGCGCTCTTTGCGGGGGGCCCCTAACTCCAGGTGAGTTAGGAGGCATGGCCACCCCTCTATAAAAGGGGTGGCCACAAGGCAGACGA
The DNA here is from genome assembly GCA_035047305.1 of Bradypodion pumilum. Taxonomy (NCBI): domain Eukaryota; kingdom Metazoa; phylum Chordata; class Lepidosauria; order Squamata; family Chamaeleonidae; genus Bradypodion; species Bradypodion pumilum. Next base: position 432,853,523 of record JAWDJD010000001.1, read on the forward strand.
GGTGCCATTTTAGAAATAGCGACGGAGAGGAGAAGTTTTCTCCGTCACTGTTTTTTCCTCTTAGTCTTCGGCTATTGAGCCCTTGCAGTTCTTTCCCGGCTGGGAAAGGAGGATTAACGCATGCGGAGCCTTGTTTGCTTGGCTACCGCGTTGCTTAGGCGCTAGGCGTTCGATCCCTGGATAGGGATCCTGCCTTTCTTCTGAGACATGGCTCCCAAGCGGAAGGCCCCGGCAATGAAGCCACGGCCGAGGGGGAGAACTTTTACCAGCCCTGCGCCGGACGGGGGCCAGCCATCGGGTCGGAGGACCAGGGCTACGCCCCCGCAGCAGGGCAATGTGCCAGCCTTGCCCACTGATACCAGTGGGGCTAATCAGGCTGGCACTTGGCAGCCGGGCTCCAGCTCGGGGGCCAGCCAGCTACAGGCCGGCCCCTCAGGGGCTTCGGCCCTCGGCTCCAACACAGGCTCCCCGCCAGCCGGCGGGGCAGGGGGTTCCAGCCCGCTTGCTGTGTTGGAGCTTCTCAGCTAATGGCATGTGCAATAAGTGACAGTGTCGATACAAACATGAGTGTCCCTCTTGTGCTGGCCCCCACGCCGCCTCCGCGTGCCTGCGGGCTGGTGGGTCATGGGGCAGAGGTAGAGGTGGACAGGGAGTGGGCAGGGCTTCCGCTGATGGAGCTAGCCAGTCAAAAGGCCCCCTCCCCAGTTAATGTGTATATGTTGGAGTGATGGCTCTCAACTTATCCAAGGAGGGAAGATGCGAGGTACCTCCTGGAGGGTTTCCAATGGGGCTTTCGTATCCCATTCATAGGGGTGCGGGGACCCCAAGATGCCCCCAATTTGGTTTCCCTGAAGGGTAAGGAGGGGGTGGCTGCAATGAGTATTGCCAAAGAGGTAGAGGCCAGGAGGGTAGCGGGCCCCTTTTCCGAACCACCTTTCCTTAATCTGAAGGTCTCCCCTCTGGGGCTAGTACCTAAAAAGACCCCGGGTGAATTCCGTTTAATCCACCACTTATCGTACCCGGCGGGTTCTTCTGTCAATGATGCTATTCCTGATGACCTTTGTTCGGTCAGATATACGGATGGTGCGCTCTTGTAGTCCCGGTGCCCTCCTGGCAAAATGTGACATTAAATCGGCATTCCGATTGCTGCCAGTGCACCCTGGGGACTTTGAGCTATTGGGTTTTAGATTCCATGGGAAGTTCTATGTAGATAAGGCCATGCCTTTTGGCTGCTCTATTTCATGTTCGGCATTCAAACGTTTTAGCACTTTTCATCAGTGGGCCTTTGTTCGCAGGTCCGGGTCTCGGTCTGCAGCCCATTACCTCGATGACTTTTTGTTCGGGGGTGAATGGGGCTCGGACACGTGCACGCGTCTCCTCACTACATTTCAGACGCTAATGCTGGAACTGGGTGTCCCTTTAGCGTCCGAAAAGACCGAGGGCCCATCTACTACGCTCACATTTCTGGGTATTGAAATTGACACGGTCGCACAGGCATCCCGGTTACTCATTGATCTCCGCGATGATTTTGGCGTTTCTAGCCAAACGTAAAGTGTCACTTCATGAGCTTCAGGTACTTCATGGCCATCTTAACTTTGCCTGCCGGGTGGTGACATTTGCTCGGCATTTGCTCGGCGCCAATGTGACGCCATGTCTGGCCTGTTAAAGCGCCATCACAGGGTCCGACTGACCAGGGGCATGCGGGCTGACCTTTTGGTTTGGCTCACATTTCTACGGGAATTTAACGGGGTTTCTTTCTGGAGATCGGACCTTTTGGTTTCCCCTAGATTCCAAGTACAGTCGGATGCCTCCGGCTCCCTGAAATATGGGATTTATTTTGAGGGGAGGTGGGCTTATGGCCAATGGCCTCCAGCATGGCGGGGCACGGATCGCCTCCACGATCTTACCTTTCTTGAGTTCCTTCCAATCCTGGGAGCTTTGATGCTATGGGGCGAGGAGTGGGCCGACTCAGTGGTCCATTTTTGGTGTGACAATGCGGCAGTGGTGCACATTGTCAACGCTCAGACGTCTAAATCACCCAGGGTGATGGCGTTGGTTCGCCAGTTTGTGTTACGAAGCCTACACCTAAATGTGCTGTTTAAGGCCAGACATGTTCCAGGTATTAATAATGATATTGCTGATGCTTTATCCCACCTGCAGATCCCCCGGTTCCGTGCCTTGGCTCCGGAAGCAGAGGAATTCCCCTCGCCACTCCCGGCCGAGATTTGGACATTTGGCGAGGAGAAGTGAACCAGGTGATCGGCATGTCTCTGGCAACTCACACGCGTAAGGCATATCAACATGCTTTCGTACAATTTAGAACCTTTTGTGTACAACTTCAGTTGCCCGAAGTGTGGCCCCTTCCAGTGGAACAGGTTTTACAATTGATGGTTTATCTACACAGTCAGGGTTTAGCTCCTTGTACTATAGCATCCAGGCTGTCGGCACTGGCATTTATGGCCAAAGTGAGGGGTTTTGCTGACTGCGTGAATGATTTTCGCATACGTCATGTTTTGGAGGGGTGGACACGGGAACGTGGCCGCCACCCGGACACTCGCCACCCAATTTCACCAGAGGTACTGACCCACCTTGCACGAGGCTGGCATAACTTGTGTTATGATAGGTATGAGGTGGCTCTTTTTCACACGGCTACCACGGTGGCCTTCTTTGGAGCGCTCCGCATCAGTGAGTTGGTACTACTGTCTAAGGCGGATGCGACTCATAGGGCACTGGAACTCGACGATGTCTATGTTACCAATGAGTGGGCTCAGTTGAGGATACGGTCCTCAAAAGTTGTTCAGCATGGCGTAGGCAGTGGAGTTAGATTGCTATGAGGTTCCATTGCAGACATCTGTCTGGTTGGTGCCGTACAGGAGATCTTGGCAGTGCGTGGCGCGCACCCTGTCCCATTTTTCTGCCACCAGGATGGGTCTCCCCTTACTAAATTTTAATTTTGGAAGGTGACCGGTATGGCACTATCCAGTGTTGGTTTCCCCGGAGCTCGTTACGGCACCCATTCATTTAGGATAGGTGCTGCATCCACTGCGGCTGCATTTGGGTACTCTGAGGCGGATATACGCCGAATGGGGAGATGGGGATCCATGTGTTTTGCATTGTATGTTCACCCACTTCAGGCATGAGTACCAGTTAAGTCATTATTCTCTTTTCTTCTTTTACAGACCCTGTGTGTCCCCGCACACCGGTGGCAGTATGGCTGGTGGGCCACAGTTACGTGCATTGGGCAGCGCAGTATGCTGCGGCGACAGAGTGGGGACCCCAGCTTGGACTACGTGGAACCGCACGTATACGTTGGTACGGTAAGCGCGGAATGAGATGGCGGGAACTGTTGCCATTCCTGTTTTCCATCAGGGATGCTGAACTGCCTGATGTCCTTGTACTGCACCTTGGGGGCAATGACCTTGCCCAGGTCACTGGCCTTTCCTAAAAATTCACGATTTTCAGTGACCTAGCTTATTTGCATTATGTGTGGCCGTACACAAGGCTGCTATGGTCGGACATCGTACCGCGTCATTCATACAGGGGAGGTATTGACCTCCATGCCCTTGACTGCGCTCGCTGCTCGGTGAACAGGACTGTTGCCCGGTCCTTGGCAGACAAGGGTTTGGGGATGGTCATCCGGCACCCCACGATTAGTTTGCAAAATTATGATCTCTATGCAGGGGATGGGGTCCACCTGTCGGCTAGAGGTATGAACCTCTTTCTGGAAGATTTGCAAGCAGGCCTGGTGACCGAGCTGACGGTCTGGGGGGGGGGTGAGTCTTCATAGACGCCTCCTCGTGTGGCGGGTAGCACTGGTAAGGTAAAGATTGATGACCCATAGGTATCCGGCAGGTTCGCAATTGACTGGCCAACGCTTAGACAGGTACAGGTGTAATAGCTTTGGCCGGTCAATGACGAACCAGGCAAGGGGTGATGGCAGGATCTTTACAGCATGCATCACCTCGTGATTTGACGGATACACGACATAGGGTGGGGTCAGTAGATAGTTTATTGACTCCGGTCAACAATTTGTTTGTGTCAACAAACAAATTGATACAAATGGTTACATTGTAGCCAATTATCATTGGCATTTTTGGGAGGAACCTTACCAGTGTTACTGTGGCCTGCTTGCTTTAAGAATTACAATTGGATGAATACACCAATTGAAAGTTATAATTCGGACTAGGGCATTATTCAATAAAAGTGGCCCAATGCCTTTATCCATATACCGGTGTCTGAGTCTTTCTTTGGGGGGTGCGCCTGCAAAGTATTCTGTTCATCTTGCTGTGGATTTTGGAAATTTTATGTCTCTTGCATTCTGCCTCCAGGTCTGTAATGCCCAGCATGATTAAGACCAGGGATGGCCAACGATGGCCCACAGGCCAGACCCAGCCCATGACAACATTTCATGTGGCCTGCAACACCCTCACACTAGTGGAAGTGGAAGCGGATGCATTTATTACAACCACTGATGTGTTTTATGGCAGTGTTTATGGTGGGAGAAGCCACATGACTGGGCTGCTCAATCACGTGACCAGCCCATGGTGTGAAAAGTTTGGGAACACCTGATTAAGACTTTTGCCGGGTTGAAAGCTATCTTACCTTAATGATATTTGAGTGATTAAATAAATGTTCTACTCATGCTTTTCTTTGGATTATTGGGACAATGTTTACCATAACCATTTTGCATGTGTCAGAGGAAAATTGTACCTAGTGAGTAGCAGAAACCTGGATGCATTCTTTACTACTCTTCAGGGAATCATGTCAAAGAATGCAGGTGAACCTGCACCCTGCAGATGAACTGACACATTGATTCTGCAGAAAAATGTTACTTTCAGGACATTAATGTTCCACTCTAGTATATGGGAGTAAATGATAATGGATCCTCACCCTGAGGACCCTACAGTCTAAAATCTGACACAGAAAAACTCCAGAAGAAAAGTAATTATAGATGTGGGATAAAATGTTTAGTGTATGGGACCAAAGACAACAGAACAGCCGAAGGGTTGGCTTAACACAGGTTTATTGCATGATGATCCGGTGGAGCATGAGGTAATAGCGGTGATACATCTCAATATATACAGTAGCCCTATACATTTGAATCTTGTAGCACGGTAGCTCATTGGCTGCTACCGGCGTGGCCTCGCCCAGGCACGCCTCTTTTCCTGCTGCTGAATGCAGATCTTTCTTCTGCTGCTGAATGCAGATCTTTCTCCTGCTGCTGAATGCGGGGAAGGTTTTCCCGCGGCTGTCCGTGATTGAGCAATGTGAACCATGTGAGACTGAATGCTCGCAGCTGCCCTCTATGGGCTGCCTGCTCGCGTTCCTTTACAGCTGAGATACCTTGTATTTGGAGTGGTTACATTCTTGCCTTTACAGTACAATGAACATGCAATCATACATACATAACATCCCTCCCCCCTAGGACGGGACGAAGTCCCGCAACCATTGTGGCTTGCCGCACGTGCGCTTGGGGCGTGCTTGTGCCTGACCTAGTGCTGGAGAGCCTGTGATCTCTGACTCCGCGGGTACTTGTCCTGCAACGGGAAACGGGGATTCGTTAGTGGCTCTGTGGGGGGTCCGTGCCTGCCTTGTGCCCGGGGATGGGAATGGAATGAACAGTTGGGAGGTGAACCCCTGCCTGTTGCTCTCGGACCTGGGGGACCCTCCTATTGTGAACCGCGGAACCGATGAGGTCGCCCTTGTGGTTCTGCTACCTTCTGTTCCCCGCTCGGGGGACCTTGAGACTGTGGTGGGCGGACTCGCTGTTGCCTCCTGTCTTGGGGGTGTCGGTCTCCGGGAAATTGGTGCTATGTTGCATTCTAACTCACAGGGGCTACTGGGACTGGAAGTACCAGGGGCTGAACTGAAACCCCTCTTTTCGCCAGGACGGGTGGGGGACCACTCCGCTAACTCCCCCTGGTACTGTAAATCAACGTCTAAACTTCTAGGGGCATCTGTGTTTTGGGGAAACTTCCGAGGGGTATGTGTGAGGTCGGGGCTCTTCCTTTCTGCCGCGAAGTCCCGCAAAAGATCTTTGAGGATCGATTCCCTTTCCTCCCCCCTTGGTGGGGACCCATGTCCCCCTTTCCCTCCCCCTTGGGCTAAACGGGTGGGGGAGTACCCTAACACTGATTCGTGGCTATTTTCGTCTTCGTCCTGTTCTCCGGGGACCCTGCGCCTGAGTTGGTCCACGTGTCGCCTCCACAGGAGGCCTGTACTGGTCTCCACGCGGTATGAGACGGGGCCGGTTTGTTCTATTACGGTGCCCGGCACCCAGGCTGGCCCCGCGTTGGCGTAGTTCCTGCAATGCACCGGGGCGCCTACGCTGAAACTCTTTGCGGGTTCCACCCCTATGTTCCGCCCCGTGTCCTCTACTCTCGTGGGGTCTAGCTTGGAGATTACCGTGGCCAGCTTCCTGCGCATTAACAGCTCCGCGGGGGAGTACCCTGACGCCAATGGGGTGACCCTGTACTTTAGCAGGAATTGGCACAATTTCAGGTCGAGGTCTCCGGGACCCATGCGCCGCAGCGCGTCTTTTGTGGTGCGCACGAGGCGCTCTACTTGGCCGTTGGTGGCCGGGTGAAAGGGGGCGGAGGTGACGTGCCGAATGGCGTTGCGATCCATGAATGCCCCGAACTCGGCGGACGTGAAACAGCTAGCGTTATCGCTGACGAGGGTGTCGGGTAAACCGAACGTGGAAAAGACCCTCCGTAACTGTTTAATTGTAGTGGCCGAGGAGGTGCTCGAGACTGGAATGACCTCCAACCACTTGGAGAACGCGTCCACCACAAGGAGGAAAAGTGTTCCCCTGAACGGGCCAGCAAAGTCTACGTGTACCCGGGACCAGGGCCCCCTTGCTGCATCCCACTCCCTATGTGGCAAGTGAGCCTCTTCTGGCCTGGAGCTTTGGCACGCTTCGCAAGTGCCGACCATGTGTTCGATGTCGGCGTCTAGCTGGGGCCACCAAAAGTAACTACGGGCTAGTGCCTTAGAGCGGATGATCCCCGGGTGGCTGACGTGCAGCAGTTTAAGCACCCTCGGCCGGAGCGACGTGGGGATCACTACCCGCTGTTCCCACAAAAGGCAACCCCTCTCTAGGGACAACTCTAGTTTCTTTTTGAAAAATGTGTCGAATTCCGCTGCTGGGGAAGACACGGGCCACCCTTTCTGTACCCAGGAGCAAACTGTAGCTAGCGTTTTGTCCTTGCCGGTCGCTTTGGCGATGTTGGCCGGTACTACTGGAGGGGAGTCTAGGACCTCTATCATTAAGACCTGGCGGTCCCCCTCTTCCTCGCCCACGTGGCAGCAATCCCGGGGAATGGGGGACCTCGACAGGGCGTCCGCATGGCTGATCTCCTTTCCGGGCCGGTATACCAACGCGTGCTGATACGCGTTGAGAAAAATGGCCCACCTGAGCATCCTCGGGGACAGGATTTGGGGTGTGTGCTTATCTGCGGTGAAAATGCCTAGCAAGGGCTTGTGGTCAGTCACTATGGTGAAGGGGCGGCTGTACACAAAATCATGAAATTTCTTGGTCCCCGCAATTATCGCTAGTGCTTCCCTGTCTGTCTGGGCATAGTTTCTCTCCGCTTGGGACAAGGACCTAGAGTAGAATGCTATCGGGGCCTCCCTCCCGTTCTCCAGTACGTGGCATAACACCGCCCCCACCCCCACCGGGGATGCATCGCATATCAGGACCACTGGGCGTTTGGGATTGAAGTGGGTCAGTACCGCATCTGATGCCAGGAGTTGCTTCAGGTCATTGAAAGCCGTCTCCTGGTCGTCGCCCCACTTCCATGCCCCGTCCTTTTTTAACAATTTGTGTAGCGGTTCCACCACTGCTGCCTTCCGCGGGAGGAAGGAGTGGTAAAAGTTGAGCAGTCCAAGGAACGACTGCAACTCGGGCTTGGAGGTGGGGCGAGGGGCCTTCTTGATGGCGGCCACCTTGGATTGGGATGGCCTTATTCCCTCGGGAGTAACACGGAACCCTAGGAACTCAACCTCAGTTGCAAAGAAAACGCATTTGTCTTTCCGCAACCGCAACCCCGCTTTTTCAAATATTGCCAGGACCTTTCCCAACCTTATTGCTAATTCGGCCCGGCTCCCCCCTGTAATCAATACGTCATCAAAGTAGGGTAACACCCCCTCTAACCCCTTCAGGAGGCGTTCCACGAGTGACTGGAAGATCCCGGGCGCCGAATTCACGCTGAATTGGAGGCGCGATACCTGGAACGCCCCTTTGTGGGTGACTATGGTCTGTGCAGCAGCTGCGGCGGGGGTCACCGGGAGTTGCTGGTAGGCTTGGGCCAGGTTGAGTTTAGCGAAACACCTCCCCCCGTGTAACCTGGCCAACAAGTGGCTGACTACCAGCACCGGATACGCATTAGGGCGGATCGCCTTATTGATGGTGCACTTGTAATCAGCGCATATACGGACCTCCCCGTTGGCCTTGAGCGCTGTTACAATTGGAGTTTCCCACTCCGCAGAATCAACAGGGACAAGAATCCCCTGGCCCACCAATTTGTCCAACTCCGCCTCTATTTTGTCCTTTAGTGCGAAGGGCACTCTGCGCGGTTTAAGTCTGATTGGACGTACTCCAGGGTCCAGGTCGAAAGTCACTGGGGGGCCCTTGAATTTTCCGAGCCCCTTTTTGAAAACCTCGGGGTGCGCGTCGCACACGCTCTGTATTGGATCGGTCCCGGCGGCGTGTGCTCCCACGGCGTGCACCCCCCCAATGAACAACCCCAGGGGCTGGAACCATTGAGTCCCGAGGAGGCTGCATTTACCTCCCTTGAGGACGACTAGGGGAAGCGTTGCGGTGTGCTTTTTAAACTGGACCTGGAACTTCCCAACCCCCAACACTGGGATGCGGTTCCCTTGCACGTCCTTCAGTGTGGCCCTCAACGCTTTGAGCTTGGGCCGCACGCGGGGGGCGATTTTCATGAACTCTCCCTGGGAAATGATAGAGTATGAGGAACCCGAGTCCACCTCCATCCTAACAGGGGCCCCTTGGATTACTACCTCAACGAAGTAACGGGGGTGCTCCGTGGAAACGCTGCAAACCGGAGCGTCGTCCTCGCTGTCGTCGGAGATGCGCCCTACTCCGTCCCACGTCCTCGTGGTCCGGGTGCCGTCCTTTGGCCTCGTGGTGCGGTCCTGCCTCGCTGAGCGGTCTGGGGAACTCCTCTTGGCCTCGCGCCGTTTCCGGCAGACCTTGGCGATGTGCCCGCGCCAGCCGCAGTTGTGGCACTCGGCCTTGCGGAATGGGCATTTGGCGCGGGCGTGGGCGGCGCCGCAGCCGTTGCAGCGCCGGCCCTCTCTGTGGACCCTCCGGACGTCCTCGTCGTCGCCGCTCTCCGTGGACGAGTTTGAAACTCGCCGGGCCGTGCGCACCGAGCTCTCTGCCTTGGCGGGTTTCGGCCGCCAGTCCTGAAGCTCTTGCACCCCGGCAGTCGTGGCCGCCGCAGCCTGTGCCGTGTCGAGGACTTGTTGCCACGTGGGAGGCGGCTCCTTTTTCATCAGCGCGCGCTGAGTCTCGGTATCCCTCAGACCACAGAGCAGGCAGTCCCGGAGGGTGACTTCTGGGGTCTCCCACTTGCATGGGCCGGCGGCCAGCCGCAGGGCCGCGGCGAACTCAGCGACCGATTCCCCGGGCGCCTGGACTCGCCTCCAGAACGCGCTCCGAGCGGGGAACATGGCTATCGCGGGCTGGAGGTGGGTGCGCAGCGCCGCCAGGAGCTCTGTGGCCTTGAAGTCGCTCACCCTCCTCGGCGCGATCAGGTCCACCAAGGTCCTCTTGGTCTCGTGTCCGAGCATGCGGACGAAGATGGCCCTCTTCTTGGCCTCATCTGAGACTTCGAGCTCCACTAGCGCTCCATTGAAGTCTATCTCAAACAGCTCCAAGTCTCCCGGCTTCCTGATCTCGTAGCCGGCGCATGTCTTGGTCCCGTGGGCAGCCATGATCCCATCCTCGTCGCCAATTTAGTGTATGGGACCAAAGACAACAGAACAGCCGAAGGGTTGGCTTAACACAGGTTTATTGCATGATGATCCGGTGGAGCATGAGGTAATAGCGGTGATACATCTCAATATATACAGTAGCCCTATACATTTGAATCTTGTAGCACGGTAGCTCATTGGCTGCTACCGGCGTGGCCTCGCCCAGGCACGCCTCTTTTCCTGCTGCTGAATGCAGATCTTTCTTCTGCTGCTGAATGCAGATCTTTCTCCTGCTGCTGAATGCGGGGAAGGTTTTCCCACGGCTGTCCGTGATTGAGCAATGTGAACCATGTGAGACTGAACGCTCGCAGCTGCCCTCTATGGGCTGCCTGCTCGCGTTCCTTTACAGCTGAGATACCTTGTATTTGGAGTGGTTACATTCTTGCCTTTACAGTACAATGAACATGCAATCATACATACATAACAAAATGGGAATTCTTGTGACATTTCTTCTTGTGTATACAGAGAGGTTTAATTAAAGTAACTTGGGGATTAAGTAACTGAAAAAATGTTTTACAGAAAGGAGGGCTCTTTGGAAAGGGATGTGAAGAAAATTACACTGCCTGAGAGTATAGTGAGTTTCAAACAGTGTTTATAGTTAGGACCTGTGTTTATAGTGCAGAAGAAGGAGGTTGCTTCTTAATGTAAAATATAGCTAAACATAGTCTTTGGAATTGGGCGGCAATACAAATCCTAAAAATAAATAAATAAGCCCTGTGGTTTTCCTAAATTTTATCAGAATAATTGTGTTCTTTGCCCTATGATATCTACCTTTTAATGAACATAGAATCTGTTCTTTATTACTTTAATTCTCCCTGAATAGATATATTCCTGTCAGTGAATTATGACACTTTATGCATCTGTTGAAGGGGACTATAAATTCAAAAAGATTTAAGCCATCATAAATCTGCAAGTCCTTAAGGTACTCATAAGCGTCTGCACTGGTTTTTGTTGCTACAGACTAAGATGGCTACTGTTCTGAAAGTTAAGTACATTTAGGTTTAATGTTAATTTCCCAGCTCATCACCACCATAAAACCTAAATAGTTTTATCAGACTCCTACATTGCCGTGTAAAATCACAGCAATCTTTCGTTCTTACCTATGAAGGGGGGGGGAGCAATAACTAAAAGGACCTATATTCCAAGGTTGTCCTCCACTTCCCAAAGCCATCCATCTTTCTAAATAAAAGATGCAGAAAATATAATCATATTCATGTTTCCAGCTAACTGTTGTCCTAAATAAGCAGCTTTGATTCAAGTTTTGCCACAATGCAGTTTATTTTAATTTCTTACAGTGATGATGTATCAATTAAAACTAATTTATTTTCCAAGGAGGAGCTATTTCAGACTCCTTTTATCCTGGGGAAGGGAGTGCATAAATCAGTAATTACAAAGCTTTGCTTAGATACTCCCTCCCCACTTAACTTTCATCTTCTGAGGAGATTAATAGCCATCCCTGGGACACCAGCTGCTTTCTCTTTATCAAAAGGATGCCAGCGGCTGGCAGCTCTCATGAAAGACTGAGGAAAGATTCTGTATGTGTCTCTCACAAGAAACCTCCTTGAGGTCTTGCAAAGGAGAAGAGATATTCTTCCTGATGTTGTTCCAAGTAGTTTCCAGATTCAATCTTGCAAGACCGGAACAAGATGGCGGGGGAGTAAGACACGAGTGAAGCAGGCTGCAAGATAAATGCATTAAAAGGTGGAAAAACAAAGGCAGTCAAAGATAAATTTGAGAAAAAAGACAGAGAATTGCTGTGGGAGTGAAGAGGGTGAAGAATTCAGGGGTCAAGAGAGTCTGGGCCAGTGTGACAGAGCTTGAAAAGGCTCAAAAAAGCAAGGAGACGCCGATTGAATGGGATGACTCAGATTTGCAAGCCTCTGTAAATCCTCCGTTTGCTCTTAATGATTATTTTGGGCTGTAAAGACCACCTAATTAAGGAAGGTGTGATTGATGAGACTGAGAAGGAAAAACAGAATTGTGGAAGAGAGTGAAAGATTGGGTTTCAAAGGCAAGGTGGAGAAAGCCAGCTTGAAATAAGCCCTGAAAAGGGGAGAAAGGAGAAAGCTTTGAGAAACCTTGAATTCCCTGAAAGTACTGGAACAAAGTTTGGAAGAAAAAAGAGAGATAAAAGGGCAACTCTGAGGCAAGAGAGCTGATGGACTGAAGGAGGGGGTGTCTGTCTGTCCCCTTTTTTTGAGAGAGAGAGAGAGAGAGAACCTTTGAAAGACGGAATAAAATAACAAAGGAGAGGAACAGGCCCCTGAAGATGAGAAACAGCTGATGAAGTAGCTGTGACCTTAAAGTAGTGAGAGGAGAGAAAAAAAGACGTGAGAAACAGTCAGCCCTAAATGAGTTATTATCACCTCAAAGATTTCAAATTCTAGACTTACCCCAGAGATTCTAGAGATCCAAAAATTATTGAAATGGAAATTTTTTGGGAACAACAACAAATTTTAAGGGATCAGATGGATAGCATGATGAAAACAGTAATGAATTTTCCAGAAAAATGAATGTGTGGAAATGGAAATGGAGGTAAAAGAGGTAAAAGTGTTGCAAGAAAAAGTAAAGGAAAAAGAAAATGAGATAAGAATGGCTAATCAAGAAAAAAGACAGTACATGGAGGAAACAATAGAAGCAAAATTAAAAGAAATTATGAATGGACAACAAGAACTAAGGGGCTTGCTGAAAATATTCATGAAAATATTAAATAATAACTTTATGACAATAGAGGCAAAATTAAAATCTGTGGAAGAGGAGATTAAAGACATGCAAGCAGTGGAGAAAGAAATGGACATTTGGAGTAAAATTGAGAAAAGGTTGGACAGAATAGATGTGACAAGGAAGTAAGAAGTGAAAGATACCATGAATGGACAACAAGAACTAAGAGATCTGTTGGCTAACTCTATGAAAGCAGTAAATAATAACTTTGAGACAATAGTGGTAAAAGATTTGCAAGAAAAAGAAAAGGATAAAAGAATGGATAGTCAAGAAAAAAGACTGTACAAGCTGGAGGAGACAGCGAGACAAAAGAATGTGGTGATTAAAAATATTCCAGAGGGAAGTCCAGACCGACTGAGAGAAAGAATTATTAAATGGTTGAATGAACTGAAGATGGGGAGAGATTTCACACAGGAGGATATTGTAGCAGTTTATAGATTGGGGAAGAGAAGAAAAGGGAGTTTTAAAAGGTTTGTTTTGGTAAAATTTGCAGGTCTGGACAGAAAATTAGAGTTAATGGCATTTTTAAGATGAAATGGTACACGAGTACCAAAATTGGATGGAGAAGTACTGGATATTTATCAGGATATAACTAAAGAAGAAAGACTGTGGAGGAAGAAAATTAAACCAATTACTACATTGCTAAGGAATAAGGGTGTGAGTTATAAATGGCAAAAAAAATTGGGCAGGTAAAGTTGTTGTGTTAAACAAAAAAACTGAGTATTTGGATATACTAGAATCTTGTAATATTATTAAGGGAGGATCAGAAGAATGGAGGAAACTTAAAGAAGAGCTTTTAATTACGAGAGGTTAATCTAAAATATAAAAGAAGTGAAAAATATAGGTAGAAAGATAAGGGTAAAAGGGAATCTTCATGAAATTACTATGAAAAGGTTAATAACTTTTGTTCAGAAAGGTTAAAAGGGAGTAAATTGGATGGAAAATCACAGTGTAGGGTTTGAAATATAAGGTTTAATAGGTTTGAAATTGTAAATAACCCTCTGTCAAGGAAGGTCAAAGAAGGGCAAGTAGTAGTAATGTGGAGTGTGATGCTTTGGAAATTGTTTTTTTAAAAAAATGAGTCTCCATTTGCTGTGATTTTGGTTTCTATATTTGTTCTGACGTAAGATGTAGAAAGTTTGGTTTAAGGAAGAGATTAAAACATGTAAATAACCTTTTGTTAAGGGGTGTTAAGATTATGAGGAGATATATGTTGGGGAAACATGCAGAGAATATTGGATGTGTAATATATAGATAAACAAATATATAAGAGTAAAAATTTGCAATTGGTACAGAAAGAGAAGTGAATAAGCTTAATTATTATAGTAATTGTAGGGGTGAGGGAAAGAAAGGGGGGATAACTTTAGGACCAAAATTTGAATAGAAAGGTTTTAATGGAAAGGTAATGACATGTGTAATGGTAGGATAACCATTAGTAGGAGGAAAGGAGAGAGAAAAACAGCTGCATTTTATGAACAACAAAATTTATTTAATGTCTTAAATATCAGCAAGAACCCGTCCTACTCTTATCTATCAGGATATAACAAAAGAAGAAAGATTGTGGAGGAAGAGAATTAAAATTATCAAGGGATAAGGATATTAGTTATAATTGGTAGCAATTACAATAGTTAAGAATTTTCTGTGCAAGGGAAGTTGTTTTGATAAGTAAACAAACTGTGTTTTTGGTTATAACACAATCATGTAATATTACCAAAGAAGGATCAGAAGAATGAAAGAAACTTAAAGAAGAGATTTTAATTACGGTAGGTTAGTCCAGAACATAAAGCAAGAATGTAGAGTATGATGTTTTGGAAACTGTTTCCTTAAAATAAAATAAAAAAGAAAGAAAGAAAGAAAAGATTCTTTATTTGCTGTGATTTTGGTTTCTATATTTACTTAGTCCTAAAATGGAGGAAGTTTGGTTCTAGAAAGAGATTGATTGATTGAAATATCTAAGTAATCCTCTGTCAAGGTGTGTTAAGATTAACTAGATAGATTGATAATAATTTATGAGGTGATATATGTTAAGGAGGTTCGCAGAGAGCATTGGATGTGCAGTATATAGATAAATAAAAATACAAGAGTAAGAATTTGCAACTGGTTATAGAAAGAAAATTGAGTAATCTTGATCATTATAGCAACTATAGAAAAAAAAGAAGGAAAAAGGGGGGATAATTTTGGGATCAAAATTTAAATAGAAATGATTCGAAGGAAAGGTAATGAAATGTGCAATGGTATGACAACCATTAGCATGAGGGAGAGAGAAACAGCTGCTTTGCTATGGACAATAAAATTAATTTAACGTCTTAAATATCAGTAAGAACCCGCTCTAGTTCCGGTCTCCCTCCCCTTCTTCGGCACTTCGGAGGCGGTCCTTCAACGGAAGGATAAGGGGAGTGAAGAAGTCAGAAGAAGGTGAAGGGTTGGGTGAGGGTGATTAGAGAAGTCTATGTATGTTTCGTATGTTATATGTTATTGTGTGTTATAGGGGGTGAAGGGTGGGTGAGGGTGAATTTATTCAATGTATATCTGTTCATTTGTACTTTTTTATTGTATCGTATCGTAATGTAATGTTATAAATGTTATTTTTTGTTTTTTCATGTTAATTTTTTAAATAAAAAACAAAAAAAGAACTTGTACTTCATTTTACAATGGCACTCCAAAAAATTAATCAAGTATAAGGGAAATCCAAAAGCCACTCCTTGAAGACTGTAGTACTTTTGAACCACAATCGAGCATACCCCAGGCAACAGCCACATTGTGCCAGCTAATCTTTCTCACACTAGGTCAGGCAAGAGGCACTGCAGAATGAACTCACCAAAAGATGGCTTCACTTTGGTAGTTTCATATCTGGCCTGAACATGGAAGAAGAACTAGCATCTTCCCTCTTTTATTACTTTTACATGCAAGATAATTTTGATGGGTCTTCTCATTGAGATCCATCATAAGCACCATATGATTTCTTCATGCATCTCCTCTGAAGAAAGTGTATTGTCTATCAGTTTGGTCAACAAAGTCGGCAAGATGATTGGGCTGTATTGTTATAAATCATGCATTTGGATGTCTATTGAGTCTTACATTCATAACTGGCCTGTAAATAAACCAAATGATTCTGTTCCAGAACTATGTGACATGTAATTCCACTGGCAGTGCCATCCTAGAGAGCATTTAAATGGGAATTAGTCTTGGCCTGGGAGTCCACTTAGACATATCACATGGTGAAAGAGAGGTTCTGTTGTTTCCCACTTAATTTAAAACAAATGTAGTACTATTTTCTCCGTTATTTACAGTATTAAAAGCCTACCCTTTAATGCTTTTGAATAATCCTAGTTACACTGCAAGTGCCACAAAATGTTTTCTGTCCTTTCTGTTACTTTCTTTTCTCCCTTTTCTTTGAGTGTGTATGGGCATTCCTTTCATCGAGAGTTCAGTGACAGTTCAATTTGTATATTTTGTGTTCTACAAAGACCGATGAAGGCACCAAATTTACTTTTAGGATCTTTATACAGAAGAGTGATGATGGAGGCATTACATTTCAGCAGCAATAATGAAGTAAAAAATCTGCAGTAACATACTGGAGAATTTATGGAGCACTGTGGAATCGGTCAATATTTTAATTATTACATTGATAAAACCTATGTGGATTATGATAGTAAAAATGCTTCCACTGTACAATCCTTTACATCTCTTTCCAACCTTGGGGCCCCATATATTCTTGGACTACAGCTCCCAGAAATCTTGCTAATCTTGCCAATGGTGAAAGCTTCTGGGAGTTTTAGTCCAAGAACATCTGGGCCACTAAAATTGGTAACCACTGCTTTACATGTTTGCTTGGATATAAACTCAACAAGCTTTCCTTTCAGTTAAGTGTATATAGGACATAGCTGTTGTCATGTACCACTTAACTACTTTTAATCACCTTGAATGTCATGCATGATAGATCATTCATTGCCATGCCTTAGCACCATTGGTCATTGGCAAATTATTATTAGCATTTTTATAATTTCTTAGCAGATAGTGGGGAATACTTTGCTTGTGCCTCCCTTGCCCCTGATTCATGGCTTGCCCCTCTTGCTGTTGTTAGAACCTCAACTATCACAGAACATGGAAACTACACATGGAATTGGAGCAAAAAAGATTTGGAAATTGAAATGGACTTTATAGATCTGCACATCCTTAGTCATGGTTGTGTGGTTATTCCAAAATGTGCCATGGCAGGAAATATCAAGGTAGACTTCTCCCATCTGATAACCTTGGTATTAGAATAATTTGCCTGCATCCTAGAAATACAAGGTACAGACAGAGTACAGAAAAACAATGTCCATAGACTATCTGAAAGCAATACAATCAAGTTGATTGGGCACAGCAATAGGAATTTGATATTACATTGACACTCCTTGTCTGAGTAAGGCACATATTACTTTCAGCCTACAAATGTATGCACTATACTGTACACCCATTTCCTCACCATCCAGATACGAAGAGGCAGCACACAGAGAATTTTGGTGAAAACTTGGGCCACAATGTCAGCAATTTTGGGTGCAGTGCAACAGTTTAACTACTGCACCATCAGAACACTTCATGACTGGTTTATACCAGGAGTTTTATCAGGAATGTGTTTCCCAGTTAACATACATTTCACTGCTGCTTGAGAAACAATGGTGTTGTGTTTCAAAATAACAAGTTTTCTATGTACATATCAAATGTGCACAATTTCATGGGGCCCACTTCCTCTTATTCTACTTTGCTGACAGGAAACTACAGCCAAGAGGCTATAAAACAACTTGATTACTTATCTCTAAATTCTAAGCCCAACAATTACACTGTAGATAGCCACTAAATTCCCTTCCCGCTCCAAGTGCCATATACGGTATGGGTTTAAAAAAAAGTCTGTTTTCTGTTTATGGGTAATCAGATTACAGTTTGCAAAATAGTTTGTTTATTTTTAATGACTCTGAGTTGTGGCAGGAAGCTAAGTAACAGAAAATACTCTAATGTTATTACATAGGTTCTGATCATACACCATACACTTGGGATGTGGCATAATTTCATTATCCGTCCCTTGTATGGATACTTTTCTCCTGTTATGTTGATGACTGCCAGCATGTTTCAGTAAGTTTTATTTTCTTTTATCTAGTACTACCTCCTTCTTGGAAATAAAAAGACAATTTGTCACTGGAAATGAGATAATTGTGTGCAATTTTGCTTTTTATCATTATCCGTAGTGCATTACAGTACATCCTTGGGCAATTTGACTACTTAGGTTTTGTGGAAAATATAGCAATGGACTTTTCAGGATGAGACATCTACATATTTCACTTTCATTACTTTTCAGTTCATAAGGGTGACATGCTCACATTAGTGGAGACATTGTATCAAATGATTGCACCAGGAAATTGAGCTGGGTTTCTGTGTTCTATTAAGGACTGGGGCAAACTAACTGTAATGGATTATTTATCTGATTAACTGTTTTTCCCCCCAGTGTGCTTTTTAAATGCACATTTAATGGTAATTATTTGGGAAAACACTTTGTATAGAAATATTTCATGCTATTAAGTTCAGCCTGGTTTAATCCTTCCATTTCTTAAGGTCATAAAGGAGTAAAATAACATAAAGAGAAAAGAAATCTAATGAAGTCATTTATCCAGCAAAACTTGTATTGAGCTTCAGTCACAGTTAATGGAAAAAACTGAGCCATAGAACAAGGAAGTTCAAACATATAGAAAGGCTTATTTTATTTTATTTTATTTTCTGGTTTGTTGGTAATCTAAGTTCTCATAAATCAGGCCTTTTCACACTCCTGACTACAAAATGGAAGCATGTAGTACTATTCAGAAACAAAGAAAAGACAATCCACTTGTGACTTACTACCACTGTAACTTTGAAAACACAACTGCTTCTCTGAAAGCATCCACATGCTATATATTCTAAGAATCATAACTGGCCAGGAATAGGCTCTTGAGCAGTGTTTCCCAACCTTTGGTTTTTGGACTTCAATTCCCAGAAGCCTAAGTCAATCCCCCAAAGCACTGATCAGCCAATGTACTAACTTAGGCTTCTGGGAATTGATGTCCCCCTGAAGGGTGTGGGTTCCACATTGGGAACCACTGCTCTTGAGTTATACCACTCATACATTTGTCTGCAAGGAGCTCCAAATGGATGTTTGGATACGTTGTGGGTGTTCCTTTTCCTCAGTTATTATGGCTAGCTATTTTATTCTGCAGTGGCTCAAGTGGCTAAGACACTGACTGGAAGGTGGGAGGTCAGCAGTTTGATTCCCGAGTACTGCAGGATGGAATGAACTCCCGTCTTTGTCCCAGCTCCTGCCAACCTAGCAGTTTGAAAGCAAGAAATTGCAAGTAGATAAATAGGGACCACTTTGGTGGGAAGGTAAACAGTGTTCCGTGCACTCCAGTGTCTAGTCATGCCTGCCACATGTGCACGAAAATGTCTGCAGAAGCAGACAATGCTGGCTCTTTGGCTTTGAAACAGAGATGAGCACTGAACCCTAGAGCCGGATATGGCTAGCTTTTGAGCAAGGGAAACCTTTACCTTTACCTTTATTTTATTCTTACAGGGTGTGCCAATTGGCCTTGCTATCAGATTATGGTCATGTTCATCATGAAAACTCAGGTGAAAAATGCTCTGAAAAGATAGGCTGTTCTACCATGAATAGGCAGCATTTAAGACACTAGTTTATCAGTAAAGTGCTCTACTACAAGACTGATTATAATATTAAGGCTTTCAGGAGTCTTACTCTTGTGTCTTGTGGCACAGAAGAAAAGAGAAGAGATATAACTGTGGAGTCCAGAACATTCTGTCATCAGAAATCTTTTAAAAAATGTCAAATGTCCCTGCCACCCAAATTAAGGTACATCTACACCTATAAATCTGTGCGTTAACTGTTGGAATGTCACAAAGGATCATGCACTAGGCCCCACTAGCCCCGACTGAGCATTCGTGCACTTGCCCAACACGGGTTCGCAGGTAACTGTCGGGTTAAGAAATGTGAGAGTGGGGCAGGAGACCCACGAACGCAGTCAAAGAAAATGAAATTCAAGTCCCAACGTTCCTTGCACCGCAGCCAATCAGGCTGTGTGGTGCAAGCAAAAGGAACGTTGAGAAACACGCCAGCATCCTGCACATAATGAGTGGGCAGAATGCTGAGGAAGGCGGCACATGAAAAATAAAAATAAAAAAAACTCACTGGGAGTGCAAATCCACCGCAGCCAGACACAACGCCTCACAGACACGCCAAAACAAAAAATAAACAAAACTCCACCGCCAAACACACACCAGCCTTCATTCCTGGAGCAACGGGGAGGAGAGGGACTCCCTCTCCTTCACGCTACCCCGCTGAAGACACGGCAAGACCACCACCGGCCTCAAGAAAAGAGCCGGGGTGGAAAAAACCACAAAAACAGGGGGAAGGGGGAAAAAGGTACTGCTGCCTTGCCCCCCCCCCTTGAAAGTGAACCCATTTCCAGGGAAGCAAAGCCAGCGGATGGCGCTCCGCCCACTGACTTTACTTTCCAAGTAAGTGTTTCGCTTTCAAGCAGGGGCCAAGGCACTGCTGCCTTGCCCCCCCTTGAAAGTGAACCCATTTCCAGGGAAGCAAAGCCAGTGGACGGCGCTATGCCCACTGGCTTTACTTACCGAAAAAGTGTTTTGTTTTCAAGCGGGGGCCAAGGCACTGCTGCCTTGGCCCCCCTTGAAAGAGAAACAAAACTAAAAAACACAAACAAACACCAAAAAACACACAGAAAAACACCAAAAAAGAAAAACAAATCAAAACCACAAAAGAAATTGAACCAGCCAATTTACCAGCATGTCCTCCCTACACGATGGCCAGAACTGAAATGAGGAAAGAAAGAGACTACTTACCGGAAGAAGCGCCACCCAGAGGCCAGTAGAGAAAAAACATTCAAAGTAAAAGAAATACTCAACAGCCCCACCCAGAGGCCACAAGAGAAAAAACAGTCAAAAACATAACATTACATCACACATTCACACAAATCACAAAATAATAAAATAAAAACATTTCTAAAATCCTGTGTAGAGTTTTCACTCAAAAAAAAACCCAAAACATCTAAACACATTTTAAAAACATTGAATGTAAAAAAACATGTACTTTCACATTTTTACAATTATTATCCAAGGTACAACTATTTAAAAAAATTCATACTAAAACATTATTTGGTTAAATAAAATAATTGTAAAAAATTATATCATCCTTTTCTCTTTTTTTAATCCACAAAAACAAACCCAAAAAAGCTGATCACAGTTTATAACAGCCCGTGTGTATAAATAAACATTTTAAAAATCACAATTACAGCCTAACCTCATTTGTACAAACATTAACAAAACAAAAACCTTCCAACACAATTTAAAACAACCCAGCACAGCCGGGCAAAATCTGCTAGTAATATCCAAAGCAAGCCAGGTAATCAGGGCCGCCATCAGGGCAGTACTACCAGTACTGCCGTATAGGGCCCGGAGCTGACAGGGGCCCTGCTGCCGCCAGCCATAACAGTGACATTACTATGTGTGTGTGTGTGTGTGTGGGGAATAGGATTGCTCAGCATGGCAGCCAGAAATTTCTGATGGTGGCCCTGCAGTTATCCAGGATTTTTTTGTCACTGGAGGCTGAATTTGTGTTGCCATTTATTGAGCTGAACTCAGTGGAGTATGTCTGTAAAGCAAGATTTTTTTCCTGGCATATATGAGGGACTCTCCAACCAGAAAACCAGAAATAAACCTCTACATGTAGCAAAGCAGAGTGCTGTATATGTACAGGTATGTACTCTAAATTCCCATCACTGTTGTGAGAGGGCAAAATATTTTAAGAATTATTTTTCTGTCACATATTTTCTGAACTTTTTAAAAAAACTGCAGAGAAAACATTTGAGTACAAGACTCACAGGGATGATGCCAGGAGTTTTCTGTCTTTGATTTTCTACAAACCCTGAAGCCATGACTGTATTTCCTTGAGTTCCAGACTTTGGTCCATGAAATAGGCCACCACAGAATACAAGAAATGACTAATGTTCCTCTTTTCCTACCCCAAGCAACTGACCTTGGCACTAACAGGACCTGAGTTAGCTTTTTTAAAATTTGTATCTCATATTTCATTGCCAATAGTCAATGCAGTCGCAGCTTGACCTACATGTTAGGTAACAAAAGGAACCAGAAAACTCTCTCATATTGTCACCAGACATAAAATCACATGTACATAACCTTTGCAAATAGTAAAAGAGCTACTGGCTAGTAGGAGAAATTAAGAATTTTCTTTTTCACCAGGGATGTTTGTTTCTGAAAAGACCAGCTACAATACAAGGAACTGCAGGAAACATATTATAAGGACACCGGGCGCTCCCTTTCCCTCCCGGCCAGACCGGCGGGAGATGAACAGGCACAGCTGGAGGGAGTTTCGGCAGGCAGTCTCAAAAGTGGGGCCGACGCTGCCAACGCCAAGGACACCGGGCGCTCCCTTTCCCTCCCGGCCAGACCGGCGGGAGATGAACAGGCACAGCTGGAGGGAGTTTCGGCAGGCAGCCTCAAAAGTGGGGCCGACGCTGCCAACGCCAAGGACACCGGGCGCTCCCTTTCCCTCCCGGCCAGACCGGCGGGAGATGAACAGGCACAGCTGGAGGGAGTTTCGGCAGGCAGCCTCAAAAGTGGGGCCGACGCTGCCAACGCCAAGGACACCGGGCGCTCCCTTTCCCTCCCGGCCAGACCGGCGGGAGATGAACAGGCACAGCTGGAGGGAGTTTCGGCAGGCAGTCTCAAAAGTGGGGCCGACGCTGCCAACGCCAAGGACACCGGGCGCTCCCTTTCCCTCCCGGCCAGACCGGCGGGAGATGAACAGGCACAGCTGGAGGGAGTTTCGGCAGGCAGCCTCAAAAGTGGGGCCAACGCTGCCAACGCCAAGGACACCGGGCGCTCCCTTTCCCTCCCGGCCAGACCGGCGGGAGATGAACAGGCACAGCTGGAGGGAGTTTCGGCAGGCAGCCTCAAAAGTGGGGCCGACGCTGCCAACGCCAAGGACACCGGGCGCTCCCTTTCCCTCCCGGCCAGACCGGCGGGAGATGAACAGGCACAGCTGGAGGGAGTTTCGGCAGGCAGCCTCAAAAGTGGGGCCGACGCTGCCAACGCCAAGGACACCGGGCGCTCCCTTTCCCTCCCGGCCAGACCGGCGGGAGATGAACAGGCACAGCTGGAGGGAGTTTCGGCAGGCAGCCTCAAATGCGGGGCCAACGCCAAGGACCGCCGCTGTGTTCGGCCCCGTCGGGGGCGAAGAGGCTCGCTGGCCTCACCATTGGCCGGCGTTTTGGGCCCCGCCCCCCGCCCCTCGCCAGGACTCAAAAGGCGAGGGGGCCTGCCGGACGAAACATCACCGCCGCTGTGTTCGGCCCCGGCGGGGGCGAAGAGGCTCGCTGGCCTCGCCATCGGCCGGCGTTTCGGGCCCTGCCCGGCAGTTGAGGGTTCAACACAGTTGTGGAAGAATGCCCCACCACTTCCATCACCACCGGAGCCGTGCGGAGGGTGGTGGGGGGAGTGAATGGGGCGGTTTTATATTGGGGTGGAAGGGAGGGAGGGAGAGATTGCCAGGCCAGCCAGGAAGGAGAGGCAGCATTCTGTCCAGGGCAAGCAGGGAGGCTCCGGAGACCAATATAGAGGTTGTGATGGGCATGGGGCGATATAGCGGGTACCGAGGGGCGGGCCGCACCCGGGGAACGCGGGGCAGATGCTTAGTAGCTGTCCCTCGTTCCAGCCCCACGGTTACACCTCTAGGTCCTGAGCAGCTGACCCAGGGTGACCCTGCCCTTAGGCTGCTGCTGATGAATGCCAGGTCGGTATGTAATAAGGCCCCCCTGATACAAGACTCCATTATGGGGGAGCGGGCCGACCTGGCATGTATCACTGAGACCTGGCTGAGACCAGAGGATGGGGTTCCTCTGTCAGAAATGTGTCCAGCTGGGTTCAGTTTTTGGCACCAGCCTAGGGATGAGGGTAAGGGCGGTGGCGTTGCCATCATAGCCAGGGAGTCACTGGGAGTCACCAGGGCCACCGCTCCACAAATTCTGGGTTGTGAGGCCCTGCTTCTGCGTCTGGGCTTTAAGGGTCAGTTGGGAGTCTTACTCCTGTACCTGCCCCCTTGCAGGGTAAGGGACTCCCTGCCTGAGCTCCTCGAGGCCATCTCAGCGTTGGCATTGGAGTTCCCTAGATTGATGGTTCTGGGGGACTTCAATTTGCCTTCGCTGGGGACTGGCTCCGGGGTGGCTCAGGAGTTCATGGCTTCCATGGCAGATATGGACCTGATTCAGGTAATTCAGGGCCCGACCAGGGGCAGTGGCCACACACCAGATTTAATCTTTTTGTCGGAGCGGTGGCAGAGTGATCTGAGACTACGGAAATTAGACATAACACCTGTGCCATGGTCAGATCACTATTTGGTGGCTCTAGACTTCCTGGGTGCGACGCTTCATCGTAGGGAGGCAGGGCCTATTAGAATGGCCCGCCCCCGGCAACTGATGGATCCTGATGGATTCCAGAGGGAACTGGGGGATTTCCCTCTGGATCGGCAACACGATTCGCCCGAGGCGCTGGTTGACCTGTGGAACAGGATGACAACAGCGGCCTTGGATGAAATCGCACCACTACGGCCTCTCAGAGCTCATGGAGCTAGGTCATCTCCGTGGTTCACAGATGAACTGCGGGAGCTCAAACGGGCAAAGAGACGCCTAGAGCGCCGCTGGGTGAAGACCCAGAGAGACTCCGATTGGACACTAGCTAGAGCCGCTATTAGGGCCTATCTAGTGGCGATGGAGGTGGTGAGGCGGCAATACTTCACCACCCTTATTGCCTCCGCTGACAATCGCCCGGCCACCCTGTTCCGGGTTACCAGGTCTCTCCTTGGTAGGGGGACCCCGGTGCCTGGTTGGCAGGGGTCGGCTGAGGACTTTGCTGACCATCTAGTGGAGAAAATCGATCAGATTCGCTCTGGGTTTAATTCCGGCGTGGATGGGGAGAGTCCGGAGGGAGCTGGAGTACAGTCTTGCCATACCATCTGGGACCGGTTTGATCCAGTTGCCCCTGATGAAGTGGACAGGCTCCTTGCAGCTGTGCGCGCCACTACCTGCCCATTGGACCCCTGTCCCACCTGGTTGGTGAAAGCCTCCAAGGCGGTGACAGGTGACTGGGTTGGGGCTGTGATCAATGCATCATTGCGGGAGGGGGTGTTTCCTGCACCTTTAAAACATGCTTTGGTGTGCCCCCTCCTGAAGAAACCTTCCATTGACCCAGCTGTCCTAACCAACTATAGGCCTGTCTCTAACCTCCCCTTTTTAGGGAAGGTGTTGGAGAAGGCAGTGGCGTGTCGGCTGCAGGGGGTGCTGGATGAAGCGGATTATCTGGACCCCTTTCAGTCAGGATTCAGGCCGGGATATGGTACCGAGACGGCATTGGTCGCACTGATGGATGATCTCTGGCGGGAGCGGGACGGTGGTCACCCATCCGTCCTTGCTCTTCTTGACCTCTCAGCGGCTTTCGATACCGTTGACCACGGTATCCTTCTGGGACGGCTCCGAGGATTGGGAATCCAGGGTAATGTGTGGTCCTGGTTTTCCTCATTTCTGAGGGGTCGTACCCAGTCGGTGTGGTTGGAGAGTGAGAGGTCCAGTCCTAGGCCCCTCAAATGGGGGGTGCCTCAGGGCTCGGTGCTCTCTCCTCTCCTATTTAACATCTACATGAAGCCGCTGGGTGAGATCATTCGTTCCCATGGGGTGCGGTACCATCAGTACGCGGATGACACTCAGTTGTACATCTCGGCCCATGGGGACCCCAGTGATGCCGTCAAAGTCCTTTCCAGATGCCTGGAAGCTGTGGGGGTCTGGATGGGGGCTAACGGGCTACAACTGAATCCCAGCAAGACTGAGTGGCTATGGATAGGGGGTTCTGCATTAACCCGGGAGCTACCATCGTTGGTTCTGGATGGGGCTATTTTGCCCCAGACAGACCCAGTGCGCAACTTGGGGGTCCTCCTGGATTCACGGCTACTGCTAGAGGAACAGGTGGCGGCTGTGACCAGGAGGGCTTTCGCCCAACTTCGGGTGATCCGCCAGTTGCGCCCACTCCTGGACCGGGACTCCTTGCTCATGGTCACTCACGCTCTGGTTACCTCCAGACTAGATTATTGCAATGCGCTCTACATGGGGCTGCCCTTGACGACCATTCGGAGGCTACAGCTGGTCCAAAATGCGGCAGCCCGGGTGGTGATGGGGTGTGGGCGTTATGCCCGTGCTTTGCCACTGCTCCGGGAGCTGCACTGGTTGCCAGTTTGTCTCCGGGTGCAATTCAAGGTGCTGGTTTTGACCTTTAAAGCCCTATATGGTAGTGGGCCGGGTTACCTAAGAGACCGCATCGCCCTGAGGACGTCTGTCCGTCCAACCAGAGCGGACCGGAGGGGCTCTCTAATTGTTCCATCAGCCAGAGGGGCTCGCCTCTCTGGCACAAGGAGGAGAGCCTTCTCCGTGTCTGCACCGGCCCTCTGGAACCTCCTGCCAACAGAGCTACGTCTCCGGACGGAATTGCTGCCTTTCAGAAAAGATCTTAAAACCTGGCTGGCGGGTCAAGTGTGGGGTGCAGGTGGAAGGGTAACCGCCATTGGGTGGTTGGTGTAGAAGAACTCTTCCCCATGGTGCCTTTGGATCCTGCAGCCCTTGTTTTTAGGGGGTGGGTAGTTTTAACTGTTTTAACTGTTTTAACTTGTGTTTTTAATTTTTATTGTGAACCGCCCTGAGTTGGCTTTGGCCGAGTGAGCGGTATATAAATGTGATAATTAAATTTAATTAAATTTAAATATGGTTTTAACTTTCTCATCTATCTATCTGTACCTATAAATCCAAGGGTTAACCATTGGAACTTGCTATACGTTTCTGCACCTGTCCATCCTATCCTGTACCGAGCCTCCTGCACTCGCCTGAACCAGGTCTGGAGGTTACTGCAGGGTTGCGAAATGCGCCAGTGGGGCAAGAGCCCCACGAACATGAACAAAGGGAAAAAACTTCAATTCCCAACGTTCTCTGCGCTGCGCCACACCACAGCCAATAAGACTGAGAGGTGTGAGCAAAAAGAATGTTGGGAAACCCGGCGTGGCCAATTAAAATTGAGTTGCAGAAAAAAACGGCCGCACGAACGCAGACCACAAATGCAAAGCTATAAGTCCCATCGTCCTGCGCTCCATGAGCACACAGAACACTGAGAAAGCTGGCGTGTGAAAAATAAAATTAGAAAACGCAAGTCCACCGCAGGTGGATGCAGTGCCTCACAGCCTCACAAAACAAACATCCACAAAAATCCACCGCGAGACACCCACCGGCCTTCTTTACCGGA
This sequence comes from Bradypodion pumilum, assembly GCA_035047305.1. Taxonomy (NCBI): domain Eukaryota; kingdom Metazoa; phylum Chordata; class Lepidosauria; order Squamata; family Chamaeleonidae; genus Bradypodion; species Bradypodion pumilum. The sequence goes on from JAWDJD010000001.1 coordinate 432,880,640, forward strand.
GCAACGCGGAGAAGAGGGACTCCCTCTCCTCCACGCTACCCCGCCGAAGACACAGTGAGACCACTGCTGGCCTCAAGGAAAGCTGAGCCGGGGTAGAAAAAAACCCCCAAAACAGGCAGCAGTTCATCAGGGGAAGCACCCTCCCTGGCGGATGACTGGCTGCTGCATTTGTACTTCCGACAGAGGTAATACAAAAGCAGCAGCCAGCATTCCGCAAGGAAGAGCACCACCCCTTACGGATCGCTGCCTGCCGATTTCCAGTTAGGTAAGCCGGGAGAGAAAGGAGACAGAGAGGAGAGGACCATCATCAGGCAGATAGTTCTTCTCTGCCTCCTTCTCCCCCAAACTACCTAACAAACCTTACCAGCCAGTGGAAGAATGGGCTGACTGCTGGCTCCTCGTTTTCCCCATTGCTGCATCGAAACCAAACTTCAAAGCAGTAATAGGGAAAAGTGGAACCGACAGGCAGCCCATTCTTCACGCCAACCTACACACCAACAACAAACACCAAAATTAATAAAAATTAATAAAACAAAAATAAATAAATAAATTTAACAAAACATTAATAAACAAAAAAGTAAACCACAAAATACACAAACACACAAACACAATACCACAAAAGCACAGACAAAACACCTAACTACAACACAAAAATACCTAACTCTAACAACACAACAACCACAAATAACACAAATAAACAACAATGTAATAACAAAAATAAACAACACCACAAATAAACAAACCAAATACACAAATCTAAAGCCCAACCAAAACAAAAAAGAACAAACAGAAACACCTCCCATCCCACCACCACAAAAACAAAACAAAGAAAAACCCCAGAAAAAAGAAAACCAGAGAACTCACCAGCACGTCCTCCCTCCACGAGATCTAAACAGAAATGAGGAAACAAAGACTACTTACCGGAAGAAGCCCCACCTAGAGGCCAGGAGAGAAAAAACATGTGAAACTAAAACAAAACCACTAACAGCCCCACCTGCAGGGCAGAATAGTAAAACAACTAAAAAACAACAAAGCCCCACCTAGAGGCCACAAGAGTAAAAACAAGTCAAACAAATAACAATACATCAAAAGTTTACACAAATAACAAACATATGTTACATAAATAAAATAAATTTTTATAGCATCCTCTGTTGATTTTTAACTAAAAATCAACCCCCCCCAAAAAAAAAGCAAAACACAATTTAAAACAGCCCGGCACCACCGGGCAAACTATGCTAGTTATATATATATATAAGAGATGTTGCCTTGTTTGTGCTGTATACAAATCGACTCCGCTGCAATGATCCCGCTGAAATTTAGCACACACGTGCCTTAAGTGTGCTGGATTGGCACTGCAGGGGTCCGGTGTCCAGGATTTGTGCCCAAAAAAGAGAAAAGTAGGGGGAATTACAATCCCCATGGTGCCTTGTGTGCCCCACAAAACACCTATGCTTCCTTGGGTGCAAAAACGAACAAACCGGACATACGGTGCATGTGTACCAGTGTAAGGGCTGCCGCAAGGGCTGGACACAGTGAGGCCACTCACAGGAAAGGCATGCTGGGGTGTGTGTGCACAGCAGTGGGGAAGACACAGCTTTCTTCAGCAGCTCCGACTATGGGCCGGAAAAAAAGAGAATGAACAAGATCGACAAGCAGCCCCACATCGCCATTCTGGGGCCTGCCTGAACACAGAGCCGGGAACAGCCAATGGGTCAAGCCTTGAGGAGCCCAGAAAGGTAAAGGGGGCCGGCAGGGGTTGAAGGGCAAGCGAGGCCCAGGAACAGGACACAGTGCTTGGGCCAGAAAACCGCTGAAAGGGTGACAGGCAGGTGGGCTCGCCGCTGCTAGGCCCAGAAGGACCCTGTGCCAGCAAGAGTGGCGGGTACAGGGCCTGGCAGGGCCGGGGGGGGAAAGATGATGTCGGGGGTGGCTTGGGAACAATGGGGAACAACACACCGGACAGGGACTCCTGTGCAGAGCGGGGGTGCAGAAAAACATCTCCAGGAAAAGCTGGGGCCTCAGCTAGTTTTCTATATAATACCTTCAAATTTTTAGGAAAAGTGTCCATTATAAGCAGTGAAATAGTTTAATTATGCAATGTTTAATAGTTTTGAGCAAGCAGGTTTTTTCCATCAGCTATCCAGTTTCTTTCTTTGTTTCTTCCATTTACTTTAGCAAATTGTCTTGCTTATTCTATGTACAGTACAGGGGTACCTGATCTTCCTCTAACAACACTCAAGAGAATTATCTATTGTTTTTTGTTTTGCATTTTATTTACATTTACTTTCATGCAGTATTTTTCTTTTGCATTATTTTGACTACTATTTATTTCTTATTTGTTATTAGGGGTAGTTAAAGTCAGGGGGAAAATATGGTGCATACATTGGTATATTGATTCCAAACTAATTCTACTTGAATTGAAACAGTGACAAACCATCACTAAGGCTGTAAACCTAATCATTTGTGCCCAGGTTCAAAACAAGACTGTGGTGGCACAAGTGGTTAAGATACTTAACTTGCTAACTAAAAGGTTGGAGTTTGATTCCCGGGTGATGCATGATGGAGTGAGCTCCCGTCTATGTCCCAGCTCCTGCCAACCTAGCAGTTTGAAAGCAAGAAATTGCAAGTAGATAAATAGGGACCACTTCGGCGGGAAGGTAAACAGTGTTCTGTGCTCTCTGGTGTTTAGGCATGCCTGTCACATGTCTATGGAAATGTCTGCAGATGCAGACAGTGCTGGCTGTTTGGCTATAAACAGAAATGAGCACTGAACACTAGAGTCGGATATGACTGGCTTTTGAAAAAGGGCAACCTTAACCTTTACTTCAATACAAGATATTACTAAAGCCAGAAAGATTTAAAATGTTCAACCACTTCACAAAATTAGGATACTAATTTTTAAAAGCAAATAAAATATGTTTTTTTTTTAAAGTACAGTAACAATTCACAGAAAACACAACTTAGAAATATTACTTCTAGAATCTGCCAGCCTACAGACAGAATCAAGCCAAATACCTCCAAGCCTAAGGCCATGTTGGCTGGCAATTCTTCAAGCAGTAGTTTGTTGGAATAGCTTTTCAGAGCTCTGGTTCAAAGCACCTTTCTCAGCAGTTTTTTTCCCCTCAAGAGCTTTTTTGAGTGGAAAAAATATTTCTTTTGTTGTCTGTGGAAGTGAGAAAGAGTGGGGGGACAAAGAGTGGGGGGGACTCCATATAGAGACTCCTTCAAGAAATACTAGCAAATATTGTGTTAATGAAGACATTGTTCACTACAATCATGATTCTTTATTTATTATGACAGTTCTTTCAAACAAAATCAGAAAAGTTGTCATAAATATACAATCCATTATTCACCCAAATGCTACTGAGAAAGAAAAAAAACATATTCAGTCATTACTGCTGTCTTGTTTGTAGCATATTTAGAGAGAAGTAATTAACCCCTCCCCTTTCTGTTGTCACATTCTCCACACTGTAAGCAGTGGTGGGCATCAGCAGGTTCACACCAGTTCACCAGAACTGGTAGCAGAAATTCTGGCTGACCCCACCCATCCAAGTTTTGAAATAAAGTACAGTAAAACCCCTACTTATGAAAAAAAAGTCTGTTCCGTAGACTTTTGCTTAAATCGGTTCTTTTATGTAATTCGAAGCAAACCCATAGGAAAAAAAATATTTTTATGTAACTCGAAGCAAACCCGTAGGGAAATTAATTTTTACGCAACTCAAAGAAAACCCATAGGAAAAAGAATCTTTATGTAACTCGAAGCAAACCCATAGGAAATCGTGTAAATCGGGACATGGTTTTAGCACAAAATCATTATGTAAGTCGAATTTTATATAATTCGAGGCATATGTAAGTCAAGGTTTTACTGTAGTCCTAATTCAGGTGCAATGCAGGGCTTTCCCCCTGATCACGCCTACCATACCACACTCAGAGTGTGGTAGTAATTTTTTTTTGGAGCCCACCACTGACTGTAAGCAATAGGAGAAACAACTGCTTTTGTGTATCACTGAAACCTGGTGGACGGATGATAACCAATGGAATACAGTTATCCCAGGCTACAAACTGTACAGGAAGGATAGGAAGGGGCAAACAGGAGGTGGTGTAGCCTTGTATGTCAAAGAATTGATAAAATCTTATGAATTGGAATATATAGGTGATTTAGAGTCACCATTAGAAGCTCTGTGGGTAAGAGTACCAGGCCACAAGGATGGTCTAACAGTAGGCATATACTATCGGCCTCCGACCCAAACTCTTGAGGGAGACTGGCAGTTGGAGAATGTTGTAAAGGAGGCATCCAAGAAGGGAAGCCTGGTTATAATGGGGGACTTCAATTACCCTCACATAGACTGGGTGAACTGTTGTTCAGCACATGATAAAGAGATAAAGTTCCTAGATATGCTAAATGATTGTTCCCTGGGACAGATGGTTGAAGACCCAACTAGAGGTACAAGAATCCTTGACTTGATCCTGAGTAATACTCAGGATCTGGTGCAAGATGTTAATGTGACTGATCCAATAGGGAACAGTGACCACAACTCAATTATGTTTAACTTGATCATAGACCGCAAGTCACTGATAAAATCTAACACAGAGACCTTAAATTTTCAAAAAGGAAATTTCCCAAAGATGAGGAAACTAGTAAAAAAGAAACTGAAAGGGAAAATTGAGAGAGTCCAAACACTCCAAGAGGCATGGAGGTTGTTTATAAAAACAATAACAGAGGCCCAATTGGAATGCATACCCAAAAGGAAAAAGGGCACTGCCAGGTCCAAGAGGACTCCATTGTGGCTTACAGGAGCTGTTCGGGAGGTGATCAAGAGCAAGAAAAGCTCATTTAGAAGATGGAAGGCTTGTCCAAATGAGGACAGCAGGCAGAAACATAAATTCTGGCAGAACAAATGCAAGGCAACAATCAGGAAAGCAAAGCAAGACTTTGAGGAGCGTATAGCTAAAAATACTCAGAGGAATAACAAAGACTTCTTTAAGTACATTAGAAGTAAGAACCCAACTAGGAAGGCCATTGGACCATTAGATGACAATGGAAGGCAAGGGGTTATTAAAGAGGAAACAGAGATTGCAGAGAGACTCAATGAATTCTTTGCTTCAGTATTCACTGAAGAAGATAGAGACCACATGCCCAAAACAGAACCTATCTTCGTAGGGAGGGAAACCGAAGAATTAAGCAAGATAGAAATAACCAGGGAGGAGGTCCTTGCATGTCTTGTTAAGCTAAACACTAACAAATCCCCAGGACCAGATGGCATCCATCCACGAGTTCTCAGGGAACTTAAAGATGAAATTGCTGATCTCCTAGCCAAAATATATAATCTTTCCCTCAAATCAGGCTTTGTGCCTGATGACTGGAAGGTAGCGAATGTAACACCAATTTTCAAAAAAGGATCCAGGGGTGATCCAGGAAATTACCGACCTGTCAGTTTGACATGTGTCCCAGGTAAAGTGATGGAAACCATCCTAAAAGATAGAATTAATAGGCACATAGAAGAGAAGGCGCTGCTAAAGGAGAGCCAACATGGCTTTTGCAAGGGCAAATCATGCCTCACTAATCTGTTGGAATTTTTTGAGAGTGTCAACAAGCATGTGGATAAGGGGGATCCAGTTGACATTGTTTATCTGGACTTTCAGAAGGCTTTTGACAAGGTCCCACACCAAAGGCTCTTGAATAAACTTACCAGTCATGGAATAAAGGGACAGGTCTTGTCCTGGATCAGCAACTGGCTAAGGGACAGGAGACAGAGGGTAGCACTAAATGGACACTTCTCCAAGTGGAGGGAAGTAAAGAGTGGGGTCCCCCAAGGTTCAGTACTGGGACCCCTGCTTTTCAACCTCTTCATAAATGATCTAGAGGTAGGAGTAAAAAGCAAGGTAGCCAAATTTGCTGACGACACTAAATTATACAGGGTAGTGAAAACTGTGAGAGATTGTGAGGAGCTCCAGAGGGATCTCTTGACACTGGGGGAGTGGGCAAAACAGTGGCAAATGAGCTTCAACATTAGTAAGTGCAGAGTGATGCATGTTGGGGCAAAGAACCCCAATTACATTTATAAACTGATGGGGTCTGAACTCTCTGCGACAAACCAGGAAAGGGACCTTGGTGTCCTGGTGGACAGCTCAATGAAGGTGTCAACCCAGTGTGCCTCAGCAGTGAAAAAAGCAAACTCAATGTTAGGGATCATTAGGAAGGGTATAGAAAATAAGTCAGCAAGTGTTATTTTGCCTCTTTATAAATCTATGGTGAGGCCCCATCTGGAATACTGTGTACAGTTCTGGTCGCCATACCTCCAGAAGGATATTATGGAGTTGGAGAAAGTACAGAGGAGGGCAACCAGAATGATTAGGGGACTGGAACACCTTCCTTACCATCTGAGGCTGCAACGGTTGGGCCTTTTCACTCTTGAACGACGGCGTCTAAGAGGTGACCTGATTGAAGTTTATAAAATCATGCACGGTTTGGACAAAGTAGATAAGGAAAAACTGTTTTCCCTATCGCACAACACTAGAACTAGGGGACACTCAATGAAACTTTTGGGTACTAGTTCTCAAACAAATAAGAGAAAGTACTTTTTCACCCAGAGGATTACTGGTCTATGGAACTCCCTGCCAGAAGAAGTGGTGACAGCTGTCAGTCTTGACAGCTTTAAGAAAGGATTAGACAAGTTCATGGAGGACAAGGGTATCAATGGCTATAATTATGGATACTTAAGGACGACCTCTGGGTTGGAGAGATAGGCAGAATATCTCTCAATGCCATTCCAGGGAATCCTAAGAAGGTGAAGGCACCTCCTTGGGAATACCCTGAAGGAAATGGTGAGCCACTGTGTGAGACAGAATGCTGGACTGGATGGGCTGTGGCCTGTTCCAGCAAGGCTGTTCTTATGTTCTTATGTTCTTATGTTCTTATGTGTAGGTTTTACAAGTAGGAAAGAATACAGACAGCATTCTAATTCAGCTGCTGGAAGTAACAACAGAATTGATTCTATTTGATTATTTAAATGTATTGTCACAATAAACAGCTACTACTAGATATTTAGGGACTACTTCCAGTGGTGGGATTCAGCAGGTTCACCCAGTTTGCCAGAACCGGTAGCAGAAATTCTGGCTGGCCCTGTCCATCCAAGTTTTGAAATAAAGTAGTCCTAATTCAGGCGCAACGCAGGGCTTGGCCACACCCACCATACCACACCCACAGAGTAGGTAGTAAAAATGTTTTGAATCCCACCACTGACTACTTCTTATTTCATGTTCCATTCAAATCCTGGACTGCCAAAATGAAGCCGCTTTCTTGGCTTTATCATTGGCAAAACATAAGTCCTCATCAGTGCCTGTTTCTGGCAGTAATCGGCAGACCAGTAAATGAGTTGGATTCTGTATCTTTCCACAATCACACCATGTGTTGTTGTCTGCCAGAAGCCACTTCTTGAGCATATTGGTCTTACATTTAGGAACTCCGACCCTCAGCCTAGTGAGGGTCCTCCAAGTAATGTAGAGGAGATTGAGTTCTTTGCCCAGTGAGCTCCTTCCTCCATCTTTTAATTTGGTTTTGATCTTGTGTACCCTCAAGAATGTTTATTCTTGCCATAAAGCTCTTGTTAGCCACCAAAGAATTCCCTCTTTTCATGGTGTGAAATTATAGCAGCCATTTTTTATTAAGTACTTTCCCCTATCCCAAGACACCCAAGTCTTATTCAAAGAAAAGGGGTCCTTCGGAGACTCAAAACATAAAATTTTTGGGGAAAGGGATTTCAATTGGTATAAATAAAATGTTCTTGGCACTCAGTCAAAGTTATGTGGCACAAAGTTATAGCAAAAGCAATTTACCTATAGATTATAAACAAAAAACATAATTTTTATATTTATTGATTGCTACCTTGAGTCTCTTCCTTAAAAGAAAGCTAGGATATAGAAAATAAGTAAATACAGTAATACGAGCACTTTGTATAACAAAAAAAATTGCATAATGAAGCATTCATTAGGCAATGGAGATACCCCGGATAATGAACAAAAAATGTTCATTATCCGGGGTTCCCATTGACCGGGTATACCCCGGTTACCCAAAAACCCCACATAATGAAAGTATTTTTCGTTATGCAGGGATTTTTGGTAACCAGGGTATACCCGGTCAATGGGAACCCGGGTAATGAACATTTTTGTTCATTATCCAGGGCATCTCCCATTAGCTTTGCATCACAAAAAAAAAACTCACAGAGCAAAGAGCTCTGTAGAATGGAGTTTTTTCGTTATGCAGGGTTCTACTGGGTTCATTTTTCTTATGAGGGGTTTTATAGGGGTTAGGTTTTATCCTACACATTGCTCAGTGTAGTACTTGCACTTACGGAAACATATACAAAGAAAGATGGAAAGAAGGAAAAAAAGATTTATCAAGTGGAACAGACTTTAACAAATTTGGTGATGTGCTAAATCAGGAGGAGTATTTCTCATAGTCTGAGTGTACAAACTGTCTCTTTTAAAAATAGCTATTCCTGTGGATGAGTTATTCCTGCACATAATTCTAAAATACCATGTAGTCTGCCCAAGAACATTGAAATGATCACAAATAACAATTCATTTAGTTTAAAATGCATATGGTACATGTAAAAGAAACTATTAGCTTCATTCATGTGCTATTGAATATAAAAAATATATACTTTCAGGAATGACAAATTTATTACTGCAGTAATTTCACAATTTGAAGCATTATTCAAAGTGTTCTGAACTGTCTGGCAACAAATCACTTAAATTAATTATTTTGATCCAAGTAATGATTGCATAGAACTGGGATTTATATTAAAAATTTCTCAAGTAATTTCACTTTACTAGTGACACACCATAAAGTAATTATGGAGTTGGTAATTGCAGCAGTGACATTTCTTACTTAAAGCAAATAAAATGGCATAAATATAAAACAAATTCACAAATATATAACCATTGGCAAGTATTAGTATAAACAATTAATTAGAAATGGCAATGAAAAAGGGAACAGCTGTTCTCTGTACAAAGTTAATTGGGCTTTTTATCATGGTTTGGAACTTAATCTCATGCTGCTGTGAAGGAGTGAAGAACAAAATGCTAAATAATGATTCAGGTATATCAGCTACGCCACACTGCAAATGAAAGTGGACAGATTCCTCTTAAGTAAAAACAGTTTTTTAAAAAATGAAGTCACACAGTTTGATTTAAAACTAAATTGGATGAATATGTTCTTAGACAAATGTTACATTTCCTCCCATATGGATTACTCCAAAGTAAATGTGCCTGGCCTTTAGGAGTGTTGCATAATGTTCCAGACCAGACTGTGGAAATTCTTTCCAACAGACATTATGGTGGCCACTTAACTGCTTTTCTTCTGGCAACAGAGAAAGACCAGTTCAACAAGATAAGTCTTTGGCAAACGGTTGCAGAAGAAGGGACATTTAATAGAGGACACTGCAATATTTATTTATTTATTAACATTTATACCTCACCCTTTTGATGCAAGCACCACTCAGAGTGGCTTACAATATATATATATATATATATATATATATATATATATATATATATATATATATATATATATATATATATATATATATATATATATATATATATATATATATATATATATATATATATATATATATATATATATATATATATATATATATATATATATATATATATATATATATATATATATATATATATATAAAGCAAAACTAGATGGCATCAGAAATCTTAAAACCTTGACAATATTCATAATAAATTATTATGCATCTTGCCCATGGGCCACAGCTTGAGAATCCCTGCTGTAGAGAAAGAGGCACTCCCTCAGATAGTTTGGTTTCAAACTGTTCAAGGTTTTATAGGTCAACACCAACACCTTGAATCTGGCACCACAGGCAACCAATACAGATTAGCCAGGACTGGCATGATATGGTCTAACTGACCAATGTCCACCACTAGACTGGCCATCACATTTTGCACCCACTGAAGTCTCCATACCAGGGTCAAGGTTAGCCCAGTGTAGAGAGCATTACAATAGTTGATTCAGGAGATGATGGTGGTGGTGGTGGTGATGATGATGATGATGATGATGATGATGATGATGATGATGATGATGATGATGATGATGATGATTAAGACATTTGTGTGGCTATGTTTTTGACTGTTTATGATAAGTTGAGTCCCATTTTGGACCTCATTTTGGGGGCTAAAAAAACAACTTATACTCGAGTATGTATGGTAGATGTTAATCAGCATTTTTTTTACTGATACATATTTTTATTATTTTAAATTTAATTTTGTTTTAATTAAATCTTTTACTTAATTTGATTACGTTTTCACTCAGAAATTACTCTGGGCTGAAAGGATTTTTGCAGGAGATGCCCGAATGTGGCTCCTTTCTTGAATCAATAACCCCAATCATAAAAGAACCATTGAATCAATAAGACTTCTAAAAATGCTGACTTTAACAAATCCTGTTCATTTAATAACTCTACTCTAATAGGGGCTAGCAGTCAGCTTTGCTCCATCCCCTTTTTAAATCTCTTTTGTAATCTTGGTATGAGCTTCCTTGAATTCTAATTTTGAGAGAAAGGCAGGGTGTGAAATAATTAAATAAAGAAATATGCAGAAAAGATGGATAGAATGGTGTTTTTCTAAACTGGCGAAGAAAACAATGAAGATGTTCATTCTTGGAGATCTGTGAAGAATAAGGAACGAATAAAAATAAGGTTGCCAATGTAGAGTAGCTGAATTTAAAAAAAAAACTAAAATGGGAAGTGGCCTCAAAGGTGAGGACTTTATTTTGTGGATGGATGCTAAGGACCAAAGAGAAATGAAAAATGAATGAAAAGGTCCCTTTTACCTTCTTATATGGACAAACTTGTCAATCTCCTTGTCTTTATCTGATTCAAAAAGTACAGATCATTTGTTCCTTTAAACATGTATGCTCCCAAAAATATTGAGTGTAGGATAATCCATTTTGAGTGCTGGAGGCAAGAAGGGATTGGCTTCTCTTTGCATTTTCTTCCCAGATACCATGAATTACATTATCCTACAAGCCAATTTATAGTCTAACACACTAAGAAAATGTCAGATTGGCTGGAGTCCAATAGGCAAGCATTTCATATGAGCATTAATTTAGTGAACAAATTGAACTGTCATAACTAAATGCCTTTCCACAGAACTCCAGCCAAATGGCACTTTTCTGAGTATATCCAACAGAATGAGCATCAGAAATTACAAACAACATCTACATTGGGATGAGGACTAGATTAGTAAAAGAGTTACTGCGGGTCATCCTAAATGAAGCTTCTGTGTTCTAGTGCAGCACATCTCTGATTACCACATACATGGCAGGGCCCTGCAAATGATTTCTTCTAGTGTATACTTATGACACTGCAGCTTGTCATAAATTCTAGATATTGATATTGCAAACAACTGAGAGAACCATAAATATAGAGAGACACATACACATACACACACACACACGTATGTACGTACGTATGTACGTACATACATACATACATATACTGCCATACCACACACACTGGATATCAACAACACTTTCCCACCACTTATACTGTTTCTTTCTCTCAATTTATACAAATAATCCTGCTGGAGATTTGTACTTGCAATATGTATACATAATATAATTTACTTCACTTATATAATGAGAAGCATGATGTAGGTATCCCAGATATAGTGAACAAACACTGCCACTTAAAAAGATGAATTCCTGACTATGGAGAACAGAGGTTGACAGTGAAAGGTAGACAGGAGCTAAACTAAAGTACTTAAGTACCTTCAAGGAGTTACTGTACAAAGATAAATATCTAGTGCAAAGATGAAAAGAAGCTGAGATGCAAAGCACAGAGGATCTGGGATATTTGAAGTAATGAGGATTGGCACTGAGTTCTGAAAGAAGAGGAGTATTAGGGTGTTAGACAATTTGGACAGAGTAACTGTGATGGGGGAGATCTTCTGGAAAGCTGCTATGAATGGAAGATGGGATTTTGACATATATGATCACCTACTCCTTTTCCTGTTTCAAAACTTGTCACAAAGTATGATGTTACATATCATCTTTTTTGACGACATGTGTCATTGTGTATACACTGACAGCAACACTGTCAAGCCCCCCTCCCCCCTGTTTGAGAAATAAGGCTTCAAAAGGTTTAATGTTCTTAATTCCCAAAGACCAATCAGGAAAAAAGGCAAGTTGACTTGAAAAAACAAAACAAAAAATGTGTGAAATGATCATTGCACATTGACAATTCTGCTGTTCTAATAGAGGGCTATCTGTATCGTCTATTTATGTTTTCTGATCCACAGAGTGAAACAAGCAAACATCCCTTTTGCCTTCTTATGTGGAGAAACTTGTCAATCTCGTTGTCTTTATCTGATTCAAAAAGTACAGATCATTTGTTCCTTTAAACATGTATGCTCCCACAATATTGAGTGTAGGAGGTTACTGATCCATTGCTGCCTCCGCTGCACCCGGAAGTGGAAGTGGGTATATTTACATCAGCCATAAAATGCGCTCACGCATGTGCATGCACAAACACGCCCATGGCTGTCATAAATGTGGAAGTGGGCACATTTACAACAGCTGTAAATGTGCTCAATTCTGAGGAATGTGGTCTGGCTTGCTAAGCTGTCTGGGGGCACAGTCAGGCCTGCGACATGAAAAGGTTGGCCATTCCTGCTTTAAATCTTTCAGGAAGAGCCTCTGCATTTCCTGGTTATTCTGTGTCATGTATTTAACAATTGATGTGATTAACCTCAGTAGCCTTGAGGCATTCATCCTCACAGACTCTTGGAATGCAAAAATAAAATAACTGGATGCACATTCTAGTCTTTTCCCTGTTTCAAAAGCTGGTACCAGATTTATGAGTAAGTCTGACCTGGGCTTTTAAAGGAGCTATCCAGGGGATATTTCTGGAACAAGATTAAGATCCTAGAATTGTGATGGTGAACCTTGGCACTCCAGATGTTCTTGGACTTCAATTCCCAGAAGCCCAAGCCTCCGTGAATCCACACAAAGGGGTATACTGCAATTCATCTGGCCCACTTCCGGGAGCGACGAGGGTGGTGCGGGCCAGATGAATTGCAGTAAACCCCTTCATATGGATTAACAGAGGCTTGGGCTTCTGGGAACTGAAGTCCAAAAACATCTGGAGTGCCAAGGTTTGCCATCACAGACCTAGATGCCTCCTCTAAAGATTATGCTCAAACCCGGAGTGGATATATTGCTGCTGAGAAATCATAGTCACCAGCCTCCACAGTCCTGATGTCTCTCTCTGCACCAGCTGCAATCTCATGTCTTCCTTCATCAAGTGTCTGAAGGAATATTTGCATATTCACATGCAATACCCTAAGAAACTGAATGTTGATTTAATAAACCGCACCTAGCAGAGGTGGGGGGTCTCCAGATTTTGCAGAAAATGCAGTAGTGGAGGCCTGTCAGGAGGCTCCATCTAAAAGATTTTAAGCAGTCATTCTGGCCACAAAGTATTTTCTGTCCAACCCCAGGCCTCTTTGCAGCAGATTGGTGTTACATAATTTGCACAACTACATAATTGTATTTTTGAATGAAAGATGTACCAACTGAAGGCATTCAATTCGATGAACACGGGACTCCCTGTCAATGTCTTTGGTCCTGAACATATCCATCCATCCATCTATTTACTGTATTTATTTATTTATTTATTGCATTTTTATACTGCCCATTGGGATATTTCCCACCTGGGCATTGCCCAGAAGAATAACAAAATAACATAATAAAACAAACAACAAAATAAAATAAAATAAAAGAACAAAATAAGTCCATCCAACACACACACACACAGGGTCAACTGACCAGGTAGTTTATTGTTAAGGGTGTAATATCCTTAAAGGCTTCCTTGAATAGAAAAGTTTGAATTTGTTTTTTTTTAAGCTATCCGGGGATGGGGCCTGGTGCAGCTCCATCAGTAGTGTGTTCCAAACTGTTGGTGCTGCCACTGAGGCGGATTGATTTCTATAGTCTTTCTAGCTATCCTTGAGGTCGGCACCTGGAGCTGAATAGATTGTGACAAATGGGTGATGCAGGGAGTTGTTCTGAGGGAGAGACAGATAGCAAGGTCCCAAACTGTATAGGCTTTATATGATAACACTAACACCTTGTATCTGGCACGGTAGGGAACAGGTAACCAGTGCAGACCTGCCAAGGCTGGGAAAATATCTGTCTATCTGTTGTCCATCTTGTTTCTTAGTGGTAAAAAAATTGCCTCTTCTGTTCTAAAGGGATATGAAATGTTGAAAAGCCAAGATTTATATTCCTCCCACCCCTCTTTAAATATAATCTCTTTTTAAAATTTTCAGAGAATTGCAAAATTGGTATGAAAGTGTCATGAACATGCATTACTGACAGCTTTGGGAGAGAATAAAGCACATTCTGAATGTGAATGTATTCTCATTGCAATTAAGATTCTTTAGTGAAGAAATGAACTTAGAACAGTCTCTGCTTTAAAAAAAAGATCCTATTGTGTCCTCAAATATACAGATGTCATTAGACAATTAAGGTATGTGTACTGCTTGAATCTCTGCATTCTTTGCATTAAAAATCCTGGGTGGGTAATTCAAAGAAGGATAGTGATTATTGGCATTAGAAGGGGCTGTGATGACTCAGTGGTTAAGAAATTTGCCTTGTTAACTGGAAGGCCAGCAAGTCAGCAGTTCGAGACCCAGGCACTGCATGACAGATTGAACACCTGTCTCTGTCCCAGCTCTTGGGGACATGAAATGAGCCTCATTCAGGCATCCCCTGAGTGGAGTTTCTCGAACAAATATCCTTTCAACCCAGAATAATTTCTCACACATAATAATAATAATAATAATAATAATAATAATAATAATAATAATAATAATAATAATAATAATAATAATAATAATAATAATAATAATTATTATTATTATTATTATTATTATTATTATTATTATTATTATTATTATTATTATTATTATTATTATTATTATTATTATTATTATTATTATTATTATTATTATTATTATTATTATTATGGGTGGTACAGTATATGTTGATATTAGGAGTGATATTTGGTTATATGCAACTTTGAAAAGATCAGTTTGACTCAGACAGTTTGAAAGGTTTCCCTCCTCACATTTGTGTCTAATTTAGAAGCTTGCATTGGAAAATGTCAAGTGCCATGCTTTCATAATGACTTTTAATGTTGAGCTTTTTTCCAATCAGGGACCTGACTTAAACATTGGTTGAACAAAGTTTCTTCCAAATTTGTTGTCTTTGTCATGAGATTGCATTCTACTCACACTGTATCCTTGACATATTTGCTTTCAACAATCATTGAATATCTCTGGAAATTAATCAGTTTCTGAATTAATCATTTCTGAATTTGGGACTCAGATGAAGATACAAGCTCCTACCTTATTCTGCTCTCCAGATGTATATTTTTCAGAGGTTCAAGAAGTTCTTTCATCAACATGACACCTCTTTTGCTTGGTGGCAGATACTAAGGTAAAGGTTTCCCTTGCTCGAAGGCCAGTCATATCCAACTCTAGGGTGCAGTGCTCATCTCTGTTTCTAAGCCAAAGAGCCAGTGATGTCTGCTTCTGCAGACATTTCCGTGGTCATGTGGCAGGCATGACTAGACACCGGAGCGCACGGAACACTGTTACCTTCCCACCGAAGTGGTTCCTATTTATCTACTTGCAATTTCTTGCTTTCGAACTGCTAGGTTGGCAGGAGCTGGGATGAAGGCGGGAGCTCATTTCCATCCTGCAGTACTCGGGAATCGAACTGCTGACCTTCCGCTTCCCAGTCAGCATCTTAGCGACTTGAGCCACTGCATTACTAAAGTACTGCAAAAGTACTGATTTATTGTCTACTAAAGTAGACAATAAATCAATAAACAAATCAATCTCTGAAGCAATAAATCAATCTCTGAAGCATTTGAGGAGAGTGAAAGGAGTAAGAGTAATAAGGGAGGGATTTCCCCATTTTTCTCAGTCCATATTACCAGATAGTCTAGCATTGTTTCTTATTCTGTCCCTGCTTCCACACAAAGCCGTGAAAGTCAGATCTTCACCAGAGTTTTGCCTGAAGTATTGTACAAATATCTAGTAGAGTCATCACATAAATCTACTGGAGAAAACAATATTCCACCTGGCATTGCTGGTGTAAACAACAAAGAATCTTCTGGCACCTTAAAGACTGTTATATTTTATTTTGCATACGTTTTAGTGAGCTACAGCCTACCTCATCAGTTGCCTACCTCAGCCTATGTGCCTACCCTGCTTGCCTTGGAAAGGAAGGGGCCAAGTGCTGCCCCCTTCACATCCTAGGTGACCCAGGTTCAGCCCGTGCACCCACCCAGCTCACCTTGGAAGGGAAGGGCCCAAGCGCTGCTCCCTTCCCTTCCAAGGTGAACTGGGTTGGCCTGCACCCCCACCCTGTTTGCCTTGGAAGGGAAGGGGCCAATTGCTGCCCGCTTCCCTTCCAAAATGAGCCGGGCTGGGCCCAGACCAGCACCCTGTTTGCCAGAGAAGGGGCCAAGCGCTGCCTCCTTCCCTTCCAAGGCGAGCCGGGCTAAGCCCGCACCCCCACCCTGCTTGCTTTGGAAGGAAAGGGGCCAAACACTGCCCCCTTCCCTTCCAAGGCAAGCAGGGCTAAGCCTGGGCCCCCACCCTGCTTGCCTGGAAAGGGAAGGGGCAAAGTGCTGCCCCCTTCCCTTCCAAGGTGAGCTAGGCTAAGCCCGCACCACCACCTTGCTCACCTTGGAAGGGAAGGGGCCAAGTGCTGCCCCTTCCCTTCCATGGCAAGCCCAGATTAAGGACACACACCCCTGCTCACCTTGGAAGGGAAGGGGCCAAATGCTTTGCCCCTTCCCTTCCAAGGTGAGCCGGGCTCAGCCTGCACACTCCTCCTGCTCGCCTTGGATCTCTGGAGGTGCCCTCGCCATTTTGAGGCTTGCCTCAAAACAGCAAGGTCATCCCCGGAGATCTGTGCCCCACAGCCCACAGGCTGGTCTACTCCTGGGAAGTGCCTTTCCAGGGGGAGTCCAGCCCTGTGGGCTTCAGGGTTCCCTTTCCAAAGAGGCAGACAATCAACTCGGGGATTGAATCACTTTGAGTTGGGAAGAGCCAGGGGGACAAAAGTGCCAGCCAGGGCAGCTTCTAGGTGCTCTCCCTGGCCCTTCCCAAGTCAAAGTGGCCAGTGGAGGGCAAGCCCACAGTGGCTACTTTGAGGGGGGGAGTTTGCCTAGAAGCTGCCCTGGTTGGCGCTGGGTTCCCCCTGCCCTTCCCAACTCAAAGCGGCCAACATGGGCTTTGGTTTAACATTGTGTGATAAAACCGCATAATGTTAAAGTTTGTGGAACCAAACTTTAACATTATGTGGGGTATTACAGTACTGATAATCCTGTGCAATGCAGGAAAGTTGGAGATGGAGTTAACATATACATCATTATACTGTATCCCTTCAATGTTTATACTTTTGGAATACCTACATAAGTTTGAAAGAACTGAGACAAGTCCTGTTTTCATCTTATCTCTTTAAAAAAATTCTTGAATTTCATTTCTAAGCTTATTTATCTTTTTGTTGTTGTGCTTTGTTTCTTTTCTCCCTTTTCTTGTTTTTTCTTGTCTTCTAGAAGAACTGGAGTCTACATTTAAAATGTCCAAAACTATATGAAATGGTCTGAAACCTGCATAGTGTGTCCTAATGCACCGATGATCTTAACATTATAGTTAGTGTTGCGGGGGCAAATCCTGAAAATGCCCAAACAGAGATACGGTCCAGCCAGCTGCTTGAGGAGAGCTCTCATGAACAATCCCAACCAGTATCTTTTATTGCCAAAATTCAACATCAGATAAGAATACAGGAACAATAGTGCATTCAGTAGAAAAGGAGCAAAATTGGTTGCATATTGAACAATAGAGAGTATTCAGCCATTGGTACATTTGGCATACATTGTTTCTAACATTAGGGTACTGTGTGAGAATCATGCAAGCTACAGTACGTGCCTGATTGGTTAGAACAACTAAGATAGCATACTAGCCTCGTGAAAACTGTGTGAGCATTTCTCCATAACAGAAGCTTAGACCTTGATTACTGACATTCTTTCAGGGAAATACTGAAACATAGTAAAGGGATGCAGGACATCTCACAGGAGGAACTCATAAGGCAAACAGGAGTGTTTGCACTCTCATGAACTTGCCTTATGGTTCATCCCTATCAGATTCCCACATGCCCCCCCCCAATATTCCAACATGTCCCCCTTTTTGTTTTTAAAAGGATTGAAAAGCAGATTATACTTTTTGCCCTTGAAATTTCTTTTCATCATCATGATTTCTTTACCAGTTAATTTTCCTGTATTATGCTGCGCAAATGAACGGCATTGGAGAAACAAGTTAAGAACACATTGGATGCAGCAGCAGAGAAGTATGAGAAAACAATCACCAATTATCAAACACATGTGCAACTGATGCACCCAGCCAATTCCAGGCAGCCAGGACCATAATGATTGCCACCACTCGGTTATGGTGCTTTGGAAGGGTGCATCCTTAACCATATCTTCCATGGTATTGATTGTATGAGTAATATTAGCTTGGAAATTAGAAATATATATGCAACAATGTGAATGAATGAGAGCACAAACTCCACCTTTGCTGGCAAGCACTATATCTAAAGCATATTGATTCTGGAGAACAACCTCTCTTATTTCACCCATTTCTTGGTTGGCCAATTTTAGGGCTTTGATTGACTCATTAAACATGGCAACAGTCCAATTAGTGAAGATATGAATATCTCTGTAGTTGGCAGATGTGCCAACAGCCGGAATAATGGCTCTTCCCACCTATGACCAACCAGACCATTTCAAAGGATGAGAGGCTCAACAGTTGCGAAGCTGAGTTCCCTGAATGGAGGATGAAATCATGACAGATGGTAAGAGATACCCAAGCATGCAGGTGCCAGTCCACCAGGGGGGAATGAATTTATAAGCTCTCCGACCACATAGCAGCCAGAGGTTCCTCAACAAATTAGTTATTCCCCACCAAGGACTGACCACCTGACGTACCATGGCCCATACAAGATTGCATACTTGAGTGTGGTGTGTGCGATTGCCCATTACTTGTTCGTGACATTCATATCAGTGACACGTGTGTAGTCTGGGTTGGAGGTACTGAGCGCTGGCCACTCAGAAAGAACATTGAAGGTTTTTGCACAATATGGATACTCTCCCACCTTGGTGCAGTTTTTGCCAGTGCTATTGCTATGAGACCAGCAAAATGCAGCCCTCTCTTGCGTTCTTTCCCCTATGGCCAATATGACATTAGTACCAGCTTGCTTAACTAATACTCCAGGCATGGGTGGGGGTGCATTCCATTGGGAGTCATTGAGTGGGACAGCATGAAAAACCAAACTTCCATGGGCTCTAGTGGGCATATGCATACATATCCAACAATCACCATAATTCAACTTTTTTGCCATAATCTGAGCATCTAACACAAAAGCATTATTTTCCCAGAGACCTTGTTCTGGTATTCCAGCAGGTCCAAGGTTCAGTCCATATTCCAGGCCCTGCTGCGATATTTCAGTGGGCCTGGGAGTGGGTAACAGTCCATTTTTTCCCAGTCCCTGCTTCGGTTTTCCGATGGGCCTCGGATTACGTGAAAGTCTGTTTTTTCCCCATCCCTCCTCTGGCATGCCAATGAGTCCAGGTTGAAATGCAAATTGTCCATTTTCCGGCATCTCCACCAGTGTTCTGGTGGGTCCGGGGCTAAATGCAATTCCCTGTCCCACCAAAAAAAGCAGAAGTCCAATCATTGTGACAGTAGAATTAACATTTAAGCAGGCCACTATTGCAGTGAAATAATTCTCAGAAGTCTCTTCTTGACCTTTATGAACAATGAGGCATTTAGCCTAAGCTGATAATTTTTTTACCATTCCCCAAGTGACTTTTGGCAAGTCTCCTGACAGGTGGTGACTTTTTGCAAGTCTCCTGATAGGCGGTGGGGGCGGTAGCATTTTCGCCGCCAAGCCCTCTCGGTACTCCCGCTAAGGGACATCGCTTCTTGCATCTCCGGGATCGGGTTGGCTGGTGCTTGGTGCCAGCTCATTTCTCGGTCCTCGGTAGGGTCGGACACACCTTCCTGGAACCCAGACTGTACCTGCAGGAGTGGAGACAGCTGCAAAACCCCATCCCCAACTGAATAAGGGGGCAGGACCCTCCCAAATGGGATTAGGTGGCTGCTTGAAAGTGACTAGGGGTCTTTCCAGTGGCAATTCCTGGTGGAAATGCCATTCCACTGGGGTATGCGTGGAACCATGAGGGGTCAGGAGATGACTGAGCCTCAGGGACTTTGGCAGGGGTGAGACCACTTCCTTTCAATTGTTTATGAAGGAGAGATTTCAGCATGTGATGAGCTTGCTCAATGACAGCCTGGCCCGAGGAGTTGTAGGGAATGCAATGACGGAGTTTAATGTCCCATAGGGTACAGAACTCCTGGAACCCCAGGGACGAGTAACAGGGACCATTGTCAGTCTTCAATTGGGCGGGTCGACCCATTGCCACAATAGAACGGATGGCATGGGAGATTGCATGGCGAGTGGATTCCCCTCATAGAGGGGTGGCCCAAATGAACCCAGAGCAAGTATCTACTGTGACATGGAGGTGGGAAAGAGGAGCAAAAGCAGGAATGAGAGTAACAAACCACCCCAAGTACAAGACCTCGTGGGTTGACAGCAGCAAAAGGATAGGAAATAGGTGATAGAGAGCAAGAAGGGCAGACAGAGACGATGTCCCTAGCCTGTGCATGAGGAATAGAAAATTGACGTGCCAAATGTGTGGTGTTAGTGTGAAAATAGGCATGAGCTTGAGCAGGATCAGTGAATAAAGGCAAGGTATGAAGAGCAGAATCGGCAGCAGCATTGCCAAGAGAAACAGCATCTGCAAAACCTGTGTGGGAGCGGACATGTGCAACAAAGTAAGGATGACAACGGTCACAGAGTAAATTCTGTAGGTGCAGAAATTGCGAAAGTAGAGAATGATCAAGAGCTGGAGTAATATAGGCAGTAGGAAGTTTTTTAAGCAGATGATAAACATACTGAGTGTCAACAACGAGATTGAACGGAATGTCAGCAAAGGTTTGAAAAGCGAGAACGACAGCAGCGAGTTCCGCACACTGGGCAGAAGTGCAAGGAAGCGTCAGTGAAAACAGTTAAAGCATTTGGGAGAGGGCATTCCAGCTGTAAAGTAAACAGACGGCAAGGCACCTGATTAATAAACTGCAAACATGGATCCTTAGGAGTGGAAAAAGAAATTTCATTAACATCAGCAACAGTTATAGGGAGAAAGCAAGAAATAGCATCAAAATCAGTTCCACCAGTGCCTGTGAAAGCAAATAAATGTTTATCTGATAATAATAACAACAACAACTGGATATCAAGGAAGGGTGAGGCAGTGATTCCAGGGCATCACCACTTTCTTGCTTTTGGAGTGAGGCATGAGGCTTTTTAAGTTTGCCCTGCCCCCCAAAACAACCGTTTAAATTGTTGAGCCATAATTGAGTTGAGTCAGGAGAGTCCTCCTTTTCTCTTTCATGTACAATTTCATAGCCTATTTTTCTTCTTACCTTTAGTAAGAGAATGGACGACTGCAACCAGTCTCTGCTGTGGACTTGAGGAGACCTTTACTGTGGCTGATGCCCATGTCTGGTGGCCTCATGGAAACTCTCTTTCCATTCTTCATTAGATAGATAGATAGATAGATAGATAGATAGATAGATAGATAGATAGATAGATAGATAGATAGATAGATAGATAGATAGATAGATAGATAGATAGATCTTTATAGATAAATCTTTATTGTCATTGTCCTGCACAGAAAGAGATTGGGGGGACAAAACACTTATCAACCCAACAAAACCTAAACAAAATACAACTATACAAAATTATCAACATACTCCCACCCCACGTATTCACATTTAACCCCTAAAAAGCTCTAAAACTCTAAAACCCTAAAAACTATATACAGAAGCTCCCTCATAGACTGCATTGCACTACTTTCAAAGCCAGAACCGCTTTTGGGTAGAAACTATTTCTCAAGCGGCTGGTCCTGGTCTTTATGACCCTATATCTTCTTCTAGAAGGCAAAAACTGAAAGAGATCATTTCCGGGGTGTGTACTATCTTGCACAATCTCTACAGCTTTCTTATAACACTTGGCGACATATATTTGATCTAGAGTGGGAAGAGTGCACCTGATTATCCCCTCTGCAGTCTTTACAACCCTGGACAACATTGTTCTTTCCCTAGCTGTACAACTCCCCAACCATACACACAGACCATAGGTTAACACACTCTCTATGATACAGTGGTAGAATGCCAACAGCAGGTCCTTTGAAAGATTGTTCTTCCTAAGGATTCTCAAGAAGTATAACCTCTGCTGTGCTCTCTTCATCAGATCTTTGATGTTTGCTCCCCATGTTAGATCCATTCCCAGAAATCAAAACACCAAGACCTGTTCCACACAATTCCCTTCAATAATAAGTGGCTGGATGTTCAATTTGCATTTTCTAAAGTCCACAATGATCTCTTTTGTCTTTTTTACATTGAGGAATAAATTGTTTTCCCTACACCACTCTGTCAGCATCTCAACCTCCTTCCTGTAAGCTGACTCCCCCTCCCCAGCAGTAATCAGACCAACCACCATTGTGTCATCTGCAAACTTGATGATCTTATTGCTGGGGTAACTGGGAACACAATCATATGTGTAAAGCGTGTACAGAAGTGGCCTCAGCACATACCCCTGCGGCATCCCCATACTTATACTGAAATCTGCAGAGAAGTGAGAGCTGTTGGGAATGATCTGATAGAAAATCCAGTATCCACCTGCATAAGCATGGTGGAAGCCCCAGATTTAATAATTTGGGCACCTGTTTATGCGGAAGAATAGTATTAAATGCAGAAGTAAAATCTACAAATAACAGTCTCACATAATCCCCTTGTTTCTCCAAATGGGTCAGAATTATGGGTTGTTATTAGGATTTTGGGTCTAGCTCCCAAAACTTGGATTGAAATTTTGATTCTCTTCCATGCGCCCCTTGCAGGAATTCAAGATTCAAAGGGTTTTTAGTTCTGCCATTCTAGGATTAGTCCTCTTTGGTCAAATAGCAAAAGCAGCAACAATTATCCAAGGTAGAGGTGGATCAACCAATTGCTAATCAGTCACATTGACATTCATGGGACCCAAGAAGAGTGTGGGCTAAGCCTGAAAGTAAGCAACTAATGAAGGGGACAGTCCAGCCCTCATCCCTTGTGCTTTCTTCATATTCTGAGTACCAGGTCATTTTAGAGCATGCTCACCCTTAATGAAGAAGGGACCAGTGTAGCTGGACAGCAATACAAAATTGGGCCCTCTAGAGATATCAGAAATTCCAACATTGCTAAATTTTAAGATTATGCTAATTAGGATTTGTTGGTTCTGTCTGCCTGAAAAGAAGGTGCCAGACCTTCCTCTTTACCAGCACAGGGGTGTGACAATGACCTACACCAAGACCTGAGGTTAGATATCCTGTCTCAATAGGAGCATGTGTGCTGAGATTGGGACCATCAAGGCAGAAAGCTGGATCTGCTCTTTGGTTCATGCTGCCCACAGAGGATTTCTCAGGGCCTTCGGGAAGTGAGAGTGTGACAGCATTGGGCATTGGCAGTGGTGATGTGGCTGCAGGGGCATGGGGTTATATCAAGACAACAGCTGCAGCAGGCAGCAGCCCCACTCTTTGGCCCTGGAATTTCAAACACAAGTAGGCAGGTAGATTCAACCTCAACAACAAAAAACTCCCTGGGGGTTGAAGTCCTCCAAAAGGGCCCCAGCCCAATTAGGATAGATAGGCTTCAATATTGGTTACAGGAGTATCCCAATGAGAGGGTGTTCATTATTTGATTAATGGATTTCAGGATAGCTTTAGGCTCCCATTTTGAGAGGGCAAGCATCTATTTCTTTCTGGCAATTTGCAGTCAGTTGGTGGATGCAGGTAAAGTGGTGTAACTTTTTTTGGGGGGTGCAGTGTCTAACAGCATTGCAATATTTGGGATTCTGAGAGTTCTGGGTCAAAATAATAATATCCCCACCTCTGTTGGTGACAGATAAGAGGAACAGAGGAGGTTGACTTATATTGGGTCAGGATTTAGATCCACCTTGCTTAAATCTGACTGTCAGAGGATATGCAGGGATCCAGGGAACGTGTGTATGTTCTTGATTGATTGATTAATTTATTTGATTTGTATGTCACCTACTCAGCATACGCCGACTCAGGGCAGCTCACAAAAATCACAACAAATCAACAATATACAAAGTAAATACACAATAATACAATATACAAAATTCAATCTACAAAAAAAACACATTATAATGTATAACACTACAGTACAATACTATAATATAATGATAAAGTCACAACCACATAGAAAAGTTCCCAAAACAAGGTCCAGGGGTGGGGTGGCAGGCGTCCTCAGCCTCAAGATGGGACGTCTTCTGCCACTCGAGCAAAATAGCAGAGTACAAAACATAATAGAATACAGTAGCATATATCAACAATACGTAAGTCAGAATGTCATGTCATCATAGAAACAATATACATCACAAAAGTGCAAAGAGAAAAGCATTTCAAAGCCTAACAGAAACATCACAAAGCAGTGGTGAAGTTCATATGCACTGAGCCCCGGCAGCTGCATCCACTTCTCCCTCTGGCCAGGGCGGGCCAAGGGCAGGTGTCCAGTGGTGGCACGTTCTTGAAGCCACTGAGCCCCGGCAGCTGCGTCCACTTCTCCCTCTGGCCTGGGCGGGCCGAGGGCAGGCGATTGGTGGCGGCAGCGGTGGTGAAGTTCTTGAAGCCGCTGAGCCCAGCAGCTGCATCCACTTCTCCCTCCAGTCAGGTCGGGCCAAGGGGAGGTGTCTGGTGGCATCCACAGAGTTTTTGAAGCTGCTGAGCCCTGGAAGCTGCATCCACTTCTGCCTCTGTCCTCTTGACCACTAACTACCTTAATAAATAGCTAGCTTGACCATTCTACTACAAAATTGCCTGGAACATTTACTTTATGACAGCCAGAGAGAGAAGAATAGCTTAGAGATCATCCAATGAGCTAGACTTCCTTACACTCATTATATGTATTTTTCCAGCTCAGTATGCTTACATTTCAGCTTTTGTGCTCTTATTCCATATTCATTGTCTTCAGCATTCTTTCTGGAAACATGGCTTGTAGTCACTACACAGTCAGTACACAGGTGGCAATGTGAGCTTGCAGATTCAGTCAGGAGCAGGCAGCAAGTTGTATTTAAGAGATAGGAAAGGAGGCATACTATATTCATATTCATAGACTAGGAACCATGCATCCTAAGGGTTTAAATTATGAAACTGATTTAACCTGCTTTTTGTAAGTACACAGGAATCAGAACCATGGTGCTCCTTGTAAGTAAAACAGTCAGTACACAGGTGGTAATGTGAGCTTGCAGATTCAGTCAGGAGCAGGCAGCAAGTTGTATTTAAGAGATAGGACTCTAATGGTATGCAACGTCCTTAGCAACCATAGAGAAATTACAGAAGAGACAGAGAGGACGCGAAACACAAGAGTGGTAAGCTTGGGTAAGCTTGGACTGGATAATGAGCATGGGGGCTTGCAGCTGGTTTGAACATATAATATTGTAACAGACATGTGTTTTGTAACCTTTCAGATATTGCAAAAACTCCCCTGATGAAATTTATTGAATGAAATGTCTAATTAACCGGATAGACGTTGGGAGTTTGGGGCCAATTTATATGGGAGTTTGACTTCCCAACTGAATATGAGTTTATGAGCTGTTTTGGATGAGAGATAGAAAGTGTAATAGAGGAATGAATCATTGTTTCATATTGTTACAAAGGACATAGAGAAGAAGTTGAAGAGAACATATTTGAATTTGGTTACTATTGTCAAGATTACAAAAGGAACTTGAAGCCTTTTTGTGCAGAGAAGTATCTGAGTTTGGTTTCTGTTTGATGACATTACAAGTTAATATACAAGAGTTTGCAAAATAAAAATAACATTAAGAATACAAAGACCTTATAAGAAGATTCGTTTATTATTATCTTCATCATTTTTGGGCATACACAAACGGTACATTGTGTTTGTATCCTTTTCTCCGTTTGGCCATTTTTTGCTGTGCTTGTAGTCACTAATAGCTGTAGACATTTTACTTTCATAAAATGCTTCAATGCCTTGGTAACTGTTCAGATCACAAACAAACATTTTAAGATGCATGAGCAAAGTGGAAAAATGGATAGAATGGCTGGAAAGTCCTTTTATTATTTTATTTTCTTTTCACATATTGCCACTACACAAAAGAGCCCTGTGTGATAAATAAACATACTATCTCTATGTTTGGATGTGAATATTAATTTTATACACAATTTTATACACAACAGTTGCTACAGCCAGATTCTATTTACAGTCTTTCTGCAGTTAGACATTGCCATCCTCCTGAAATAAGTGTTTCTGTAAGAAAACTCTCAGATACTTTGTGTGCTAATAATGGATAATATTGATTAATAATTGATTAATGTTGACCGAGTGTCAAGAGCTCTGTTTAGCAAAAGAACGACTAAGTTAGAAGACATGAGCTCTGCACAAATTAGGAAAAAGAATTCCACACTGAAATATCTAGCCTCTGCACTTTGGGAAGGCACACAATATGAGGTTTAAACCTTTGTATCAGAGAGGCTTTACAATATCATGCCACTGGTTTCCTTGCCCATCTCAAAAGTTGAAATCAGCCACTAAAATATAACATCTGCAGGTGTTTGCAGGTGGGTAGCAGTGCAGGTCTGTTGCAGCAAGAACAAAACAAAAATCTTATAGCATTTTAAGATTAACAAGTTACATATATCTTCAGTTCTTGTGGCCTGTAGTTAATTAGAAGTACAGTAGAACCTTGGATAAAGTCCAAACTCTTTGCAGGCGCACCCCCCAATAAAGGACTCAGACACCAATGAAAGTGGATAACGGCATTGGGCCACATTTATTGATTCATGCCCTAGTCCGAATTATAAATTTCTATTGGTAATTGACCAATCATAATTCTTAAGGCAAGCAGGCCGAAGTAACACTGGTAAGGTACCACCCAAAATTGCCAACGGCAATTGCTACAATGTATCCATTTGTATCAATTTGTTTGTTGACCACAAACAAATTGTTGACCGTAGTCAATATCTAACTAATGACCCCACCCTCTGACGCGTATCCGTAAAATCACGGGGTGATGCATGCTGTCTAGCTATAGCCATCACCCCGTCGCCTAGTTCGTCGTTGACCGGACAACGTTTAACCAACTTATGCCTGTCTAGTGTTGTCCAGTCAATTGCGAACTTGCCGGATACCTGTGGGTCATAATGTTTACCTTACCAGTGCTACCCGCCCATGTGACCAAAGTCAACAGCAGCACAGCAAACCCCTGTGTCAAACCATAGCAACAGTGTGGGATGGGCGAAAAAACCAGGACCCGGAAGCCAATATGGGTCCCAGCCAAAAATTCCCACCCGGCCCCGAAGCGACCAAAATATCACACTGTTAACTAGGGAGGGGGTGGAGGGGAAAAACTTCTCCGCTCCGTCGCTTCGCAAAATGGCAGCTCGGCTGCCTCGTGGCCACCCCTTTTATAAGGGAGCTGGCCACGCCCCTAACTACCCGGATGCCTTCATCCTGTGGGAGGGCTCCCGCAAAGAGCGCGGTGGCCATTTTGGCGCCGCGCTTGCATTGCAGGCGCACCCCCCAATAAAGGACTCAGACACCAATGAAAGTGGATAACGGCATTGGGCCACATTTATTGATTCATGCCCTAGTCCGAATTATAAATTTCTATGGGTAATTGACCAATCATAATTCTTAAGGCAAGCAGGCCGAAGTAACACTGGTAAGGTACCACCCAAAATTGCCAACGACAATTGCTACAATGTATCCATTTGTATCAATTTGTTTGCTGACCACAAACAAATTGTTGACCGTAGTCAATATCTAACTAATGACCCCACCCTCTGACGCGTATCCGTAAAATCATGGGGTGATGCATGCTGTCTAGCTATAGCCATCACCCCGTCGCCTAGTTCGTCGTTGACCGGACAACGTTTAACCAACTTATGCCTGTCTAGTGTTGTCCAGTCAATTGCGAACTTGCCGGATACCTGTGGGTCATAATGTTTACCTTACCAGTGCTACCCGCCACACGGAGGGGCTTCAAAGAAGGCTCGACGCCCCCCCCCAGACCGTCAGCTCGGTCAACAGGCCTGCTCGCCAATCACCCAACAGGAGGTCCATACCTCCTCGCGACAGATGGACCCCATCCCCTGCATACAAGTCATAACTTTGGAGGCTAATAGCGGGGTGATGACTGACCCTCCCCCAAGCCCTGTCGACAAGGAAACGCGCCACTGCCCTATTCACCATGCGTCTAGCGCGGTCAAGGGCCAGGAGGTCAACACCCCCTCTGTAGGAATGGCGCGGGACCATGTCCGACCAAACAAGGGTTGTGGCGGGCCAGACGTAATGCAGGTAGGCGAGGTGCTCGCAAATCGCATGCTTCAGCGACAAGCCGGTGACCTGGCCCAAATCATTGCCCCCAGGTGTATGATCAGAATGTCAGGCGGGTCAGCATTCTGGCCTGAAAAAAGGAAAGGCAGCAGCTCCCGCCATAACATCCCGGGCTTACCATGCCATGTGAGACTTGCGTTTGCACCCAGTCCCAGTCGGGGTCCCCACTCTGTCGCCGCAGCATAACGCGCTGCCCTGTGCACGTAGCTATGGCCCACCAGCCATACTGTCACCGGTGTAATACGACACCCCGGGTCTGTAAAGGAAAAATTGAGGGAAAGTAGGTAAGGTGACTGGGTTGGTACTCACGGCGGGAGTGGGCGCACATAAAATTGAAAACATTGCGAACCCCACTGTCCCATGCTACGTATGTCAGCCCCTGAGTACCCAAAAGCCGCAGCGGTCAAGGCCGCCCCTATACGGAATGAATGAGTGCCATAGCGGGCGCCTGGGAGGCCCACACTGGCCAGCGCTTTGCCCGTCACCTTCCAAAATTGAAATTTAGTAAGGGGAGACCCATCTTGGTGACAGAAAAACGGGCCATGGTGCGTGCCACGCAGTGCCAGGAATTCCTGTAGGGCACCAACCGGACAGATGTCTGCCAAAGAACACCGTAGCAGTCGCACACCACTGCCGACGCCATGCTGATCGGTCTTAGAGGAACGTATCCTCAACTGAGCCCAGTCTTTGGCTACACAGACATCCTTGAGTTCCAGTGCCCTACGACTTGCATCCGCCTTAGACAGCATCACAAGCTCGCTGATGCGGAGCGCTCCAAAAAATGCCACCGTTGTGGCTGCATGGAACAGGACTGCCTCATATGCATCAAAACAGAGGCAAGGCCAGCCCCGGGCCAACTGGGTAAGGACCCCTGGGGAAATCGGGTGGCGGTCGTCCGGGCAACGCCCGCACTCGCGCACCCACCCCTCCAAAACATGTCTCACACGGAAGTCAGAGGTGCTGTCCACATGACCCCCCACCTTGGCCATAAAAGCCAACGCTGAAAGCTTAGATGCTATGGTGCGAGGTGCAAGGCCCTGAGAATGCAGGTAAACCATGAACCGCAGCACATGTGTTACCGGGATCGCCCAGGTTCCTGGCAATTGAAATTGAGTACAGAATGCCCTGAAAAAATTAATTGCGTGGTGATACGCCTTACGGGTGCGTGGCGCTAGCGACAGGCCAATCGCCCGGTTCACCTCTCCTTGCCAATGGTCCATATCTCCTCCGGGAGTGGCGAGGGAAATTCCTCCGCATCCGGGGCCAAGGCACGGAACCGGGAGATCTGTAGGCGGGACAAAGCGTCAGCAATATCATTATTAACCCCAGGGACATGCCTGGCCCTGAACAGTACGTTGAGGCGCAGGCTGCGCAACACAAATTGGCCCACTAGATCCATAACCCTGGGTGATTTGGAAGTCTGTGCATTTACAATGTGGACCACAGCCGCATTGTCACACCAGAAATGCACGACCGAGTTGGACCACTCCTGGCCCCATAGCATCAAAGCACCCAGGATAGGGAAAAATTCCAGATATGTGAGATCACGCAGGCGACCCGTGCCTGCCCAGGCCGGTGGCCACCCACCATAGGCCCACTTCCCATTGAAGTACATCCCATAACCAAGGGATCCCGAGGCATCAGACTGAATCTGAAATTGAGGGGAAGCCAGGAGGTCATGCCTCCAAAATGAGACCCCATTGAACGCCCTCAGGAACTGTAACCAGACAAGCATGTCTGCCCTGATACCCCGGGTAAGCCTAACCCTATGGTGAGGCCTGGATAACCCTGCCATAGCGTCGCACAAGCGCCGGGCAAAAGCCCTGCCTGGTGCGACCACTCGGCAGGCGAAATTAAGGTGACCATGCAGCACCTGCAGTTCCCTCAGTGATGCCTTGCGCTTGGCCAACAAGTCCGAAATAAGGGCCACTATCCTTGACACCTTATCCCGCGGTAACCTAGACGCCTGCGCTATCGTGTCAATCTCCACCCCCAGGAAAACTAGCTGTGTAGATGGGCCCTCGGTCTTTTCGGGCGCTAAAGGGACACCGAGTTCCTCCATTAGCGTCTGAAATGTGTTGAGGAGACGTGTACACGTGTCCCAGCCCCGTTCACCCCCGAATAAAAAGTCATCCAGGTAATGGGCTACAGACCGGGACCCTGACCTGCGGACGAAAGCCCACTCTAGGAAGGTACTGAAACGCTCGAAAGCCGAGCATGATATGGAACAGCCAAAAGGCATGGCCTTATCAAAATAATATTCGCCCCGAAATTTGAAACCCAGCAATTCAAAGTCACCCGGGTGCACTGGCAAGAGGCGAAAAGCCGACTTAATGTCGCACTTAGCCAGCAGCGCACCCGGGCCACATGAGCGCACCATGCGCAGCGCGTGGTCAAAAGATGTATACCTGACCGAGCAAAGGTCGTCAGGGATAGCATCATTGACCGATCGGCCGGCTGGGTAGGACAAGTGATGGATAAGGCGAAACTCGCCTGGTGACTTCTTGGGAACCAAGCCCAGGGGCGATACCTTGAGGTTAGTGAACGGGGGTGCAGGGAAAGGGCCAGCGACCCTGCCCGCCTTGACCTCCTTATTAATGCTGGCGGCAGCCACCTCCTCCCTCCCCCTAAGGGACAAAAGGTTGGGGGCATCCTGAGGGGACCTATCACCCATGAAAGGAATACGGAACCCCTGTCTAAAGCCCTGAAGGAGATAATCTGCATCCTCCCCCTTCGGGTACAATGCGAGCCAACACTCCAACATGTCCACATTAATTGAGGA
Source organism: Bradypodion pumilum (assembly GCA_035047305.1). Taxonomy (NCBI): domain Eukaryota; kingdom Metazoa; phylum Chordata; class Lepidosauria; order Squamata; family Chamaeleonidae; genus Bradypodion; species Bradypodion pumilum. The sequence goes on from JAWDJD010000001.1 coordinate 432,912,063, forward strand.
GGGGGCCTTTCGGTGAACCAGCTCCATCTGCGGCAGTCTTGCCAGCCCACTGTCCGCCCCTCCCTCTGCCCCGCGTCCCTCCAGGCCTGGGACAGGCAGAGGCTGCATGGGTGCCCACACAGGTGGGACACTCATGTCTGTACTTGTAATTCTTCTTATTGCATGAACCATTAGACGAGAAAGTCCAGCACAGCAGGCGGGCTGGAACCCCCTGCCCTGCCATTTGGCGGGGAACCTGTACTGGAGCCACTCGCTGGACCGCATGTCCACAATGGTATCTTTCCCCTGGCGTGGGGCGCGTGGGCGTCATGTACAGAAGCCAAAGCCTCTGGCATGGCTCATCCCACCTCATCTCAGGGTGCAGGGGAATTCGCATACGGAATTCCTCGTCATAAGCCAACCACGACGGGCCCGGAAAATCAACCATCGCCCGATAGATATTGTCCAAATACTGGACCATCGGAATTGCCAGATCCGGCCGGGCCCTCAGGTACACCGCCATGTAGATGAGGTAAGCCGGCAGCCAGTTGGCCCACGTTCGTGGTGGCTTGCGACGACGTGCCTGTTCCTTATCCCTCTCATCCTGCCCCTCCCTCTCTTCCTTGGTGGGCTCCCTGTTTAGGAGTGAGAAGATATCAACATACTCCCCTCGCCATATTTTCTCTCTGGTGGCCTGCGCCAAGTGGTCACCCAGTGGCAAGGAATAGCCCGCCGTCGGCAAGGCCGAGACAGGCACAGCAGGAACTGCGGGCATATGGAAAGGGGCTTGGACTAGCCCAGCCACCCCCAAAACATTCCCCACAGGGTAGGAAATGCTCCCAGCCCCGGGGCCCTGGGTGGTGGCTGGCGTCGCCTGTTGGTGCGTCAGCGGCTGTACCGCCGCACCACCCATGCGAGGCCAAGGCCATTGGAAAGCCCCCCCCAATGTAGCCACATGTGTAGGTGCACTAGTTTGTACCGCATACTCACATGCTGCACCCCCGCGGGCCGCCCCCACCGGGGGTTCCGGCCCACTGGGGGCGTCGGAGCTCACGACCGCCATAGAGCTCACCGCCGGGGCTTGACCCGCGCTGGCCTGTTGGTTGGGGAGCTGCGAGGCAGTGGCCGAAGTCACGCCACGCGCCTCAAGCTGCTCGACCCGTCCCGTCGCCTGCCGCTGCCCAGCAGAAGACGCGTCGAAGTGCACCCCAAAAGGAGCCCCAGCGTGGCTGGCCCGAGCAAGGGAAGCCTCGAGTGCCGCCACGCGGGCCAGCAAGGCCTCCACACTGGCGTGGGGCCATGGGCCAGCCGGCCTGCCCGTTACGGGCGTGGATACGGGTCCTTGCACCCCGGGGCCCGAATATGGCCATGACCCCACACCCAAGCCCGGCAGGGCTGGCGTAGGCACCTGCCAAGGGAGGGGACCACACCACCCCCCAAGGCTGGAAGGCCCCGGAGTGAGCTGCGCCCCGATAGAGGAAGGCCCAGTAGAATGAGCACCAGGAGCGGCATCCGCAGCCCATACTGGACCCCTGCTCGGGTCCCCGGCCTCCGGCCAGGGGGTAATAGACCCCATCCCACCGGTCCCGGTGGGAGCCGGCAAAGGCGGCTGGTGGGAAGGCACAGCCGCGGTCCTCCGACCCGGATTGCGCCTCCGCACCGCCCGAGCCGCGCTCGCGGCCGCCTTCTTCTTCGAAGGCATCTCAGTCGGACCTAAGGGAAGCCGAAAAGAGGAAGATCAGCAGCCAAAAGGCTTCCCAGTGAAGGTAAAAGCGACGGAGTAAGAGGAAAAACTTCTCCGCTCCGTCGCTTCGCAAAATGGCAGCTCGGCTGCCTCGTGGCCACCCCTTTTATAAGGGAGCTGGCCACGCCCCTAACTACCCAGATGCCTTCGTCCTGTGGGGGGGCTCCCGCATTTCCACAAGTCTGGACTTTATCCGATTTTGAACTTTATTCGAATCAAAAGGGCAATGCATCGGATAACATCCAAAAATTGGACTTTGTCCGAGGTTACTATACCAAATACCTTGGATAATGTCCATTTTTAGCGGTTTTGGACTTTATGCGATGCATCACGTGTGCATGAAAACCGTGACTTTATCCAAATAGGACTTTATCCTAATTTATCCAAGGTACCACTGTATCCGAAAAAGTGGCCTATACTTGATAAAGAAGCCAGCTATTATTTGTGAAAGCTCATGCCAAGCAAAACTTTGACAACTTTGCTCACTATTTAAAACTTCAGTATCAAAAAGGTGAAAACAAAAAACATGAATTTAAGAACTAAGTGAGAAGTTTCTAATCTGCAAATATATTCTGAATTTGAAACTTTTAGTGCAAAATCGTTTTGCTGACTACAAATGTAAAAACTAATTTGAAATCATGCCATCCTTCCTGTAGCATTAACAAACCCCACCCCCATCCCTGCCCACCTTTACAATAAATCTTCAAAGCAGTAAATTTACTAAGCAGCATAGGAAAACACACAAAAAAATCCCAGTGTGACCCAAAACTCTGACTTGTTGTGAAGGTTAAAGGTATACCATCATCAGTGGTTTTTCAAATCATTTTAAAAGAAATTTTAAAACTTCAACTATGAAGGAAAGCACATTTAAATTTTCTTTTTAAAAAATTAAATGTTGTTGTCCAACCAACAGTAAGCGTTTCCAAGAGTAATATCATGACTTGCAAAAGTGGTAAATGGAATTCATTAATGCATCTTATCACTTTGCCATCCTGAGAGGTGTAATTCTCATATCTATCCATAGTTGACACCTGGTTGAAAATACCTTCTTTTCTGCTTCCAAAACTAATATCATCATCGGCTGCCACTCATATGCGATTGTTAATATACTTAACAAATAAAAACAAGAGCTAGATCTGGCTGAGACATTGGTTAAAATTGATGTAATTGTTTTGTTAAAAAATAACCCAACCAAATGAATTGATCCAAACATAGAGAAAATAAGGAACATATGTGATCTGCCAGATGGTCCAGTTCACTAAACGTACCAAAAACTTAAGGATACCATCTAAAGCAGGGATGGTGAACCTTTTAGAGACTGAGTGCCCAAACAGAGGGGTGAGGGTGAACTTTGTACTAAGGGGAGGGAGGAAGCACTCCCATTGGACTGCTGGGCAGAGGGGTGGGGCAAGCTCTGTTTCAGGGACAATGGTGTACATGCCCACAGAGGCAGCTCTGAGTGCCCCCTCTGGCACACGTGCCATAGGTTTGCCACCAATGATCTAACATAATATAATTTTCCCAGAGTAACCCCAAGGAGCTGTATGTATTTTATGTTTTAAACAAGGGGAAATCATATTCTCATTTTATGTACTGTATCTTTTGCACTGAGATTTGTATACTTATTCCGGCATGAATCCTGTCAATAGATCCAACAAGAACAAACTCATTGAATATGCAGTTGTATTGGAAGTAAATCAGATAAATCCCAATGGTTCAAAGGGTCTTCTTCAGTTAGAACTACTCTAACTGAAGCAGAAGCTTTTTTTTACCTTTTTTTTTTTTGCCTCTTTAGAGAGGTTTCTGGGGAGCTATTACCCTTTTTTGTGTTATAGTTTTTAAATACTGTACAAAATCCTCTTAGAGTAACTTTACACTGGTGTAACCTGGTTAAGGCACAAGGAATATTTCATTTCATTTTTTTCATTTTTCATTTCAAGTTTAATTTCTATACCGCTTTACTCACCCAGCGGGCAACTCAATTTAAATCCATGGAAACTTACCTAACCTTGCCTCCTTTCAGGTTCTATGGCTCCTTCTAGCTCCTTTGTGTCCTTATGAAGCCTGTGGAAACCAAGGACAAGGTAAACAGTATAAACAAATTGGATAACAACTGGATTGCTGCCAGCAGCCTTGATCCCAGTGGTGGCAATCGAACAGCACTATTTTACTATTTTCTTTTTTTAAAAAACTTCCTGTATCCTGAGGCTCTCAGAGGCTTCCTTGGGGCAAAAGGGAGCCATGGGGAACCACTGAACCTGAAAGAGTGTTGCATAGTAAACATTTTGTGAGTTTAAAATATATGTTTTCAGTACCCAATTTAGGTGATGCTGGCATTAAGTTAAGCAACTGAATTTTGCCAAGTGTTTTAAAATATTTGCATGTTTATAGTTTTACATTGTATTTGTTATTCCAAAAATATTTTGTATGCCCTTTAAGTCCCTGAAATGGGGGGGGGGGGGAGAGGTTATATAGAAAAATGGACAAATGTATATTGGCTTTGTTTTCCATTTACTGATGCAGGACAGCAGAGATAAATTGAACAGGTATTTTTGTATAATCAGCAAGGAGAAGTGAAAGATCTTCATGTACAATAAATTCAAACATGAGGTTTCAGGTTGTTAGGAAGAAGATTGAAGTCCCGGACTTCCAAGGTAGCATTTTCAGAAGTGCTGCCTGTCCCTCACGCAGGACCTACCAGGAAGGCAGAGCTCAGAAGCCTCAATGCGTGGATGAGGCGGTGGTGTCGAGAGGAGGGTTTCAGATTTGTCAGGAACTGGAGAACATTTTGGGACAAGCCAAATCTGTTCAGGAGGGATGGGTTGCATTTGAACCATGATGGGACCAGATTGCTGGCACTCAACATCAAAAAAGCTGCAGAGCAGCTTTTAAACTGATAACTGGGGGAAAGCCGACAGGAGCTGGGCAGCATCCGGTTCGGGAAAGTGTGTACTTGAGTAGTGAGGAGGATGCAAAAATTACTGAGCAGAGCAAGGAGCTACTCACCAGCACTCTAGCAGAAGGATGCAAGAGGCAATCTAACAATGCAACTGGACTCAAAAGACTGTATCAGGAAAACATATATAAATGCTTATATACAAATGCCAGAAGCCTCCGGAACAAAATAGGGGAGCTGGAATACTTAGCAATAGATAAGAATATTGATATTATTGGTATCACTGAAACCTGGTGGACGGATGATAACCAATGGGATACAGTTATCCCAGGCTACAAACTGTACAGGAAGGATAGGAAGGGGCAAACGGGAGGTGGTGTAGCCTTGTATGTCAAAGAAGTGATAAAATCATATGAACTGGAATATCTAGGTGATTTGGAGTCACCATTAGAAGCTCTGTGGGTAAGAGTACCAGGCCACAAGGATGGTCTAACAGTAGGCATATACTATCGGCCTCCGACCCAAACTCTTGAGGGAGACTCGCAGTTGGAGAATGTTGTAAAGGAGGCATCCAAGAAGGGAAGCCTGGTTATAATGGGGGACTTCAATTACCCTCACATAGACTGGGTGAACTGTTGTTCAGCACATGATAAAGAGATAAAGTTCCTAGATATGCTCAATGATTGTTCCCTGGGACAGATGGTTGAAGACCCAACTAGAGGTACAAGAATCCTTGACTTGATCCTGAGTAATACTGAGGATATGGTGCAAGATGTTAATGTGACTGATCCAATAGGGAACAGTGACCACAACTCAATTATGTTTAACTTGATCATAGACCGCAAGTCACTGATAAAATCTAATACAGAGACCTTAAATTTTCAAAAAGGAAATTTCCCAAAGATGAGGAAACTAGTAAAAAAAGAAGCTGAAAGGGAAAATTGAAAGAGTCCAAACACTCCAAGAGGCATGGAGGCTGTTTACAAAAACAATAATAGAGGTCCAATTGGAATGCATACCGAAAAGGAAAAAGGGCACTGCCAGGTCCAAGAGGACTCCAATGTGGCTTACAGGTGCTGTTCGGGAAGTGATCAAGAGCAAGAAAAGCTCATTTAGAAGATGGAAAGCTTGTCCGAATGAGGACAGCAGGCAGAAACATAAATTCTGGCAGAACAAATGCAAGGCAACAATCAGGAAAGCAAAGCAAGACTTTGAGGAGCGTATAGGTAAAAATACTCAGAGAAATAACAAAGACTTCTTTAAGTACATTAGAAGTAAGAACCCAACTAGGAAGGCCATTGGACCATTAGATGACAATGGAAGGCATGGGGTTTTTAAAGAGGAAACAGAGACTGCAGAGAGACTCAATGAATTCTTTGCTTCAGTATTCACTGAAGAAGACAGAGACCACATGCCCAAAACAGAGCCTATCTTCGTAGGGAGGGAAACTGAAGAATTAAACCAGATAGAAATAACCAGGGAGGAGGTCCTTGCATGTCTTGTTAAACTAAACACTAACAAATCACCAGGACCAGATGGCATCCATCCACGAGTTCTCAGGGAACTTAAAGATGAAATTGTTGATCGCCTAGCCAAAATATATAATCTTTCCCTCAAATCAGGCTTTGTGCCTGATGACTGGAAGGTAGCGAATGAAACACCAATTTTCAAAAAAGGATCCAGGGGTGATCCAGGAAATTACCGACCTGTCAGTTTGACATGTGTCCCAGGTAAAGTGATGGAAACCATCCTAAAAGATAGAATTAACAGGCACATAGAAGAGAAGGTGCTGCTAAAGGAGAGCCAACATGGCTTTTGCAATCATGCCTCACTAATCTGTTGGGATTTTTTTGAGAGTGTCAACAAGCATGTGGATAAGGGAGATCCAGTTGACATTGTTTATCTCGACTTTCAGAAGGCTTTTGACAAGGTCCCACACCAAAGGCTCTTGAATAAACTTACCAGTCATGGAATAAAGGGACAGGTCTTGTCCTGGATCAGCAACTGGCTAAGGGACAGGAAACAGAGGGTAGCACTAAATGGACACTTCTCCAAGTGGAGGGAAGTAAAGAGTGGGGTCCCCCAAGGTTCAGTACTGGGACCCCTGCTTTTCAACCTCTTCATAAATGATCTAGAGGTAGGAGTAAAAAGCAAGGTAGCCAAATTTGCTGACGACACTAAATTATACAGGGTAGTGAAAACTGTGAGAGATTGTGAGGAGCTCCAGAGGGATCTCTTGACACTGGGGGAGTGGGCAAAACAGTGGCAAATGAGCTTCAACATTAGTAAGTGCAGAGTGATACATGTTGGCGCAAAGAAACCCAATTACATTTATAAACTGATGGGGTCTGAACTCTCTGTGACAAACCAGGAAAGGGACCTTGGTGTCCTGGTGGACAGCTCAATGAAGGTGTCAACCCAGTGTGCCTCAGCAGTGAAAAAAGCAAACTCAATGCTAGGGATCATTAGGAAGGGTATAGAAAATAAGTCAGCAAGTGTCATTTTGCCTCTTTATAAATCTATGGTGAGGCCCCATCTGGAATACTGTGTACAGTTCTGGTCGCCATACTTCCAGAAGGATATTATGGAGCTGGAAAAAGTGCAGAGGAGGGCAACCAGAATGATTAGGGGACTGGAACACCTTCCTTAACATCTGAGGCTGCAACGGTTGGGCCTCTTCACTCTTGAACGACAACGTCTAAGAGGTGACCTGATTGAAGTTTATAAAATCATGCACGGTGTGGACAAAGTAGATAAGGAAAAACTGTTTTCCCTATCGCACAACACTAGAACTAGGGGACACTCGATGAAACTTTTGGGTACTAGTTCTCAAACAAATAAGAGAAAGTACTTTTTCACCCAGAGGATTACTGGTCTATGGAACTCCCTGCCAGAAGAAGTGGTGACAGCTGTCAGTCTTGACAGCTTTAAGAAAGGATTAAACAAGTTCATGGAGGACAAGAGTATCAATGGCTATAAGTATGGATACTTAAGGACAACCTCCGGGTTGGAGAGATAGGCAGGATATCTCTCAATGCCATTTCCAGGGAATCCTAAGTAGGTGAAGGCATCTGCTTGGGAATACCCTGAAGGAAATGGTGAGCCACTGTGTGAGACAGAATGCTGGACTGGATGGGCTGTGGCCTGTTCCAGCAAGGCTGTTCTTATGTTCTTATGAGGTATGCTGCCCATCTTTACCTATAAGGAGGGACGTTAACCATTGGAATCTGGCAAAGGCACCCGCACCAGTCCCTACTATCCCCTACCGATCCGCCCACATTTGCCTTTACCCAACCCAACTATTGGTGCAAGGGTCCAGCAGTCGCCAGTGGGGCAACTGCCCCATGAATGCAAGCAAAACAAAACAACTTCAAGCCCCAACGTCCTCCGTGCTGCTGACAGGCAAGAGCAAGGAGAACGTTGGGAAAGCCGGTGCACCCAATAGAAAACGAGCTGCAGAAAAAAACCCGCTGCACGAACGCAAACAAAAGAAACAAAACTTCAAGTCCCAGCATGCGTGAAAAAGCCGGTGTGTGAAAAATAAAATAAAATGACACCTCATGCAACGGGAATGCAAGGCTGCTGCAGGTAGATGCAGTGCCTCCTGCAATGGGAGTGCCAGGCCGCCGCAGGCGGACACAGCGCCTCATGGCCTTGCTAACCCAAACCCGCAAAAAAAACATGGTGAGCCTTCTTTCCCAGAGCAACAGGGAGAAGAGGGACTACCTCTCCTCCCCACTACCCCACTGAAGACATGGTGAGACCACCACTGGCCTCAAGGTAAGTTGAGCCTTGGGGGGAACACGCAGCAGGCAGCACTTCATCAGGGGGAGCACCCTCCCTGGTGATTGACTGGCTGCTGCCCTTTATACTACCCACACCACTGTTTCGAGAACTAGCATGAAACAGCGGTGGAGGTAATAGAAAAGCAGCAGCCAGCAATCCGCAAGGAAGAGCACAACCCCTTACGGATCGTTGCCTGCTGATCCCCTGTTAGATAAGCCAAGGGAAAAGTAGGCAGAGAGTTGAGAACCATTGTGAAGCAGATAGCTCTTCTCTGCCTGCTTCTCCCCCCACCGACCTAACAAACCTTACCGGACGAAGAGTGAGCTGCCTGCTGGCTCTTCCTTTTCCCCATCGCTGCATCGAAAGCTAATTTCGAAACAGCAATAGGGAAAAGAGGAAATGACAAACAGGCCATTCTTTACCCTACAAAACACAACAACAACAAAATGAAACAGTTAACCAGAATGCCAAGCAAGCATCAAAAATAATAAAACAAAAAATAAATAAACAAATAATTTGAAAAACCCAGTAAACAACAAAACAATAAACAACAAACTCAAAAAAAATGAAATACCAAAGGCTAAAGAAAAACCATGAAAACTCACTAAAAACACCTATCTACAACACAAAAATACCTAACTCAACAAACAGTAATATTACAAATTAAAAATATATATGGAAAAATCAAAGAAATAAATAACAATCAGAAATACCCAAAACAATAAAACACATCTAAAATCCAAAATTAAAACAAAAGAACAAGCAGAAACACTTTGGGTGGTTTAAGTAGAAACTCTCTACTTAAGTAGAAACTCTCTACTTAAACCACCTAGCCCAACACGCCAAAATCAAAACAAAATCAAAACAGAATAAAAAATCAAGAGCACTTACCAAACACGTCCTACTACCATGCCTCCGGAACAGAACTGAACAAAGAAAGACAATCACAGTACTCTTAATCACAGCCCCACCTAGAAGGTGGAAAAATATAAAACAGTCAAAAAAAATCAAAAAATCAAAATAAAAAATAACTAAAATAAACAAAAACAGATAAATTTAAAAACCACAAATTCAAATCACCACCACCCAAACCACCCCAAACCAAAATAAACAAAAAAATAATAATACAAAAAACTGCCCAGCAAAGCCAGCCAAAATATGCTAGTAATATATAGAATTTCTCTACAATCTTTTAAAAAACTGCATGTTGACATGCAGACTCAGGTCTCAAAGGCACTACTCAAGGCAACGCAAAGTTGTATTTCTTTTTTCAGATATTAGCAAGGACTAATGAGATCTGATACCTTCTAGAGATATCCAAGTGCATATTCCATTTCTGTACTACCCAGATGCGACCATTTGAAAAGAATTATTTTCAAAACCAGCCAGGAAAATGGAAGAGAAAGGGGAAAATGCTTTTCATGGATGGATGTGGATTGTTTTCAGTTCCTTAATCAGCCCACTGGGGCCTCTCTTGAGGACAAGAGGTTTGCTAAATTGGAATACCATTATGAGTCACTTTGCCACCATCTCCTGTTAAACTAGGATTGAGTTTAACATTACTAAATAAATCATTTTTCTGCTTAGAAGCACAACATCTTTTTAGTGATATTACAGCATGTTCAGACACTTAGTACAAAAGGGGAAAACTCTGTCAAGCTATGTAAACTGGATTTATAAAATGTTCCATCCATGAGAGCAAAATGAGTTTCAGGACTCCCAACTTTATAAAATGCAGTCAGGTCATTCTGCATTATGGAGACAGATGTTAAAAGCTGAGTTTAACAAAGTTTGACGAGTTGTATTTAAGGATAATGCCAGAAAGAATGTGTCATCTCTGGCTGCACAAATGAGGCTTGAAAGAGAGGATGAAAAGGAGAGTAAAATAGAATAATAACAATTCCTTAACTTGAATAATATTAATAAAGGTGTTACTACCACAGCTAGTTCTCCACAGAAATAACTATAAAATAACTATACTGCATCCTGAATAGTATTTGTGTTTAATCTCTCCTCCACACATCTAGCTACACTTCCACATTGGTGTTGCATGGTAATGAGTGTTGGCCACATGTTATACTAACCAGATACCAAATTATATTGGGCCACCAATGCTTCTTCTTTTTCCTTTGTAAGTAGATTTTTTGGGGGACTACAACTCCCAGAATCCCCTGGCCAGTATGATCAGTGAGGGGCTGTGGTGGCTCAGTGGTTTAGAAGCTTGCCCTGTTAGCTAGAAGGCTTGCAAGTCAGTAGTTCAAGACCCAGGTACTGCATGATGGAGTGGGCGCCTGTCTCTGTCCCAGCTCCTGCCAACCTAGCAGTTTGAAAGCAAGAAATTGCAAATAGGGACCACTTCGGAGGGAAAAGATCTTGGGGACATAAAAGGAGCCTCATTTGTGCATCCCCTGAATGGAGTTTCTCCAGCAAAAATCCTTTCAACCCAGAATAATTTCTGACATGAAATTATTATTAGTATATAGTATGATTAGTACCATGTTTCAAAGCTCTGCTCCTTCTATACATTTCAAGTTGTACAAATAATTTTGGAGGTGAAGTCCTCATATAGGCTGGGCTCAGAAAGCCCTGATCTCAACTTCTGTAATTCTATCTTGTCTTTTAGAGAAGCATAATGAATCTCATGGGTAGATCTCTGAGTAGGTTAATGTGTTATGGAGAGAGACATAGAAGGAGCCACTCCAAAGAGTAGAAAGCATTGCAAGTACACTTGGGCATTCACTGAGCAATTTTGTAGAGCCAGGCAATCCTTCCAATCCAGAAGCATTGCACTGTAAACTTGCTGATTTATGCAACACACTGACACAAACAAAGACAGGCAGTGTTATGGAAAAAGCCAAAATATTTATTTGCTTTTAGAGAAATTATTTCTTTCCAGCCCCCAGAATTTCTCAGCTAGCAAATCCAAATGGGTTACTCTGGGGTATGTACCCCATAAAAGGAAGTTATCCAAACCCTTCTCTTTATTTCATATTAAAGTGTGTAGGTTCTCAGTTGCCAATGGAAGGCAATGACAAATAAGATGATAGTGTTCCAAATTCTATTCTGTATTTACACTGACATAATATGATCAACTTAAAACTCAGCAGTGACTTGCCATAAGATAATTCAGTGTAGGCATCTGCTGCTGTGCACTGACTATATAGTGACTGAATGTAAAGCAAAATCCCAGTGGAAAAAACAAACTCACAATTAAAGATGGGTGATATTTGCTCAGCAATATTATATGCAAGAATCATCTTCTAAATGTGGTAGATCATGCTTCCCCACTCTTTGGGATTTGGACTTCAATTCCCAGAAGCCTAAGTCAGTACAGTGCTTTGGGGAATCAGTGCTTTGGGGAATTGACTTAGGCTTCTGTGAATTGAAGTCCAAAAACCAAAGGTTGGAGAACACTGTTGTAGATTACAAAATAAATATGGCTGCAAAAAAAGCAGAATATTCTGTCCAGTTCTGGTTAACACACTTTATAAAGCATACAGACAAAATGGAGGACAATACGTATGGGGATATAAACCCAAGTGATTTGAGAAAAGACTGAAATTGCTGGATTTGATTAGCCTTTGGAAAGGAAGGCTGAGGGGAGATGTGATATTTCTTTCAAATGCTTGAAAGGTTGTCATACAGAGGCGGGGCAGAATTTGTTCTTCATCATACCAGAGTGCAAGACACATAAAATGGGCTCAAGTTATGAGAAAACAGATTTTTGTTGAATATCAGGGGAAAACATTTCCTAACTGTTAGAGCAGTTTGACAATGGAACCAACAACCTTGGGATGTGGTGGGCATTTCAAAGCAGGAGGCAATCAAGAGGAAATAAGACAGCCATCTGCCAAATATACTCTGATTTGAATTCCCTCACTGCACAGAGGGTTGGACTCACTAACCTTGTAGGTCCCTTCTAACTCAATTATTCTTTGATTCTATGACATCTTAATTTACATTAACTTGCAGCTGAAATTTTTATGTTGATTGCATTTTACTGGTGCGACTTTGGCCAACAATATGTAAAAAGAATTAAGGGTAAGTGAAAAAGAAAAAAAATAAGGCACTGTTTTCAAAGAGATAGTAGTTTGGAAGACAGTATGCTTACAGTAGATGTCGCTTGCTTATTTCTAGTGGTAATATTTATGCTAACTGGTACATTATTGAGAATTCATGTAATCATATTCCACAATCTGCTGGAACAGAAATCTTTCTTTATGTGTATATCTACCTAGTAATGAATTACTGCATTTCCCCACAATATTGCATACAGAAGAAATATATTGTAATAAATAACAATAGCACATACATTGCACAATAAAATACATTCCAAAAAGATCAAATGAGTTTAGCACAGCATGTACCAGCTGCTCATCTTAGTGGAATACAGTGTACGATCCCATCCCCAACAACGTAGAAATTGAATCTGTATAATCTGCATACAGTGGCAGATTGCTACCCATTGAAGTCTGTCTGTGGCAATCATTTTCATTTGGGGCTGTTTCTCTCTCTCCATATTTTCCCCAAATCTCCTCATTACTTTTTCTGAGTGTGTAAACCAGGGGTGCCCAGATTTTTTGGGCCATGGGCCAGTCACATGGTTCAGGGCCCGTGGGACAGATCTAGCCCCTGATGCCAATTCAACCGGCCTGCAGAGCCCTCATTGTTCCTGGAAGTCAAAGTAAAACATGCCCATACAGCCCACAGGCCGTAGTTTGCGCACCCCTGGTGTAAACAATAAATATACATTTCCATGAGAGAGAGTGACAGGTTGATCTCAAAGATGTCGCAGGAAAGGCAGAGAGCCTCCTCAGTCCTTGGGGTTGCCAGGTGGCACTGACCTTTTTCAATGATATTGTGGATTGCAGTTCATTTACTTTGACTCATTGGACAATATAGAAACCAAATGAGAACCATTGAAAACTCATTCTATCCCATAATTTCAATTTAAGAACACATGAATAGCAACACCCCTCAAGAAATCTATTTGGTCCAGCATTTGTTACCTGGATTGGCTAAACAGGTACCTATGGGAAGCCCACAAACAAACTAAGAGTAGAGGAGTACACTCTTGCTCAAGAGCTTCAGATACAGATCCTGACACAATTTTTGGAGTGAACATATATCCATTACTACCAATAACTAATGAAAGTTCCTTGAGCTGGTTGGCATAACTCTATCTTGTACTGATTAATTCCATCAATAATCTATATGTCATATGAATGTTGTTCAGTCACAGTTGAGTCTGACCCTTTGCGACCCCATGGGCCACCGCATGCCAGGCTCCTCTGTCCCCTTCCTTCCTCCACAGCCTGGCTATGCCCATTGCATCAATGATTCCATCCATTCACCTCATCCTCTGCTGCTGCCCCTCTCCTTTTGCCTTTGATATTTCCTAGCATCAGGGACTTCCCAAGTGAGTCCCCTCTTCCTCTTGCCTCTTTCTCTCACTGTATGGATACCAGATTTCCTCCCTATATATTTTCTGTAAACCAGCCAAGGCAGAACTGTGTAAATTGATGTTGGCCAACATCCTGCCTCCTAGATGATCATATTTTTTGTTGTTATTATACCACTGCATTTTTTGTATTGTTTTACCTCTGCTTGTGTTTTACATGGTTTAAGCATATGGTTTTAATTGTGAGATTATGAATTGCTTAGATGGTGGTTGATCTTATGTGGGTTTTTTTTTTGTATTGTATTTTTGTACACTGTCTAGAGTGGCAAATAAATAAATAAATGAATGAATGAATGAATGAATGAATGAATGAATGAATGAATTGTTCCAACTTTTTTTCTTTCTTTGGTGCTTTTTATAGTAATACCTGGGATACACAGAAAGAGCCTCTTTGAAGATTATGATATTTTTGAACCACAGTCCGGTGTACCCAGGACAATGACAACCTTGTTGTGCCAGCTAATCTTTCTCATGCTAGGTCAGAAGAAAGGAAAATGAACTCACCTTAAGGTAGCTTCATTTTGACAGTTTAAAGTCTGACCTATACATAAAAGAAGTAGAAGACAAGTAATGCCTTAGGATAGTGGATAGAAAAAGGTCACATCCTTTCAATACCAATGGGAAAGCTTCGTTTTTAAATAAAGTAGAGAATGCTTTGCTTACACAAGGCTTGAGGTGTCATCCCCAGCATCTCAAGGCAGGATTGAAAAATAGCACTATAACCATCCATGTTGGTTTCTGTGCTTCGTTGTCCTGTTGTTTAAGAGTCATATGAAAGTGAAAAATGCAGGGATAGGACAGAAGAAGGGGAGTACATAATCTGCAATTGGATAGAATCAGTCTGATTAGGTGTTGTGTCCTAAAGCCTGTGCCTTTAAACAATGCACCTATCCATGTGTATCCAATGTAACCTTTTCTATGTGTAACATTGTAACCTTCAGCTGCATCACTGTAACCTTAATAGGACGCGAGCTAGTGACCACTAGATGGTAATAGCGAGCATCCAAGCTCATTGGTCCAAGACTCACCTAGAACAACAGCGCGGGAAGATTCCCGCCACTACCTTCACCTGGACAAGAAGGGTGTGACCTACAATGATGTCACGCGGACAGTAGCCAATGGACTGTCAAGGAGCCACATTCAAATGTATAGCCACTGTATATATTGAGCTGTTCATCCGCCATTACCACATGTTCCCTCTGACCAGCATGTAATAAAGTTGTGTTAAGCCAGCTCTTCGGCTGTCCTGGTGTCCTTGGTCCCATACACTAAATTGGCGACGAAGGTGGGATGATGGCTGCCCACGGGACCAAGACATACGCCGGTTTCGACATCAAGAAACTGCAAGATTGGGAACTCTTCGAAATGGACTTCCAAGGCGCGCTGGTGGAGTTCGAGGTGACGGACGAGGCGAAGAAGAGAGCCATCCTCACCAGAATGCTCGGGCACGACGGCAAGAGGGTATTGATTGACCTCATCGCACCCAAAAAGGCGGCTGAATTCAAGGCAAAGGAGCTCCTGACGGTGCTGCGAGACCATTTCCGGCTCTCGGTAGCGATGTTTCCCGCTCGGAGCGCGTTTTGGAGGCGAGTCCAAGCGCCTGGTGAGTCGGTCGCCGCTTTCGTAGCGGCCCTGCGTCTGGCTGCCGGCCCATGCAAATGGGAGAATTTGGAAGTCACCCTCAGGGACTGCGTGCTATGTGGTCTGAAGGACGCCGAGATTCAGCGCACGCTAATGAATCAGGAGCCGCCCCCCATGTTGCAGGAGGTCCTGAAAGCGGCACAGGCCGCGGAAGCCACGAAGGCCGGGGTGCAAGAGCTCCAGGACTGGCGGCCGAAGGCCGACAAAGCAGAGAGTTCGGTGCACGCAGCCCGGCAAATTTCGAAATCGTCCGCCGAAAGCAGCGACGACGAGGACGTCCGGAGGGTCCGGAAGGAGGGCCGGCGTTGCGACGGCTGCGGGGCGGCTCACGACCGTGCCAGGTGCCCGTTCAGAAAGGCCGAGTGCCACAACTGCGGGCGACGCGGGCACATAGCCAAAGTCTGCAGACAACGGCGCAAGGACCGGAGGAGCTCGCCCAACCGCCCAGCGAGGGACCGGAGGAGCTCGCCTGACCGCCCAGCGAGGCCAGACCGCTCAACGAGACTAAAGGATGGTGCCCGGCCCGCGAGGAAGCAGGACGGCGTGGGCCGCATCTCCGACGACAGCGACGACGACGCCCCGGTCTTCAGCGTGTCCATGGGACACCCCCGTTACTTTGTTGAGGTACTGGTGGAAGGGGCCCCTGTTAGGATGGAGATTGACTCTGGCTCCTCTTACTCAATCATTTCCCAGAGGGAGTTTTTGAGAATTGCACCCCGCGTACGGTCCAAGCTCAAAGCGTTGAGGTCCACGCTTCGGGACGTGCAAGGGAACAGTATCCCGGTGTTGGGGGTTGGGAATTTCCAGGTTCAGTACAAGCGGCACGCCGCGGAACTCCCCCTAGTCGTTCTTAAGGGGGGTAATTGCAGCCTCCTCGGGACTCAATGGTTTCAGCCCCTGGGTCTGTTCATTGGGGGGGGGGTGCACGCCGTTGGGTCTGACCCGATACAGGAGGTGTGCGACGCGCACCCCGAAGTCTTCAAGAAGGGACTTGGGAAATTCAATGGACCCCCAGTAACGTTCGACCTGGACCCGGAGGTCTGCCCAATCAGACTCAAACCACGCCGGGTGCCTTTTGCACTCAAGGACAAAATAGAGGCGGAACTGGACAAATTAGTGGGCCAGGGGATTCTTGTTCCTGTTGATTCCGCGGAGTGGGAAACTCCAATTGTCACAGCATTGAAGGCCAATGGGGAGGTTCGCATTTGCGCCGATTATAAGTGCACCATTAATAAGGCAATCCGCCCTAATGCGTACCCGGTGCTGGTGGTCAGCCATTTGCTAGCCAGGTTACATGGGGGAAAGTGTTTCGCTAAGCTCGACCTGGCACAGGCCTATCAGCAACTCATGGTAACCCCTGCCGCAGCTGCTGCACAGACCATAATCACGCATAAGGGGGCGTTCCAGGTGACGCGCCTCCAATTTGGCGTGAACTCGGCACCTGGAATTTTCCAGTCGCTCGTGGAACGCCTACTCAAAGGGCTGGACGGCGTTTTACCATATTTTGATGACGTATTGATAACGGGGGGAGTGAGGTTGAGTTGGCTGAAAGGCTAAACAAGGTCCTGGCGGCGTTCGAACAGGTGGGGTTGAGGTTGCGAAAAGACAAATGCGTCTTCTTCGCGAAGGAGGTTGAGTTCTTAGGGTTCCGAGTAACACCCGAGGGGATCAAACCGTCCAAATCCAAGGTGGCCGCCATCAAGAAAGCTCCTCGCCCCACATCCAAGCCCGAGTTGCAGTCATTCCTAGGGCTCTTAAATTTCTACCACTCCTTCCTTCCACGGAAGGCTGCGGTGGCTGAGCCGCTTCACAAGTTGCTCAAGAAAGATGCGGCATGGAAGTGGGGCGATGACCAGGAGAGGGCATTCACGGAACTGAAACAACTCCTGGCGTCTGACGCCATTCTGACCCATTTCGACCCCAAACGGCCGGTGGTACTGATCTGTGATGCATCCCCGGTGGGGGTGGGGGCAGTGTTATGCCACGTGTTGGAAAACGGGAGGGAGGCCCCAATAGCGTTTTACTCCAGGTCCCTGTCCCAAGCGGAGAGAAACTACGCCCAGATAGACAGGGAGGCGCTGGCGATAGTTGCGGGGACCAAAAAATTTCACGATTTTCTGTATGGCCGCCCTTTCACCATCGTGACTGACCACAAGCCCCTACTAGGCATTTTTACCGCAGATAAGCCCACGCCACAGATCCTGTCCCCGAGAATGCTTAGGTGGGCCATTTTTCTCAACGCCTACCAGCACGCGTTGGTGTACCGGCCCGGGAAAGAGATCAGCCATGCGGACGCCCTTCCCCTAACGCAGAGCCAGATGGGCGGAGAGGGGCGTGACCGCCAGGTGCTCATGATAGAGGTTTTGGATTCGCCCCCCATAGTGCCCGCCGACATTGCCACAGCAACAAGGAAGGACAAGACGTTGGCGGCGGTTTGCTCCTGGGTACAGAAAGGGTGGCCGGCGTCTTCCCCAGCGGAGGAATTCGCCCCATTTTTTAGGAAGAAGCTGGAACTGTCCCTAGAGAGGGGGTGCCTCTTGTGGGGGCAGCGGGTGGTGATCCCTACATCCCTTCGACCGCGGGTGCTTAAACTGCTGCACGTCAGCCACCCCGGAATTGTGCGCTCCAAAGCGCTGGCCCGGAGTTACTTCTGGTGGCCCCAGTTAGACGCCGACATCGAGCACATGGTCGGCACTTGCGAGAGCTGCCAATGCTCCAGACCGGAGGAGGCCCGCCTTCCCCACAGGGAATGGGACGCGGCTAAGGGGCCGTGGTCCCGGGTGCACATAGATTTCGCGGGCCCGTTCTGAGGAACCCTGTTTCTCCTTGTTGTGGACGCTTTCTCCAAGTGGTTGGAGGTCATCCCAGTCACGAGCACCTCCTTGGCCACGACAATTAAGCATTTGCGGAGAATTTTTTCCACGTTCGGCATACCCGACACTCTAATTAGCGATAACGCTAGTTGCTTCACGTCCGCTGAGTTCAGGGCATTCACAGAGATTAACGCCATCCGGCACATCACCTCCACCCCTTTCCATCCGGCCACCAATGGCCAAGTGGAGCGCCTCGTACGCACCACGAATGACGCGCTGCGGCGCATGGGCCCCGGGGACCTCAACCTGCAAGTGTGTCAGTTTCTGCTAGGGTACAGGGTGACCCCGCTAGCGTCAGGCTACTCCCCTGCGGAGCTTTTAATGCGCAGGAAGCTGACCACCATACTCACTAGACTAGATCCCACGAGAGTTGAGGACAAGGGGAGGAACATAGGGTTAGAAGTCACCAAGAGTTTCGGCGTGGGTGCCCCGGTACATTGCAGGAACTACGCCAGCGCGGGGCCAGCCTGGGTGCCGGGGGTGGTCGTGGAACAAACCGGTCCCGTTTCGTACCGCGTGGAGACCAACACAGGTCTACTTTGGCGGCGGCATGCGGACCAGCTCCGGAGCCGGGTCCCAGGAAATCAGGGCGCCGAAAAAACGGATACAAATTCAGTGTTAGGGTTCTCCCCACCCGTTTAGCCCAAGGGGGAGGAGAGGGGGGTCGAGAGTCCCCACCGAGGGGGGAGGAGAAGGAATTTGTCCTCGTAGATATCCCGCGGGATCCCCCAACAGAGTTTGATTTTGATTTTCAGAACCGGGGGGGGGGTTTCGGAGTGGTCCCCCACCCATCCAAGCGAGAAGAGGGGTTTTACGTTAGCCCCTGGTGCCCCCGGTTCAACCACAATGGAATCTACCCTTTCCCCTAAAGCTGCAAAACCGCAGCAAGCCTCTAACAAGTCTCCCTCTCCCATTACAGGACAAGGGTCCAGGGAACAAGGAAGCGGGAGCGGCCCCCGGGTGGGCCAACCCACATCGCGGCCCAAACGCGAGTGCAATAAACCATCTTGGCTAAAAGACTTCGTCTCATCCTAGGGGGGAGGGGTGTTGTGTCCTAAAGCCTGTGCCTTTAAACAATGCACCTATCCATGTGTATCCAATGTAACCTTTTCTATGTGTAACATTGTAACCTTCAGCTGCATCACTGTAACCTTAATAGGACGCGAGCTAGTGACCACTAGATGGCAATAGCGAGCGTCCAAGCTCATTGGTCCAAGACTCACCTAGAACAACAGCGTGGGAAGATTCCCGCCACTACCTTCACCTGGACAAGAAGGGCGTGACCTACAATGACGTCACGCGGACAGTAGCCAATGGACTGTCAAGGAGCCACATTCAAATGTATAGCCACTGTATATATTGAGCTGTTCATCCGCCATTACCACATGTTCCCTCTGACCAGCATGTAATAAAGTTGTGTTAAGCCAGCTCTTCGGCTGTCCTGGTGTCCTTGGTCCCATACACTAAATTAGGATATATGGCTCCTACATAGGAAAGAAAATCTGACTATTAAAGTTGAGGGTGGGAAGTTCATCCCCCACAAACATATTTTACAGTCAACATGTTTCTACATATTTATATTGTGCATATTCCTAAATTGCATGGGAGTAGGTTTGAATTCTAGTTTTCACAAGGGATAATTAATCCAAAATATCTCAGGCATATTTAGCATAAAATGGACAGCTAATCCTCATTTAATTGCTGGACTGATACTTTTAAGCTGATGTTATTAAACTCATGTAGTAGTAAGACTTATGCTAATGTAAGTTCCATCGTAGGAGATTCTGTGCTGAGCAACCAGCTCAGAGAACTGAATGTTATGACTCCCAATGCTCAGATAAGAGAATTGCTGCTATTTCTTCGTTGCCATAGTGAAAAAAGGTAGTTGGTATTGTACCACTAAGACGGGGATGTGTGAAGAATTAACTCAACCCAAGTGGAGTTGTTTTGGTGGATTTACTTAATTTGCACCTCCTGATATTTAACACATTTCCAGAAGCATACTTTTGGATAATATTGTGTGGAACAATACACATGAACATTCACCAAGAAATGCATAATTCTGATATTACTTCTAAAATGTGCACAAACACACAAGTCAGTGGATATATCCTCCCAAAAACAGAACAGTGAGCTAATGGAAAGGAGAACTTGTATGGTGGTCTAATATATTCCAACTAGACAGTTCTTAGGGCCATGCTTTCTTGATAGCAGAACTAACATTTTTATTGGTTTGTGTCCATTTTGACCATTCACTGCTGTTGTATTGTTGTTGTTCAGTCGCACAGTCGATTCCGACTCTTTGCGACCCCATGGACCATTTTCCTCCAGGCACCTCTATCCTCCACCATTCTCCTCAGCCCACCAAGCTCTGTGCCCATTGTGTCCACAATACCATTTATCCATCTCATCTTCTTCTCTTGCCCTCCACCTTTCCCAGCATCAAGGCCTTCTCAAGTGAGTCCTCCCTTCTCATTTGATGTCCAAAGTACTTTAGCTTCATCTTCACTATTTGTCCCTCTAGTGAACAGTCAGGATTCATTTCTTCCAGTATTGACCTATTTGTTCTCTTTGCTGTCCAAGGGACTCTCAGGACTCTCCTCCAACACCACATCTCAAAGGCATCTATTCTTCTGCGCTCAGCCTTCCTAATGGTCCAGCTCTCACACCCATACATTACCCCCAGGAATACCATTGCTTTGACTATGCGAATTTTTGTTTTCAAGGTGATGTCTTTGCTTTTCACTATATTCCTCAGGTTTCTCATAGCTTGTCTCCCCATAATCAGTCGTCTTTTTATTTCATGGTTACAGTCGCCATCTGCAGTGATCTTAGATCCTAGGAAAGTAAAATCTGTCACTGCTTCTACTACTTCTCCATCTATTTTCCAGGGACTGATCGGACTTGTTGCCATTATCTTGGTTTTCTTGATATTGAGTCTCAAGACAGCTTTTGCACTCTCCTCCTTCAATCCAATCAAGAGGTTCTTTAGGTCTTCCTCACTTTCTGCCATTAGGGTAGTATTGTCTGCATATCTCAAATTGTTGATGTTTCTCCCAGCAATTTTGATCCCATATTGTGATTTCTCCATTCCTGCATTGCGCATTATGTGCTCTGTATATAGATTGAATAAGCAGGGTGATAAAATGCAGCCTTGTCTTACTCCTTTTCCTATTCCAAACCACTCTGTCATTCCGTGTTCTGTCCTAACTGTTGCTTCTTGGTTCGTGTACAGATTTCTCATGAGGCATATGAGGTGTTCTGGTATTCCCATCTCTTTAATTACTTGCCACATTTTGTTGTGGTCCACACAGTCAAAAGCCTTGGTGTAGTCAATAAAACAAAAGTAGACTTGTTTTTGGTATTCTTTTGTTTTCTCCGTGATCCAACGTATGTTGGCAATGTGGTCTCTAGTCCCCCTGCCTCTTCTGAAACCGGCCTGCACCTCTGGTAGTTCTCTCTCCACATGTTGCTGAAGTCTATCCTGTATTATCTTGAGCATCACCTTGCTGGCATGTGGGATGAGCTTAATTGTTCGGTAATTTGAGCATTCTTTGGCATTGCCTTTTTTTGAGATTGGAACGTACACTGATCTTTTCCAATCTTGTGGCCACTGTTTTGTTTTCCAAATTTGCTGGCATATTGAATGCAGTAGTTTGATTACATCATCTTTTAGGGCTTTGAAAAATTCAACTGGGATACCATCATTTCCACTAGCTTTATTGTTTGCAGTGCTTTTCAGGGCCTTTCTGACTTCACTCTCCAGAATGTCTGGTTCAAGTACAAATTTCTCATTATTGTTATTATCAGGAGTGTTGAGGTCCTTTTTGTAGAGTTTCTCTGTGTACTCTTGCCATCTTTTTTTGATCTCTTCTGCTTCAGCTAACTCCTTTCCATCTTTGTCCCTTATCATGGTCATTTTTGCTTTAAATGTTCCCTTGATTTCCCCAATTTTTTTCAAAAGATCTCTAGTCCTGCCTCTTTTGTTGTTTTCCTCCATTTCTTTGTACTGTTCGTTCAGGTAGTTTTCCTTATCTCTCCTTGCTTTTCTTTGAAATTCTGTATTCAGGTGGTTGTATTTATTCCTTTCTCCTTGGACTTTTGCATTCCTTCTTTCCTCTGCTATTTTAAGGGCCTCATCAGACAACCACCTTGCTTTCTTATGCTTCTTTTCTTTTGGTATGGTTTCTCTTGCTGCCTCCTGCATGATGTCCCGTGTCTCTGTCCATAATTCTTCTGGTACTCTGTCTATCAGGTGCAGGACATTAAATCTGTTCATGACCTCCACACTGTATTCTTTACACTGTTGTATAGCATTAGGACAAGATGACCTCCCTTCAGAGAGCAATTTACTTTCTCTTATACCTTGCTGATTTCAGTCCTGTTCTATTCTGTTTGCTGAGTTGCATTCTTATAGGACTTTTGATTACTTTTCATTCCCCCCCCCTGACATTTTCATCTTAGTCCCTTCCCCCAGTAAAAAGGTGGGGAAACTGTGTGTGTAGAAGGAAAGCAGAGAAAAACACATTAATGGAATGAAATGGCCACAGTTCTATTAGTTACAGTTGAAGTGTCTTGGCAACAGACTCAAGCACCGCAAGAACTAGTACACTGCCTATGTCAATTTCTGGAGATGCCTTATCTAGCCATAGTGGCTTATGTCTTAGTTACATCCCATCTGGAATTACTGTAATACTTTCTATGTGAGGCAATTCTTGGTAAGTGTTTAACAGTATCAGCAGGTGCTACAGCTAGTCTGTTAGAGTTAGATACACAGAAAACTGAATTTCCTGATTACAACAGCTTCACTTGCTACTGGTCTATTTCTGGGCATGGCAAGTTTTGATCCATGAAACCCTATACACCTCATGTCAAAATTGCAGGAAGGACCACATCTCTTCATGAGCTTCCCTAAGTTTTTAGATCTGGGATTGTATTCAGTAGCTTTAGTGAGTGATATGGTTTATTGTTTTTCTAATATCGTACTCCATTGTATTTCTACTGTTTTATTCTTTAAATGTTTTGGAAATAACCTTGGGTTTGTTAGCAGAAAAAACCCAAAAAAATGAATGACCAACTTGATGAACCAACATCCCCAGCATATCAGCTGGAGGAAGTTAAAGTCCTATGACACTTGTGAGTGAAACAAACCCAATGTGTGTCAGAGAAAGGCTTTATGATCTTGAGGTAAAATAGAGAGAGGATTTTCTGGCTCGCTCAGCAAAACCACCTCTCAAGCCCAACTTTTGTAGATTGTTTTTTTTTTTTAAAAAAAACCCACACAGAAGTATTGAAATAAATAAAAAAAAAACAAGTTTTCCCTTACTTAAGTTGTTTGATTCCTCTGTCTTTACCTGGTCAATATTCCTACTGCAGCATACTTAAAATGTAGAGCAAAGAAAACAAAATCAACTTTGAAAAGTTACATTTCTACAATGTTTCACTGTGTGAAAGAATCCTTGATGGTTCTGAATATGTCTTGGTCCCTGTTACATTTTTAAAAAATGACAGTATGATTTTATTCCATGATATTTTTATATCGTGAGAGAGAGAGGCTTTTAAATTGTGGTTCATAATGACAGTCATCAATTTTGCATTATGCCATAAGGTACTGTAACACAGAGGACAAGACGGTAAAGTAGTTTCCTTGAGAACTTTGATAGGAATCCAGTTGTACAGTTGTTCATATGGGAAGGACCTTTGGAAAATGTGTATTAGTGAAAAACTGTTCCTGTGATCGGTTCATCTGGAGACAACATAATATATTAAACATATTTTGTACTCTGTGATAGAAGGGGGTCAAATTATGTATGTGGAATGATATTTCAAAGGCTTGTAACTTATCATTATCCTTATTTCTTGTATTGTAAATAATAATTATGTGCGGTCAAGTAAACTCTGACTTATGGCAATTCCCCCAGCTTTTTCTACGTAGGGAGTACTCAGAGGTGGTAAGCCATTTCCTTCTTCTGGAGTCATCCTCTGACTGTGCAGTTTGGCCAAAGCCACACAGGCTGGCTCCTCTCTCAAGAGGCACAATGGGGAATCGAACCATGAGCTTCTGACTCCAGAGTCAGATATCTAACTCATTGAGCCATCCAGCCAGTATTGTATTATATAGCAGGAAAATCATATTTTTGCTGCTAAATAATATTATGTATATTATATATACATTCATTTATATTTATAGTTCAGCATGTTAGAGATGTAAATTCTTGTTTGTCTCATTCTTATAGAAATAGAAGCTACAATATTTTCTCATCATTTGCAAGAGTTCTTGCATTAGCAAAAATGATGCTTCCCCTCATCATCACACTAGTCAGTGCTTTATTTCACAAGCTTGTAAAGTTAGAGGCAGCATTGGATGAGTTGTTCATGGTTTTTGATCCATGGAATATTTCTTGTTGGTGTTTTTGCTCAAAAAATGAAAACCACATACATTTTGAGCAGATGCATTTTGTGCAAATTCCCGAATCTTTGCCTCATTCTCACCCTGTAAGTGAGCACTCACTTTGAGGCCCATGATTTATTGACAGTCTTTTTCAATTTGTTGGAGAAAAGCTGTGTCTTTGACAACATGCCGGCCAAACAGTGGAAAGGCTAGCCGTTGCCACCGCCAGGCAACCACCCCCAGCCGGGGGTTGAGGAGGAGGAGGAGAGCCGGCCGAGTGGTGGAAAGGTCAGCCATCGCTGCTGCCAGGCAACCACACCCAGCCGTGGGGTGAGGAGGAGAAGGAAAGCTGGCCAAGCAGCGGAAAGGTTAGACATCGCCGCCGCCAGGCAACCACCCCTAGCCGGGGGGTGAGGAGGAGGAGGAGAGCCGGCTGAGCGGCGGAAAGGCCAGCCATCGCCGCTGCCAGGCAACCACCCCCAGCCGGGGGGTGAGGAGGAGGATGAGAGCCAGCTGAGTGGCGGAAAGGCCAGCCATCGCCGCCGCTGGGCAACCACCCCCAGCCAGGGGGTGAGGAGGAGGAGGAGAGCCAGCCAAGGAGTGGAAAGGCCAGCCATCACTGCCACCGGGTAACCACCCCCAGCTGGGGGGTGAGGAGGAGGAGGAGAGCCGGCCGACCGGCGGAAAGGCCAATCCTCGCTGCCGCCGGGCAACCACCCCCAGCCGGGGGGTGAGGAGGAGGAGGAGGAGAGCCGGCCAAGCGGCGGAAAGGCCAGCCATCGCCGCCACCAGGCAACCACCCCCAGCTGGGAGGAGAGCCGGCCGAGCAGTGGAAAGGCCAGAAGAAGACCAATTTTGGCAGAAGGGAAGAGGGCAGAGGAGGAAAAGCAGGTGGCAAGGCTCAGAGTCCCATGCAAAGGATAAGTAGAAGACTTAATATAGCAACTGACATAGAGACTTTATACTGACTTAATATAGAAACTGACACAGAGACTGTGTTTTAAAGTGTGATAATATGCATGATAATATGTTGTCTAAAATGTTTTAAACTTTTAAAAACTGTGATAAAATGTATGAGGAGAGAAAAATGGCGTAGACACCGGCAAACTACGCTACGAAGCTTGCCAACAGAACCCTATTTGACCAAAACAAAAGGCAAAACAAAGGAGCAGGCTAGGTGATACAGGATGATTAGCACAACAGAGTGGAGGAAGGGGAGGGACAGGAAAGGGGGAGGGGAAATGCATTGTTGCAAGGAACAATACTGCATAGGGACATGGAATGTGAGATCAATGAACCAAGGTAAACTGAAAGTGGTAAAAAACGAGATGGAAAGAATAAGCATTGACATCTTGGGCATCAGTGAGCTAAAATGGACAGGGATGGGTGAATTCAGCTCTGGAAACCATCATATCTACTACTGTGGGCAAGAAAACCTTAGAAGAAATGGAGTAGCCATAATTGTCAATAAAAGAGTGAGAAAAGCAGTAATGGGATACAATCTCAAAAATGACAGAATGATGTCAGTCAGATTTCAAGGCAAACCTTTCAATGTCACGGTGATCCAAATATACGCACCAACCACTGGTGCAGATGAAGCCACAATGGACCAGTTCTATGAGGACCTACAACACCTCATAGAACAGACACTAAGAAATGATGTCCAAATTATATTAGGAGACTGGATTGCCAAAGTAGGAAATCAAAAAGTGGAGGGAATAACAGGCAAGTTTGGTCTTGGAACACAGAATGAAGCAGGGCAAAGATTGATAGAGTTTTGCCAAGAGAATGCACTGGTCATAGCAAACACTCTCTTCCAGCAACACAAGAGGCGACTTTACACATGGACATCACCAGATGGCCAACACCGAGACCAGATTGACTACATACTCTGCAGCCAAAGATGGAGAACCTCCATACAGTCAGCAAAAACAAGACCTGGAGCAGACTGTGGCTCAGATCACAACCTACTGATCGCCAAATTCAGGCTTAGACTAAAGAAAATAGGGAAAACAAGGAGACCAGAAAGATATCACCTAGTCAGCATCCCTAAAGAATACATGGTGGAGGTGATGAACAGATTCAATGGCTTAGACTCGGTAGACAGAGTACCAGAAGAATTATGGTTGGAGATGAGGGACATCATGCAGGAAGCAGCAAAGAAAACCATACCAAAAGAAAAGAAGAGTAAGAAAGCAAAGTGGTTGTCTGATGAGGCTCTTAAAATAGCAGAGGAAAGAAGGAACGCAAAAGTCAAAGGAGAAAGGAAAAAAATACAATCATTTGAACACAGAATTTCAAAGAAAAGCAAGGAGAGAAAAGGAAAACTACCTAAAAGAACAGTGCAAATAAATGGAGGAAAACAACAAAAGAGGCAGAACCAGAGATCATTTCAAAAAAAAAAATCTGGGAAATCAAGGGAATATTTAAAGCAAAAATGACCATGATAAGGGACAAAGACAGAAAGGAGCTAGCTGATGCAGAATAAATTAAGAAAAGATGGAAAGAGTACACAGAGGAACTCTACAAAAAGGACCTCAACACTCCTGATAATCATAATGATGAAGAAATTGAACGTGAGCCAGACATCCTGGAGAGTGAAGTCATAAAGGCCCTAAAGAGCACTGCAAACAACAAAGCTAGTGGAGATGGTGGTATCCCAGTTGAACTTTTCAAAGCGCTAAAAGATGATGCCATCAAATTATTGCATTCAATATGCCAGCAGATTTGGAAAACAAAACAGTGGCCACAGGATTGGAAAAGATCAGTATACATCCCAATCCCAAAAAAGGGCAATGCCAAAGAATGTTCAAATTATAGAACAATCGCGCTTATCCCACACGCCAGGAGGTGATGCTCAAGATAATACAGGATAGACTTCAGCAGCATGTGGAGAGAGAATTACCAGAGGTGCAGGCTGGTTTCAGAAGAGGCAGGGGGACTAGAGACCACATTGCCAACATACGCTGGATCATAGAGAAAACAAAGGAATACCAGAAACAAGTCTACTTTTGTTTTATTGACTACACTAAGGCATTTGACTGTGTGGACCACAACAAGATGTGGCAAGTAATTAAAGAGATGGGAATACCAGAGCACCTCATATGCCGCCTGAGAAATCTGTACATGAACCAAGAAGCAACAGTTAGGACAGAACACAGAATGCAAGCGTGGCGCCAAAATGGCCACCCCACTCTTTGCGTGGCCCCCCCACCCGGACGCAGTCATCCGGGCTAGTTAGGGGGCATGGCCACCCCTCTATAAAAGGGGTGGCCGCAAGGCAGCCACGCTGCCATTTTGCGAGAAGCGACGGAGAAGTTCGCTCTGCCGCTTCTTTCCCTCGGCTTTGCCTGATTCATCGGAGGATATCCTTTAGAATTTGTGGGGATATCGCTCCGACGCTGCTTCCTGCTTGGGTGTCTATGGCACCCAAGCGTAAGGTCCAAGCGACCCTCAGGCCACGACCTAGGGGAGGGCTCGGACCACCACCTCGACCTCCTTGGGGCAGCCACCGGGCCAGAGGGCTCGGGCGGCCGCCACACAGGGGGGTGGCAGGGTCAGCATACCCACTGCCACCAATGAGGGTGACCAGGCCTCTGCCTACCCACCCATTCGGAGGACTCGGGCGGGGGCTGCACAGGCTGGCTCCCCTGGGGTTTCTACCCCTATTCCACCTTTGCCCGGTTTGGGGCACAGTGGCCCACCCGGGCACGGTGTGGGATTGTTCCCCACCGTTCTACCGGCCCCTCATGGGCCGGATTATTGGGCATGGCCCTATTCTGGCCAGGGATTGCCACACGGGTTGATCCCTCAACCCACTCAGCAATTACCCGGTGGGCCGTCCGGCCCATACAGCCCACCTTATCCTGGTGGGTCTGACGCTGTGGATGCTCTCCTTGCCCGCATATCGGCACTCGAGGCATCAATGGGCATTCCTCCACCACCTTCAGATGGTGGGCTTGCCAGCTCTGCAGTTCCGGCCCACATGCCGGCCACGGCCGCACAGCAGGCCACCAACAGGGTTGAGCTGCTGGACGCTATCAGGCCAGCGCAAGCCGGCGCCTCGCAGCTCCCCATCAGGCCATTACAACAAGGCTTTCCACCGGGGATTGGACCTGCTTGGCAGGGGCACATTGAGACCCAGAGCTCGATGGCCATCGCGAGCTCCGACGCCCACCATGGGCCGGAACCCCCAGTGGGGGCGGCCCATGGGGGTGCACTGAATGAGTATCCTAGTCAAGTTAGTACACCAGTGACATTAGTTAATGCTGGGGGGGGGCACAGTGGCCATGGCCGCAGCAAGTTACTGTGGGAGGGCAGTTTAATTCACAATGTCCTGTTACTTCCTGGGTGCCCAATTATCCCCCGGTTATTGCAGGGGTGGCCGCCCCTACGAGTACGCCCAACTTCTCGGGGGTCCTACAGGGCCCAGTACTGGTACCCCAATTCAATCCGTGTCAATGGCGGCCCTGCCGACGGCAGGTTACTCCCTACCCTTGGGTGACCATTTATCCCAGGCTACTAGGGAGAAGATATGGCGGGGCAAATACATTGACATTTTCACCCTCCTGAACCGTGAGCCCACTAAGGAGGAGAGGGAGGGGCAGGATGACAGGGACAAAGAGTTGGTTACCGGCCTATCTAATTTATATGGCAGTATACCTAAGGGCCCGTCCTGATTTGGCCATCCCAATGGTCCAGTACCTGGACAATATTTACCGGGCCGTGGTTGATTTCCCTGGCCCGTCATGGTTGGCCTATGACGAATAATTTAGGATGAGGGCGGCACTTCACCCTGAGATGAGGTGGGACGAGCCCTGCCAGCAGTTGTGGCTGCTGTACATGACCCCCCACGCGGCCAGCGCCTGGTGACCGGTACCACTGTGGCCATGCCATACAGCGGGCGGCTACTACACAGACTCCCTGCCAGCTGGCGGGGCAGGGGGTTCCAGCCCACCTGCTGTGTTGGAGTTTCTCCACCAATGGAGTGTGCAACAAGCGCCAATGTAGATACAGGCACGAGTGCCCTTCTTGTTCCGGCCCCCATGCTGCCTCCACGTGCCCGCGGGCCGGTGGGTCACGAGGCAGAGGAAGGGGTTTTCAGGGGCCAGCCAGAGCTCCCTCTGACAGTGCTACCCATTCAAAAGACCCCTCCCCAATTAATGTCCCGGTGCTCGAACGATGGCTGCGTGCTTATCTTAGATGGGATGATGCGATATACCTGCTTGAGGGCTTCCAGTTTGGCTTTCGCATACCCTTTCAAGGTGTTTGTGGGCCTCAGGATGCCCTGAACCTACTGTCTCTCAGGGGTAATGAGAACATTGCTGCGGAGCAGATAGCCAAGGAGGTTAAGGCACAGAGGGTGGCGGGGCCATTTGACGACCCCCATATTCTAACTTGAAGGTGTCCCCTCTAGGTTTAGTCCCTAAGAAGTCCCCGGGTGAATTCCGTCTGATTCACCACCTTTCTTACCCTGCGGGTTCATCGGTCAACGACACTATACCCGACGACCTTTGCTCTGTCCGGTATGCGTCGTTTGACGAGGCCTTACAGATGGTACGCTCGTGCGGTCCCGGGGCGCTATTGGCAAAGTGTGATATCAAATCGGCATTCCGATTGTTGCCAGTGCACCCGGATGACTTTGAGCTGTTAGGTTTTTGTTTTCGGGGCAAGTTTTATGTGGACAAGGCCATGCCTTTTGGCTGTTCAATTTCCTGTTCTGCCTTCGAACAATTTAGCACCTTCCTCCACTGGGCTTTTGTTTGTAGGTCGGGGTCCCGGTCTGTAGCCTACTACCTCGACGATATTTTGTTCGGGGGTGGACATGACACCACCACGTATACACACCTGCTCACCACATTTCAGGTGCTTATGTGGGAACTGGGCGTCCCTTAGCACCCGAAAAGACAGTGGGCCCAGCCACCACCCTTACCTTTTTAGGTATTCAAATCGACACTGTCGCCCAGACATCCAGGTTGCCTATGGAAAAGGTGACTAGGATCTCTGATGCGATTTTAGCAATGCTTGCCAAGTGTAAGGTGTCTCTCCGGGAGTTGCAGGTGCTCCACAGCCACCTCAACTTCGCCTGTAGGGTAGTGACACCAGGTAGAGCCTTTGCTAGGCGTCTGTGTGACGCTATGGTGGGCCTTTCTAAATGACACCATAGGGTACGGCTGACTAGAGGGTTACGAGCGGACCTTTTGGTTTGGCTCACATTCCTACAGGACTTTAATGGCTTTTCCTTTTGGAGATCTGAGCTTATGGTCAGCCCTCATTTCCAAGTACAGTCGGATGCCTCCGGCTCCCTGGGTTATGGGATTTATTTTGAAGGACAGTGGGCCTATGGTCAATGGCCTCAGTCATGGCAGGGCACGGATCGTTTATGTAATCTTACATTCCTGGAGTTTTTTTCCAATTTTGGGGGCCCTTATGCTCTGGGGGGACAGGTGGGCTAATTCGGTAGTTCACTTTTGGTGTGACAAAGCTGTGGTGGTGCACATTGTCAAAATCCCCCAGAGTCATGGCCTTAGTTCGCCAATTTGTTCTTAGGTCCTTGCGCCTTAATGTGCTCTTCAGGGCCAGACATGTGCCAGGCATTAATAACGATAATGCTGACGCTTTATCCTGCCTGCAGATCTCCCGGTTCTATGCCTTGGCTCCAGATGCAGAGGAACTTCCCTCTCCACTCCCGGCCAAGATTTGGACATTTGGCGACGAGAGGTGAACCAGGCGATCGGCATGTCTTTGGCACCTCGCACATGTAAGGCGTATATACATGCGAGCCAAACCAATACATGTGAGCCAAACCAATTTAGGACCTTTTGCGGACATAGGCAGTTGCCTGAAACGTGGCCGATACCAGTCAACCAGATTTTACAGTATATGGTGCATCTTCATGATCAGGGGTTGGCCCCACGCACTAGCGCCACCAGGCTATCCGCATTGGCATTTATGGCCAAGGCACGGGGCTTTACTGACTGCGTGAATGACTTCCGCATACGCGATGTATTGGAAGGGTGGACACGTAAGCGTGGCCGCTGCCCGGATGCACGTCACCCTGTTTCACCAGGTGTTCTGACCCACCTTGCACGAGGTTGGCATAGATTGTGTTACGATAGGTATGAGGAGGCTCTTTTTCACGCAGCTACCACCGTAGCTTTCTTTGGAGCTCTCCGAATCAGTGAGCTGGTCCCATTGTCAAAGGGGGACTTGTCTCGTAGGGCACTGGAACTCGATGATGTCTCTATCAACCAGGAGTGGGCTCAGTTGAGGATTCGTTCCTCAAAGGCCGATCAGCATGGAGTAGGCAGTGGTGTTAGACTGCTACAATGTACATTTGCTGACATCTGTCCAGTTGGTGCCCTACATGCATTTTTGGCAGTGCATGGCACGTGCTCTGGCCCATTTTTCTGCCAGCAGGATTGGTCTCCCCTTACTAAATTTCAGTTTTGGAGGGTGACCGGTATGGAACTTCACAGTGTTGGCCTCCCTGGGGCTCGTTATGGCACTCATTCATTCAGGATAGGCGCCACTTCAACTGCGGCTGCGTTCAGGTACTCTGAGGCTGATATATGTCAGATGGGCAGGTGGGGGTCCCCGCGTTTTTCCTTATATGTATGTCCCCTCACTGTATGAGTACCAGTTATGTCCTTAATTCCTTCTCCTTCTTTTACAGACCCTGTGTGTCTATGCACACCCGTGGCAGTGTGGCTGGTGGGCCACAGTGTGGCTGGTGGGCCACAGTTACGTGTACTGGGCGGCACAGTATGCTGCAGCGACGGAGTGGGGACCCCATCTCGGGCTGCGTGCATCTGCACGCATGTGGTGGTATGGTATGTGCGGCATGAGATGGCAGGAACTGTTGCCGTTCTTGATGTCCATCAGGGATGCTGGACTGCCTGATGTCCTGATTCTGCACCTTGGCGGCAATGATCTAGCACAGATCACTGGCCTTTCTTTAAAAATGTCAGTGTGCAGTGACCTGGCGTTTTTACATCATCTTTGGCCGTACACACGGTTGCTATGGTCTGACATCGTGCCGGTTTCTTGTTGAGAATGGCTTGGGGACAGCCATTTGACACCCGGGGATAGGGTTGCAGGATTTTGACCTGTATGCAGGAGATGGGGTCCACCTGTCGGCCAGAGGTATGAACCTCTTTCTGGAGGACGTGCAAGCGGGCCTGGTGACCGAGCTGACACTCTGGGGGGGGGGTGAGTCATCATGGACTCCTCCCCATGTGGCGGGCCCCCACCCACCCGGATGCAGTCATCCGGGCTAGTTAGGGGGCGGGGCCATGCCTCTATAAAAGGGGTGGCCACGAGGCAGCCACACTGCCATTTTGCGAGAAGCGACGGAGCGGAGAAGTTTTTCCCTCCACCCCCTCCCTAGTGGACAGTGTGACTTTTCTGGTCGCTTCAGTGCCGGGTGGGAATTTTTGCTTAAACCTGCAATTGGCTCTTTGGTTCTTGGCTTTTTTGCCCATCCCACACTGTCGCTAGTGTTTGAGATACGGGGTAAGATGACTTTGGTCACTTTTGGCGGGTAGCACTGGTAAGGTAAAGATTTATGACCCATAGGTATCCGGCAGGTTCGCAATTGACTGGCCAACACGTAGATAGGTACAGGGGAAACAGGATTGGCCGGTCAAGGGCGAACCATGAAAGGGGTAATGTCAGGAGCTTCACAGCCTGCATCACCTTGATATTTGAATGGATACACGTCATAGGGTGGAGTCAGTAGATAGTATATTGAATCTGGTCAACAATTTGTTTGTGTTAACAAACAAATTGATACAAATTGATACATGTAGCCAATTTCCATTGGCATTTTGGGTGGAACCTTACCAGTGCTACTGCGGCCTGCTTGCCTTAAAGAATTACAATTGAGTGATACACCAATTGAAAGTGATAATTCGGCCTAGGGCATTATTCAATAATAGTGGCCCAATGCCTTTAATCCAATACCGGTGTCTGAGTCTTTATTGGGTGGGTGCGCCTGCAATGACAGAGTGGTTTGGAATAGGAAAAGGAGTAGGAACAAGGCTGCATTTTGTCACCCTGCTTATTCAACCTATACACAGTGCACATAATGTGCAATGCAGGGATGGAGGAATCACAATATGGGATTAAAATCGCTGGGAGAAACATAAACAATCTGAGATATGCAGACGATACCACCCTAATGGCAGAAAGTGAGGAAGACCTAAAGAATCTCTTGATTGGGCTGAAGGAGGAGAGTGCAAAAGCTGGCCTGAGACTCAATATCAAGAAAACCAAGATAATGGTAACAGGCCCCATCAGTTCCTGGAAAATAGACGGGGAAGAAGTAGAAGCAGTGACACATTTTACTTTCTTAGGATCAAAGATCACTGCAGATGGGGATTGTAGCCATGAAATAAAAAGGCGACTGATTCTTGGGAGACAAGCCATGAGAAACCTGGGGAACATAGTGAAAAGCAGAGACATCACATTGGAAACAAAAATTAGAATAGTCAAAGCAATGGTATTCCCAGTAGTAATGTATATGTATGCGAGAGCTGGACAATTAGGAAGGATAAACACAGATGAATAGATGCCTTTGAAATGTGGTGTTGGAGGAGGGTTTTGAGAGTCCCCTGGACAGCGAGGAGAACAAATAGGTCAATCTTAGAAGAAATCAACCCTGACTGCTCATTGGAAGGTCAAATAGTAAAGACGAAGCTAAAATACTTTGGACATCAAATGAGAAGTGAGGATTCACTTGAGAAGGCATTGATGTTGGGAAAGGTGGAGGGCCAAAGAAGAAGGCGGAGGCCAAAGATGAGATGACTAGATGGTATTGTAGATGCAATGGGAACAGAACTGGGAGGGCTGAGGGGGATGGTGGAGGACAGAGGCGCCTGGAGGAAAATGGTCCATGGGGTCGCAAAGGGTCGGAGTTGACTGTGCGACTGAACAACAACAACAACAATTTTACAAGTATTTTTCACATACTTACCTCATGTACACGGCTAGTCACAAAACAGTCAAATATTTTAAGGGCAACATTGGCTGAAATTGCTTCTGAAGAATCGTCATCACCTTGGTTTCTTGAATATATTTTCTTTGCTACAGATAGAGTGCTAAGTGGCCTTGGTACAGTAGTAGAAATGAAATAATAAGATAGTTACTCAGCAGGATGTTCTGCCTGTGTGGTATGAAGGATTGTACTGCTTCCTCAAGAATTTCAGTTGCACACACAGTATTGATCATTAAAAACAAAATCTTCTATTTGTACAGTGGTGATGCTTGTTCAAGTGTCATGGACCAGCATTGGTATACTGGCAGGACTTTCCTCCCAGCAGAAGCTCAATAGGGAAATGGCCAAGGGGAAAATTACCTTTGACACTTATTGAGGACAATACATTGTGTAGAACCAATTAAAAAAACTTGTACAGTGGTACCTTGCTTAAAGAGCAAAATCCATTCCACGGGATTGCTCTTTAAGCAAGTTGTTCTTTAAGCAAAACACTTGAAAATAGCACTGCTGCCACCATTGTAAGTGACCGATTGTGACTTCTGGCAGGGGAGATTGCGACCCCCAATTTAATTGTTAAGTGAGTTTTTGGTTGTTTTTAGTTGTTAAGCAAGGGTGACCATTCAGATAAAATTCTGCCCTTTAAGCGAGTGAGTCTCTAAGCGAGGTGCTCTTTATGAGAGGTTTTACTGTATATGGGGGGAAAGTATATCACATATAGCAGTATAAGGCAAAATACAATGCAGAGTAGAGTTGTACATTGTCTTCCTCTCAATTTGTTTGGCCTTGAAATAAGGACACATAATCATGACCTGTCCTTTCCTGCAGATACTGCTGCCTGATCCTTGTCCATATCCATGCTAATAATTTTGTCCTATTGAATCTCTGGTAGTGTGAGGTGGGAAAGATTCCCACATTTTTAAAATCATGTCAGAAGCACACAAAGGTGCTTTCTGGGTTGAAATGATTTTTGCTGGAGAAACGCCACTTAGGGGATGCCCGAATGAGGCTCCTTTCATGTTCCCAAGATTACGCACTGAAGTGGTCCCTATTTATCTACTTGCAATTTCTTTGCAGGCGCACCCCCCAATAAAGGACTCAGACGCCAATGAAAGTGGATAACGGCATTGGGCCACATTTATTGATTCATGCCCTAGTCCGAATTATAAAGTTCTATTGGTAACTGACCAATTATAATTCTTAAGGCAAGCAGGCCGAAGTAACACTGGTAAGGTACCACTCAAAATTGTCAATGGCAATTGTTACAATGTATCTATTTGTATCAATTTGTTTGTTGACAACAAACAAATTGTTGACCGTAGTCAATATCTAACTAATGACCCCACCCTCTGACGCGTATCCGTAAAATCACGGGGTGATGCATGCTGTCTAGCTGTAGCCATCACCCCGTCGCCTGGTTCGTCATTGACCGGACAACGTTTAACCAACTTATACCTGTCTAGTGTTGTCCAGTCAATTGCGAACCTGCCGGATACCTGTGGGTCAAAAATGTTTACCTTACCAGTGCTACCCGCCACACGGAGGGGCTTCAAAGAAGGCTCGACGCCCCCCCCCAGACCGTCAGCTCGGTCAACAGGCCTGCTCGCCAATCACCCAACAGGAGGTCCATACCTCCTCGTGACAGATGGACCCCATCCCCTGCGTACAGGCCATAATTTTGCAGACTAATGGCGGCGTGACGACTGACCCGCCCCCAAACCCTGCTGACAATGAATCGGGCAACAGCCCTGTTTACCATGCGTCTAGCCCGGTCCAGGGCCTGGAGGTCGAACCCTCCCCTATACGCGTGCCGCGGCACCATGTCTGACCAAACGAGGGTTGTGGCGGGCCACACGTAATGCAGGTAGGCGAGGTCACCGCAAATCGCATGCTTCAGCGATAGGCTGGTGACCTGACCTAAATCATTGCCCCCAAGGTGTATGATCAGGATGTCGGGCGGGTCAGCACTCTGGCCCGAGAAAAGGAATGGCAGCAGCTCCCTCCACAACATCCCGGGCTTACCATACCATGTGAGACTTGCGTATGCACCCAGTCCCAGTCGGGGTCCCCACTCTGTCGCCGCAGCGTAACACGCTGCCCTGTGCACGTAGCTGTGGCCCACCAGCCATACTGTGACCAGCGTAATACGACACCCAGGGTCTGTCAAGGAAAAAACGAGTAAGAGAAAAGGTGCGGTGACTCGACTGGTACTCACGGTGAAAGAGGGCGGACATAAAATTGAAAACATTGTGATCCCCACCTCCCCATA
The DNA here is from genome assembly GCA_035047305.1 of Bradypodion pumilum. Taxonomy (NCBI): domain Eukaryota; kingdom Metazoa; phylum Chordata; class Lepidosauria; order Squamata; family Chamaeleonidae; genus Bradypodion; species Bradypodion pumilum. Next base: position 432,949,097 of record JAWDJD010000001.1, read on the forward strand.
CGGCGTATCTCAGCCCCGGAGTACCCAAAAGCAGCCGCCGTGGAAGCCGCCCCTATTCTGAATGAATGGGTGCCGTAACGGGCCCCTGGGAGGCCAACACCAGCCAGCGCTTTGCCGGTCACCTTCCAAAATTGAAATTTAGTAAGGGGAGACCCATCTTGGTGACAGAAAAACGGGCCATGGTGCATGCCATGCTGTGCAAGGAACTCCTGTAGGGCACCAACCGGACAGATGTCTGCCAAAGAACACCGTAGCAGTCTTACTCCACTGCCTACGCCATGCTGATCCGTCTTAGAGGAGCGTATCCTCAACTGAGCCCAGTCTTTGGCCACATAGACATCTTCGAGTTCCAGTGCCCTACGACTAGCATCTGCCTTAGACAGCATCACAAGCTCGCTGATGCGGAGCGCTCCAAAAAAGACCACCATTGTAGCCGCATGAAACAAGGCTGCCTCATACCTATCAAAACATAGGTCCTGCCAGCCCCGTGCCAGTTGGGTAAGAACCCCTGGGGAAATTGGGTGGCGGTCGTCCGCGCTATGCCCACGCTCCTGCACCCACCCCTCCAAAACATGTCTCACACGGAAGTCAGCGGTACTGTCCACATGTCCGCCTACTTTGGCCATAAAAGCCAGCGCTGACAGCCTGGATGCTATGGTTCGAGGTGCAAGGCCCTGGGAATGCAGGTCAACCATAAATTGAAGTATATGGGCCACCGGGATCGGCCAGGTATCTGGCAGCCGGAATTGGGCACAGAACGCCCTGAAAGAATTGAATGCGTGTAGATACGCCTTACGCGTGCATGGCACTAGCGACATGCCGATCGCCCGGTTCACCTCTCCTTGCCAAAGGTCCATATCTCGTCCGGGAGTGGCGAGGGAAATTCCTCCGCATCCGGGGCCAAGGCACGGAACCGGGAGATCTGCAGGCGGGACAAAGCGTCAGCGATATCATTATTGACCCCCGGGACATGCCTGGCCCGGAACAGCACATTAAGGCGCAGGCTGCGCAATACAAACTGGCGCACCAGGTCCATTACCCTGGGTGATTTGGAAGTCTGTGAGTTGACAATGTGGACAACGGCCGCATTGTCACACCAGAAATGAACGACCGAGTTGGCCCACTCTTCACCCCATAGCATCAAGGCCCCCAGGATGGGAAAAAATTCCAGGTACGTAAGATCCCGCAGGCGCCCCGTACCTGACCAGGCCGGTGGCCACCCACCATAGGCCCACTTCCCATTGAAGTACATCCCATAACCCAGGGACCCAGAGGCATCAGACTGTATCTGGAAACGAGGGGAAGCCAGAAGGTCAGACCTCCAGAATGACACCCCATTGAACTCCCTCAGGAACTGGAGCCAGATAAGCATATCTGCCTTAATGCCCTGGGTTAGTCTGACCCTATGGTGGGGCCTGGATAAGCCTGTCATGGCGTCGCACAAGCGCCGAGCAAATGCCCTGCCCGGTGCGACCACCCTGCAAGCGAAATTGAGATGGCCATGCAACACCTGCAGTTCCCGCAGTGATGCCTTGCGTTTAGCAAGCAAGTCCGAGATAAGGGCCACTATCCTTGACACCTTATCCCCTGGTAACCTAGAAGCCTGCGCTACCGTGTCAATCTCCACCCCCAGGAAGACTAGCTGTGTAGATGAGCCCTCGGTCTTTTCGGGCACTAAAGGGACACCCAGTTCCTCCATTAGCGTCTGAAATGTCTTGAGGAGACGTGTGCACGTGTCCCAGCCCCGTTCACCCCCGAATAAAAAATCATCCAGGTAATGGGCTACAGACCGGGACCCAGACCTGCGGACAAAAGCCCACTGTAGGAAGGTGCTAAAACGCTCGAAGGCCGAGCACGATATGGAACAGCCAAAAGGCATGGCCTTATCGAAATAATATTCACCCCGGAACTTAAAACCCAGCAACTCAAAGTCACCCGGGTGAACCGGCAGGAGGCGAAAGGCAGACTTAATGTCGCACTTAGCCAACAGCGCACCCGGGCCACATGAGCGCACCATGCGCAGCGCTTGGTCAAAAGATGTATACCTGACCGAGCAAAGGTCATCAGGGATAGCATCATTGACCGATCGGCCGGCTGGGTAGGACAAGTGATGGATCAGGCGGAACTCGCCCGGTGACTTCTTGGGCACCAAGCCCAAGGGTGACACTTTAAGGTTGGGGAACGGGGGTGCAGGGAAAGGGCCAGCGACCCTGCCCGCATCAACCTCCTTAGAAATGCTGGCGGCAGCCACCTCCTCCCTCCCCTTAAGGGACAAAAGGTTGGGGGCATCTTGGGGGGACCTATCACTCTGGAAAGGATAACGGAACCCCAGTCGAAAACCCTGAAGCAGGTAAACCGCATCTGCCCCCCTCGGGTACGATACGAGCCAACGCTCCAACATGTCCACATTAATTGGGGAGGGGGTCTTTCGGTGGACCAGCTCCCTCTGCGGCAGTCTTGCCAGCTCCTTGTCCGCCCCTACCTTTGCCCTGCACCCCTCCAGGCCTGGGGCAGGCGGAGGCCGCATGGGGGCCAGCGCAAGAGGGACACTCATGCCTGTACCGGCAATTCTTCCTACTGCAGGAACCATTAGACGAGAAAGTCCAGCACAGCAGGCGGGCTGGAAACCCCTGCCCCGCCACCTGGCGGGGTGTCTGTGCTGGGGCCGCTCGCTGGACCACATGTCCACAATGGTATCTGTCCCCAGGCGCAGGGCGCGTGGGAGTCATGTACAGAAGCCACAGCTTCTGGCAGGGCTCATCCCACCTCATCTCGGGGTGCAGGGGAATCCGCATACGGAATTCCTCGTCGTAAGCCAACCACGACGGGCCCGGGAAGTCGACCATCGCCCGGTAAATGTTGTCCAAATACTGGACCATCGGAATTGCCAAATCCGGCCGGGCCCTGAGGTAGACCGCCATGTATATGAGGTACGCCGACAACCAGTTGGCCCACGTACATGGCGGCTTACGAAGACGTGCCTGTTCCTTATCCTTCTCATCCTGCCCCTCCCTCTCCTCCTTGGTGGGCTCTCTGTTAAGAAGGGAGAAGATGTCCATATACTCCCCACGCCAGATCTTCTCTTTGGTGGCCTGGGCCAAATGGTCCCCCAGGGGCAAGGAATACCCCGCTGTCGGCAATGCCGACACCAGCACAGTGGGAACCACGGGGATCTGGAAATGAGCCTGGACCAACCCGGCCACCTCTAACACATTCCCAACTGAGTAAGAGGTACCACCCAAAACGGGGCCCTGGGTGAGCGGTGAAGTCACCGGGTGGGACGTCGGCGACTGAACCGTCGCACCACCCACGCGAGGCCACAGCCACTGGAATGCCCCCCCAACGTGGGTAGGTGTGTGGGTGCACTAGATTGAACTGCATACTCACATGCAGCACCCCCGCGGGCCGCCCCCACCGGGGGTTCCGGCCCGCTGGGGGCATCGGAGCTCACGGCCGCAATTGAGCTCGTCGACGGGGCCTGACCAGCATCAGCCTGTTGAGTGGGAAGCTGCGAGGCAGTGGCCAAAGCCGGCCCACGCGCCTCGGGCAGCTCAACCCGTCCTGCCACCTGCCGCTGACCGGCAGACAATGGATCAACTTGCACCCCAAAAGGCACCCCTGGGTGGTTAACCCTCGCGAGGGATGCCTCGAGGGCCGCAACGCGGGCCAGAAGGGCCTCAACACCAACGTAGCCCCCCAAGCCAAGTGGGGGCAAAGGGCCAGCCGGCCCACTGGCTGCAGGCGCCAGACCAGGTCCCTGGACCCCGGGGCCCCTATACGGCCACGACCCCAGGCCCGGCCCCTGCAGGGCCGGGGGGGCACCCTGCCAGGGGAGGGAACCCAGCCACCCCCCATGGCTGAAACCCCCCGCAGGAAGCTGCACACCCATGGAAGAAGGCCCCGCAGAATGGGCCATGCCAGAGGCAGTGGCCACCGCTTGCGGGCCGGGGGCCGCAGCCCCAGCTGGGCCGGTACGCGGACCCCCCGCCTCGGGCCAAGGGGCAATTAACCCCATCCCACCGGTCCTGGTGGGCTCCGGCAAAGGAGGCTGCTGGGAAGGCGCAGCTGCGGTCCTCCAACCCGGCTGGCGCCTCCGCGCAGAACGAGCCGTGCTCGCAGTCGCCCTCTTCCTAGAGGGCATAGCAGCTAAGCGATGGGAAGCCGAAAAAGTCAAGAAAATCAGCAGCCAGAGGCTTCCGTAAGAAAGGCAAGAGCGACGGAGGTAAGAGGGAAAAACTTCTCCGCTCCGTCGCTTCGCAATATGGCAGCTTGGCTGCCTCGTGGCCGCCCCTTATATAAGGGTGCTGGCCATGCCCCCTAACTACCCGGATGTCTTCGTCCGGTGGGGGAGGCCCGCAAAGAGCGTGGCGGCCATTTTGGCGCCGCGCTTGCATTCTTTCAAACTGCTATGTTGGCAGGAGCTGGGACAGAGATGGGAACTCACTCCGTCATGCAGTACTCAGGTCTCAAACTGCTGATGTGCCGACCTTCCAGCTAACAAGGAAAACTTCTTAACCACTGAGCCACTGCAGTCCCCCCACATAATATGGGGGGGGAGTCCTGCTAGGATGACCAAAATTATTTCTGGGCAAAGTGTTTACCCACATCTAGTGCTTAGAACACAAGAAAACTCAGGGTAGTGGACCAGGGTATTTAAGAGACCGTGTTACCCCAAGGACATCTGTCTGTTCCTCTAGAGCAGACCATAATGGCTCCCTGATGGTCCCATCGGCTAGAGAGGCTCGCCTCTCTAGCACGAGAAGGAGGGCCTTTTCTGTGTCTGCTCCAGCTCTGGAACCTCCTGCTGACCGAGCTATGTCTCCAGGCAGAGCTTTTACCCTTCAGGAAAGATCTCAAAACCTGGCTCACTCGGCAGGTGTGGAGTGTAACCGGATTGGTAGCCACTCCACGTTGGCTTATGTGAGTGCCACTCAGACCTTCAGCTCTCTGTGTTTTAAATTTAATGTTGTGGTCTTTGGGGAGGGTATTTTATATATTTTAAATATTCTAAATGTTTTAATGGTTTTAATGGTGTTTGGGTGTTTTTTTTAATCTTATTGTTGAGTGATGTTATTGTATTTTTTAGCTGCCCTGAGTTACCCAGGCAAGAGGGTGGCAATATAAATATGATTAAATAAAATAAATAAATAAATAAATAAATAAAAGGAGACAGCTCTTTTGAGGTTTGGAAGTATCAATAACACAACAGGAAAACAAATAACAAGAAGGAGGAGATCAACCCTCATATCCTAAAATGTCATTCTAGCCTAACTGCCCATCCAAGAATGCAGACATTCCATGTGCATACTTAATTCCAGCAGTGAAATAAAATATAGTAAAGTTAAAAAGAAGTTGGGGAAATTTGAAAATGCATATCTTACATATCTGGTATATATTCTACTTGAATGTACATTCCTTATTTTACACTGTAACTATGTCAAACAAGAGATCTGCTACAAGAGTATATACAACTTGGTGAGCTCATAAAAACACTCTTCCATTGAATCTCAATAATTGGAAGGGGCAGGAAAGATCTTGGATTGCAAATGAATCTTGAAGTCTCCTCTACTGGCACCAGTTCAGTGTCTTCATTATAAATTATTGATACTTTTGATTTATCCTTTCTTGCCTTTAATTGCATCACATCTTTTTTATGTCACCATTTGAATCTTAGATTTCATGAATCTTAGATTTCACCCCATGACAACCTCTCGGCTCTTTTTTCCAATACGTGAGCAGCCTAGAAGTACATGCCCGTATTCTGTTAGTATTTTAGTATTTATCCAAGGATGATGCATGGACGTGTTGAGTATTAGTAATGGACACAAGGCATGGAATGGCAGCATGTTTCACTCTGTATTTTGATGTTTAGTTTTTAAGAAACAAATAGAACAATCACCCTAAAGAAAAACACATGAGAAAACAGATATATATGTTTGCTAGAAACCTCTGATTGGCAATATAATTTCAGATGAAAATCACCATGGCTAAACGTAAGATAATGGTTTTGGAAACAAATGGTATTGTTTGCTTGTATGCTTTATTTGTTTAAGTTAATGATGCAAGAAAGTGTTATATGTGTATTCTGTGCATCCCCATGTAACAATCAATGGAAATCTTTGCTTAATGGATTGGAGTAATCAAACTTCTTTGAATCATACAGAAAATAATAGTGTATTAAGAGAAAAGTAAAATTGATTTTTCCCTCCCAGAATAATGAACAAAATGAGAAATAGAGAAGTGTTGTAATCAACTGACTGCTTTTTAGAACATATAGCAAATAATCCAGAAGTGGATGCTTGGGACACAATTATGCATTTGTGAGCTCTTCAGTGTCAATGGGCTTCATTCTGCTTTAATGTGAATGAATGTTTGAATGAAGTATTCACACAATGATGAGTTTTGGGAATGCTGTTGGGTATTTTAAACCTGAGTGTGTCACCTAAGGCTAGATGCAGAAATCTGAGTCACTGTTGTCTTGTTTTTGCAGATACTGTAAGTGGAATTTCTGTCATCTCTTCCCAGGAAGATCTTCCAGAGGTTCTGTGATACCTGTGTGAGTCTTTGACACATCAAGACACTGTTTTCCATGTCTGAACTAGATTTTATTGCAAATCTTCATGGATAAAATATTCATCCAGAGTTTTGGGTTTCCATGTTTTTATTAATGCCATGTTTTTATTAATGGTGTACTGCAGTGGCTCAAGTCGCTAAGACGCTGACTAGGAAGCGGAAGGTCAGAAGTTCGATTCCCGAGTACTGCAGGACGGAAATGAGCTCCCGTCTTCATCCCAGCTCCTGCCAACCTAGCAGTTTGAAAGCAATAAATTGCAAGTAGATAAATAGGGACCACTTCGATGGGAAGGTAACAGTGTTCCATGCGCTCCGGTGTCTAGTCATGCCTGCCACATGACCACAGAAAAGTCTGCAGAAGTAGACAGCGCTGGCTCTTCGGCTTAGAAACAGAGATGAGCACTGCACCCTAGAGTCGGATACGACTGGCTTTTGAGCAAGGGAAACCTTTACCTTTATTAATGCCATCCCCCAATTTTAGTATTGGTAAGCATGGTGAAGAGTTCTGGAAAATTAAAAAGATTGTTTGCTTTGTTAATGTACTGGGCATTGACTGGCAAGTTAGTTTAACACCTGTTCCAAGTAAATTTATGGAAGTCACTATTCAAGGCAGAATTGACAAGCGTGTAGAAGAACAAGCCTTGCCAAAAAAGAATCAACATGGCTTATGCAAAGGTAAGTTCTGACTCACTAACCTTTCAGAGCTTGACCTTTGAAAGTGATGATAAGCCAGTGGAGAGGAGTGATCTGGCAGGCATTATTTGCTTGGCCTTCCAAAAAGCTTTTGTCAAAGTATCTTATGAAAGACTCCTGAACCAACATAGCAATCATGGGGCAGAAGAGAGAAAATGTAGCCAGGAAAAAGCACAGGAAATGGACAGTAGGAATAGCACATAAATAATGGTGCAGTGCAGAAGCCTTTATTCGATCTGATGCTTTTAGTTTGTTCATAAATGATCAGATAGAGGTGATTCTTGGGATTAATTAGATGGGCAGATTTTTTAAGTGGTTGAATGAAAGCCTCAGATTAGCATGATGGCCATTAAAGTGGAAAATGGGATTCTGGAGAATGAAGGGTAAAGTTTCACATATTGGTGCAGAAAATCCCAACAACATACACACAAAGGGATTTGAATTAAAGTTGGCTGACTAAAAATTGTCTTGAGATTGTGGTGAATGCCAGGTTTCTGGTTTACAGCTGCCTTCATTGTCCCAGTGAGCCCATGAGTAGGAGAAAATGATCAGTGTGAGTAAATGCGTGTTTCTTGTGACTGCTTACTGGGGTAATAACCAACTAAAGCCAAACTGTGTAAAACTCAACTCTGTGCTTTTCATCTGAAAAAACATGAGGCATTGAGAACGTTGCAGGTGAACTGGAATAGCACCAGGCTCAAACACTGTGACACCCACAAATACCTGGGAGTTACCCTGGATCAAACTCTCACTTTCAGGACCCACTGCCTAAATGCCAAACAGAAGGATTTTTCTAGGAACAATATTCTGAGGAAAATAACAGGCACAAGTTGGAGTGCCCAACCATGCCCATTAAGAACTTCTGTGCTAGCTTTATGTTACGCTGCAGGAGAGTATGCTAGTACAGTACATTATGGTGCAGATCAAAGTATGCAAAGCAGGTGGATGTGGCCCTAAATGAAACAGCAAGACTGTTCACAGGATATTTAAAACCAACCCCCAGAAAAGTACATTACTTAGCCGACATACCTCCACCAACATTTTGCTGAGAAAGTGCTGCTCAGAAAGAGTGGGTCAAAGCAAGATCCTCGGAAACACACCAGCTATTTGATCACCAACCACCAAAACAGAGACTGAAATTCCAGATATGACTCATCTCTGATGAAGATTTCCGAAATATCTATCTACCGGAGGGATATCACGATGTTGTTTATTAATTATGCCATTGGGATTTACAGTGCTTCTATGATTTTTTTTATATTTTACTCTTTGATACCTATCTTGATATTACCTTTATGAAGACTCTTGACCACATGAACTATTAATTTTGCACGCAAGTTCAGAACCTTGTCCTTAGTTTATGGACATTCTCCTTAAGACTACACCAGTCTCATTACAAGTGGTTGCTTTAAGGATTACCTTGCTCTGCTAATTGCTTATGATTTCTAAGGACGCTCCGACTGTTTTTGGATTAAATTGTTTTTCACCGTTACTCGCCCAGTGCCATCTTTTGAGGTTTTTTTGTTGCCAGTGACTTTGGGTGGTTTCTTATTCCATGTTTATCTCCCGCCAAGCCATTGTTTTCTAGTGACTGGAAGGACAACAAGGGTTGGAGGAGTACTGCACGGAATTGCTTGGGTGATTCTTTTGCTGGAATCTACTGGACTCAGGACCATTCAACCAAAGGACTGAAAGCTGGAACTCTTGCCAGCTATACCAGCCATGGAGGAGGAGACTGGAACCCTCCACCAGCTAACTGTATGCGAAACATACTCTGGGACTCCAAGGAGGATCCGTAAGCACAAACCTTTTTGATGAGGTGTGTGTGTGAGTGTATCGGTGCATAGATGCACGACTTGTATGCTTCTTATCTAGTGACTGCATACTTGCCAAGAACAGAGCTCTATCAGAGCAGGCTCTGCTTCATAAACAAACTCTTGTTTCTCTCCCACTGACATTGATGGACTTTCTTGCCGAGGTCAGCTGTTAAGACTTACTGTTTATGTTTTTTTGCACAAGAGAAGTATCTGCTGTTTTCTGTTATCAATCACAAGTCGTTTGGGTATATGCTGAAGTAAAGCTTTTTTCCCCTTTTCTTTTGGACTTGTGTATTACTGACCATTCTGTGTGTGGAAAAGTCTAATGGCCACCTTTCACTGATGTCTAGCTAGCTGCTACACTCTGCTGTAAACCCACACACTGACTCCACCCAAATACATATTCTTGGCAGTATTCAGCAGAACAGTAAATGAGCTGGATTCTGTATCTCTCCACTTTCACACAATGTGTTGTTGTCCACCAGCAGCCCCCACTTGAGCATGTTGGTCTTACATTTAGGGACTCCAACCCTCAACCTATTCAGGATCCTCCAAGTGAAGTGTTGTATCGATACAATAAGTAAATAAACAATAAAAATACTTACAATAGATAAACAAATGTTGGTCACCATGGAAATGAGATGTCTGAGGAAGGCTGCTGGAGCAACTAGAAGGGATAAAATCAGGAATGAGCTTCAAAGGGAAAGAATTGGAATAGATCTAATTTTAAACTGTACAGAGACATCAAATAATGTGATTTGCTCATTTGGAGAGAATGTTTTGGAATTCCATACTGTACAAGACATATGTTAAAAAATGAGAAGGACAAAGATCATGAGGCAGACCCAGAGGAAGGTGGAGAGAGAACATCAGAGATATATTAAAAGAATATGAAATAACTCCAGTGGAGGCCATTAGAAATGCCAGAGCAAGAAACTAGTATCTTCCTCAACACTTGAAGGGGTAAAAGAGAAAGCAAAGAAGAAGAAAAAGAGAATAAATAAATGAACAAATAAATGATTAGACATGGATGGTGCTATATTTGTCTTCCTGTCAGAGAAAGTAACATCTTACTTCCTTCTTAAGTTGGTTTTTAACTTCTAAATGACTTTGTAGATTGTCTTTTTAGAAAATACAGCATATGCTACAGTATGAATATTTTCCTGCAATTTTAAATTTGATATAGCTTCTTAAAATAATGATGTTTTTAACATTCCTTTGGTTTAAGCCTATTTTTTAATGATAATGTCTTATTTTTTTGTGACGTTTTACACATATTTTAAATTATTGTATACTACCTTGTGCTCATTTATTGGAAAAGAAGGTGGAATCTAAAGATTTTGTTGGTCTGGTCAGCAATACTGCCCAGAAATATTTGGAGAGCAAATTGTAACCCAAAATTTACTGACAGAGCCAGGAGGGGTGTGAGCAGGGAAGTCACTCAAGCATTTTGGTGTGGTGTGGGCTCAGTAATTACTCAGCTAGACATTGAAGTAGAAAGTATGATCTTTCCAGACAGAATGGATGTACTTAGCTAATTCTGGTTACAATATTTTCCAGTCTGTCTGGCCAGAATCCCACTAAGGTAATGGAGTAGACCTTACAGCCAGTGACTCAACGCCGAGTGTTGGGAGGTGGTGAATAATCTGACTTCCTTAAGGGTCCAACAGCTACACGCAGATGAGCCCCTTTAGGTGGGGTGATGGTCCCCTCAATGGAGGAAATGCCACTGGAAACCATCATTTTGGGCCCAACGGTAAAATGAGCAGAGGAGGAACTCTGATTTCCAATGGTCATGGAGGCAGAAGAGGCCATGCCAGATGGAGTGGCTGAGAAGGTGCACCTTGATAATATCATCAAGGGTGCAGCAGTCCATTGCAGTCCTGGTGTTAAATCCTTCATGACTCATTTCATATGTGCCACAGGAGATAGCTCCATGTTCATAGTATGTGGGTCACTTCATGGCAAGCTGGGATCCACCTTAAGCAAATTCACCGTAGTGGAATTTTTCCTGCTTCAGGAAAAAAATGCATTCTTAAATATGCAGCCGACAATGATTTTCCTTTATGACCTGCAGTGGGGCCTTAATGCCAAATTTTGTGGCATGGTGGGGGCCTTGGGGAATAATTAGGTTAGCCCCCTGCCATAGCAAGCAGTGTGGATGTTTAATAACAGTGAGTTCCCATAAAAATTGGGATGTTAATTGTACCCAAAGCCCTGATCACATGGATCCTGAGATTTCATGACTAGGCTGTGAGGTACAGGGATATGACCCAATGGCCTTACACATTTGGGGTCCCAAGATTTGCCAGGTGGTTGCTAGACCCCCAAAATTTTAGCTGGATGGAAATGTGTTTTCACTCGATAATGCTGGGAGGTACAGTGGGGACTTGCCTTAAGGGCAAGAACAGGGATAGGTAGTATCCCCTGGTTCTGAGCTCAGTTATCTGCACTAGTTCAGGCCACACTGTAGAATTGGGTGGTTTAATAAGTTAAATAGCTAATATTGTTGTGGACCTAGTTGAAGCTCCAACAATTGTATCTGTCTCATTATTCTGGGGGTAGGGACAATGGAAACTTTACATATTGTTCAGTCATATATTTACTTTATATTAATACACACCTGCATTACACATGCAGCAAATAAAAATATGATCAAGAACTATCTCTACTGCATCTAGCTGTGCACTCAAATTCGTTCATATTCAAGTCTGGTTTCAAATACTTGATGTTTAGATAAGATTAATGATGACTTAGGAAAGAGACTCTCAGAAGCTGAAGAAAAGTACATTGTCTAGGAGATAAAAAGTTAAGGTTTTTCTCTTACTCTTTTGTTCTTGTGATTAGTTCTGAAAAGTAATTTTATGGGATGTCTGTCATCTGTTTTATTCATTTTGTGTTTCTTTCTGCCCTCTGAATCATCTTCACAGACTTCATTTGTCTAACACGTAGCCTTCAGAAATGTAAATCATCCAAGAAGTGCATGGATTTCAGGAGAGTAAATCGCACAAATAGAACATTTCTTCCCTTATCATAAATTAACTGTCATACATAGCAACATGTTTCTGAATCCATTAGCATTGACAGGGCTGGAATGGGAGTCATGTCCAAAAGACAAGAAATTTAGAAAAAGCAAACAAGTAAAATATGCTAGGCAAAGCAGTTGACAACTACTTCCCCTGATACTTGTGCTATTTTATCTCAGTCCCTGGCAGTATAGCTATGGATTTGACATTTGATTTCCTTCTCTGACTTGGTAGAGAAGATGTAGCCTGTGTAGTTTTGGGCAAACTTCACAATCTCAGAGCCTCTCAGAAGGATGAAATGCTAAGCTACTTCTGATCTAGAAAACTCTGGAAAGTGTCATAATAAATTTGAACTGACTTGAGAGCATGTTGTTCTTGTTGGTTTTGCATATTCTTGTCTACTTTCTTATTACAAGAAAATTCAACAAAAGTCTTCCAATATGACTATAGTGACTTAGTGGTTAGATGTTGAACTTAACAACCAGAAGATCAAGCAGATCAGCAGTTTGAGAATGGCCTCTCACAGGGCAGTGGGCTAGCCCCCACACTGTTTAACATTTATACTAATGATCAAGCATTGCCAGAAGCCACTAGGAGCTATCTTTACACCTACAACTTGGCAATTGCCACACAGTGCTCAACCTTTGAGGCTGTTGAGAAAAAACTGACTGAAGCTTAGAATTTAATGGCTATATATTATAGGGATAACCAACTGAAGAGAACTTAAAACCTGGCTGGCAGGACAGGTGTTGGGCACTGATGGAGGAGTGACCCCCGCCTGCTGGCTTGTATAATCATCCCTCTTTTTATAGATGGGGTGGGTGGGATTTTAATGGGGATGGTTATAATGATTTTATCATGGATGCTATTATGGTTTTTTTTTTAACCTGTGAGCCGCCCATGCAAACAAATAAACAAATAAATAAATAAATTTCCTAATGTTTTCTTGCCAGGGGCTAGTTCCCACCACCGTGCTCAGCTGTGGGGCCTGAGGCGTGGCTGCACCCACTACTTACATTTTCATTGTCATCATAGTAATCAGCGGTGGCAGGAATCACAATTTTAGCAGATTCTTGGACAGGCTCTGCTACTTCCCAGGGCAGTGGGAGGCTTTTCAGAGCACGTTCACTCCAGTTTGGTATTTTTCCGTCGCTTCTCGGCTGCACTTTGACAACTAGAGCACAACAGTGGCCAACTTCCTAGTTCCGCGCTGGGATCCCAGGCGTGACATAAGCTCCACCTGGAACTGGAAGTTGCCCACGGTCATGCTCCAGCTGCTGAAGTAAAGCCGAGAAGTGACAGAAAAAATCTCAAACCAGAACAAACATGCTATGAAAAGCCTCCTGCCACCCTGGGAAGCAGTGGAGCCTGTCCAAACCCCCCCCCCACCACCACCACCAAAAAAGTCACAATTTCCGCTGCCACAGCGGTAAGTGACGTATCACAACTTCCAGTGGTGGGGGTTGGTCCAGAGGTGCCCGGGTGGCCACCATGGACTGAATTAATTATATGCATGGGCTGGATTAGGCCAGCAGGCAGGGATTGGAAACCCCTGACTTAAACCATTCCCTTTACTAATCAGCACTTTAAACAATAACAACCAGTTTAAAAGCAGCTTAAGTAGAAAAATGCATTTTACTTATAGTTCTGTTGTTCAGATACAATTACAAGGATAAAAAGCATATCAGAGAGAGAGAGAGAAAAGACAAAAATACCCCTTTGTAGCACATTAAAGACTAACTGCTGTATTTGAGCTACCACAACAATTTTGTCTGTTCTTTTGTTTACTCTTTGATATGCTAACACAGACTAAGATGGTTACCACTTCAAAAATCTCAGTGATTTTAAAAAAGAAAAATTTAATCTCTATGCGCAGTTGAAGATAGAAGAGGAAAATTCATACTACCTATTTCCCTGGATACAATTAATGAAAAAGAAAAAAAAGTATAATGGATGATGAAAAAAGGAAGAGGTAGCGCCTTATTTCATGGGCTTGCTTCAAGAGCTAGAGGTGGGGGAAAGTATTTTCCTAATTTGTTAGTGGCAAAAAGACAATCATGTCAGCCCACAACAAGGATTCTTCTTTTGTGCAGTATATTATTGTGCAATTGGTTTTCACCTAATAAATATTAAAATAGAATTATATAAATTATAATATTAAGTTACAATGAAAACACTTTAAAACAGCTCTGTTTAAATACTAGTGATCAGTTACACTGAATTATAATTAAACAATTGAAATCTCTTCTTTATCATGCCATCATTCACCAAGGACATCCTTGGAATCTGTCTTGTGGTGGCATTTGTCTTGCAGAATTCATTGCTTTGTGATTTATGCTGAGAAAATGCCCTCTAATCCTTCTGGTGATGTGTGAAATCTTTTATTTCTGTTTGTATACCACCCAGAGTGGCTTTCCTGTTAGATGGTAGTATATAAATGGAATGAGTGAGTGAATGAATGAATGCCCCTATGTTGATATTTAGACGAGAAGCCTGCGAATGAAAAGTTCATTTCACATAGTTATGTGAAAACTGAGCAGCTGGACACATAGATTTTTCCAGTATATATTTTCACATCTTTTCTAGGGGAGTATATCTGTTGCATGTTATAACTAACTTTGTACTTCTTGTGTCTCAAATATAAAAGAAGCTTTTGTGATTTCATTATAATGAACAATAAAATTTAAGAAATATTTCAGTATCTGGAAACGCAAACAACTCACTTATTAGAATGAAAATACAGTAATAGCATAAACTGTATATTTGGATATCTCCTTCAGAATTTGTCAAGAAAGTATTTCATGCTTAGAGATCTTCATTCCAGGGAATGGTGAAAATGAGAGAGGATTTGCTGTTCGCTTTATCCAGTGAGGATTACTGCTCAAATTAATGCAGTGCTTCAGGAACATCAGATTAAAAACTGACAACTCAAAAATTTTGATTTCCTGCTTGTGGGGGCTGGGGAGAGAAAATGATGTTGTGGATTTGACTTGTGAGTATTCTGATCAGAATTTTAAAAACAAAACTGAAATTAGAAGATAAACCTTGACTGTTTTTCAAAAGGTAGTGAAGTATGACAGTGGGGGACTGTGGTGGCTTAGTGGTTATGATACTGAACTTGACAACTGGAAGGTTGTAAGCTTAGCAGTTCAAGACCCACATGATGCAAGACCCAGATCCTGCCTATCTAGCAGTTCAAAAGCAAGAAATTGCTTGTAGAAAGCAAGAAATTGCTAGCTTAGCATTCTGTGCACTCCGGTGTCTAATCATGTCTGCCACATGATCACAGAAAAGTCTGCAGATGCAGACACCACTGGCTCTTTGGCTATAAACAGAGATGAGCACTGAACCCTAGAGTCTGATACAACTGGCTTTTGAGTAAGGACAACCTTTACCCTTTAAAGTATAACAGCATATAACACACAAAAAAGATAAAATTGTTTCTCTTGTTACTCAATGCAAATATAAAATGCTTCTTGGCTCATCATTATATTTCATCTTATGCAGATGGCCTGATAATCTTCCAGTGACATTCTGACAAGAGATACTTTTGACCTGATATTTTCTAGAGACCTTGGAGACTATGATCTGAAGATAATAGATGTTGTTCCTACCACCTTACCATGGTTAGCTCATGTCCTGCTGAAGTTTAAAATTATGACATCAACTCTCCCCTATGTTGTGCTAGGACCAATTTAAATGGTCGCCCACAAAGGCTGCTGGGTCTGATTGGTTTCTGAGCAGCCTTGGGTGGATTTCTAGCTGATGTGGCCAGCATTCCTGTCAATGCTCAGATTGGCAGGTGGTTTGTTTATTGTATGATGAACTTCAGTTGTCTACATTAATGTTGATCTATACAGTAAGCATAAATTGCCCATCTCAAGTTCCTAGCTAGAGTTCCACATCCAGGTTTGAAAGCCTTAGAAGGGCTTCATCTGTGGTACTATACAAGTCCTCCAATTTGCCTCCAAACACATGTAAAGGACACCTAAATATAATGTGGTCCATGGTTTGGTCTTCTTCTACACAGTCACATTGGGGAGAAGACTTCCATCCCCATGTGAACAGAGAGGCTTCACATCTATCACAGACAGTCCTCACTGTCCTCCACTGCTGTCTTGGAAGGGAAAATCCAGCTGGCGATTTGCAGGGATTCTAGATTATGTGATGATGGGAAATCAGAGATAGATGTTGGCAGAGTTCCATCCAGGCATCTGAGATATTAAAATGGTTATGCCAGGTAGTATGTGGAGGCAACCCAGAAGGTTGACACGATCACACCCAAATGCATGATCCACTGTGGAGCTCAACTGTCCTTGTGGCTCAGTAGAAATACAAAGAGGAAGTACAAGTGATGAAGCAGCGAAGGAGAAGGCTAGAGAAGAGGCAGAGACAAACTTCCTAAGATGAGAACTCGAGTCTAGTGAAACAAGGGACCATGATATAACTATGCCATGTAAAGAGGGCAAAGAATATCTACAATACCCAATGAATTCAAGAGGCTTCAAATCAACAGGCGGAACTGTGTAAAATAGTCCACAGTTGGTTAATAAAGGGTTCACTTCTGACAGTAAAGAAAGCTGACATGAAAATAAATTGATTCATTTGAAATGCTGTGTTGGAGGAAAGCTTTGCAGACACCCTGGACTAGCAAAAGGACAAACAAGGGGGTACTAGAACAAGTGAAACCTGAACTTTCCCTGGAAGCAAAAATGATGAAGCTGAGGCTGTCCTTCTTTGGGCACATCATGAGAAGGCAGAATTATCTGGAGAGAGAAAAAACAATAATGCTGGGAAAGATGAGAAACAGCAGGAGGCAAAGGTGGACCAAAAGCAAAGCTAACTATAACTTGCACAGGTTGAGCAGGGCTGTTGAGGACAGAACATTCTGGAGATCTTTCATTCATAGGGTCACCATAAATCAGAGATGACTTGACAGAATATAATTAACAACAACATATTAGCCTTGAAGTTGGTTTGCAATGAATTACATGAAGTGGGTGTTGCTCTCTGAAACTGTTCTATAAATGATCAAGAAAATGCAAAGAGAAATTCAGTAATTGATCTGAAATTAAGGCTTGCTTCCTTCTCCTCAAAATATTTTACTGTATGGTTACTAAATTATTCAACACATTAGTAATGTACTTATTTATCTGGCAAATTATGTGCTTTCATGTTTTTTTTATGTTGGGATTTCATGAATGTCTTTATTCACATTGCTATGTATTTATTAGTTATGTAACAGCTGCTTGAAGAATTAAATTATGAAGTGGAAAGGGAAGTATAAGATCATGTTCTATCTTAATATTTGAAACATACCACTTGGGACTTTGTCTCACTGTCAGGTTAGTGTCCCAACACTTCAGCCTTAACTCTCAAATGGAGCCTGTTGACATGTGAAACATAAGCAGGGCTCGGCATCAGCCAGTCCACCCCGGTCCGAGCGGACCAGTAGTAGACCTGGTTGGCCACGCCCCCTCCCCACCCCATCCCGCTCACCTCTTCTTGGGAGAGTGGGCAACCTGACGGCATAGGCTTTGGCTCTGTCTTCCTTCTCCTCCTCCAGAGCGGCTGCTGCTGTCTCCTTAATAGGCTGCAGGTGCCGCTCGGGTGGTGGTGGAGGTGGCGGCGTGTGCGCGCCTGGCCCTGGGGAAAGGGGAGGGAGAGCTGACATTGCACCACCCAGAGCAGCTTGCCTGCCCCGCCACCGCAGCTCCTTGCCTCCTTCTAGCAGCAGCAGCAGCAGCACAACTTTCGCAATGCCTGGACCTAGTCCTGCAGGAAGAGAACTTCCTGCAGGATGTCTTTCTGTGCATTGTGAGAGGTGTCCAGGCAGCATGGAGCAAGCAGGGCAACTCTTGCAATGCCCAGAGTCAGACAGACAATCTGCAGGAAGTTCTCTTCCTGCAGGACTAAGTCCAGGCATCGCGAAAGAAGAAGAAGAAGAAGCAGCAGCAGCAGCAGCAGCAGCAGCAGCAGCAGCAGCAGCAGCAGCAGCAGCAGCAGCAGCAGCAGCAGCAGCAGCAGCAGCAGCAGCAGCAGCAGCAGCAGCAGCAGCAGCAGCAGCAGCAGCAGCAGCAGCAGCAGCAGCAGCAGCAGCAGCAGCAGCAGCAGCAGCAGCAGCAGCAGCAGCAGCAGCAGCAGCAGCAGCAGCAGCAGCAGCAGCAGCAGCAGCAGCAGCAGCAGCAGCAGCAGCAGCAGCAGCAGCAGCAGCAGCAGCAGCAGCAGCAGCAGCAGCAGCAGCAGCAGCAGCAGCAGCAGCAGCAGCAGCAGCAGCAGCAGCAGCAGCAGCAGCAGCAGCAGCAGCAGCAGCAGCAGCAGCAGCAGCAGCAGCAGCAGCAGCAGCAGCAGCAGCAGCAGCAGCAGCAGCAGCAGCAGCAGCAGCAGCAGCAGCAGCAGCAGCAGCAGCAGCAGCAGCAGCAGCAGCAGCAGCAGCAGCAGCAGCAGCAGCAGCAGCAGCAGCAGCAGCAGCAGCAGCAGCAGCAGCAGCAGCAGCAGCAGCAGCAGCAGCAGCAGCAGCAGCAGCAGCAGCAGCAGCAGCAGCAGCAGCAGCAGCAGCAGCAGCAGCAGCAGCAGCAGCAGCAGCAGCAGCAGCAGCAGCAGCAGCAGCAGCAGCAGCAGCAGCAGCAGCAGCAGCAGCAGCAGCAGCAGCAGCAGCAGCAGCAGCAGCAGCAGCAGCAGCAGCAGCAGCAGCAGCAGCAGCAGCAGCAGCAGCAGCAGCAGCAGCAGCAGCAGCAGCAGCAGCAGCAGCAGCAGCAGCAGCAGCAGCAGCAGCAGCAGCAGCAGCAGCAGCAGCAGCAGCAGCAGCAGCAGCAGCAGCAGCAGCAGCAGCAGCAGCAGCAGCAGCAGCAGCAGCAGCAGCAGCAGCAGCAGCAGCAGCAGCAGCAGCAGCAGCAGCAGCAGCAGCAGCAGCAGCAGCAGCAGCAGCAGCAGCAGCAGCAGCAGCAGCAGCAGCAGCAGCAGCAGCAGCAGCAGCAGCAGCAGCAGCAGCAGCAGCAGCAGCAGCAGCAGCAGCAGCAGCAGCAGCAGCAGCAGCAGCAGCAGCAGCAGCAGCAGCAGCAGCAGCAGCAGCAGCAGCAGCAGCAGCAGCAGCAGCAGCAGCAGCAGCAGCAGCAGCAGCAGCAGCAGCAGCAGCAGCAGCAGCTCTTCCCCAAGTTCCCCGGCAGTAGAATGCCCAGGCAGCACAACTCTCACGATGCCCAAACAGGAAGTCCTGCCATCGTAAGAGTTGTGCTATTGCTAGAAGAAGCAATGGTGGGGGCGGGTGAGCAGCTCCAGGAGGCACAATGTGAGCTCTCCTCCCCTTCCCCCATCCTCACACACCACTGCCTCCACCACTGCACAAACGGCACCAGCAGCCTCTTAAGGAGGCACCAGCAGCAAGAGGAGGAAGAGGAAGAGCCACTCTCCCGAGAGGAGGTGGGCGGGGTGGAGTGGGGAGGCAGCGGCAGCCACTGGAGGAGGACGAAGAAGAGGAGATGATCACGATGACAATGTGGCCGTGAGTCTCCACCTCTGTGTGTGTGTGTGTGTGTGTGTGTGTGTGCATGTGTGTGTGTGTGTGTGTGTGTGTGTTTGGGGGGTGGTGTAAATGGGGGGGGGAGGTGGACAGGGTCTGGACAAGGGATTTCTAGGCATGACTAGACACCTGAGCACCTGGCGTCTGCTCCAACTACTGCCAAATTCCAACCTAGCAGTTTGAAAGCAAGAAATTGCAAGTTGATAAAGAGGGACCACTTTGGTGTGAAGTTAAACAACATTCCGTGCATCTCTGGTGTCTAGTCATGCCTGCCACATGTCCACGGAAATGTCTGCAGATGCAGACAGTGTTGCCTCTTTGGCTATATACGGAGATGAGCACTGAATTTAATTTAATTTAATTTTTAAACCCTAGAATCACATACAATTGGCTTTTGAGTAAGGGCAACCTTTACCTTTACCTTACCCAACATGCTTGGTAATATTTTAGTGACTTTGGAAGGATGGAAGGCTGAGTTGACCTAGAATCCTGGTCAGGATTGAACTCACAACCTTTGGATTGAAGCAGTAAATGTTTCCCTTGCTCGAAAGCCAGTCGTATCCCACGCTAGGGTTCAGGTTGCTCATCTCTGTTTCAAAGCCAAAGAGCCAGTGCTGTCTGCTTCTGCAGACATTTCTGTGGTCATGTGGCAGGCATGACTAGACACTGGAGTACACAGAATGCTGTTACCTTCCCACCGAAGTGGTCCCTATTTATCTACTTGCAATTTCTTGCTTTCGAACTGCTAGGTTGGCAGGAGCTGGGACAAAGACAGGAGCTTGCCTCATCCTGCACTATTCGAGTATTGAACTGCTGACTTGCCACCTTCCAGTCAGAGCCTTAGCCACTTGAGCCACTGCAGCTCAGTGGTTAAGAAGCTTGCCTTTTTAGCTGGAAGGCTGACATGATGGTTTGAGCTTCCAGCTGGAAGGCTGACATGATGGTTTGAGCTTCCGTCTCTGTCCCAGCTCCTGGCAACCGCAAGTAGATAAATAGGGACCACTTCGGTGGGAAAGGTAACAACATTCTGGTGTCTGCCTGCCACATGTCCACAGAAACATCTACAAACAGACAGTGCTGACTCTTTGGCTATAAACAGATGAGCACTGAACCCTAGAGTCAGATACGACTGGCAGCTTTGGATATAACAATAGATAAAGTAAAGGTTGCCCTTGCTCAAAAGTCAGTTGCATCTGACTCGAGGGCGCAGTGCTCATCTCCATTTACAGCCAAAGAGCCAGTGCTGTCTGTGTTTGCAGAGGTTTTCATGGGCTGTGTAGCAGGCATGACTAGATTGGCCACCCAGTCACATGCCCACAGATTAGGCCACACCCACCAATTAAGCCACACCCACCAACTAGACCACACCCCCATCGATTAGGACACACCCATTGATTAAGCCATGCCCATCGATTAGGCAGCGCCCACAGTGTGGTAGTAAATTTTTTTGGTGCCCATCATGGACCATAAGGGCTGAAAACAAATCCATACATTGTTCCAACAGCAGACCTCCCTCTCCACATGAGATAATTGTGTTGTTTGTGTGGAACTAAGATTAATCTTAGCACTTTGAAGTGAAAAATCATCTGGTGCTCATTCATCTTTTAATAAATATTTTGGGCCTTTTTTTGGACATAAGGAAAAGTTAAATGCCATTCATGGTAGATTAGCTCTTTCTTCAGATATTTCATACTTTACTCCACTATTTTTCATTAGAAAATTGAATCAATCATGTTTTGAAATTTCCTCAAAATTCCTGGTCTACCCATACTTCATAACTTTCTTATGACACTGACCAAGATGAGAGGCAGGTGTGTCCCCCTCCCACTCTGAGCCTTGCCTCGCTCGGAGGGGTTGAAAAGGTGCACCCGAAGCTGTTGCTACTGCTGCTGCTGCTGGGATTCCCCACCTCCCCCAGAGTCCTTGACACTGACTGGGACGAGAGGCAGGTGTGTGTCCCTCCCTCTCCAAGCCTTGCTTCACTCAAAAGGCTTGACAGATTGCACCTGAAGCTGTTGCTGCTGCTGCTACTGGGATTCCTCGCCTCCCCCAGAGTCCTTGACAACAACCGGGATGAGAGGCAGTTGTGCACCCCTCCCTCTCCAAGCCTTGCCTTGCTCAGAGGGCTTGAAAAGGCACACCTGCCTCATGTGACCACAGGGATCTTGTTTGTGACTGTTTTCTTGTGAACCTTGCCATATGTGGTGTTATCCTGATAGATTTTTTTTTTGTATTTTTGCTATGTTTGTTGAATGTTTTGTTGTCTGATTTATATATTGTATATTGTATTTAATCTGTAAACCGCTTTGGGTCACCCATTGGGTTGAGGAAAGTGGGGTATAAACAAAAGTATTGTTGTTGTTGTTGTTGTTGTTGTTCCCTCTCTCCCTCTCTTTAGTCCAGTAGTGGCCAACCTTAGCACTCCAGGTGTTATTCGACTTCAATTCCCAGAAGCCCTGATCAGCAGTTGTGCTGATTTGGGCTTCTGGTAATTCAAGTCCAAGAACACCTGGGGAGCCAAGTTTTAGGAACCCTGCTCTAATTGTATCAGATGGTGAACCCTCATTGAGCCACTGCATATAGCCATTGATGATGAACCTTGGTACTCCAGGTGTTATTGGACTTCAATTCCCAGAAGCCCAAGTCTCTGTGAATCCACACAAATGGGTTTACTATCTATCAAAATAGAGACAGAAATGAATTATCGGTATACAGTAAAAAACCTTACTTATGAAAAAAAAAGTCCATTCCGTAGGCTTTAGCTTAAATCTACCTTTTTGTAACTTGAAACAAACCCATAGGAAAAATGAAATTTTTATGTAAATCAAAGCAACCCCATAGGGAAATTAATTTTTACGTAACTCAAAGCAAACCCATAAGGAAAAGAATCTTTATGTAACTCGAAGCAAACCCACAGGAAATCATGTAAATCGGGACATGGTTTTAGCATAAAATCATTATGTAAGTTGAATTTTATGTAACTCAAGGCATTTGTAAGTCGGGGTTTTACTGTATCTCGTAGCAATGCTTAGAAGATCTCTAAAGGAAATGGAAAAGTTTCTCTTGCTCAAAAGCCAGTCGTATCCGACTCTAGGGTTGAGTGCTCACACAGGTATTTTTGACTTCAATAACACTGTCATCTTCATCTTTGTCTTTTTTGTCTTCTTCTATAGGGTATTGAGGGAAATACAATACAAGGTTACTTGTTCTGGCACTTCTAGCATCCTCTACCAATGTTATTTGGTGCTCTTGTAATATTTCTTTGATGTTATCTCTCCAACTTCCTCTGGGTCTTCCTCATGGTCTTCGTCCTTGTCCTCTTTCCACATATGCCTTGTATGGTATGGAGTTCCAAAACATTCTTTCCAAATCGACAGACCACTTTATTTGTTGTCTCTGTATGTGGTTTAAGATTGGCTTTTCAATAATGTAATATATTTATTTATTTCTGCACATTTATATCCCACCCTCCTGGTGGGTACACCACTCAGGATGGCTAACAACATAATAAAAATTACAATAAAAACAATTAAGCAACAATAGTTAAAACAGATCTAACAGCCCCAGTTAAAACCAACATTGAAAACACAAACAGATCATCATTAACAAACAACCCACCCCCACCCTACCCCCATTAAAAAAGAATAACCAAGCCAGGTTTAGCCCCTCACATAGGCTAAATCAGCCACCAGGCTTGACTGGTAGAGTCAAGCGTGCCCCAAACCTGCTGGAAGAGCCATGTCTTCAGCATCTTTCTAAAGGGGAGTAGTTCTGTCTGGAGCCGCAACTCAGGTGGTAAGAGGTTCCACAGGGCTGGGGCAGACACGGAAAAGGTTCTTTTCCTGGTCCCAGTAAGATGTACCTCTTTCACTGATGGGACCACCAGTGAGCCTCTCCTGTCTGCCCTAGTAGGATGGACCTTGTGGCGAAGCGATCTCTTAAGTAGCCTGGTCCAATGCCATAAAGGGCTTTAAAGGTCAAAACCAGCACCTTGAATTACACCCGGAGGCACACCAGTGCAGCGAAGTGGTGAGGCTCGAGCATGATGCCCACACCCAATCACAACCCGGGCAGCCACATTCTGGACCAGCTGAAGCCTCTGAATGGTCACCAAGGGCAGCCCCATGTAGAGCACATTACAGTAATCCAATCTGGAGGTGACCAGAGCATGAGTGACCATGAGCAAGGAGTCCCAGTCCAGGAGCGGGTGCAATTGGTAAATAACACGAAGCTTTGCAAAGGCCCTCCTAGCCATGGCTACCACCTGCTCTTCGAGCAGTAGCTGCAAGTCCAGGAGGACCCCCAGATTGTGCACTGGATCTGACTGTGGCAAAGATGTTCTAGCCACAACCAAAGATGGTAACTCCCAGGATAACATGGGACCCCGCACCCAAAGCCACTCAGTCTTGCCAGGATTCAGCTGAAGCCCGTTGTCCCCCATCCAGACCCAAACAGCCTCCAGACACCTGGTCAGGACTTCGGCTGCATCACTCAGGTCCCCACGAGCTGAGATGTACAGCTGGGTATCATCTGCATACTGATGATATCTCACCCCGTGGGAACGGATGATCTTACCCAGCGGTTTCATGTAGATATTAAACAATAGAGGTGAGAGTACCGAGCCCTTAGGCACCCCACATGGAAGCAACCTAGAGCTGGACAACCCACTCTCTAAAGACACCAACTGATTCCGACCCATCAGAAATGAGGAAAACCAGGACAACACAGTGCCCTGGGCCCCCACTCCTCGGAGCCTGCCCAGAAGGATACCGTGGTTGACGGTATCGAAAGCCACTGAGAGGTCAAGAAGTGCAAGGACCGAGGGGTTGCCATGATCCCGCTCCCGCCAAAGATCATCCCAGATTGCGACCAATGCCATCTTGGTACCATAACCGGGCCTGAATCCTGATTGAAACAGGTCCAGATAATCCGTATCATCCAGAACCCCCTGGAGCTGCCAAGCCACTGCTTTTTCTAACACCTTCCCCACAAAGGGAAGGTTGGAGATAGGTCTGAAATTAGAAATAACAGTAGGGTTGAGCAATGGCCTTTTCAGGAGAGGGCGAACCAGTGCATGTTTAAAAACTGCTGGAACCACCCCCTCCCGCAAGGAAGCACCGACCCAACTGCCCGTTGTTGCCTTGGCAGCTATAACTAGCCAGGCCGGGCAGTGATCAAGTAAGCAATTGGTATCACACACAGCTCCGAGGAGCCTGTCTACTTCTTCAGGGGCAATAGGATCAAACCGATCCCAGATAACACAGCTAGACTCCGCTCCAGCCCCTCCCCCCAGGTGATCAATTTCCACATCAGGATTAAATCCCGAGTGGATGTGAGCAACTTTCTCTGCAAGATGGTCTGCAAAATCATCAACTGATCCCTGCCACCCAGGACTAGGCCCCTCCTTACCCAGAAGGATAAGGGTATATACCCAGAAGGGTATATATATTGAGTTTGTTTGTGGGAGTCCTTTGAGAAGTAGCTAGAAACATACAGCTGAGCAAAAGGAGATTGTGTAAATACTAGAGCCTCATTTGGGGGAGAATTCCACCAGAGAAGCTGAAGATGATGGAAGAGGGACACCTCTAAATAGATCCTCTACAAAAAGACATGGAATGGGGGTCGTGGAAATGGGAGTTTCTCTAATCAAATCAGGGGCAAACTTAAGCAAGATAAAGACCAGTGTGTACCTTTGTCACTGGAAAATAAACATCTCCAGTGTGGATGAAAGTATCACTCAGGTGTGAAATAAAATATATTACAAAACAGAGACAAAGCTTTTCGATGAGAAACAGACCATTCCATATTTTCCTGTGTAGACATGCTCTGAGTCTCCATTTGTTTACAGTAGTTTTCTTCCAGGACAAATGGTAATTCCCAATCCATGACTCTCACTGTATGTTGTGAGGGGAGGAACCCAATTATGAGCATTTGGGCTTTCAAACCCTGCTTTAAGGTTATTTGGTTGAGCCACGGTGGAGTGGGAGCTTCGGAGCTATGGAATGGGGCCTTGGGCCACACAGGGGCTGGTGGCAGGGGCCTTGGTGTGGCAGAGTCTCATGCCCCCTTTACACACTGTCGCTGTGAACGTGGCCACTGGGGCGTGGGGCCAGACATCAGCCCCTGCCCAGCCTAGACTTTGGCCTGGACTCATGCAGTCAAATTCTTGTTTTGGGATGTTTTGACTTGGGTGACTTTTATTGTTGCATGTTAATTGTATTCTGCTAATTGTATCTTGTTCTCTAGTGTATGCTAATTGTATCTTGTTTTATAGTGTACTGGATGTGATATTGTTGTTAGCTGCCCTGAGTCGCATCTGCGAGTGGGTGGCATATAAGTCCAAATTATTATTATTATTATTATTATTATTATTATTATTATTATTATTATTATTATTATTATTATTATTATTATTATTATTATTATTATTATTATTATTATTTGGAAAAAGAAAGATAGGTTGTACATAATGATATCTAATTTGGCCATGAGAGTGAAAACAAAATGTAACTTTCCAGAGAGTAAAGATTTATTTCTTGATAAATTGCTGTTTGCCATTTTAACTATAGACAAAATCCTTTTCACATTTTCCTAACTATTAGCAACTTCACTTTCAGGCAGAAAGTGTCCCACTAAAAAATATTCAGTGGAGTTGATCATATTTTTGTGTATTTCAACCACCCTGCAAAATTGATCTGAAAGTCTTAGTTGCCTTGTTCTGAAAACTTGAGAAGGCTTTGTCAGTTTACTTAGAGGAACTCTTCTATTTTGTCTCCCTGAGAATTATAGTTTTGGAAGCAGAAAATACCTTTTTATCTTCATTTATGGAAAAGCTTACTAATAAAACACCAAAATTTATTCTTTTAAAGAAACATATCAAATTAACACAATAATTTTCCTTTAGTTCTAAAACCAAGCTATGGTTCGTTATGTCTAGCATCTGCTTTATGTGTGCTGTTTTCCCATTAGAAATAAATCAATAAATCAAACATTGCATAGAAGGAGAAGAAGAAAGATGATGGAAAACAATCTCCATTAGTAAACTTTGCACTCATCAGAGCATATCGCACATGGGAGTTTTTCAAAAATTCTCCCTCTTGTCTGACAATAGCTATTTAATGTGCTCTGTTTAATCAGTGTGATTCATTCTGGTGAAACAAAACATGTACTCTGGATTCTTAAAGATATTTTTTTCTAACATTAATACCTTCTCTCAGATATGATCCTTTTGCTGCTAAATGCCAGGTTAGTAAATAAGTCCCAACTATTTTGTGATATGCTTGTAGATGAAAAAGTTGTTCTGGTTTGTATCACCATGACGTAGGTGGGTGAGAATGGAGGAGACAATCTGTCCTAGAGATGCCCATCTTGGTATTCCCTCCAGAATCAGGGCAGATCTGATTGGCAGGGAGGGAGAGGGTTTGCAGTAATCTATAAGGATTCCATTTGTGTCAACAGGGTCTCCACCATGTTGAATCCAAGTTGGGAGGCCCTCTATGTGCCTGTAAGCCAAAAAGACACAACAGGACTGGTACTGGTGTATCAAGTTCCCTATGACCCAGTATTCTTCTCTCTCGAGTTGATTGACTTTGCCTCCACTGCCATTTTGAAGTCCCCCAGACTTCAACATTCATGTGGTTGTGAACGTTACCAGAGGGGCCAAAGAGTTCATGGAGTGCATGTCTTCCACATTCCTATCTCAACAAATGAGCAAGCCATATTCTCAATCTGATCTTTTTGATGGGGTGTGGTGATGATGATCTGAGAGTGATGGATTTTAAGTCCAGTGCCTTGTCATGGTCAGATCATTCCATGCTGAAGTTTAGATTGATGACAACACTCTTTCTCCATGGGGAGATGGATGATTAAGATGATCCACCCATGAAGGCTACTGGATCTGGTTGGATTCCAGGATGTGTTGGGTGGGTTTATGAAATGGTATACAGAGGCATCCCAGGTGGCTGACATGATTGTTCCCAAATGTCCTCTCTGCTGTAGAGCTTATCTGTCCTCATGGTTCACTAAGGAACTCCCTTGGAATACTTGCACACAAACTCCTTTTATCTAGAATATTTTATGGGTCATCATTTCTGGGGCCAGATAGGATTTTTAAGCTCTTTTCCCTGTTTGGCAGAAGTTAAGGCACTTTTTCACCTGTTCTATTGCAGGGGGTCAGAAATGGCATTGGGGGGGGGGGCGGCGGAGCATCATGGCAGACTGACCGGTATCGTTTTCCATTTGTTCTGAAGGGAGAGCTGCTTAAAAGCGGGAAAGGAGGTATTTCGGAGTTGCGTTTTGGGCTCAAAAGTATATTAAACGGAGTGTGAGATCAATATCTTCGGTTAGGTTAATTTGGAGGGCAAAATATAGAGAGGTTGCCGAGAAATCAGAGGTCTTTTGGCCGTGGACAAGTTGTTATACTTTCTCCGCAAGAATTTGGGACGCGTTTCCTCTCAGGCTCGAAAGGTTGCGAGATTGAAAAGACTGACTGACTGAGTTTACCGATCTCTGCAGTTTTGGGATATAAAACTATTTGAAAAAGAAAGGAAGAAAGGAGAATTAAGAACTTCCTCTTTAAGTATTAAATTTTGGAATACTGAAACTTTGGAGATTAAAAGTCAGACAGTGGGATTTAACATGAGGACTTTAACAAACACTCGACTTCACAGATTCTCATGCTCGAGGACAGCCTGAGGTAACTCGGGGCTGTCTCTGCAGGGGAGCGGGGTTCGAGTGCGGAATTAAGAAACTGAGGTTGAAACGATTCTTTAAAAATATTCCACGCCCAGGCTGTTTGAAATGTGTCAGTAGTCTACGAAACACTGTGAAAGGTTGGAAGACCTCCATATTCGGGGAATATAAATAATTAAACACACAGCGAAACGTGGGGGCTAAAGAGGAATGAAAGGAATGAAAGAAACTGAGAGGAACGGAAATGTATAGTAGATAAAAGCGGGGCACAGACACCGAGTGGGAGCAAGGTGAGGGATCCCGGAGCTCCAAAACAGACTGAGGTTAACAGAATTAACAGAATTAAAATATTACAGTAAAAGACTGTTTTTCTGTTGGATTACAAAGGACGGGACTGTGGCTATAAGGAGGCAGCAAAGAAATAGTGAATATTGGATTATCGGACTATTGGATTCTCAGCGGTTTATGGACACTAAATAGCTAATAAAAAGGTCTTTCACTGTGTGACCAGTTAAAATTTGGACTGTTACAGGATTTTGCACTTTGCAAGCAGAAGCAGAAAGCAGAAGAACAGAGGACTACAGAGGGATACAGCATTGCCAAAAGGAGCATAGGGTTGCAAGGTTCCAAGGACTCAGAGACTCACCAGATGGGAATTTAATTTGCATATTTCCCCTTATCTTGGTTTTGGAACACCTGGGGGTATTTTTGAAAGAGGGGATTTAAGAAAGGGAAAATTGAACGGTTCTCTTAAAGCAGTATTTGATTGTTCTCCATTTAAATCTTGAATTTATTATTCCCTATTGGTATATAATCAGATATATTCTACATTTATTATATTATAAGTATATTAATACATTATTGAATTGTTAGTTTAGGATCCTGTGGTTAAAAGGCAGCAGTTTAATGAGCAAAAAAATTGATAAAATTGATAATTTTGAACAGGATTTAAAGTGGTTGAGAGTAGATAGATTGGAGAGAAGAGAACAGGAGGGAAGGAGAAGAAAATCGTTGCAGGAAGAACTTAACGAGATCCAAGAACTAGAAGAGCTGAGGAAGAAAGTAGCTGAAAGAAAGCTAAAGATTAAACAGCAAGAAGTCATAGAACAGGAAGAGAAAGAAAAACAAATAGGAGTGGGGGGGGTCAAGAGATTCTGATAGGAGAGGGGTCAAGAAGACAGATGGCTACCAAAAAAAAGGGTTTGGCAAGGGGAGGGTTAAAGAGGTAGAAGAGGAGCAGGTTGGTGATAGAGGCCCAAGGCCAGATTTAAGTGATTTAAGAGGAGACCTGGAGCTTAGGTTTGATAAATTAGAGGAAGAACTTCAAGCTAAACTCCAAACATTAGAAGATCAGTGAGCAAAAGACAATCAGAAGTTTCAAAAAAAAAATAAAAGATAGTATCACGCAAGCATTCAAGAATACCAAGAAGGAGTGTACCAATTTATTGAAGGAAATAGATGAACTAAAGGAGGGGGTGAATGCTATTGGGAAAGAAGTTTGGGAAATGAAACATGAGTTAAGAGAGGTCAAGGAGCAGGTACAGTTAAAAGAGGAGAAACAGAAAAAATACGATAAAAGGCTGGAAAGAATGGAAGATCAGTGGAGAAGGAGTAACGTGGTTATTAGGAATATACCAGAACGGAACCCGGATAATTTGAGACAAAGATTGGTAGAATGGATTAACGCAATGGGAATGGGGGAGGAAATGGAACTGGAGGATATAGACAGTGTGTACAGACTAGGACAAAAAAGGAACCAAGAAAGACCTAGAAATGTTTTTTTAAGATTTGGCAATCTAGGACAAAAGTTAAGGATAATGAAATATGTTAATTCCTTAGGGGATGATGCTTTAAAAATGGAGGGGGCACAGCTAGAAATATATAAAGATATTTCATTAGAAGAACACATTTGGAGACTACAAGTTAAGCCAATCACAAAAAAATTGCGTGAGAAAGACATACAATATAAATGGAGACCACATAAACAATTATTTTTCACAGTGAAGGGGAAGAATTATTGGATTAGGGAAGAATCTGATGGCTTAGAAATTTTGATGGAAGCTAAGATTATAGAAAAAGGGTCTGAAGAATGGAAACAACTTAAAGATGCCTTAATAAATGCAGGAGCAATGCCCATGTTAGAACGGGAAGAGGAGGAAGTTGAAGGAGCAGAAGGAGGGAAAGACTAGGTCTTTAAAGGATAAAAAGAGAGAATCTATTGCATGGAATAAATTATGACAAATTAAGATAACCATTTGTAATAAGAAATAAACAATGAACAAGAAACGGATGTTAAGTATTAAGGTCCACTCGCCACCCGCAACCCCCCTCCCCTCTTTGGTTTTCAAAGGTTACTTTTAGTAGAAAGTGGGGAGGGTAGAGCTTTTTTCTTTTTTTTCTCTTCTTCTTTCTCATTTGTTTGATTGTTGGTTCATTTAAGCTTTGTTATCTTTGTGAATTTTTTTCTTTTTTTCCCCCTTAAGATAATTGTACATTATTTAATTTAAGATGCATTGGAGGAGAGAGAGTATAACATGTTGTGGGTTGAGGTATTTGTTCACATATTATGGGGAATTCTGCAGTAACAGTAGAGAAAGCACTAAATATGTATACTTAAAAAGTTAAAAATTATCTCATGGTATGTCAGGGGCCTAGGGAACCAAATTAAGAGGAAACGTGTGGAAGGAGTTCTGAGAAGGGAAAAAGCGGATATCATTTTTCTCCAGGAGACATATCAGAAAAATGAAAACAAGAATAATATTTATGTAAAAGGGATGGAAATATATGAGAAAAGCCTAGGTTCAAGTAATTCAAGAGGGGTTGCTGTATTAATATCGAATAAACTAGATTTTTCATTGAGCAAGAACATTAAAGATAGGAGGGAAGGTTTCGGCTAATAAAAGGTAAAATAGAGGAATATACGTTTGTCAATGTATACTCACCAAATAAGAATCAAGGGATTTTTCTAGATAAAATTTTACCCGTTATAAAAAAAGAAAGATCAGTAAATTTAATTATAGGGGGATATTTTAACTTAATCAGGTCAGGATTAGATACAACAAATAATCTCAGAAAGACTCAAGATAAATTGATTGACAAATGGATAGGGAAATTAGGATTACGGGATGCGATGAGAATGTTGACAGGTAAAAAAATATATATTTACCTTTTGCTCCTTAAAACATAGATCTTACTCTCAATTGGATTATTTCTTTGTGTCAGAAAATATGCTTAAGAATTTAGAAAACTTTAATTATGGCAATTTCAATATCTCAGATCATACATTTATTTTGATAGAGATGCGGCTGAATAGTAGTACCTATCAAAACAAGGTATGGAGGATGGATACTAAACTATTAAAAATGAAGATATAAAAAAAGATTAATAAATAAGTGGATAAAGAATTGGGAAGATAATGACACGGGCGAGGTGAAATTACATATTCTTTGGGACGCAATGAAAGCGGTTATTAGAGGTGATTATATACAAGAGAAGGCAATATTTGAAAAAAAATGAAAAGTCAAGTAATTAAAAGAGATAAAGATATAAAAGAACTAGAAAGGAAGCACGCAGCTACAGGAAGTAACTCAATTTGGAATAAATTACAGGCATTAAAAAAGGAAACAATTGCAGTAGAAGTTGAAAAGGTTAGGGTAGATTTGGCATATTTAAAAAGAAATTATTTTGAATTCAATAATAAAGACATGAAAAATTTAGCAAAAAAAGGACGACAAAAAAAAGTAAGGGATATATAGAGGCTCTAATTAATAAAGAAGGTATAAGGCAGTATAAACTGGAAAATAAATTATCAGTAGCAGAAGAATTCTATACAAAATTATACACAGAACACAGAATTGATGATAATGTATTACAAGCATATTTGGATAGGAACTTGACATACCAATTAAAAGAAGAACATATAAATATAATGGAACAAGATATTAAAGACAAGGAGATTGAAGAGGTAATTAACAACTTAAAAAAGGATAAAACGCCAGGAGAGGATGGTATCCCTTCGTAATTTTATAAGGAATGTCGAGAGGTATAAATTTCCAAGTTAAAAAAATTATATAATTATATATTGGAAGGGGGGGGAGATCCCCAAGTCCTGGAGGAACTCGATAATGGCTCTAATTCCTAAACCTGGAAAGGATAAAGAGAATATAGAAGCTTATAGACCAATTTCATTATTAAATCAGGATGCAAAAATTTTTACTTCAATAATTAACAATCGGCTTAATAAATTCATAGACACTTATATTGGAGAAGACCAAGTAGGATTTGTTAAAGGAAGACAAATGGATAAATTAATAAATCGGTTAATTAATATTATTGATAAATTAAAAAATAATAAAAAGTATGTATAGTGGCATTAGACATATATAAAGCATTTGATTCAATTCAATGGAAAACAATAAAAGTAATATGTGAGAAATTACAATTCGGCCCTAAATTTAACCATGTGATAGGACAATTGTATAAAGAAAGTAAATCTAAAATTAAAATGAATAATTGTCTGGGGAAAGAAATTGATATAAACGCGGGGACAAGACAAGGATGTCCATTGTCCCCATGTCTATTTATACTGGCAATGGAATTACTAGCAAATGATATAAGGCAAAATGAGAAATTAGTAGGAATAGAAAATAAAAAAATAAGTCTATTTGCGGATGATACTCTATTAGTTATAAAAGATCCTTTAAATAATTTAAGCAAAATACAAGAACATTTAAGAGCCTTTGAAGAAGTAACAGGATTAAAAATTAATTGGACGAAAACTGAGGCTATCACATGCAATTTAACCCAGGTGGAAAAGTAAAAAATTGGAGATAGATTTAGTATTACAATAGGAGATGAATTGAAATATTTGGGAATATTCGTGACGAAGGAACCAAAAGACCTATATAACATTAACTTCAATAAATTAAGAAATAAATTGAAACCATTACTAGAACAGATAAAACGGGCAAAGACATCATGGTTTGGAAGGATTAATATTTCTAAAATGAAAGTTATACCCAAATTGAATTTTTTGTTTGAAAACTTACCGATTAAAATCAAAGAGTCAGAACTAAATAAATGGCAAAAATTGATAAACGGAATTTGCAATAATAATAAAAAAGCAAGAATTAGTAAAGGATTATGGCACATGAAGAACAAACAGGGAGGGTTAAACATTCCAAACATTAAAGCGTATTTCCAAGTCTTTCATATAAAGAAATTAATTAAATTATTAATTCAGCAAAATGAGGTAATATGTGAAGGGGATCAAGAAGAATTTAAAAAATTAAAAGGTGAAATATTTCTTGCCCAAACAAATAATATTAAAACAGAGATTAACTGCTTTTCTATAAAGAATATTTATAACGTATGGAGAGGGGTTAAGAGGAAATTGGCACCAGACATTTCTCCAATTTTAGAAATTTTAGATTTCCAGAGTTGCCCATTATTTTCCTCGCAAAAAATAAGATCTATTCTATTGCAAGAAAAAGTGTTGTTATTAACAGAGTGGATTAAAAATTGCAATATATATCAGAAAAGGAAGGAGGTATATAATAAATTAAAATTAAATTGGTTACAAGAATTGGGGATGTAGAAATGGAACAAATCGATAAGGGGGATTATAGGAGTACCTAGGGCAAAGACGCCCTTTGAAGAACTGGTCTTGGAAATAAGGAAAGGGAAGATAAGATTACAGGGGTTAGTAGGTAAATTGTACCAAATGCTTATTCCAGGGGAAGGATCACACTATACACTTAAACGAATTTGGGAGGAAGATTTAAATATTAAAATTGAAGAAGAAGGTTGGAGGAAAAAGTGGGGAAACAGGATAACAAAAACTATGTCAATCAAGGAAAAGGAGCATGTTTGTAAGGTACTTTGGAGGTGGTACCTTACCCCAATTAGACTCAAGCAAATAGATACTAATAAATCTGATTTGTGTTGGAGATGCAATGAACAAAAGGGGACATATTTGCATCTGTGGTGGTTTTGTAAGAAAACAAATAAATTTTGGAAAGTGGTAGAGAAGGAAATAAACGAGATTCTTGGCATAACAATGAATTTAGAACCCAAACTAGCTATATTAGGAGAAATAGGAAAAATGAGATTAAATGAGGGTAATAAAGAATTAATTTTGACTTTGTTGCTGTTTGCCTGACAGCTGATAGCCCAAGAATGGAAGAGTAACGAAAATCTAAATAAGAATAGGTGGTATAAAGAGGTTTGGCAACTGGCACTAAATGAAAAATTAACTAGCCATATTCGGTTAAAACAGGGTTTTAAAATCAAAATACAATTTTGGGAAATCTGGAAACCTTTCATACAGCACGCGTTAACTAGTGAAGAAGGGGGTAAGCCTGGCCCTGACATGATTCAATTTTGGAAGATTTAAGTATACTGTGCCAATTGAAATTGCTGCAGAATAGGGTTTTGCACGGATTTAAAAGTAGAAAGAATGAAAGAGTGAACAAGATTTTGAATATATTGTTGTTATTCCTTTCTCTTTTCTTGGTGTCACTTGAGGTTTTTTCTTTTTTTTCTTTTTTCTTTTTCTTTATTGTTAGTTTTAAGTATTTATATTCTCTATGTTTGTTTGAATTTTATGTTTATTAATAAAAAAATTTTTTTTTAAAAAGAAGTGGCATTTAATTGGTCATGGTCTTTTAATTATGTCACAATTAAATAGTGGGTAGTGCTGGGTAGTTTTGGTTGGCAGTGAATCCTTTTAGGGTATCTTTTGATGAAGTGGCACTGATTGCCTGGCCCAAATAGTGTGAATCAGCTGGGGATACATCCCACACCAGGAAACAACTTAGAGGGATGTCCAACATTCATTCACACAGAGTTGGAAATAGACTCCAAGTTGTTTCCCCAGTGAATAGCCGGCCTGTACAATAGCTGACAAGGAGCAGCATGGTTCAGGTGCAGGGATTCGTCCATCTGATACAGGGATGGATGGAATAGCCACCCCCTGCTCTGGCATCAGGTTGAGCTCTCCCTGGCTCCCCTCACAGATTAATCATAAAAGATAAAATAAAATTGTGGTCCAAGCCTTTGAACCATAAATCTTGAGTCATGCCTATTTATTTCTTGGGTGGGGAGAGAAAGAGATACATTAATACAAAGAGATAATAGTTTAAGAAGAAAACCCAGCAATCAGTCTGTTATGTATGTTAACTGTGTTTTCTGATAGGAGCGGAATGTATCTTTTCTCATGTATCTATTCAAATGCAAATAAGTGGATCGAAAAATGTGCACACTCTGTTAGCCAATGGCCTTTTTGTATTATTGTTACTGTTTATAGTGTATATAAGTCTGAGTTTTGCCCCATCCAAACTTTGTACAAACCCCACTAATAAAGAGCTGAATTTCACTACTTCATTCGTCTGCTTCTTCATTCCTTGAACACTAAACTGGCAGCAAAGGTGGGATGGCGTCTCCACACGGCAGCAACATTGGCCCATTCAACCCAGCGCATCCAGAGAAATGGGCAACATACGAATGCTGGTTCCGCCACGCAATGGCCTCGCAGAAGATCACCGACGGAAACCAGAAGTGCTCCTGTTTCCTCACTCAGTGCGGTTCTGAGATGCTTGAGCTGGCAACCCATCTCATTCTCCCAAGGGACATGGATGTGGTGCTGCTCGCAGAAACCATGACCGCACTGAGGAGGCACCTGCAGCCAGATGTCTCGATCTTCCCGGACAGGGTGGCCTTCCACAGAAGAAAGCAGTGACCCAGTGAATCCATTGCAGACTATGCCGCCACGCTGCACATTGTTGCCGCCCCATGCAAGTGGGACAACATTGAAGAGGCACTCCAGGACTGTCTGCTAGCCAGCATGAGGGACGAAGATGCTCAATGTTACCTCATGATCAGAAAGACACTAACCTTCATGGATGTTCTAGAAGAGGCAGTAGCACCTGAGGCCACACGATCCAGGATAAAGCTTTTCCGGCATCACCACTCCACCACCAATGCCACTGACTCAGCTGTGAAAGCTCAGCAAAGTTCACCTTCATCCTCCTCAGCATTGCCTGGTTCCACCTCTTCATCGGAGTTCAGCAAAGCAGAGGGAAAAGTCAGAGTGTTCCGACGAAAGCACCGAGAGCACCGTAATGATCGGGAGAAGAAATTCCTTCACAAGTGTGATGGCTGCAGAGCCCCTTCCACACCACAGAATGCCACAACTGCGGGCAAAGAGGGCACATTGCTAAGGTATGCTGACAGCGAAAGCAAAGACCTCCAGTGCCTGTGCCCAAGGAGAGTCATCACCACAACACATCCATTGCCAAAGTGTCACCTGAGCCTGAGCCGTGCCAAGTGGGCATCATCAGTGAGCGTTTCTTCGCAGACCTGAGCTTGCAGGATATCCCCTTCAAGATGGAGGTGGATTCAGGTACTACCTTTTCCATAATCCCACAGCAGGAGTTTTTGAGAATTCCCCCTGCCTCTCGGCCCAAGCTTAAATCCTTTAAAACCTCCCTCCAGGATGTGCAAGGTTGCCAGATTACAGTCCCGGGGGTGGGTAATTTCTTGGTTAAATTCAAAAACATTCGCACCT
Source organism: Bradypodion pumilum (assembly GCA_035047305.1). Taxonomy (NCBI): domain Eukaryota; kingdom Metazoa; phylum Chordata; class Lepidosauria; order Squamata; family Chamaeleonidae; genus Bradypodion; species Bradypodion pumilum. The sequence goes on from JAWDJD010000001.1 coordinate 432,985,982, forward strand.
CCTTGCCATTGGTTGTAGTTAAGCAGGGCACTAACTGTCTTATTGGGACCCAATGGTTTAGGCCCCTGGGAATCCGGGTTTCTGGCATCCATGCAATAGACACTGACCCAATCTGGGACGTTTGTGCTGCGCATCCTGAGGTATTCAAAAAGGGTTTAGGTTTATACAAAGGACCCCCTGTTGACTTTGAGCTTGACCCAACCATCCAGCCCATCCAGATGAAGCCATGACAGGTACTCTTTGCTTTAAAGGAGAAGATAGAAGCTGAGCTGGACAAATTGGTGGGGCAGGGCATCCTAGTGCAGGTGGACTCCACAGAGTGGGAGACACCAATTGTGACTGCTTTGAAAAGTAATGGGGAAGTCAGGATATGCGCTGACTACAAGTGTACCATCAATAAAGCTATTCGCCCGAACGCATACCCTGTGCCCGTGTTAAGCCACCTTCTTGCCTCCTTGCATGGAGGAAATTGTTTCACAAAACTTGACCTTGCCCAGGCTTACCAACAATTAACTGTGTCTCCAGCTGCTGCCATAGCCCAGACCATAGTAACACATGGGGGGGCATTTAAGGTAACTAGACTACAATTCGGGGTGAATGCGGCCCCCAGAAATTTTCAAACTCTTGTAGAATGTATTTTGAAAGGGTTGCCTGGTGTCCTGCCATATTTTGACGATGTCCTGATCATCACTAAGGACACCGTCAAACTAGCGGCCAGGCTTGATCGAGTCCTCTCACGTTTTGAGAGGGCCGGTCTACGTCTCAGAAGTGACAAATGTGTGTTTTTGGGACAGGAAGTGGAGTTCCTGGGGTATTGCATTACACCCCAAGTTATCATGCCCTCTGACTCCAAGGTGACGGCCATGCGGAATGCACCCAGGCCGAAATGTAAAGCTGAATTGCAATCATTTCTAGGATTGTTAAACTTCTATCATGCTTTTCTCCATCGCAAAGCCTCAGTTGCTGAACCATTACATCAGCTTCTTAAGACAGATACTGTTTGGCACTGGGGCCATTGCCAGGAGAAAGCATTCCTAGAATTCAAAAGGCTGCTATCTTCGGATGCTGTGTTAACTCATTTTGATCCTAACATTGTACTTGTGTGTGATGCATCCCCTGTGGGGGTGGGAGCTGTGTTATGCCATGTACTAAGTGATGGGAGGGAAGCCCTCGTAGCATTCTATTCCCGTTCGCTCTCGAAGCCTGAGAAAAATTACACTCAGACAGACAGGGAGGCATTGGCAATCATGGCTGCCACTTAGAAATTCCCCAATTACCTTTATGGAAGACCTTTTACCATCGTAACTGACCACAAGCCACTCCTTGGAATCTTTGTGAACAGGAAGCCCACACCTCAAATTCTGTCCCCAAGGATGTTGCATTGGCCAATTTTCCTCAATGCATACGATTTTACTTTGGTGCACAGGCCGGCAAGGACATCAGCCACGCTGATGCCCTGTCACGTTCTCCACTGCCAGGGGTCGGGGAAGCCGATTGCGAGATCGAAAGCGACCACCAGGTCCTTATGATTGAGACATTCGACTCGCCCTGGTCATCCCCTCAGATATAGCCAAAGCTATGGCCAAGGATGTAACATTGACTAAAGTAATGTCTTGGGTACAAAAAGGCTGGCCCAGGAATTCAGAACATTCCACTGCAAGCGTTTGGAATTGTCAGTGGAACGTGGTTGCCTTCTATGGGGCCAGCAGGTGGTCATTCCTGTCACTCTCAGAAAAAAGGTTTTACATTTAATTCACACAAGTCATCCGGGAATTGTATGTTCCAAAGCCCTTGCCCGTAGCTACTTTTGGTGGCCTCAACTGGACCAAGACATAGAGCAGATGATTGGCACTTGTGCCAGTTGTCAATCCTCTCGCCCAGATAATCCCACCTTCCCTCTCAGGAATGGGATTGTGCTAGGGGCCCGTGGTCCATGTTGCACATAGATTTTGCAGGTACATTTAGGGGTTCCCTAGTTTTTTTGGTTGTAGACTCATTCTCTAAGTGGTTGGAAGTGATTAGAGTGCCTAATACCACTTCAGCCACCATGATAATGCACCTGAGAAGGCTGTTTGCAACATTTGGACTTCCAGATGTGCTGGTATCTGACAACGCATCCACGTTCATATCTGTAGAATTCCAATCCTTCATAGAAAGGAATGCAATTAGGCACATCACTGCTGCCCCATTCCACCCAACTACCCCATTCCACCCATGGCCAGGTGGAGTGGCAGGTGCGCACAACTAAGGACATGCTTTGTCGTATGGGTGAAGGGGATTTAGAGCTCCAGTTATGCCAGTTTTTTTAACGTATAGGCTCACCCCCCTTGCCTCAGGGCTGTCCCCTGCTGAATTGCTCCAGCAAAGGAAACTGTGATCCTTGCTGGACAGATTGGATCCCTCTACGGTGGAGGACAAAGGCACAAATATAGTGATCCAACACCAGAAGGTTTTTTCTCTAGGAGACCATGTACATTGCCGCAATTATGCCGCTGGTGGTCCTACATGGGTGCCTGGGTTTGTGATTGATCAGATTGGTCCTGTTTCTTACAGAATCAAAACATCCACTGGTCTGATCTGGAGGAGGCACGCAGATCAATTGAGACCCAGAATACTGGACCCACAGGACGAATACAGACACTCAACGCTAGGGTTGTCCTCCACCCATTTAAACCCAGGGGGCAGAGGTAATAGTCAGCAGCAAGCTAACGGAGACCCAGAGGTGTGTTCTAGGGACAGATTTCAATGGGAAATTGTAGAATGCTCCCCTACTCTGGCCATGTGTACCCCTACACTGTCCCAGCCTAGCACTCTGGATTCCTTTATTGATGATGGCCAATTTTGTTTGGAGTTGCCCTCCACTCTTAGTACACACAGGAGAGACCCTGAGTTGTCTTATTCATCCACAGAATTAGATTTTGGTTTTGAGTGATCCCCTGCTCCTCCATCTGACAAACGGGGCTTTAATTTGGGTTTACAATCCTCCCCCTCTAGTTAATCCCTCACTCCAGTCGGGTCGCCCATCCTATGAGCCCCTTAGCTGGCTCAGCCAAACGTCCGACCCAGAAGGGAAACTAGACCGGCATCCTGGTTAAAGGATTTTGTTTTTACCTGGGGGGAAGAATGTTATGCATGTTAACTGTGTTTTCTGATAGGAGTGGAATGTATCTTTTCTCTTGTATCTATTCTTATGCAAAAAAGTGGATCGAAAAATGTGCACACTCTGTTAGCCAATGTGCTTGTTGTATTATTGTTACTGTTACTGAAATAGGGGTGAAAGAATTAAGATATTAAGATAATGTTAATTCTGTTTTAAAAGTAAAAAATATTTTCTCAGTACTCTGTAGAGTTGAAACAGATCAGATTGACCTGCCACATAGATCTGATGACGTGGCTAAGTAAATAGAAGCCTTTTTGTGACCACAAGCTCAGCACAGTTTGTACAGCTGACAGGGAACCGTAAATAATATTTCTGTGACATGACATGTTCTAAACAATAAACACTGAATGTTCTAACCTGAACTTAATGAAATGTCAGAAGATTAATTAATAATTTTGGCTTTACCCATAGTGATGTAATGTGTAGAAATTTCCAAATTTTATGCTATAAAAGGATGGCTCTGAAAATGTATATTGATTCAGGGAATATTAGCTTGGTAAAGCTTTCCTGAATCTGTTAATATTAATATTAATATTAATAAAACTCCTAAATCTGTCTTAGCATGTGGAATGTGATTTTGTCTAGTTCAGAATTCCATAACATTTTTGGCGAACTCCGCCCGGGACTGATTTGACAAATAGCAGGTGCCATTATCACTCTAGATGGCTGTTCTTGATGGGATCAAACGATGCCTCTCCAGGGATAACCTAAAATGCCGGCATAGTAGACCTTTGATCTACTCTAGGAAATCAGTGAAGAGGTGACGAGTAACTATCAGAAGAAACAGACCAGTCAAGGATCTGGAAGCCTAAGACAGACGGAGAACTCTAGAAGGTGGATTTTCAAAAGCCTGCAGGCAAGTATAAAATTGTATAAAATTGTATGAAACTGTATGAAACTGTAGAAGTATACTTATATGTGGCCACTCATTTGAGAAGTGGAAGTGGAACCTGATCACCTTCAAGGGGATGGGACGGCGATTCCTAAGTCCTTAATGAACCACGGGTGGTAAACCAGTGTTCCTGGAAAAATTAGGGTGGCGAACCTGATTTTTGTGTGTGTAAAATTTATATTGTGTGGGTGGTTAAACCATTGCGGTTCCCGATGGTGACCCTTCATTTTCGGGCACCCCAGGCCAGTGGTAGTGCTTAGTTTAGAATGGGTGGTGGTAGTAGCGTTCCAAGAATGCCACTATGCTGTTTCCTTGAGAACTTTGAGATATTTACACCAGAGATACATGAACCCCCTTTAACAAAATTGGAGTTAAGAAAGTTTTGTGAATATGAATGGCCCAGTTTCCAAGTACGGTGGCCTCCAGAAGGCTCCTTAGATTTGGGTCTTATAAATATAGTGTTTCGAAGAATAACACAGAATAAACAATGGGATCAGTATCCTTATATGTCTGTATGGCAGGCAACAGTTGCAGAGAAACCATGGCCAAGGTGGCTACGGAAATGCCAGGCTGAATGTGTAAAGGCATATTTAATGAAAGAAAAGAAATCCAAAGATAAGAAATCTAAATTAGGTAGGAAAGTGGTCAGAACACCCAATACCCCAGAAATAGAGTGGCAGACAGAAGAAAGATTGAAAATTTTAAACAGAAATGAAAAAGATGAAATTCTGTTTCAAAGACCTCCACTTTATTTCATGCCAAAATCAGCGCCACAGGATGGCCAAGTCCCACATATTTATCCAGACTTTGCATTAGCAAATGCAGGAAGCAGTCACTCTGCAGGAAGATTTCAGACCCCAGACAGAAGTGAGACTTCCCCAACCACAGAGAAACTAAGAAAAGCAACTGAAATCTTGAGAGATGTAATTGAACAGGGAGAAGGAAAATTCCAAAGGTACAGCCAATCCTCTCCCTATAACAATGAAGCTGGAAGGGAGCCACCTTCAAACACCCAAATCGCACACGTCATGCCAACGATGAAAAAAAGAAAAGAGATAGTGGCCCCATTGAGGGAAATGATAACCAGCCATATGAGGGAAGATGATGAACAAGTAAACCAGTCAATTTTCCAATATGTACCATTTACCACAACAGACTTATTAAACTGGAAACAGCATTATGGACCTTTTAGTACCAAGCCGAATGAGGTGATTGAATTAATTGGAATTATAGCCCAGACGCATACCCCCACGTGGAATGACATGCAACAAATAATAAATACACTCCTTAATATGGAAGATAAGCAAAAATTGAAACTGGCAAAAGACAGAATCCTTCATAGAAATTTCCCAGACGCAAATCAGACTGTAGTGCGTATGGCGGCAGCTGCTGAACAAAACCCAAATTGGGATCCTTATGATTCAACACACAGGACAAGTCTTCAACAGTACAGATATTTCATTTTGGAAAGCTTAAAGGAAGCAGCAAAATGTCCTGTCAATTTTAGCAAACTTGCTAATATAATTCAAGAGAAAGAAGAATACCCTGAAAGTTTGTTAGCCAGGTTAATTGAGGCTTATAAAGTGAATACAGGGATTAATATGGAAGATCCTGAAAACCGCCAGATGTTGAATGAAAGATTCATTACACAGAGTGCACCAGATATAAAAAAAAAGTTACAAAAACTGGAAGGAGCACTCGGGAAAAACACTTGTGAGCTGGTTGAGGTGGCAAGGAAAGTTTATTTTAATAGGGATAAAGAACAAGAGAAGAAGGAGAATATGAGAGAATATAAAAGAGCTGAGATGATCGCCCTTGCTTTGAGAAGAGGCAACAATCAGTAGTGCTTACTGCAAGCAAGAGGAATGAGATGATTGAAGAAACCAGAGGAATTTGGGAAATCCCAGAAAACAAACAAACAAACAAACAGCTGAGCACTAGATAGCTAACCCCAAGATTTTGAAACCCTAGTCGGCCCCAAGCTACAAGGCTACTAGGTTTGTCTCAACTTTTTCATGCAGTATGTGAAAGTACGCAGAAATAAAAGTGTAAATGTCACAGGTCAGTTGCCTAACACTAGAGGAATTTGAAGGCCTGAGCAAGAAGTTTATTTTTTTTTCTGCAGACGTACAGGTACATACTGGCCATGCCCTCCAGATTATTTGGAAAACAAAGGACATTTATGGGTTAGTAATCAAAGCCAGATTCAAAAGCTGCCCAGAATGCCTAGACCCCTTGCAATTAAGCAGAAAACAAAAGACTCACAGTTGGCAAAAGGGAGCAGAAGAAGCAAAGCGAAAAACAGCTATGTTTAAACAGCCAAACAAACACAGGAGTTGTATTTGATTAAAGAATTTGAGGACTTGAAAATACAAAACATCTGAAGTACACGAAAAAAATATATGAACAGCCAGTAAGAAACACTTACAAAAGCAGGGAGGCTTAGGGAAATCATCCTTGTTCATTTAATCCACAATTAGGAAGAGGTTGAGAAAGCAAGTGGGATTGTTGAAAGCATTGTATAAAAAGTAAATCAAAGTCCAGGTTTTTTTTTAGGCAATGGCAATGTATGATATGAGAAATCCCCTCTGTACAAAGTATCCCATTTCCCCATTTGAATTTCTGTCCTAAAACATATACAGATGGCCAGATCTGGCCCACTAGAAGGAAATTATTAACTTAGTCACTGCAGTAGAAATCAATAATGTGAATCAGTGCAGGAGGCTTGCCCTCCCCATCTCCACGGCAACACATGGCTCTTAGCCAGGAGATCGATAGTTAAACATTGATAAGATGGATTATTGCAAAACCTAAAAAGAACTATATACTGTCGAAAGTATCTTTTCTCTTGCAGTTTAAGACCCTGGAAAGATTTGAATGCATAGATTTTGCTTAAATAATCAACGCAAGAGAGAAGACGGCAGCTTGGCTAGGACCCAAACTGGAGGCGGTCTTTCAACGCCCAGCCGAAGCTTGAGGAATCGGCAATCAACATGATAGAAATGTTTATTTATTGCAAGAATGTGAAAAGTTATTAAACTTTAATAATTTTCAAGAAATCAGGAGGGAATGAAATAGGGGTGAAAGAATTAAGATATTAAGATAATATTAATTCTGTTTTAAAAGTAAAAAATATTTTCTCAGTACTCTGTAGAGTTGAAACAGATCAGATTGACCTGCCACATAGATCTGATGACGTGGCTAAGTAAATAGAAGCCTTTTTGTGTCCACAAGCTCAGCACGGTTTGTACAGCTGACAGGGAACCGTAAATAATATTTCTGTGACATGACATGTTCTAAACAACAAACACTGAATGTTCTAACCTGAACTTAATGAAATGTCAGAAGATTAATTAATAATTTTGGCTTTACCCATAGTGATGTAATGTGTAGAAATTTCCAAATTTTATGCTATAAAAGAATGGCTCTGAAAATGTATATTGATTCAGGGAATATTAGCTTGGTAAAGCTTTCCTGAATCTGTTAATATTAATATTAATAAAACTCCTAAATCTGTCTTAGCGTGTGGAATGCGATTTTGTTTAGTTCAGAATTCCATAACATTACTGTTTATAGTGTATATAAGTCCGAGTTTTGCCTCATCCAAACTGTGTTCAAACCCCACTAATAAAGAGCTGAAATTCACTACTTCATTTGTCTGCTTCTTCATTCCTTGAACACTAAACAATCTTGTAGCACAATAAAGATTCAAAAGCTTTATTAGGGATATCCTTTTATAGACCACAACCTGCTACTTCAGATATATAGAATATGATACATAAAATGCCAATTTTTAAACATGTTACCTAAAAATATGAGTAGGAAGGGGAACCTGTTTACAAGCCATAAATGTCCAAGCATATCACTTTAGGACAAACAACTAGGTCAAAGTTATGGCATGCTGTTTCCATATATCTTACTATGTTACTGAAAAGAAAGATGTTCACTAGAACGTTCCTATACTAACAATGATTATGTGTCATCAGGTCAAATTGATCTTAAGGCTATCCTTTTCAGGGTTTTCTATACCTGTATAGAGAGTACTCAGAAGTGGTTTACTTATTATAGCTTGTTCAAGACTACTCTTCTCCTTCAAGGCATATTGGAGGATTGAATTCCTGGCCTTAGGTGTTCTATCTCACTGAGCTATCTACTACTAGGACTACAAACCAAGCTATGTTGCTATAGAAACAAATTTCTTCTAGAAGTGTATACACATGTTTATCTGGCCTGTGAAAATGTCATAAGTATTTAATTATTCATCAGATGGTTCAATTTCTAAATCATACTGAGTATTTTAGAAGTCATCAAAATGCACATTTATTTTCATATTCAAATGTTTGTCCCAAAATGTCAGCACATACAACACCTCTGTATGAAATATTGGAGTACAAATTTCAAATAAATGTAAAACCCAAAGGATAGCTATATTCTAAGATACAATATGGCCCAAATTCTCTAATCTAGTTAGGTTTGCATAGGACAAACAATATCATATTTAGAGATGAATTGTCCCAGGTTCCGAAATCACCATAGACATTATACATTGCATACTGAGTTGCATAACTTCACTTGCAACTGATAATGTCTACAGTGATTTCTTTCCTTGGGTTTATTTGCCTGCAAAACCTATACCATTTCTAGAACTGCAGAAGAGGATTTTGGCAATTTCTTCATAAAGCACACATTAGAATTGTCCATCAAAAATACATTCCCAGAATGCATACATTAAATGCTTGCCATTCTCAAATACTATTACATGAAAGTCTCTCAAGAGCTGTTGTTTTGTAAGGTAAGTGTAAAGGTCGCTCTTGCTTAAAAGCCAGTCATATCTGACTCTAGGTTTCTGTGCTAATTTCAGTTTACAGCCAATGAGCCAGTGCTGTCTGCATCTGGAGACATTTGTATGGATATGTGGCAGGCATGCCTAAACACCGGAGTGCACAGAATGCTGCTTACCTTCCCACTGAAGTGGTAATTATTAATCTACTTGCAATTTCCTGCTTTTGAACTGCTAGGTTAGTAGGAGCTGGGACACAGATGGGAGCTCACTTTATCTTGCAGCACCCAGGTCTCAAACTGCTGACCTGCCATCCTTCCTCCAGTCATCAAGTTCAGAGTCTTAACCACTTGAGCCGCCACAGTCTCTTTGTTATTTCATACTTGCTTTCAAATATGACCTTCCAAAATTCACTGACGTTTAACAAACTTGAAACATATATTCCAAATTGTTAGAGGTTGTCTTCTGTATTCAGTGTTTAAAATAAGCAAAGTCTGCTTGACAACTTTATTTTCTTCAGACATGCCCTCCCATAAAACTCCTTTATGACAGTCTATGTCAGAAACATTTTGTCTCAAAATAAAATTCACTCCATTTATAAAGTATCCATTTGCACTGCCCTCTGTTTGTCTCAGTTAACCTTGCACCTCTGAGTTCCAAATTCTGCTCTAGGCAGGCTTTTTCATTTGTCCAGCTGATCCAAAGTGAGAGAAATTAGGATGAGCACTACAGCTTTTCTCCTTTCGTTAATCTACTTTACACAACACCACCACATACAAAATGAAACTTTTTTTCCCTTTAAGAACTTGTAGGACTGATTTTTCATTCTTGCAAAATGTAAGTCAACCTTCCTAGCAATCTCCCTGACAATGTGGAGAATGATTCAACAACAATCCAAGAGAGAACTCAGTTTACAGATATACTTTGTGATACTTATAGGATAATTCTCTGTGTGCCTTTATTGAGCTAAATCAGGGTCATGCCATGGGCAGGTACATTTATAAATTTTTATAAATCACTTTGCCGGCCCACTCCCCCAATAAAGACACAGACACCATTGCTGGATTTAAAATTTGGGCCACTTTATTGATTATGCCTTAATCTTAAATTATGACTTTAACTTAAACTTAACTTCAACTTTTGCAACTCATTAAGGCAAGCAGGCCGCAGTAGCACTGGTAAGGACCACCCTTAACTGCCAATCACCATTGGCTACCTTGTATCCATTTGTATCAATTTGTTTATGGATATGAACAAATTGTAGACCCAAGTCAGGATGCTACCTGTTGACTCCAGCATCTGACGTATATCCGGTAAAATATCAAGGTGATGCAGGCTGTCTAGATCATAGCATTACCCCGTTCATGGTTCGCCCTTGACCGGCCAGCCCCAATTACCCTGTACCTTGTCCTTGGGTTGGCCAATCAACTGTGTACCTGCAAGATACCTACGGGTCATCTACTTTACCTTACCAGTGCTACCCGCCACACGGGGAGGCGTCCATGATGACTCACACCCCCCCATATCATCAATTCAGTCACCAGGCCCGTTTGCAAGTCCTCCAAAAAGAGGTCCATACCTCTCACTGAAAGGTGTACCCCATCTCTACAATACAGGCCATAGTCCTGTAGCCCTATCCCCGGGTGTGTGACCGATGTCCCCGAACCATGTTGCATAAAGAACTGGGCAACAGCCCTGTTCACCGACCACCGGGCACGGTCCAAACCATGAGGATCAAGTCCTCCTCTAAAGTGGTATCTGGGTATGATCTGGGACCATAGCAGCTGCGTCTGCAGCCACTTACGGTGTAACACTTCCAGGTCCCTGTGCACGGATACCATCAACCAAAGGCCGGTGATCTGTGCGAGATCGTTGCCTCCCAGGTGAATTACTAGGATATCCGGAGGTTCAGCATCCCTAATGGACAAAAGGAATGGCATCAGTTCTGGCCACCTCATGACACGCAAACCATACCACCGAAGACGCGCAGCTGCGCATAGTCCGAGATGGGTACCCCAATCCAATGACGCTGCATAACGTGCAGCCCAGTACACATAGCTGTGTCCAACCAGCCAGACTTCCACCGGTGTGCGCCAACACACAGGGTCTGCAATAAAGGAGAATAAAATGAGGGCAGGGAAGGCACTCATGCAAGGATAGGACGAACATATAAAATAAAACGTGCAGAACCCCATCTGCCCATCCAACGTATGTCGGCCTCTGAGTACCAAAATGCAGCAGCTGTCGATGTGGTGCCTATTCGAAATGAATGAGTACCGTACTGCACCCCAGGGACCCCCAAACTGCGAAGTGCAGTTCCCGTGAACTTCCAGAATTGGAATTTGGAGAATGGGGACCCATCTTGGTGGCAAAACAACAGGCCAGGGTGTGAGCCCTACACCGCCATGAATGCATGGAGGGCACAGCTGGGACAAATGTCAGCAAAGGTACATCTCAGGAGCATCACGCAACTACCCCTTCCTTGCTGGTTGGCTTTAGAGGAGTGAATCCTCAACCGAGCCCATTCTTGGGCGAGGGAAACATCGGCCAGTTCCAATGCCCTACGTGACCTGTTGCATTTAGAAAGGGGGACCAGCTTGCTGATCCTGAGAGCCCCGAAAAAAGCCACCGTGGTAGCCGCATGAAAAAGAGACTCCTCATACCAGTCATAGCAAAGGCTATGCCAAGCCCTGGCTAGGCTAGCCAGCAGAGAAGGGGAAACAGGTTGGCGCATGTCAGGGCAGTGGCCACGTTCACGCATCCACCCTTCCAAGACATGGCATACCCGGAAGTCTCCTGTGTTGTCAGGGTAGCCCCTTGCCTTGGCCGCAAAGGCCAAAGCAGAAAGTCTAGTGGCAATGGTGCAGGGAGCTAGCCCGCGGCCATGCAGGTGCACCATGTACTGCAAAACATGGGCAACCGGGATCGGCCAGATGTCGGGCAGGTGCACGTCCCTACAGAATGCTGTAAAGTGGAGATATATGTGCTGATATGCCTTATGCGTGTGCGGGGCGAGAGACATGCCGATCGCCCGGTTCACTTCTCCTCGCCAAAGGTCCACATCTCACTCGGAGGTGGAGAGGGAAGTTCCTCTGCATCTGGTGCTAGGGACCAGAACCGGGAGATCTGCAGGTGGGATAAAGCATCAGCAATATCATTGTTAATGCCTGGAACATGTCTAGCCTTAAACAGCACATTAAGGCAAAGGGACCGCAGCACAAACTGCCTAACCAGGGCCATAACTCTGGGGGACCATGAGGTTTGTGCATTGACAATGTGCACCACGGCAGCATTGTCACACCAAAAATGAACCACAGAATTAGCCCAGATGTCGCCCCAGAGCACCAATGCGCCCAGAATGAGAAAAAACTCAAGGAACGTGAGGTCCCTCAGATGCTCAGTACCTTGCCATTCCTCAGGCCACCTACTGTAAGCCCACCTACCCTTAAAGTTGATACCATAACCCAGTGAACCGGATGCATCTGACTGGACCTGAAAATGGGGGGTGGCAACTAACTCTGTATGCCAAAAGGACACCCCGTTGAAATCCCTGAGGAAATTAAGCCATACCAACAAGTCAGCTCTCAAGCCCCTGGTGAGTCAGACCCTATGATGCTTCTTGGAAAGACCCACCATAGCATCAAGTAGACACCTGGCGAACGCCCTGCCCGGGGTAACAACCCTGCAAGCGAAGTTGAGGTGCCCATGCAGGACCTGCAACTCACGTAGAGACACCTTACGTTTGGCTAGGTTAGCCAAAATTGCATCGGAGATCCGGGTCACCTTCTCGCGAGGCAACCTGGACGTTTGTGCCAAGGTGTCAATTTCTATACCCAAAAAAGTGAGAGTGGTATCAGGGCCCTCTGTCTTTTCAGGAGCAAGGGAAACACCAATTTCCACCATGAGCTCCTGAAAGGTAGCTAACAACTGTCCACAGGTGCCCGAGCCGTGTTCACCACCAAATAAAAAATCATCTAGGTAGTGAGCCACAGCCCGGGACCCCGACCTCTGAACGAAAGCCCAATGAAGAAAGGTGCTGAAGTGTTCAAAGGCCGAGCACGAAATGGAGCAGCCAAAGGGCATAGCCTTATCTACGTAGAACTTCCCCTGAAAACAAAAACCTAACAGCTCAAAGTCATTGGGGTGTACTGGCAACAATCGAAACACCGATTTAATATCACATTTTGCCAGTAGTGCCCCGCAACCGCATGAGCGGACCATTTGCAAGGCTTGGTCAAAAGATGTATACCGGATGGAACAAAAGTCATCCGGTATAGCATCATTGACTGATGAGCCTTCCGGGTAGGACAGGTGGTGAATCAAATGAAATTCACCAGAGGACTTTTTAGGCACTAAGCTGAGAGGGAACACCTTTAAGTTCAAATATGGGGGGTTGTCAAACAGGCCAGCGACCCTCCCCTCCATAAGTTCCTTGGCAATCTTCTCCGCAGCTATGCCCTCTTTACCCCAAAGAGACTGCAAATTTGGAGCATCCTGGGGTGCGCGTACACCCATGAAGGGGATGTGGAAGACAAACGTAAATCCCTCCAACAAGTAAACTGCATCATCCTTCCTCGGATAGATGTGCAACCACCTTTCAAGGCTTCTAAGTCAAATTGGGGAGGGGGCCTTTTGGATGTGCCGTTGCATCAGTGGCACCTCTGGCCAGCCCCTGTTGTCCCCGGCCCCGGCCGCGTGACCCACCGGCCCGCGGGCATGCAGAAGCAGTGTGCGGTCCGGCACAGGAAGGGCACTCATCTCTAAACTTACATTGCTGCCTGTTACAGACGTCAGATGATGATTAGCTCCAACACAGCAGGCAGGCTGGAACCCCCTGCCCTGCCAGCTGGCGGGGAGACTGCGCCGTGCCATGCTGCTGCACCGCATGGCCACAATGATACCGGTCCCCGGGTGCCGGCCATGCTGGGGTCATATAGAGCAACCATAAGAGCTGGCAAGGCTCATCCCATCTCAACTCGGGATGCAGGGCCGCCCTCATTCCAAATTCCTTGTCATAGGTTAGCCATGACGGGACAGGAAAGTCTACCTAAGCCCGGTAAATGGTATCCAAATACTGTATCATCGAGATCGCCATGTTAGGGAAAGCCCTAAGATACACTGCCGCATAAATGAGATAAGCAGGGAGCCAATTAGCCCATGTACGAGGCGGCTTGCGACGACGGGACAATTCCTTGTCCCTATTGTCCTGCCCCTCCTTCTCCTCTTTGGTGAGCTCATGATTAATTAGACTAAATATGTCCACATACTCCCCCCGCAATATCTTATCCCTGGTGGCCTGTTACAGATGGTCACCAAGGGGGAGGGAGTAGCCAGCCATGGGCATGGCAGCAGTCAGCGCAGAGTGGTAAACTGAGGTAGCCAGCGGGCCGTAGGGCCAATAGGGATGTGGCATGGGGAGAGCCGGAGGCGCAACACCGGGCAGTGCTGGTGGGTAAGGAGTCCCCCAATTGGCTGGTAGCGGCAAAGCAGAAGTGGGCCGGGCCATTGTGACCTGTTGAGGCCAGGGCCACTGTACCCCCATGGCAACGTTAGGTTGAGTGGAGTGTGTTCTAGCTTGACCGCCATACTCACACGCCGCCCCCCCAGCCACCCCCACTGGGGGTTCCGGCCGATGAGGGGCATTGGAGCTCGCGAGCAAAGCTGAGCTCTGTGCCGTCAGAGGTCCGGTCCAACCTGGAGAGCCCATCGCAGGCAAGCCCGTATGGAGTGGCCGCACGGGGAGCTGCGGATGGCCGAACGGCCTGGGCCGAATGGCCTCTAGCAGCTCAACCCTGATGAGGGCCTGACGTGCCACCGGAGGCCACCCTGCCTCTGCAGATGAAGGACCACCACCACTGGGCCACCCTTCTGAGCTGGCCAGCGATGGTGGGGTGATGCCCGTGGCGCGTTCCAAGGCCGCAATGTGGGCCAAGAGTGTCCGTGGGCCGGCCATGTCCGGCCCACCTTGGGGCTGGAAATCGGGGCCAGGAGAAGGCCCGAGCCCCCCAGGGGGGCAGAAGTGGTGGCCTGGTCCATGCCCCGCAGTGGGTGGTGGTGTGGGACCATGTTCTGGCTCCGGGCCAACATAGGGCCAAGACCAATAGTCCGGCCCATGGGGTGCCGGACCAGGGGCAGGCCCCATACCCCCGTGTGGGTCGTCCGGCCCCTGTCTGGAGAGGGCAGTTGGCAGGGATCCTGCCAGGGGGGGTGCCCTTGCGGCCCCCGCACGGGTCCTCCGACTCAGCGGGGGCTCAGCGCTGGGTGGGATCACCCCTTCCAAGTGCCCCTCCTGGGGGAATTGCTCAAGGGGCAAAGCCCCAGAATCAGCCACCCAGCCCGCCCTCACTCTGGCCCTCCGGCCGAGAGAGGTGCTGGGCAGAGGAGGGGGGCAATGGGCGAGCCCGCCCCCTGGTCCGCTGTGCCGGGGTAGCGGGAGTCTTCCTCTTCGGGGCCATCGCTACCCCGGAGGAATCAAAATTGTCAGGGAAAATGGTAAAGATCTGCTGGAGCAAACTCCTTTGCTCAGCCGATCTTTCTAAAATGGCGGCGAGCCGCCTCGTGGCCACCCCTTTTATGCTAGGGGTGGCCCCGCCCCGTGGTGGCACGGATGTCTGTCTCTCGGGGCAGGAGCCGGCAAAGAGCGCGGCAGCCATATTGTGCTGCCGCGCTTCCCATTTTGTCTTTACAGAACACCCATGCACCATAAATACTTAATCATGCACTATAGGCATATTTAGTCATAGACATTGGACATTTTTTAAAATGTGTGCACATGAAGAGGTGAAGAGTCAAATTAGGAATGAAAATATTTAGATATAGATATAGATATATCTCTTCCTTCTCTGTTGTTTGAAGTACAAACCTGCCCACTCTGATGATTTTAACATTGGGAATGGTCCATGTAGAAGGCATTAAAGAGTGTGCACATAGAATTTAAATGTAGTGGTAGCTACAGTATCTATAATGAGATACCAATATTCTGTACTTTGTGTCTATCTTGAATGCATAGACACAGATGAACTCATAACAAACTTGGCTTCCTGCAAATATTTGCTCAGCTTTGAAAATGAACATAATTTCACCTGTACTTGGGTCTTCACCTGTACTTGAGCTCCTTCCCCGCGGTCCGGCCTGACCACGGGGGAAGTGGGATCACCTGCGCTCTGCATCACTGTGGATAGAAGAACTGCCGCTTCTGCCATGAGGTCCATCCCCCTGTTCCACCCTGACTGTAGGGCAAGTGGGAGCACCTTTGCTCTGCGGCGTCATGGGTATAAAAACTGCCACTGCCACCGCTGCCCTGAGCTCCTTCCCCCTAGCCCAGCCTGACTGCAGGGGAAGTGGGAGCACCTGCGCTCCGTAGTGCTGCAGGTATAAGAGATGTGGAAGATGATGAGAGTCAGCTGTGTGGCATGGATGGACGGCTGTGGGAGCACCGCCAGCACCGTTACTGGACTTTCCTCCCTCGGCCACACCCCAGGTCTTGAGGGAGATGAGGACTTTTGCTGGACTTCCCTCGGCTGCATAGTCTGGAGGGAAGGGGTTTGGTCCAAGTTTTTTCTGGTAATCTGCTGTCTTTTCCCTGGCATATTGCCTGTAATGTGTTCAGTTTTTAACATATACTGAATGGGATATTTTGTGGATTGTAATTTTGTAGTTGTACGATGTATATGTGTCTCTTGTTAATTCTTCTTTTGGAGATTGATATTTGGTAACTTGAAATTGTGTTATTTATTCCGTATTGTATTATATACTCCTATTGTAAGCCGCCTTGAGTCACACTTGTGCTGAGTAAGGCAGGATATAAATTTAATAAATAATAATAATCTCAGTAAAGATAAAACAGAATGGTTAAATACTTACCTACTTATGAATTACCTGCTATTATCTTCTTTTAAAGTGAAGGTGACCTCTTTCATTTCTCATGTATATACATGAAAATGTGTTACCCATCATATACACAAAAAGATTTGAAGGTCACCCTTACCTAACATGGAGTTAATAAGTACTGACCATTATGCTTATAAAAATAATAGGGGGAAAATTTAACACATATGAATGATCTTATTATACTTTTAATATGTCTTATGTACATCTAAGTGCTGATGTATGATTATGTCAAGGACTATCTACTGTTAATATTTGCCTTAGAAACGTTTAAATGCAAACTGTACTCATGTCATAATCTACCAATAAGTACATGCAACTGACACAACTTAGAACATAAGAACATAAGAACAGCCTTGCTGGAACAGGCCACAGCCCATCCAGTCCAGCATTCTGTCTCACACAGTGGCTCACCATTTCCTTCAGGGTATTCCCAAGCAGATGCCTTCACCTGCTTAGGATTCCCTGGAAATGATATTGAGAGATATCCTGCCTATCTCTCCAACCCAGAGGTTGTCCTTAAGTGTCCATAATTATAGCCATTGATACTCTTGTCCTCCATTATCTTGTCTAATCCTTTCTTAAAGCTGTCAAGACTGACAGCTGTCACCACTTCTTCTGGCAGGGAGTTCCATAGACCAGTAATCCTCTGGGTGAAAAAGTACTTTCTCTTATTTGTTTGAGAACTAGTACCCAAAAGTTTCATGGAGTGTCCCCTAGTTCTAGTGTTATGCAATAGGGAAAACAGTTTTTCCTTATCTACTTTGTCCACACCGTGCATGATTTTATAAACTTCAATCAGGTCACCTCTTAGACGTCGTCGTTCAAGAGTGAAGAGGCCCAACCGTTGCAGCCTCAGATGGTAAGGAAGGTGTTCCAGTCCCCTAATCATTCTGGTTGCCCTCCTCTGCACTTTTTCCAGCTCCATAATATCCTTCTGGAGGTATGGCGACCAGAACTGTACACAGTATTCCAGATGGGGCCTCACCATAGATTTATAAAGAGGCAAAATGACACTTGCTGACTTATTTTCTATACCCTTCCTAATGATCCCTAGCATTGAGTTTGCTTTTTTCACTGCTGAGGCACACTGGGTTGACACCTTCATTGAGTTGTCCACCAGGACACTAAGGTCCCTTTCCTGGTTTGTCGCAGAGAGTTGAGACCCCATCAGTTTATAAATGTAATTGGGGTTCTTTGCCCCAATATGCATCACTCTGCACTTACTAATGTTGAAACTCATTTGCCACTGTTTTGCCCACTCCCCCAGTGTCGAGAGATCCCTCTGGAGCTCCTCGCAATCTCTCACAGTTTTCACTACCCTGTATAATTTAGTGTCGTCAGCAAATTTGGCTACCTTGCTTTTTACTCCTACCTCTAGATCATTTATGAAGAGGTTGAAAAGCAGGGGTCCCAGTACTGAACCTTGGGGGACCCCACTCTTTACTTCCCTCCACTTGGAGAAGTGTCCATTTAGTGCTACCCTCTGTTTCCTGTCCCTTAGCCAGTTGCTGATCCAGGACAAGACCTGTCCCTTTATTCCATGACTGGTAAGTTTATTCAAGAGCCTTTGGTGTGGGTAACTTAACATTACTTATCTATTGTTCTTACCTTCTGTCCATCACCATTCTCTGTTGTCTTGTTTTCTGCAACACATGTACTGATGGTACTATAGGAACACAATCATAATTCTTATTTGTGTTATACTTATTAAAAGACTTATAACTAAATCAACACCAGTAGATCTCAGGGTGGCAGTACAACCAAGAATATCTGCTCAAAACCCATACAAAACCATTTAAATACTTCCAAACAATTGAAAGCAACACAAACAATTTTTGAGTGACTTAACAAAACTAAACCTGCAAAACAGAGATTCTCAATCTGTGGCCCATCGGCCAGATGTGGCCCACAATACCATTTCATATGGGGGCCCCGCCACCAGGAAGTGCCATGTGGTGGAGGAAGGGCAAAATGGCCATCCAGTCCCCGAAGCTGTCAGAGGGAGCATCAGCTGGCCCTCAGTTTAAAAAGGTTGAGAACTACTGCTGTAGGCAAAGCATGATTAAATTAGCCTGAAATTCTCAGATACTCTCAGATTTCAAGAGTGATATCTGTCCATCCAAGTCTCCAAAGAGAGGCATTCCACAACTCAGGTGCTACAGCCAGGAAAGTCCTCTCTTAGGTATGCATGTGTTCTATTGCTTCTAACTACAGGATAGTGTTTCCCTCCCCTGCAGTTTTTAATGATCAGACTACCAGGGATGGGATTTTTCTAAGGAGATGGGAACGGCATTGGTCAACCAAGGTACATGCCTCTCATGTCTGCAACCTGACAGCTGAACATCTGCAACACAGTGACAGAAAGGTTAAGGAGACAAAATTTTCCTTTGAAACAAAGTGTTTGTGGTTTATTTATCTTGCAGACAAGTGTTTAGTGCTGCTGAGAGGCCTCTAGAAGTGCTAATTACCTTGTAAATAAGATGCTTTTAATGGCAAGTTACAGCTGCCTCCACCAAAATTCAGTGGTGTGCTGGCAAAAAATTGCACTGCCCTTGCAACAAATATAAACACACACAGATACACAAGCATGTATATTTAAATGTGTATCATTAGAACTACAACCTTGCAAGAGAAGGTTAACACTAAGACCATTGTTTTATCCAGATCTTTGAAAGGGTTATTGTTATTATTGATTTATCAGGGTAGGGGTGGGGTGAATAGTGTAAATTAAGAAGGGACCAAATCAAAGGCTATTTCTGGCCAGGTTATCCTGCTATGGTAATAGAGTAGAGTCCAGGGGTGCCCAAACTTTTCAGGCCGTGATCCAGTCATGTGGTTAAGCAGACTAGTCACTTGGTTCAGCAGACCAGTCACATAGTTCCTCTCACTGGAAGCAGAAGTAAAACCTGCCTTGTAATCTGTTTTTGCAACAGGATGAGATAAACTTTAGGCTGCCATTTTCTCTGCTTAAACCAAGGGTGCCCAAACTATGGCCCATGGGCCAGATCCAGCCCCCAATGCCAATTCATCTGGCCCATGCCACCGTTGTTGCTCCCGGAAGTGGAAATAAAATGGTACCTGTACTGGCACATTTTACTTTTGGTTCTCTTTAAAAACGCAAGTCAATGCCTTTCCTTTACAGAACAGGCAAGCAGAGAGGAACAGGCAAGCAGAGAGGAAGCTCTCTGACAGCTGGGAAGGCAAGATTTTGGAAAATTATCCTGCTTAAATTATCTGGATATCACTCTGGATTGAACCCTGATCTATTAAAAAAATTATTTAAACACCAAACAGAAAGTTGCCACCAAACTAAGATATTTAGAATAGTGGCTGGTTCAGACTGGGGAGCATATTCACAAACAAGGAAAACATCAGCTTTGTCCCTGTGCTAATTCACAGCAAAATATCCTAAGGCTGTATTGTATAAATCATCACATGCCAAACAAGTGGATGTAGTTCTTAATTAATCAAACAGAACTATTAATGGCTGCTTGAAACCTACTCTAAAGTCTAACAAAATGAACAAAATAAGGTAATACAGCACCAAAACGATCGATTTCACAGACACCAGCCCTCTAAACGTTGACTAAGAGGGGGGAAATTCTGCATACTTGAGCTCTAATTATTAAATAAGAAGAGATCTGGCAAAACCTATATATAGAAAAACAACAACACACAATGTCAAATGGATGAATGACAAAAAAAGTGTCTCCCATCAGGACAAGATTCTGAGTGGACTATTTTTGTGTATTGAAACACATTTGCAAGTAGTGCAAGGAGCGCTCTTGCAAAAGGAAAATGGTGGTTTCCCGCCATTCTAATTAGAAGCCTAAAGTGGTGTGAAACCCCTGCAAAAGGGCACACTTGTTATGCTAATCCCAGGCTTGGTTACAGTTTTGGATCCTGTTCTCCATTGGTTAATTACATATATTCCCTGTTATGATTGGTTAGTTAGTTTGTCCAGGTGGGTCGCTACCTTGGAGCCACCACCAAGGAAACACTATATAAGCCACACGGGTAAACAAGGGTGGGGCTGGATCAGATCTATACTTCCTACTCTGTATAGGTAGCCTGGGTACATAAGAACATAAGAACATAAGAACAGCCTTGCTGGAACAGGCCACAGCCCATCCAGTCCAGCATTCTGTCTCACACAGTGGCTCACCATTTCCTTCAGGGTATTCCCAAGCAGATGCCTTCACCTGCTTAGGATTCCCTGGAAATGATATTGAGAGATATCCTGCCTATCTCTCCAACCCGGAGGTTGTCCTTAAGTATCCATAATTATAGCCATTGATACTCTTCTCCTCCATGAACTTGTCTAATCCTTTCTTAAAGCTGTCAAGACTGACAGCTGTCACCACTTCTTCTGGCAGGGAGTTCCATAGACCAGTAATCCTCTGGGTGAAAAAGTACTTTCTCTTATTTGTTTGAGAACTAGTACCCAAAAGTTTCATGGAGTGTCCCCTAGTTCTAGTATTATGCGATAGGGAAAACAGTTTTTCCTTATCTACTTTGTCCACACCGTGCATGATTTTATAAACTTCAATCAGGTCACCTCTTAGACGTCGTCGTTCAAGAGTGAAGAGGCCCAACCGTTGCAGCCTCAGATGGTAAGGAAGGTGTTCCAGTCCCCTAATCATTCTGGTTGCCCTCCTCTGCACTTTTTCCAGCTCCATAACATCCTTCTGGAGGTATGGCGACCAGAACTGTACACAGTATTCCAGATGGGGCCTCACCATAGATTTATAAAGAGGCAAAATGACACTTGCTGACTTATTTTCTATACCCTTCTTAATGATCCCTAGCATTGAGTTTGCTTTTTTCACTGCTGAGGCACACTGGGTTGACACCTTCATTGAGTTGTCCACCAGGACACCAAGGTCCCTTTCCTGGTTTGTCTCAGAGAGTTCAGACCCCATCAGTTTATAAATGTAATTGGGGTTCTTTGCCCCAACATGCATCACTCTGCACTTACTAATGTTGAAACTCATTTGCCACTGTTTTGCCCACTCCCCCAGTGTCGAGAGATCCCTCTGGAGCTCCTCACAATCTCTCACAGTTTTCACTACCCTGTATAATTTAGTGTCGTCAGCAAATTTGGCTACCTTGCTTTTTACTCCTACCTCTAGATCATTTATGAAGAGGTTGAAAAGCAGGGGTCCCAGTACTGAACCTTGGGGGACCCCACTCTTTACTTCCCTCCACTTGGAGAAGTGTCCATTTAGTGCTACCCTCTGTTTCCTGTCCCTTAGCCAGTTGTTGATCCAGGACAAGACCTGTCCCTTTATTCCATGACTGGTAAGTTTATTCAAGAGCCTTTGGTGTGGGACCTTGTCAAAAGCCTTCTGAAAGTCCAGATAAACAATGTCAACTGGATCCCTCTTATCCACATGCTTGTTGACACTCTCAAAAAATTCCAACAGATTAGTGAGGCATGATTTGCCCTTGCAAAAGCCATGTTGGCTCTCCTTTAGCAGCGCCTTCTCTTCTATGTGCCTATTAATTCTATCTTTTAGGATGGTTTCCATCACTTTACCTGGGACACATGTCAAACTGACAGGTCGGTAATTTCCTGGATCACCCCTGGATCCTTTTTTGAAAATTGGTGTTACATTCGCTACCTTCCAGTCATCAGGCACAAAGCCTGATTTGAGGGAAAGATTATATATTTTGGCTAGGAGATCAGCAATTTCATCTTTAAGTTCCCTGAGAACTCGTGGATGGATGCCATCTGGTCCTGGTGATTTGTTAGTGTTTAGTTTAACAAGACATGCAAGGACCTCCTCCCTGGTTATTTCTATCTGGCTTAATTCTTCGGTTTCCCTCCCTACGAAGATAGGCTCTGTTTTGGGCATGTGGCCTCTGTCTTCTTCAGTGAATACTGAAGCAAAGAATTCATTGAGTCTCTCTGCAATCTCTGTTTCCTCTTTAATAACCCCTTGCCTTCCATTGTCATCTAATGGTCCAATGGCCTTCCTAGTTGGGTTCTTACTTCTAATGTACTTAAAAAAGTCTTTGTTATTTCTCTGAGTATTTTTAGCTATACGCTCCTCAAAGTCTTGCTTTGCTTTCCTGCTTGTTGCCTTGCATTTGTTCTGCCAGAATTTATGTTTCTGCCTGCTGTCCTCATTCGGACAAGCCTTCCATCTTCTAAATGAGCTTTTCTTGCTCTTGATCACTTCTCGAACAGCTCCTGTAAGCCACATCGGAGTCCTCTTGGACCTGGCAGTGCCCTTTTTCCTTTTGGGTATGCATTCCAATTGGGCCTCTGTTATTGTTTTTGTAAACAGCCTCCATGCCTCTTGGAGTGTTTGGACTCTCTCAATTTTCCCTTTCAGCTTCTTTTTTACTAGTTTCCTCAACTTTGGGAAATTTCCTTTTTGAAAATTTTAGGTCTCTGTGTTAGATTTTATCAGTGACTTGTGGTCTATGATCAAGTTAAACATAATTGAGTTGTGGTCACTGTTCCCTATTGGATCAGTCACATTAACATCTTGCACCAGATCCTGAGTATTACTCAGGATCAAGTCAAGGATTCTTGTACCTCTAGTTGGGTCTTCAACCATCTGTCCCAGGGAACAATCATTTAGCATATCTAGGAACTTTATCTCTTTATCATGTGCTGAACAACAGTTCACCCAGTCTATGTGAGGGTAATTGAAGTCCCCCATTATAACCAGGCTTCTCTTCTTGGATGCCTCCTTTACAACATTCTCCAACTGCCTGTCTCCCTCAAGAGCTTGGGTCGGAGGCCGATAGTATATGCCTACTGTTAGACCATCCTTGTGGCCTGGTACTCTTACCCACAGAGCTTCTAATGGTGACTCCAAATCACCTAGATATTCCAATTCATACGATTTTATCACTTCTTTGACATACAAGGCTACACCACCTCCCGTTTGCCCCTTCCTATCCTTCCTGTACAGTTTGTAGCCTGGGATAACTGTATCCCATTGGTTATCATCCGTCCACCAGGTTTCAGTGATACCAATAATATCAATATTCTTATCTATTGCTAAGTATTCCAACTCCCCTATTTTGTTCCGGAGGCTTCTGGCATTTGTATACAAGCATTTATATATGCTTTTCTGACACAGTCTTTTGTGTCCAGTTGCATTGTTAGACTGCCTCTTGCATCCTTCTGCTAGAATGCTAGTGACTAGCTCCTCGCTCTGCTCAGTAATTTTTGCATCCTCCTCACTACCCAAGTACACACTTTCCCGAACCGGATGCTGTCCAGCTCCTGTCGGCTTTCCCCCAGTTATCAGTTTAAAAGCTGCTCTGCAGCCTTTTTGATGTTGAGTGCCAGCAATCTGGTCCCATCATGGTTCAAATGCAACCCATCCCTCCTGAACAGATTTGGCTTGTCCCAAAATGTTCTCCAGTTCCTGACAAATCTGAAACCCTCCTCTCGACACCACCGCCTCATCCACGCATTGAGGCTTCTGAGCTCTGCCTGCCTGGTAGGTCCTGCGCGAGGGACAGGCAGCACTTCTGAAAATGCTACCTTGGAAGTCCGGGACTTCAATCTTCTTCCTAACAACCTGAATTTGGCTTCCAGGACAGACCACTTGGCCTTCCCAACATCATTGGTACCAACGTGTACCATGACAACTGGCTCGTTCCCAGTTCTCTCTAACAATCTATCTAGATTTCTTGTGATGTCTGCAACTTTTGCACCTGGCAGGCAAGTCACCATACGGTTATCATGTGCATCACAAATCCATTTCTCTGTATTTCTAATTATTGAATCGCCTAGTACAAGGAGCCTTTCTCCTGCAATCTGTTCATCTACATGCACCTCATCAACCATATTAAGGGAGAGAACCTCAGTTTGTTCCTGTTGTTCATCTTCCTGGATCTCATCAAGTGTGATGAAGGAGAGATGAAGGAGGGTAGTGCTAGGCCTGGGTCCCTCCCTTACGCTACACTTCTGTGCTAGCTAGTTTATTGCCCACTATGGGTAAGAGTCCGGAGGGACTGACTCCACTAGGATTCTATAGCGATCTTGGTATCAAGAACGCCTTGTAAGCTCATCTCTAAATGACTGTTAAATAAAGACTGTTGCTCTTTGTTCATCATTGTCTCGGACTGGTGCTTATAAGGGCCGGATATAACAACTATCTAGAAGTCACTTAATAGACTCTGAAATGAAGTAGGGAGATCAAAGAATAATCAAGTCAAATGGGGGATATTTAGGTACTGGACAAATAATCTGTTAATGTGGAGAAACTCAAATAATGCAGCATTTGTGTGCATACAATTTTTGTCCCACCGTTTGTACATAAGAAAATCTAGAAAATGGCCAAGATTATAGAATAAGAAAAGGAGTAAGACAAGGCTGCCAGTCACCCTGCTTATTTAACTTATACACAGAGCATATAATGCACAGTGCAGGGCTGGGTGAATCAAAAGTTGGAATTAAAATCACTGGGAGAAATCACTGGCAAATGACAACACACTAATGGCAGAAAGTGAAGAAGACCTAAAGAAGCTTAGGTTGAAGGAGGAGAATGCAAAAGCTGGCTTGAGACTCAACATCAAGAAAACCAAGATAATGGCAACAGTCCCTGGAAAATAGATTTTTATTTATTTATTTATTATTTATAAATTTATATCCCGCCCTCCTGGTGGGGAACACCACTCAGGGCGGCTAACAACATGAATAAAACAGTTAAAAACAGCAAAAGCTAAAAACAGTCAAGTCCCACTAAAACAGTATATAAAAACCCAGAACAAACCTAAAACATACAAACATTAAAAAGCTACCCCGATCTTCCCTCCCCCCAAGATAAAAAACAAGAACAGAAATACAGAAATACACAGGATCCCTGTGTAGATGGGAAAGAAGTAGAAGCAGTGACAGATTTTACTTTCTTAGGGTCTAAGATCACTGCAGATGGAGACTTGAAATAAAAAGACGACTAATTCTTGGGAAGCAAGCTATGAGAAATTTGGGCAACATAGTTAAAAATAGAAACACCACCTTGCAAAAAAAAAAAATCCCGCATAGTCAAAACAATGGTATTTCTGGTAGTGGTGTATGGTTGTATGAGCTGGACCATATGGAAAGCTGAGCGCAGAAGAATAGACCCCTTTGAGATGTGGTGCTGGAGGAGAATTTTGAGAGTAGCCTGGACAGCAAAGAGAACAAATAGGTCGATCTTAAAAGAAATCAACAAAGACTGCTCCTTGGAAGGTCAAATATTAAAGATGAAGCTAAAGTATTTTTGACATCAAATGGGAAGAGAAGATTCACTTGAGAATGGCTTGATGCTGGGGAAGGTCGAGGGCAAAAGAAGAAGGGGGTGGCAGAAAATGAGATGGCTAGATGGCATTGTTGACACAATAGGCACATAGTTGGATGTGCTAAGGAGGATGGTGGATGATGGGGTGCCTGGTGTGCGGTGGTCTATGGGGTTGTGAAGGGTCGGAATTGACTGTGTGACTGAATAACAACAATGCCAGTAAAGTAGCCTGCTTTTATTTCAAGATTATTATTATTTTAGCATTTTAATTTGCTTTGGATTTTACCTATATTTCATATGCTTCCATTTCATTAGATTTCCTAATTAGGCTCAGTACTGGTCAATTATCTGACTCTGAACATTGATACTAGTGATGTGCAGCAGCCCCTGAATTGGTCCATGATCAAATAAGGACATACTAACCTTGGTGTCTGCCTTGCCTTGTCCCCTTTCAGTGATATTCTGCCCTGATCATTGTCTTAGCCTGTGATGTCATATCTGTGTTTCTAAACCTGCATAAAACCATTCTTGTGAGTGGGAAAAGCACAAATGTCTGTAACCTAGGGATGGGTGGGGGTCACACAGCACCATCAGTCTCAAGGATGCAACAGACAGTAAAATATGTTAGCCTACTGGCATGCTTCAAACAAATGCCACCAAGCCATGGGATTAGCACCAGTTCAAAGAAGAAGAAAACAGAGGCACAGGTGCTGAAAGACAGGCCGTAGTGCACTAATTCTGACCTAGCCATGCAAGACAAGCAGCATATTGCTCAACTTGCATAATTACCCTGGAATTGCATAAATGCTACTTATTCAGGGGTAACCATGTTGGCCTTTTTTACCCTGCCCATTTGCATTGGGTTTTGCATGGATGCACTCACATGAAAAACTGGTGACTACAAAATGTAAAGCTCAGTGTGGGAAAACCTAGTGGGGAACTATGTCTTAACAGTGGGGAAATGTCTCCTTTGGTTCTGCTGGCAAGGGTAGTTTATTTTATTCCAGTTTGGCTGGCAACACTTACCTCCACTTTCTTCCCTGTGTGATCACTTCATTGGATGCAGAAAGGGATGGTTCCCCTCAGCTGCGTGCCTGTGTTGCCTCCGAACAGTGTTTCTCTCTTTCTTTTTCTTTCATAAAGTTTTCCAGTTAGCTCCAATTCAGATAAACATGATGTCACCTCAGAAAAATAAAACTGCAGCAATGGCAATGGGATGTTCCAATAGAAATTGCAGATCTCAAGGATGGCACTTTTCACAATTTTCTGCCCCTGCTGCTGCATGTAATAATTGTTAATACTCATCTGGATGGCTAAAACAATTTCACCTGCAGAAAGGAGCAATGCTCTGATGCAAATAACAAATGAAAGGCTCAAACCTGATTTGAAAAACTGTGCATCAAAACAGATTTTCCTCATTTGTGTAGTCAAACCCTATGTTAATTTTTAGCACATTTGCCATAAGACAGCATACATCTCTACTTATTTCTCAACTGATGGTTGCCCTCAGAACAGTAGAATTATGTCATTTAAAGCATAATCACATGACAATTAGTTTAATAAATTGGGAATATTTCCATTCATTTTGGTAAAATAATACAAGGAACACTGCTTAATGCAGTATGATTAATGAAACTGAGTTGTCATGAACTCACTTCTGTTTTTTCTTCCCAAAACTACTCAAGAGAACAATATGCTTGAATTATCCTCTGAAAAAGTTACAGCATCTTTTGATACCCTTCTCAAGAGCAATGGCATCTTGTGCAAAGCTGACAAATTTAAACTTGTTGATGTGAACATGAGGGGCATTTGAAATATATGAATTGGTATGCAGTTTTTTGGGTTTTTTTTGGCAAAATTAACAGTCTTGTAGTCTTGTGAACAGGAATTGGTGAACAGGGACTGTGGTGGCTCAAGTAGTTAAGAAGCTGAAATTGATGACTGGAAGGTCAGCAGGTCAGCAGTTCAAGACCCAAGCACTGCACAACGGAATGGGTTCCTGTCTCTGTCCCAGCTCCTGAAAACCTGCAGTTCAAAAGCAAGAAATTGCAAGTACATAAATAAGTACCAGTTTGGTGGGTAGGTAACAGCATTCTGTGCACTCCTGTGTTGAGGCATGCCTGCCACATGACCATGGAAATGTCTGTAGATGCAGACAATGCTGGCTCTTTGGCTGTAAACAGAGATGAGCACTGAACTCTAGAGTCAGATACAACTGGCTTTTGAGCAAGGGCGACCTATACCTTTGCCTAGTCTTGTAAAAATTAACTCATTTTTACTTAGTATAAGTTTCCACGGACTTCAACCCACTTTATCAGATTTGATTTGATTTGAAGTTTAATTTATATACCGGTTTTTTTCAACCCCAAAGGGCGACTCAAAGCAGTTCACAAGAACAAACAAAGTAGTATAAGAATATAAATACAGCATAATTCATAAAAACAACAAAATAATACAAAATATCAGTACAGAAGAATTAATACAATCAATATCAATTACAAACAACAAAACAGTAAAATCTCCCAAACTACAATATACAAAATTCAAATTCAGAGCAGCATATCAATAAAGAAACAGTGTTACCCCACAGCACTACCTTGGTCTCCCAACCCCAGCCCCAACAAGTCCAACAGGTGGAGAGGACTGAGGACCAGCCATCCACCACCACCACTGCCCTTTAGGTCTGAGCTGGGAGGCGGGGCTCGGGGCACTGAAGTTGAAGATAGTCCTGGCCATGGGAAATGACCACCAGCTGTGCCTCCACCTCCCATGGCAAGATGGGCCAAAGGAGGAGCCGGGATGGCGTCAGCTGGAGGAGCACCGGCAGTGGCCCCCGATGTATTCCACCAGTTCTAAAACCTGTAAGAAGCTTCTTAGAACTCTCCAATTCAAAAGAGCCTGAAAAGCATCTAACGACTACTCTAGTGAAAAGCATGTTCCAACAATGTCTTGAACATCAGATGCTTGAAGGATAGATTAACCAACAAGGTTGGCACCCAGGGTACATCTGATTGGATTCATAATCTTCGAGGAGGCTCCTTCTGTGTACCTGTAAGTGAGGATACCTCAAACCTACACCAGTTCAGAAAATATACCCTCTTGTTGGTATTGCTCCACCTAAGAGAAGGAGAGAAGTATCAGTGGACACTGAGAGAACTAATCATGAGAATGACCCTAGACATCCTCTGAAAATCCATCTGCTGGCTCAATTCCAGGAAGAGCTTTATGGCAAGAACAAATATTCTTGAGAGTACGCAAGAGCAAAACCAAATTAGAAGATGGAGGAAAGAGGATAAGGAACAATATTAAAGGAGGATATAGCTAAGGAACTCAACCACCCCTACATCACCTGGAGGACTCTGAATAGGCTGAGGTTTGGAGTGCCTAAATGTAAGGCTAAGATGCTTTAGTGGGGCCTGCTGGCAGACAACAACATGTTGTGTCTTGTGTGAATGTGAAGAGTTACAGAATCTGGTTCATTTACTGGTCTGCCAATTACTGTCAGAAACATAAACCAATGAGGACTTAAGTTTGACCAATAACAAAGCCAAAAAAGTGGCTTCATTTTGGCAGTCCAGGGTTTGATCGGGACAGGAAAGAAAAAGAAGATGCAATGGTGCTGAAGCCAGCATGCACCTGTCCCCTCAAAAATAATGCTGAGAATATCTGGTGAGCACAATAGTGGTCTTGACGGACCACCAGTGGCAAAATAATGACATGTACTGTATGAGAATATCTTTTGGCCCAAGAGTTGCCATATGCTAGTGGAAACTGCATGCAAATGCCCAGCTGAAGTAGTGGTGTCAATGTGGAAAGAAGCATAGCAGAAATGTGGAGTGATCACAACTTTTTCTCTCTCCACCCCTTTCTCTCTCATACACACAAACAGAAACACTAAGCATATACACATGATCATTTGTTACCACCCATTCCTGAGAAAACAGGGAAAATATGCTAGATTCTCACCAATATCTGTCCCAACTGGCATTCTGTCCAACCTGATGCTTGTTGAAAGCCCTCAAGCAAGGTTTGAGTGCAGTAGCACTTTCCCATTTTTATTCCTCAATATTTCATATTTAGGATCATTCTGCTTCTGGGTTCATTCTACAGTAAAACCCCTACTTACGTAAAAAGTACACTCCGCAGGCTTTTGTTTAAATTGGTTTTTTATGTAACTCGAAGCAAACCCATAGGAAAAATTATTATTTTTACATAACTCAAAGCAAACCCATAGGGAAATGAATTTTTATGTAACTCGAAGCAAACCTATTGGAAAAAAAGAATTTTTTATGTAACTCGAAGCAAATCTATAGTAAATCTTGTTACATAAATTGGGACATGGTTTTAGCATAAAATCATTATGTAATGAATTTTATGTAACTCAAGGCATATGTAAATCAGGGTTTTACTGTATAGCCATTGCTATCCTCATCCTCTTTGAATGCATTTAATTCCTTTTAAAGCCCTCACTGGCTCTGATGGTAATGAATTCAACCAAGGACTGTGAGTGTACAACACTTTCCTCTGATTTTCTGAATCTCTCACTCCTCTTTTTAAATCTGGCATATTAATTCATGTACAGTAGAACCTCGGATAAAGTCCAAACTCCATTCCACAAGTTTGGACTTTATCCGATTTTGGACATTATCTGAATCAAATGAGCAATGCATTGGATAACTTCAAAAATGGGCTTTATTCAAGGTTCCTATACCAAATACCTTGGATAAAGTCCATTTTTAGCAGTTTTGGACTTTATGTGATGCATCACGTGTGCATGAAAACCGCGACTTTATCCAAATCGGACTTTATCCAAATCAGACTTTATCCAAGGTACCACTGTACCATGTTGTTTTTAACTGTACACCTTTTTTTATTTTAAAGACTTTTGTGTTGGGTTTGTTTTCACTTAAATTTAATGACTTTGTAGCTAAATTTAATTGTACTTGTTTATATTTTTATGAAAATTGTAAACCTGTAGTGGAAGGTAAAATGCAAATGTGATAAACCAATCAAGCAATCAATGAACCAGCCCCAGTGCAAAAACACTGTTTTTTACTACAATGTTATACAAGACCTTTGTACATATTCCCTTATTTTCTATTGTCTCTTTCAGGCCATATTGTAATAAATATTAGGTGTAAGAACTCAGTATCCCCAAGATACCAGCTAAACCCATATAATCTCCTTCACGGACTTGTTTTTGCAACATCTTTAACAAAATAAAAAATAAAATCCTGACTGAGAATGGTAAAACATATAGCCTTTTTCGAAGAGTACTGGGTCCGATGCTAAGGCAGCCAAAAGATATGTTGCCATCCAAAAGAAAGATGATATTCCATTAAGAGATTAATCTAGCAGTCAAGCAAAAATAGCTCTATTCATACAGAGAGAGAGTCAGATTTTATATCTGCATTGTATGCATGTGTGTGTGAGTGAGGGGGTGTGCATTTAGAGTTTATTCAGTGCAAGAACCAAACTGACAGGGTGGTGTTGTCAACTGAACACTCATATAACCTGATTTTCTAAAAGTAACAGCCTTTCATATCCAGCACAAGATATTAACAGATGTATATCAGGGGCTCTGGTGAGACTGTCTCTTTGAATATTTCCACTATTTATCTATTGTTGACATTTTATACATATTTTTCTTGCAAAATCCATTAGCCTTGCTGTGTTATCAGACAAAAATATTCTGTCAGTATTTTAAAAAATCACAATATTAAGATAGATAGCATGCAGTAAAGGATTAAAAATAAATAATATGCCTGTGAAAGATATTGTCTGGTTGGAACTAGCTTCTCACAGATATTTTGTATATGGATGCATAAGCGTTTACCTATTTTCCTTAATGAAAAACATATTAAAACCCTTATAATGGTTTTCCAAAGTAAGAAAGACTGTCTTGTCCAAATTCTTATCCCACCCCTGATAGTAGGATACCAGGTAATGAATCTTACTTTGTTATATTGTATCTCATAGAAATGTACAGTACTGTACTTGCTATTTTGAATCCTTCTGCCTCCTGCTATCCAGTGCACAGCACTCCCATTTAATCTCTTTTGAGAAAGAAGTCTCAGCCATGTTACTTCATGGCTAATGTTCTTTTATCTTCAAGAGTGTAACACTGATAAATCCAGTGTTTGATCAACGATAAAGGAGAAGTATGGATACCTTTGCAAAATTTATCATTTTTAAACACTCTATGTGGGTCTTCTTTGGCTAAATGACCCCCTCCCCCCAAAAATTCACACTTTACCTTAATTGACTCGAACCTTTAGAAGAAAAATGAAATGGCTTAAATTAGAACATTTAATAAACTGTAGAAATGGTTTATGTTAAAACAGGTTCAACACCCTCCCACCTTCCTGTATTTGCTGAGTTGTTGCTCCATATAAACATGGAAGCAGCAGCAAATATCATCAATTAATCACTCAGCCTCTTCTTTGAATCAAGAATTTATGAATCATCACTTTGTATTTGAAACATTGGCAGCATCTAGAATCAAAACAAGAGCAGCAGTAAGGATCAATTTCAACTTGTAGCATGCTTCTGCAAAGAAAATGAAAATTCCTGATGTAGATGGCAAGAAAGAGGGATGATCTCCATCCCCTACATCCAGGGTTCTCAAACGACGACCTGTGGGCTGGCCCCATCCCATGACACCATGTCATGTGGCCCATGCCACTGCTGTCACCACCACCACCAGAAGCAGAGGCAGAAGCGGACGTGTTTATGACAGCTGTAAATGTGCCCGTGGCTCTCATAAACGTGTTTATGAAAGTTGTGGCTGTGTTTTATGGCAGTGTTTATGGGGGAGACCACCAGCCTGGCCCACTCAGCTGTCTGAGGGGGTGTGGTATGGCTCGCAGCTTGAAAAGGTTGAGAACCCCGGCCCTACATCTTCAAAATACAAGATCTTAAATGTGAAGTCAAAGCCTCCTTCTCTCCATACATATGTCAATTTCATCACAGCTCTTGATGATTATGCAAACTTTCAAGTAATAAATACCTAGGGACATGTTGAAAAACAACTCTAACAATGATTTGGTATTTTAGTCAGAAGTAGTTAACTGATGAAAAAAGGAGTCAGCTCCTGAGATTTTCTCTTGCTTATTGTCACTTTGTGAATGGTAGTGAGTGGCAAAATGAATCCTGTAAACATCTTGACTGCTGCTATTGATATTTTCAACATTCAGGTTGCCCTTTACTTTGTAAACCTTGGCATTCTGGTTCCTGCTAGCAATGTGGCCATGATACTGTGCAGCAACACTGGGCCATTTTTGGGTGTTTTGTAATACAATGTCCCATATTAATTAAATACCTGTCTGGCTGAACATCCCGCTACAGTAATGGAGTAGATTATACAGACATTGACACAATGTCGAGTGTTGGGTTGTGGTAAATAACCTGACTCCCCGAAGGGGTCAATGGCTACGGGTGGATAAGCCCCTTTAGGTGAGGTGATGGCTCCCTCATTGGAGGAAATGCCACTGGAAGCCATCATATTGGGTCCAACAATAAAATGAATGGAGGAGGAACCACTTCACTATTCTGATTCCCAATGGTCATGTAGACAGAAGAGGCCTTGCCAGATGGACTGGCTGTGAAGGTGCATATTGTTAATATCCTCAAGGCTGTGGCAGTCCATTGCAGTCCCGGTTAAATCCTGCATGTCTCATTTCATATGTGCCACAGGAGATGGCTCAGTGATCATAATGTGTGGGTCACTTCATGGCAAGCTGGGATCCACCTTAAACAAATTCATGCCAATGGCATTTTTCCTGAAAGTGATTTCTAGGGGAAAAATGTATACTCGGATACAAGTAGCAGCTGATGACAATTAATAAAATGGAGGGTCCTTGTAAAGAATTGAACAACTTGTCCTTTTTTACGTGGAAGTTTAATTATACATATTCTGCATATAAATCCAGCAGCAACCTCTCTCACATAGAATTACTTAGTGCTAGAGGATGCCAGATGATGGGTATGTTATCTGCACTATAGTTGATGAGAGAGACAGAAACAAGAATAGCTGCCATGTGGCTACAGTCCCTTTGTGCCAAAATATTTCAAAAAGGCTGTGAATGAAATGGTGAAGCATAGCTATGAGTGCAGAGAAAACAGAGAAAAACACACATCATTGCACCTTTTGAGTAAACTACCATTGCCATGCCCACCCCGCAGAATGCAGACTAGAAAACTATCTTCCACTTTCCTAACCTTTCACTCATAGTAGCGAGCCCGAGGAAGAAAAGCTATGCAGTCACCAAAGCAAACATGTTGCCTGCATTTTTTCTAAAAGATGTCATCTTCCATTTTGCAACTTAAAAAGAGTGGGGCTTGGAGTTAGCAGATTGTCACTGGAAATGAAGGTCAAAATCATTGATGCTATGTAAAAGATAGGCCATGAAGAAAAATGAGGGGAATCAAGTCATTTGAAATGTGGCATTGGAGAAGAATCTTGCTAAAAATGAAAATAAGTGAGTGCTCAATTTAGAATTTAGAATTGATAAGAAAAGATAATATTGCTAGAAAAAGTTGGCCATAGGAAGAAAGGAATGGCTAACATGAGATAGATTGAATTTATAAATGAAATCACTGCTGACAGTTTGCAAGACCTGTGTGAGAAGTCTTTTTAAATTTGATGCAACTAGATGCCTGAAGTAAAGAATATAGCAATATGCATACTATGTCCTTATATTTATTATACACTAGATAACATAAATAATAATGTGGAAGTCTAATATTTACTGAGGTGGGACTAACTTACAATGTTCTCAATTAACTCATCCGCAGATGTGTAATACTGTAACACAATGTTTTAAAAATATTTTTAGAAGCAAAGACAGAATCCTCTTGCACAAGTCCCACTCTTTGGTCAGGAAAGAGTTAAAACGAGTTTACTTCTCCTGAGAGTTAGCTAATTGGGTCTTGATTTACAGTTTCAAAAAAATCTGATTGGCCAGATATGGAACTGACTTCTCCTGTGAAAATATGACAGGAGACTTTTTGGTTTCAGAAATCCTAGGAGAATATTTACTGAAGATCAATAAGAAACACAAATCCTGACCTATTTGCTTTTGCAAGAAACAGGGTAATTCTTTGAATATTATTTACAAACCAATTTTATATGCTAATTCCCTGAAGACACATGGTAAAATGTCATCTTTTCTCGAGGACTGTCATCACATTACTTTCTTTAAAGCTCCTTTTGATGTGTTTTTAGTTGACCTGCAGCCTAGGAAGGTGTGTTGTATTTTTTGGCAAGCTCTTTCTGGCAAGCCTGTGCGAATCACATTCAGTGTTACAACAAATCACTGGCTTTTCATTTGAAAGGTATTTGATGTGGACAAATACTTCAGTCCCTAAAGATTTGATTATTTCAAAATGACTGTGTAACTGAACAACAACAACAAAACTGCCTAAATTCTATAACCATGACTTTCTGCCTGTGCCTTTTTGTTACAGCTCATAGCTTCTTTAATTTATTTATTTTTTTGGACTGCAATGGACTATGATTTTTCCAAGCTCTGAGCCATTATTCACATCTATCTTATATGATACATTCACACTCTATGGGTTGTCTGGACATTCCTGAAATGTGGGCTCCTCTGGACACAGCAGCTGCTTTGGTGGATTTACTCCCATTGTCAAAAATAATTTCTTCTGGAATCAGCAGCCATCTGAAGATTTTTTTTATATTTTTCTTTGCTAGCTTCAATGCCAGGAGCAGCAGCATCTCAATGCCTTCCAGGAAATGATTTGTTTTCCAAAGGGGTGCACATTTAGCACCAAGCTGTGCTTTCTGATACCTTTTCTCCTTTGTCTTGCTGATAACACTGGCTGCAATCTGCTCAGGTTCATTAGGGCAGTGCTAAGTCTTGTCTCAAGGTGTTTAAAGCAAGAGCATAAAGTAAGACATTGGTGGCTGTCAGAGCGATACTTCTGGCCAAAGAATAATGTAAATTTCCTCTCACTGTACCTGGCTGATATGGAGGTGAGAATATACTTCTGTTTTTCCTTTGTAAAAGCCTCAATGAGCTTTTTCAGGTAGCTATAGTCAATTCCCCAAAGCACTAACCAATGCACTGACTTAGGCTTCTGAGAATTGAAGTCCCCCTGTGGGGCGTAGGCCCCATGTTGGGAACCACTACTATAGAGCATCTTGACAGTTTAATGTACTAAACTGAGCATCAGATGCTGATATTGATACAAACTTCCAAAGATCTGGGATTATTTTCAGAGAGTGCATGCAAACACCCTTGCAGAAACCACCCAAGATGTATGTTGCTTGGTTACATACATTGAAAGGTTATACTTAATTTTTCTTATTCATACCCTTACAATAGGAACTGGCATACTATTGTATCTTGAAATCTAGTTTCCAACTGGCTTAGTTCTTCTTCCAGTAACTTTTGATGCAACATTTTCAGTGTTTTATAAATAAAATGCAGATGAGTTTACAATGGAAAAGAGGCTGCTTGGTGATCTTCTTCTTACCTTATTATCTGCAGCCTGAATATCAAAACAAAGCATATTTAAGAGTTGGGGATGATGCATACACAGCAACTTCATGTGCAAGACATATTTAAAACTAGGATTAATTACACAAGTTTATTGAGTAAATTTTATATCTCATTTCATTGTGATTGCATCATTCTACTTTAATCTGTTTTTATTCTGTTTTTGTAATCATATATTATCTAATGTATTTTATCACATTTTAACCTGATATGGTCAGATAACTAATCAATTAATAAAGGATACTGGATACTTGATACTACAGTTAGGCATCAAGTATTCTACCTGGTGTCATTACCAGCATATTGTGTGTGTGAGAAACATTTTGAGGAATATCAGAAAATAAAAACAATAAAACAAAATAAAACAAAAACACTGCAGCACTTTAAAGACTAACTGCTATATTTTTACTGTTAGCTTTCATGGATCAAGTCCACTTCTTCAGACAAGGAGTGAAACTTCCATGTATGGATTATATATACCAGATGCAGGGGTCAAGATATCACAAGGGAAAAAGATCACAGTGGAAAAGAGGAAAGGATCACAAAGTTATGAGGTAAAGAGTAATCAAGCTGAATGACAGACAAGCCTGTATATCAATACACCTTCCTACAGCTAGCAGTAAAATAGATTATTCAGATTAGTTTTAAATGTCTCCCTTTCAATCCCAAAAGTGTGAAGCTGACAAGCAAAGATAATGAGTTTAACCTCTTTCTGGTTTACCCTCTTACTTGGTTACTTCCTCTTGTGCTCATGTTGTAAGAGAGAATTTGCAGGAAGGTGGTATAATACACCAAAATATAATATATAAAATATATAGCAGCATATAGCAATCTGTGTATCAAATTTGATAATGTCCCATTTGAAAAAATCTTTACTACTGCTCTGTTTTATAAAGCTGAATCTGTTTTCATGGCTATGTTATGGTGTTTATCTAACTTCTTTTTTTCTTTCTCTTGTGTCTTAGTGAAGATGTATGCTTGTTACTGAAATAGTAAATGGCTGTTAAACTATCTATAGCAAGCACAGGGTGGTAATTAACATGTGCCAGCTCTGCATACTTCCATTTGTTAATTCTACATCACTACATGATTCAAAGATAAAAACAACACACAACAATTATTTCAGTTTAGCAAGTGTTTTACTGACAGCTTGAAAATTGTCAGTAATAACACTGTTAAAAATAGTGACAGCAGTAGAATTAAATTTGTTGAGTGAAGGTTGCACTCTGTAACCCATGTATCATATTTAACTACCACTGTGCTTTAAACAAGTGTATCACTAACCATCCATTCAAAATGGAATGGTAATTTGAATTTGAGACATATGGTTAAAGATCCTCTAGTGATGTTAGGAAGTTGCTCACAGATGCCACCTTAGTTTTACATTGAAGGTTACCTGGAAGTAATAATGGACTATATGTTACAGAGGCAGGAAATAATTAGCCTTGTAGTGGTTTTGGATCATCATTCCCATATTCTCTTGACATAGGCCAAGCTGGCTAGAGCTACTGAAAGCTGGGCCAAAATATGGGAGTTCAAAATTCCTCTAAAACAGCTAGAATTTCAGTGCTCAGCGACTTATTCAGCCAAATGTCACTACATCACCCTTCCTTCTATGTGCAAAGATCTAAAACCCTGGTAGTATGCTATATAGGACGGATGTATAATGTCTATGCCTTTTCTCTAACCCCAGCTTAAGCACCACTCATATTTAGGAAAGCACATGGACAGATAAATCTAATATCAAATCAGGTTAATTCTTTAGTAGAGCTACTGTAAGACCAACACTGCTCTCTCTTCCAAATGAGGTTGTTTATGCCATGAGCCCTATTTAGGTGTATAAAAATGGCTGATTGAAAGAATTCAAGTAAAACATAGTCTCTTTACTCCAGAGTTCACCTTATTGCCACTTTTCTCACCAAGTCAACTCCATTGGTTAGAGTCATATTAAGGATAGCTATTCCTTTAGTTTTTCCTCCAGTTTCTGTAGGAGAAAATTATCGGGGACACAAGCCAAGAATGTTATGGAAGGACCATATTTGGCAGAATTTACCTCCCAACAGATATCAGGATAATAGAAATCTCCTATTACATTGTATCTCTTGGAAATTATTGCAATTTGTTTTTCATCTGCATCTCACTGATTAATATATGCCGGCTATCATATTCCTTTTGTTTTTCACCCAAATTATATTAACTCAGGGTACTGCAGTGGCTCAAGTCGCTAAGACGCTGACTGGGAAGCGGAAGGTCAGCAGTTCGATTCCCGAGTACTGCAGGACAGAAATGAGCTCCCGTCTTCATCCTAGCTCCTGCCAACCTAGCAGTTCGAAAGCAAGAAATTGCAAGTAGATAAATAGGGACCACTTCAGTGGGAAGGTAACAGCGTTCCGTGCGCTCCGGTGTTTAGTCATGCCTGCCACATGACCACGGAAACGTCTGCAGAAGCAGACAGCGCTGGCTCTTCGGCTTAGAAACAGAGATGAGCACTGCACCCTAGAGTCGGATACGACTGGCTTTAGAGCAAGGGAAACCTTTACCTTTACCTTATATTAACTCAGATAATCTTGATGGGACACCCAAGCTCATCCTCCAATATTTGTATTTTTGACATAAATTGTGACTCCACCTCCCTTTCTATTTTCTCTCTCTTCTTCTTGAGCAACGTATATCCTTCAATTGCTATATTCTAACTATAGGAGCAATATTTCCAGATTACAGTTATCCCTATCAAGTCATATTTACCCTCCTGAATGAATATTCCCAGTTCTTCTTGTTCATTTCCCATACTCTTGGCATTCATATATAGACATGTGATTTATGACCTGCTTTCCTTCCTACATTTTTGTGAATATTATTATTATTGGTTCCCATTAGAGATGTTTGGCCTGCTCTTATTATTGTGCATAAGCCTTGGTCTATCTTTATCTCTGAGCTTGCATCTCCCTTTCCATTTTAATTCAGTTTAAAGCCCTTCATGCTGTGGCCAAACACATTCTTCCCAGTCCTTGTGATGTGCAATTCATAACTTCCAGCACTCCATCTTCCAGAAAGTGTAGCACATGTTCTCAAAATCCAGATCCTTCATTGCCCTCACCTTTGTAGCCAGTTGTTCACCCACAGAATTTTCCATTCCTTTTCTATACCACTTCTGAGTACTGATTCAATGGACAAGAAGACTATTTGGCCCCCAAAATCCTTGAGTTTCCTTCCCAGAGCTTCAAAGTCTGATATGATATTTTTGTAGGTTTTTTTGGCTGTGTCATTTGTTCCCATGTAGCTGAGAAGAAAAGGATATGCATCTATGAATTTATGAGTGATGACAATGCTTTTATCACATCCCTAATCCATCCTCCAGGGAGACAGTATACCTAGAAAATGCATAGATCTTTCCAGTTTATTTCAGTTTCAATCCCCTATAATAGGGAGTCTTCTACTTCAATTACTCTTCTTTATTTATCTATGTATGTAGGGTGTAGGTCCAGTTTGGCTAAGCTTCAACCTCTTTCAAGTCCTCTAGGGTCTCCTTTTTGTTCTCCTCTGCATGCTATTTGCCAGACTCCTTTTCAAGAATCTGAAAGTAGTTTTGCAGATCTACTGGTAAAGAGTGCCTTCTTATTTTACTCCAGATTGTCACTCTTTTCCATAGTGCTTGTTCTATTACTTGTTCTTTCCTCAGCATTCTCCTTCTCTGCTTTGTCTTTATGCTGTTAGGTCATGCAAAAGACAACAAGTTGGGGAAAAAAGTATTTGTTAATAAGTAGGGTCTCTCTGTGTGTGTGTGTGCATGTGTGTGTGTGCTAACTGACTGTCGATTAAAGATATATATATGTATATGTATATCAAATCAAATCAAATCAAATCAAATCAAATCTGATCTATATCTATCTATCTATCTATCTATCTATCTATCTATCTATTTATCTATCTATCTTGACTCAATACCTCTTACATGATTTGATGTATGACAGAAATGGATGGGGTAAGAACCCTCCCTGCTTGCATATTTAGTTCCCATGCACTGATAAATTCTGAATCAGCTATTGTGTTTCTCTCTACAGTACTTTATTTTTAACCAAATCAAATTCCAGTCCTAGAATGACTGTTGTGCTCAGTAAAAAGTTCATTAGGAAACACTATTAGAATAAAGAATGACCCTTCTGAGTCTTTTTTCTCTTCAGCACCTTTTAGCTATTTATTATTTTATTCTACTTCAAAATTTGTAGTTGATTCTAAATATTGGTCCAAAAATATATTTTGAAAACATAAATAAACAAATTTGACCATGACACTCCACAAACACTTTTTAAAAACAATTCAGGGGAGCACTTCCAATATTAAGAAGAAAGTGTCAAACATCGTAACAGTAGATCTGAAAGGCAGTAGACAGTAAAATTCAGTAAAATCATATAATCAGCAAACTGATGGTTACTTCAAATGCCTGACCAAATGACATTCTCACCTAGCACTGAAAGGATTAATATGTAAAGTATCAGTGAAACCTCCCTAGAGAGAGCCCTTATGGGTTGGAGGAAAATCTAGCACCATATGTTGTTTTTGTTTTGTGGCAACTTTTATTTTTCCAGCGTTGATGTCACATAGCCAATTAGCTTTTGCTATTCAGGAAGGACCATCCTCACTCAGAATTAGTTTAGATTGGCATTTATGATATTGTGCAGCCAAAACTGATTGGCCACACAATGATATCATTACAGTAAGAGAGGGGGAAAGGCAGCTGGAAGAACAAATAGTGCTGTAATTACAGCCATTGGGGAGCTCAAGAGACTCATCAGGGAGCAACTGCCAGAGAACTAGGGACAAGTTGCTAGGATTTCCATAGATTGTCAAAGTAGATGCATTGGTTTCTGAAACAAAAATGCCAGGCAATTTTATGGCACCTTTAAGACAGGCAAGTTAAAGACTAACAAACTCATGAATTTGAGGATTAAAAATGAGACAAAAAAGTGATTTGGGGCTCTGCTGAAATTCTGTGGCAAGCTAGTGTCTTTAATTTAATTTAATTTTAATTTTCACACTTATATGCCGCCCACTCAGGGGAAGCTGACTCAGGGCAGCTCACATAATAAATAAACAGTATACACAATATACAACAATATATGTGGTAATGCACAGTAATACACTATACAAAAATTCAATCTCCATGGAGCCCAGGGCTCAACGTCCTTATGGAGCCCAGGGCTCAATGTCCTGACAGAGCCCAGGGCTCAATGTCCTTATGGAGCCCAGGGCTCAACGTCCTTACGGAGCCCAGGGCTGAATGTCATCGAAGGAGCCCAGGGGTCACGGAGCCACAGTACAGATGCTCCCACTCCCCCCCAGCCAGCCGGACCGAGGGAAGAAGTTTGGAGTGGTGGCATCAGCATCAGTGGCGGTCTTATCCCTCCCCGGGTTGGGAGGGGCTGGCCTCAGCACAGCGGCGGC
This sequence comes from Bradypodion pumilum, assembly GCA_035047305.1. Classification (NCBI taxonomy): domain Eukaryota; kingdom Metazoa; phylum Chordata; class Lepidosauria; order Squamata; family Chamaeleonidae; genus Bradypodion; species Bradypodion pumilum. Next base: position 433,027,920 of record JAWDJD010000001.1, read on the forward strand.
ATCAGCGGCAGTGGCGGTGGCTAGCCTGCTGTGCCCGGGATGCTCTTATCCCCTCCCATTGGCGTCTTGCCTCTAGATTCTTGCAGCTGAGAAATATAGCTCAAAGTCTGCTTACTTGGTCGCTGTGAAGATAAAACTGAAACACGAACATTTGTTATGCTAGTCTAAGCTCTTTTGGAGGGAAATTATGTGCAAACATAATGAATAAGATAAACTTGCTTCATTGACTTTAATCTTAGCTGCATTGCCTATTTCCCTGTTGTAGTGAATCTTCTTAGGCAGAGGTGGCAAATGGCTTATGAACAATATTGCCCTTATAAAATCAATGCCAATTACAACAATCTGTCCATTGGCTCTTAAGATTTCATTTATTTCTTAGAGAGGAAAAAGCTAGCAATGCTATTACAAAACATTATGATCTTGTTGTGTTCTAATGGTTTTACCTTCCACATGGATTACAATGTATCTGAGCCAATGTAACCTTCCCTATAGCAACATTGTAACCTTCAGCTGTATCATATAAACCCTGTAATAGGACGCGAGCTAATGACCACCAGCTGGCAGCAGCGAGCGTCCAAGCTCTCTTGGTCCGAACTCATCAAAGGCAACAGCGCGGGAAGCTTTCCCGCCACCACCTACACCTGGACAAGAAGGGCGTGACCCACAATGACGTCACGCAGACAGTAGCCAATGGGCTACCATGGCACCACGTTCAAATGTATTCCTACTGTATATAAAGAGCTATCGATCCGCCATTACCTCATGTTCCCTCTGTCCACGATGCAATAAACCTGAGTTAACCCAGCCCGAGGCTGTGTCCTGTGTCTTAGTTTCATACACTAAATTGGCGACGAGGATGGGATCAATGGATTCCCAAGGAGCAGCCAGGGCACAGAGCGGGTTCAACATCACCAAACCGCAAGACTGGGAGCTGCTTGAGATGGACTTCCACGCGGCGCTGGTGGAGCTCAAAGTCAAGGAAGACGATGAGGAGAGGAAGAGGGCCATCCTCACCCGCATGCTTGGAATGGAAACCAAGCGGACGCTGGTGGGCATCATCGCTCCAAAGAAGGTGAGCGAATTTAAGGCGGACGACATCATGAAGCTGCTACGGGAGCGCTTCCAACCCGCGAGGGCGATGTTTCCCGCTCGGAGCGCGTTTTGGAGGCGAGTCCAAGCGCCGGACGAGTCGGTCGAGGCATTCGTGGCCGCCATGAGGGTAGCCGCTGCCCCCTGTAAATGGGGCAGCATCCTAGAAATGGCCCTCAGGGACGGCGTGCTGTGTGGCCTGAAAGACAAGGAGGTGCAGCGCAGCTTGATGAATAAGGAGCCGCCACCCACGCTGGCAGCGGTCGTCGAGGCCGCTGAAGCCGCAGAGTCCACGAATGCTGGGGTGGACGAGATGCACCAGTGGCGTGAGTGGCGTCCCAGAGCCGGCAAGGCGGAAAGGTCGGTGCACGCAACTCAACGGGCCTCAAAGTCGTCCTCAGAGAGCAGCGACGGCGAGGAGGTCCAGAAGGTCCGAAAAGGGGGGCGCCGCTGCGATGGTTGCGGAGCGGCCCACGAGCGTGCGAGGTGCCCGTTTAGAAAGGCCGAATGCTACACCTGCGGCCGTCGGGGGCACATCGCCAAGGCATGCAGAAAACGGAAGGAGGGCCGGAGGCAGTCACCAGACCGTTCGACCAGGCCGGACCGTTCAGCGAGGCCCAAAGATGGCGTCCAGACCACGAGGAAGCAGGACGGCGTGGGCCGCGTCTCGGACAGCAGCGAGGACGACGTCCCAGTGCTCAGTGTGTCCGCGGAACAGTCCCATTATTTCGTTGAGGTACTAGTACAAGGGGCCCCCATCAGGATGGAAATTGACTCGGGGTCCTCCTATTCCATAATTCCCCAGAAAGAGTTTTTAAAAATCGACCCCCACGTGCGGCCCAAACTTAAAACTTTGAGGTCCACGCTACGAGATGTTCAGGGGAACAGCATTCCGGTGTTGGGGGTCGGGAAATTTCGGGTTGAGTTTAAGAGACACTCTGCGGAGCTGCCCTTAGTTGTCCTCAAGGGGGGGAGTTGTAGCCTCCTAGGGACACAGTGGTTCCAGCCCTTAGGCCTGTTTATAGGGGGAGTACATGCGGTGGGGGTGGACCCAATACAAGCGGTGTGCGATGCGCATCCCGCCGTTTTTGAAAAAGGACTCGGAAAATTCAAGGGACCCCCTGTAGCCTTCGACCTAGATCCGGAGGTCCGCCCGATAAGACTCAAACCGCGCAGAGTGCCCTTCGCACTAAAGGACAAAATAGAGGCGGAACTGGACAAATTGGTGGGCCAGGGGATTCTTATTCCTGTTGATTCCGCGGAGTGGGAAACTCCAATTGTAACAGCTCTGAAGGCTAACGGGGAGGTGCGCATTTGCGCTGATTATAAGTGTACGATTAACAAGGCGATCCGCCCTAATGCTTATCCGGTGCCGGTGGTCAGCCACCTTTTGGCTAGACTAAATGGGGGAAAGTGTTTCGCTAAGCTCGACCTGGCACAAGCCTATCAGCAGCTTCCCGTAACACCCGCCACGGCCGCGGCACAAACGATAGTCACACATAAAGGAGCGTTCCAAGTGTCGCGTTTACAGTTCGGCGTGAACTCGGCACCCGGCCTTTTTCAGTCGCTTGTGGAACGCCTCCTGAAGGGGCTGGAGGGGGTGTTACCTTATTTTGATGACGTATTAATAACAGGGGGGAGTGAGGCCGAACTGGCACGGAGATTGGACAAAGTACTAACTGTGTTCGAGAAAGCGGGGCTGAGACTGAGGAAGGACAAATGTGTTTTTTTCGAAACCGAGGTCGAGTTCTTAGGGTTCAGGATCACACCCGAGGGTATCAAGCCATCCAAATCCAAAGTAGTAGCCATCAAAAAGGCCCCTCGCCCCACATCCAAAACCGAGCTACAGTCATTCCTGGGGCTCCTCAATTTTTACCATACATTCCTTCCGCGGAAGGCGTCCGTGGCCGAACCGCTTCATCGGCTGCTTAAAAAAGAGGAGACTTGGGTGTGGGGTGACGAGCACGAGAGGGCGTTCAAAGAATTAAAGCAACTCTTGACCTCTGACGCAATTCTAACGCATTTCGACCCCAAACGGCCGGTGGTCCTAGTCTGTGATGCGTCACCGGTGGGGGTGGGGGCGGTACTGTGCCACGTGTTGGATGACGGAAGGGAAGCCCCGGTTGCATTTTATTCAAGGTCCCTGTCCCAGGCAGAGCGAAATTACGCACAAACCGACAGGGAGGCGTTGGCAATTGTAGCGGGGACCAAAAAGTTTCACGATTTTTTGTATGGCCGCCCGTTCAAAATCGTGACGGATCACAAGCCCCTGTTAGGGATTTTCACGGCAAGCAAGCCCACCCCGCAGATCCTATCACCGAGAATGTTGCGATGGGCCATTTTTCTCAACGCATACCAACACGAGTTGGAGTACCGGCCCGGAAAAGAGATCAGCCATGCTGATGCACTTTCGAGATCCCCTTTGCCCTTGTCGGACGACCAAAAGGCTAGAGCAGGAAGAGACCGCCAGGTGTTACTAATCGAGGTTTTAGATGCACCCCCAATAGTACCAGCGGATGTTGCTAGGGCGACAGGCAAGGACAGAACACTCGAGAAAGTCAGCTCATGGGTACAAAAGGGGTGGCCGGCATCATCCCCGAGCACGGAATTCGACCCATTCTTTCGGAAAAAGCTAGAGTTGTCCCTAGAAAGGGGGTGCCTGCTGTGGGGCCAACGGGTGGTGGTCCCTACATCCATGCGGCCGAGGGTGCTCAAACTGCTGCACGTCAGCCACCCGGGCATCGTGCGTTCGAAAGCGCTGGCCCGCAGTTACTTTTGGTGGCCTCAGCTGGACGCGGACATTGAGCACATGGTCGGCACTTGTGAGGCATGCCAGGGATCCCGACCAGAGGCGGCCCGCCTTCCGCATAGGGAATGGGACACAGCGAGGGGGCCGTGGTCCAGAGTGCATGTAGATTTCGCTGGCCCATTTCGAGGGACCATGTTTCTCCTGGTGGTGGATGCGTTTTCCAAGTGGCTGGAGGTTATCCCAGTAAAGAGCACGTCCTCCGCCACGACAATTAGCCAGCTACGGAGAGTCTTCTCCACGTTCGGTTTACCCGACACTTTAGTCAGCGATAACGCGAGTTGCTTCACCTCCTCGGAGTTCGGGGCATTCATGGAAGCAAACGCCATTCGGCATGTTACATCCGCGCCGTTTCACCCGGCCACGAATGGCCAAGTGGAACGGTTGGTGAGGACAACAAAGGATGCGCTTCGGCGCATGGGCCCGGGGGACCTAAACCACCAAGTGTGTCAGTTCTTATTAGCGTATAGGGTGACCCCCTTAGCGTCAGGTTACTCGCCGGCAGAACTCTTGATGCGGCGAAAACTGACCACGCTTCTGTCCAGGCTGGACCCGACGAGAGTCGAGGACAAAGGGAAAAACATAGGATTGGCAGTCTCGAAAGGGTTCGCCGCCGGCGACCTTGTTTACTGCAGGAACTATGCAAGCGCAGGGCCAGCCTGGGTGCCGGGAACAGTAGTTGAGCAGACGGGGCCAGTGTCATATCGGGTGGAAACGAGCACCGGTCTCCTCTGGAGGAGACACGCTGACCAACTGAGGCGCCGAGTGAGTGAAGGGCCGGTTAGTGGGGCTCAGCAACAGGATTCAGCGATAGGGTTCTCCCCCACCCGTTTAGCCCAAGGGGGAGACATTGAGGGACAGCAGTCCGAAACCGGGGGGGAAAGCGGTGGTCCCGACTCATATCCTTTTGATACCCCAGTTCTATCAGAGCCCGGGGGGAGGGAAAAGGAATGTGCGGCCGCCGCCGCGTCCCCCGAATGTAATTTTGATTTTGATTTTGGTTTTGCGAGCCGGGGGGGTTTTCAGGAGTGTTCCCCCACCCTTCCAAGCGAGAAGAGGGGTTTTTCGTTAGCCCCCAGTGCCCCCGGTTCTTCCCCGAGAAAGAGCACACCTCCTAACAACGCCGCGGAGCCGCGGCTAGTCACTAACAAGTCTCCCTCTCCAATTACAGGGCAGGAAACCAGGGGACAAAGAGAAGGTAGCAAACCCGGGGAAAGGCAGCCCGCATCGAGACCCCAGCGTGTTCGAAATAAGCCATCTTGGCTGAGGGACCTTGTCTCCTAAGGGGGGGGAGTGTGTTGAAGTGTGGGCTCGAGACATTGTCTCGTCCTAGGGGGGAGGGATGTTGTGTTCTAATGGTTTTACCTTCCACATGGATTACAATGTATCTGAGCCAATGTAACCTTCCCTATAGCAACATTGTAACCTTCAGCTGTATCATATAAACCCTGTAATAGGACGCGAGCTAATGACCACCAGCTGGCAGCAGCGAGCGTCCAAGCTCTCTTGGTCCGAACTCATCAAAGGCAACAGCGCGGGAAGCTTTCCCGCCACCACCTACACCTGGACAAGAAGGGCGTGACCCACAATGACGTCACGCAGACAGTAGCCAATGGGCTACCATGGCACCACGTTCAAATGTATTCCTACTGTATATAAAGAGCTATCGATCCGCCATTACCTCATGTTCCCTCTGTCCACGATGCAATAAACCTGAGTTAACCCAGCCCGAGGCTGTGTCCTGTGTCTTAGTTTCATACACTAAAGATCTAAAGAGTTAAGACTGTTTTCCCTCAATCTTCTAACTGTGTAGGAAGAGAAAGTGTGCGTGCACGCACACGCACATGCGTGTGCGCACACACAAACATGCACATGCACACACGCATGAATGCACACACACACAAAATAGTATTAAAAACCTAGGAAAGAGGAAGATAAAATGTATGCTTATATTACTTGCTACTTTAAAAATTATTTGCCTCCAGACGAGCATTACTGCTCAGGCTGGGGGCTTTTTGCTATCCACTCCCCAGACTCCAATAAGGGTCAGACCATGTGTGGTGAGCTAATTTCAACACTGCATGAAATAGGGAGTGGGGAGTTGTTCATCCTATTTATGGGGCTTTCACCTACTACCTTCCATGTCAGGTCACCTAGCAATGGAAACCCAACTACCTACCCTGGGTCCAGTGCAAGAATTTTTGGCTCACTACCTAATTGGCACACAAATGTAGTGAGATTTCTTTGCCTATTCAGCATAGTTTCTTTGATGTTAGGGCAGATTGAGGGTGGTAGCCTTTAAATAGGTCATAACTGGCTGTTAGTGTGGAATAGAAGCATGTCTTGGTGAGTCCAAGAGTGGGGGTATGAGATGTGGCCTTCATTTTGAAAGCCCTGAGCACAAATTCAGCATGTAGGGTGGGGGTAGAAGCTCAGGAGGTGGTCAATACCTCTGAACACCTGGACCTGCAGCCTGGGAGTCTAGAAGCAGCGAATGCATCACCAGTGGTGGCTGCTTTAGGGCACCATTCCCCAAGACTTTAGATTCACCCAATGAGCTGGAGACGTAGTTGGAAGGAACCTCCTGACTCCTGATTTGAGATCCACATTATGTTAGGCCTCAGCAGATCTGGGTTGGAAGTTATCAGTTAACACTCTTTAAATAGTTAATAAAGTTGTGGTCCTAGTTTACGCCAATACAGTGTCTGGCTTGTCATTTCAGGTTGGTAGACAAGTTTGAATAGAGTTATGATTTAATTAATACAAAGTAATAGTCCCCCCCTTTTTTTTTTGTCTTTACTATATTTTTTGCTTCCAAACCTTGGGATTTTTTTCAACAGAAACTGTATAAATAAATCTTAACTAAAATACAAAAGGGAACTTAAGCTTTATGAATAATAGAGTGGCAAAAATCCTGTTGCATAAACTATGCCTCTGGAAGGGTGAGCAATATGGAAAAGTGTCCCAGCTGACGAGTACTCAATGTCACTGTGTTACAGCCACGGGAGGTACAGGAAAGTTTTGTTATTATCAGAAAGTGGAAGTAGGAAGTTTTTATTACCAAAAATCTCTCTCTGCCAGCAATGTCATCTTGGTTTCAATTTCATTCCAGCTGTAGCACCAAGGGATACCAAAGAGTTCCATTAGCAAAATGCTTCACAGTCATAATGTTCAGATGCAATTCAAGAGAATTACTCATCAGTGTGAGAGATTTTCCCTAGTGTCCCCCATAAACTACATGCACAGAAAGTTTAGTTTTTCTTAAGCAAGAGGCCAAATACTCAAATGTTTTGGACAAAATAACAGCCAGATTCATTTTGCAAAATTCACACATTTGCAAATTGTGCACAAAAATGATGTGGCAAAAATATGTTTATTTGATTGGATTGGATTTTTATACTACCCATCCAACACAATGGCTGCTCTGGGTGTTCAACACAGGTTAAATACATAAAAAATAGAATGAAATAAACAGGAAAGAACAAGGAGTTCTGTTGTGCAGTTTTGAATGCACAACAAGAATTATTTAATTTTAATTTTTAATTTAAATTAATAGTCATATTTATTTATGCCACACACTCAGGCAGAACCTGACTCAAGGCGGCATTACAACAAGTTCTAAAACACATAAAAAACACTTTAAAAGACCCATATCCCACCCACTTTTTAAAAAAAACCATATCCCACCCACCCATCCCATCCACTATAAAAAAGAAGTGAGAGTTCTTAATTGTTTACATAAGCCAGCAGCTGGGGACCATGTTCCCATTAGGGCCCCACACCTGCCCCGCCAGCCAGGACTTCAATCCTTTCCTGAAGGGCAGCAATTCTCTTTGAAATCTTAGATCTGTTGGCAGGAGGTTCCAGAGGGTTGGTGCAGACATGGAGAAGGCCCTCCTTTGGGTGCTGGATAGATGTGCACCCCTAGTTGATGGCACTATTAGAGAGCCCCTCTGGTCTGCTCTGGTTGGACAGGCAGACACTCTTGGGACAATGCGGTCTCTAAGGTATCCTGGCCCACTGCCATATAGGGCTTTAAAGGTCAAAACCAACACCTTGAATTGCACCCGGAGACAAACTGGTAACCAGTGCTGCTCCCGAAGTATCGGTGAGGTGCGGGCATATCGTCCGTACCCCATCACCACCCAGGCTGCCACATTCTGGACCAGCTGCAGCCTCTGAATGGTCGTCAAGGGCAGCCCCATGTAGAGCACATTACAATAATCTAGTCAGGAAGTGACCAGAGCGTGAGTGACCATAAGCAAGGAGCGTGCACAACTGGCGAATCACCGAAGTTGGGCAAAAGCCCTCCTGGCCACAGCCGCTACCTGTTCTTCTTGCAGCAGCCGCAAGTCCAAAAGGACCCCCCAGTTGCGCACCGGGTCTGTCTGGGGCAAAACAGCCCCATCCAGTACCAAAGATGGTATCTCGCTGGATAACACGGGGCCCCTTATCCATAGCCACTGTGTCTTGCTGGGATTCAGCTGAAGCCCATTGGCCCCCATCCAGACCCCAACGGCCTCCAGGCATCTGGATAGGATTTCAACGGCATCACTGGGGTCCCCATGGGCCGAGATGTACAATTGAGTGTCATCCGCGTACTGATGGTACCGCACCCCATGGGAACGAATGAGCTCACCCAGTGGCTTCATGTAGATGTTAAATAGGTGAGGAGAGAGCACCAAACCCTGAGGCACCCCATACTTGAGAAGCCTAGGGCTGGACCTCTCACCCTCCAACCACACCGACTGGGTACGGCCCTCCAGAAAAGCTATTTGCAATGGGAAATTGTTGCTGGATAAAGGTTTATCCTACTGTTCTTGGGGTGCACATGATTTGCACACAATGCAACAGTTGTTTGCTCCCTGAAATCACCACAGGTACATTTCAATCAGCAGCGATCTGCTGATAATGATGACACCATTCCTGTTGTGAATGTTGAGTTGTACATCAAGATTTAAGCCAGTGTTATCACTCTGGAGGGAACTGCAGTAGCTTAAGTGGTTAAGATGATGAACACGACAACTAGAAGGTCTGAATTCGATTCCCAAGTAATGCACAATGGAATGAGTTTCCATCTCTGTCACAGCTCCTGCCAACTTAGCAGTTCGAAAGCAAGTAATTACAAGTAGATAAATAGGGACCACTTGGGTGGGAAGGTAAGCAGAGTTCAGTGCACTCCGGCGTTGAGCCATGCCTGCCACATGTCCATGGAATGGACTATTTGGCTATAAACAGAAATGAACATTGAACCCTAGAGTTGGATATGACTGGATTTCGAGCAAGGACAACCTTTACCTTTACCTAGTAGTCTGGAACCAGTCTTCCTAATTTCAAAATCTCATATACCTAGCAGTTTGAAAGCAAGAAATTACAAGTAGATAAAAATGGTCCACTTCGGTGGGAAGGTAAACAGCATGCCATGTGCTCCCGTGTCTAGTCATGCCTGCCACATGACCACGGGAACGTCTGCAGCAGCAGACAGCACTGGCTCTTCGGCTTTGAAACAAAGATGTGCACTGCACCCTAGAGTCGGATACGACTGGGTTTCGAGCAAGGGAAACCTTTACCTTTACCTTTTAAACATACTCTACTTATACACTCCCTTGATTTAGCACTACCATGCACTACCATCTAATTCTAATTAGAACAACTTACCAACACAAGTTGTTACAACATCTTCTGATTTTTACCTGTGTGCTGCTTATTACAGTAATACTCAATTCCGTCCTGAATATCTATGTTGAAAATGGCAAACTAGCATGCTCAGAAATTTGATTTGCTATATATTAACGTAGTAACAAAACTCTGGTGAGGGATACGGTGGCCAGTTACATATCAACAACTGAAGGACATGAATCATCAAAAAGGAGGGCAGCTCTTCAAGTGGAGGACCATCCTTCCTAAAAGAGTACATATGGCTATTATAAGTGTACATCTATTGGTTTTCTCAATGTGTGAACTAGAAATGTAGAATTTATGACATATGTATCATCATTTTTTCACTGAAAAAATGTGTTCTTTTCTTTAAAAAATGGATAGTATGTCTTTCAACTTTTATTTGCTTATCACTATTTTAGTTGATGGTGACTTCAACATGAGGACAGAAATGTAGTATAAAGTCACTGTATTCTATGCAAACATTTTCTAGAATTCTTTGTAAATGAGCAAAATTGATAAGGATTCCTTGGCTAGAACATTTAAAAGAATCTGGAGGAAATAGATTCAGCAAGATGCCTTGCTTGTCTTCACCTGTGTTAACTGTGTTTCTAGAAACATTGTTTTATTATTATTTTTTTAGAAAGCACTAAGACCAATACCAGTTAAATAATCAAGGTATTTTCATTTGTGTTAGCATCCATACAAAATTACCTTTACAAAACAAATAGATTGCTATTTAATGAAATAAAATATGTGTTGCTTAATCTTTAACAAAGTCCTAAGTGGTTTCAAGGAGGAAACAGTATTTGCAAGAAAATCCAAAATTGTTTATTTTCTTGAAACAGAAGACATATGTAATTTGATCCATCTGTTTTATTATTTGATCTGTGATTTTATGCTGATGACAATACTGTTCTACACAGAGTCTTCAGAAGAACTTCAGAATTCTTGTTAATAAGACTTGACTATGCAACTAGGCGTCAGGAAATTAATTGGATTCTGCTATTTATTTGGATGAGAATCTTTACCGAACATAGCCTCATTTCTGAAGAGACATTGATTGTGATTTTGTAAACAATTAAAATGCAGTCATCCAGACTGGTCTTTCAGAGAGATAGTAAAGCATAAGGAGAATATATCTATTTTAGTTAAATTCATTCAATACAAATAGGTGGTGCAAGACAGTTATAGGATACTAGTTGACATTTTAAGAATTGTGCTTCTCAAATTGGTATTTCATCAGTGCTTATCCTTGCCACCTACTGCACAGGACAGCTAAATCTGGAGTGCATAGCTGCAATCTTTTCCAACTCTTTCCCTAAGAACAGATGTTGGTTGTATCACAGCTCTGCCCCATGGTGTTTCCAGCAGGCCCCATTGATTCTCACAAATTGTGTCAAGCATGCAGTGTTCACCTTATACAAAAATGCCCTAAGGGCAAACTAATGTTGTGACCTATTTAATTAAATTAAATTAATTTAATAGATTTATATATAAATCTTTATATATATAAATCTTTATATGTAAATCTTTAGGGTGCCTCTAAAGAAAGTCCTTATTGTTCCACAGGCCAGAGTGGGATAGGCAAAAAAAAATTTGGCCTGGAATCCTTTATTATTCTGTCAATCAGGACTCCAAGCCCAAAAATTCCTATCCAGCCCTTACATGGTCCCTAAACACTCGAGTCTGCAGGGTAGGCAGGCAGGCTGTTGAAACAAAATGCAAAGATGCCAGAATGGAGGGTGGACAGGGCTTGAGTACCCCTTTTGTTCTGCCCCTTTCTGGCCAGTAAAATGATGCAGCACATCCCTCTGAGGCTGCTACTTTCTTCCCAGGATGCAGGATAAATTCCCCCATTCCTGGTATAGGCTGAGGTTGGGAGGGTGCAATCCAGGGCAAAGATATCAGTAGCTTCTGCAATGTGTGTCTTTTTTTCCTTGTGATGTATCTTCACTAGAATCTTTTATCTTTGTGAAGCTAATATGTAGGGTGTATGGGGGAAATCTACTTGCCGGTAGACCTCGGATGCTCAAACTTTGGTGAGGCCAACGGCTGCAGCGTGAGCAGGAGCCCGCCTTGGTCAGTGCGGCTTAAGGGTGTGCTTTCTCTGCTCAGGCTTAGTTCAGCAGAGGAAGACTGGTCCAGTGAATCTGGCTCATGGGTTCTGGGGAAGATGGCAAAAAGCAAATTAATGTTGCAGGTCTGATTTGGCTGCAAAGACCTCTGGGACAGAAAATGCCAATTCCCACAGAATTACACCCTTATCTCCAAATTGGGGAGAACTTGATGGCCTTGGAATTATACTGTGCATGTGGGGGTTGCCCGTTACCTTCTTCTTCAAAAATGTTTTGCCACTTCTTGGCTGGGAAAGGCGAGACAGGCAGGTCCTCCTCTGGACAGCTAGAAGAATCCCCCTCACACTCCATAGGAGAAAGTGCTATCTTTCCTGTGATAATGGCCCTTTGTAATTCTTAAAAGTCTCCCCTCTCTATCTCGCTCCAGTTTGGCCTCAGGAGCAAGAAAAACAGAGATTAACTCGAAAGCCAATTTAATGAGTTTATTAGGCTAACAAAATTAATAGAATAAAGTTGCAATAAATGCACGTTACAAAAATCGAAGAAATCAAAGGAAGTATTTAGCATAGTATAGCATAGCAATACCTTAACCTAGGCTACCCTAATCTGTGATGCTTCTAGGTGCCCCATGAAAGATGGGTTTTATAGCTTCATCAATGTTAGGAAAGCCTATCAAATGCCTGGAAGTGTGCTTATCCGTCTAGGGAGAGAGATTCTCCTAGATTGAATTAAGCTTCTGTTTATATACCTTTTCTGATGGGAAAAGGTAGATAACCCGTGCTAATTGACTTGTCAAAATAACAGCTACTGTCTGCACTTCAAAGACACAGATGTGATCTTATCAGTGTTCTTCATCTAAGTCCATGAGAGAAAACATGTTCAAGGCTGATTCCCTAGGGATGGCCTTGAACAACTGGCCACTAGGCAGGTATGTTAAACCTTCTAGAAAATGTTGGAACATGTTCCCAAAATGGGTGCACTTAGGCTAAGTGCACATAATCAGAATTAAACAAAATTAACTACATAGCATCTCTACATGATAACATACATGAAACTATAATTAATAACATAAAAATGTCATCGTGTCATGGAATCACGACATAGGGCAGGGTATTTTGTCTTAGATTAAAATATCTAGGTTATATAGGCTAGATAAAAAGAGCTCAGAAAAGAGCCCACATGGTACAAAGTACTCCATCCCAAATTCTGCTCACTATCTGAATTCTATCTGGGTTCAAAGTTGACTCTCAGCCTTACATCTTTTTGAGGCTAGTAAAATGAATACACATGTGTTGTTGTTGTTTTGGGGGCAGGCAAAATATTAATTATTTTGTGGCCACTTTGGGTCTCCCTTGGGAGAGGAAAGCAGGGTATAAATGATGAAAATAAATAAATAAACTACCGAGAGAGTGCTCTAAGCAGTATGAGGTGCTATATAAGTATAATTGTAATTACTAATGCTATTTGATTTGCCTTTTCTAGTGAGACTTTCTCATAAGGCAAGAGGATGGTTTGTTGGTAAATTCTTCTGTCACTTCAAGTGAGCCAGTTTTAAAATAGCATACACCTTTATATAGGCAGTAGGATTACTGGGAAGTTTGCCCAGCTCTTTCATGTGCTTTGCCTGAATATAACAACAAAAGCTTTCAAACCCCCCATGATACTTTCATAGCTCTAAACATAACCTTCCAAATTACTCTTCAGAAATGGCACACACCTTGAGAACAAGAAAAGACATCAATGTGATTATTATCTCTTCTAAAATATTCAGTCTAGAATAGTACCATGGCCTCCTGAAGTATTTCCTTTTACAATAAAGAACAGGAAATTTTGATCTGTTGCAACTACACCATTAATGAAGACAAGAAAGCTTCCATTATAATTGTAACAATAGTGTTCTTACTCCTATTTGATCTCCAAGAAAAGAATTGTAGTGTTCACAAGGCAGACATCAGGGACTTCCTTTCCAGGACTTTTTACATTGAAAGCTAAATTGAGTATTGCAAATTCTAGCTTAGATTTCAGAAGTGTATGCTACAGTGAAATTTATTAGATAAACCTATTAAGAATGGGGAAACCTATAATTTTCCTGAGCCTAGGTTTTAGCTCCTGTAGCCCTAATCATAAAGCTACCTTCAGAGAATCCTTATATATCTTATATTCTTGTGAGCATACAAGTTTTGCAAGCTAGTCTTTGTAAAGTGTATCAAGTTGATCAACTGAAGTTTCCTCTACTCATCATTTGTATTGTGAGTGGTGCTGCAAAGCACTTTATAATAACAATGAAAGTGCGGCACCAAAATGGCCGCCACACTCTTTGCGGGACCCCCCCACCCGGACTCGGACATCCAGGTAGTTAGGGAGCATGGCCACTCCTCTATAAAAGGGGTGGCCATGAGGCAGCCGAGCTGCCATTTTAGAATGCGACGGAGCAGAGAAGTTTGCTCCATCGCTTCCTCCCCCTTTTTGCCTCTTTCCAAGAGGCTTGATTTTACTTCTAGGCTTCCTTTTACTTTATCGCCTCTTTGCAAGAGGCTCAATTTCCTTTTAGAAGCGACGGAGGGGAGCAGTTTGCCCCGTCGCTTCCTCCTCTCCTAGCTTCTGTTTGAGGCTTTCTTTTAGCCTTGCCTCTTTGTAAGAGGCTCGATTCCGTTTGCAGCACCGGACTGCAGTGGCTCAGGTGGCTAAGAGGCTGCCTGGGAGGCTGACTGGGAGGCTAAAAGTCAGCGGTGCGATTCCGTAGGGCTGCAGAATGGAATGCTTCTCTCTCCCTTGGCCTCAGCACATCCCCTATTTTTCGGGCATTCCATCAGGCCGGAGGGCTTGGATGGCAACCCCGCAGTTTTAATGAGCCCAGGCTGAGGGCTCGGGAGGGGGGTGGCACAGGCCTGCCTCGCTGGGGGTTCTTACCCCGCTCCTTATTTGCCCAACTTGGGCATAGCGGCTCACTTGGGCATGGTGTGGGTTTCTGCCCCACTGTCATTCACCCGGTGGGGCCATTCAACCCATCCGGCCCACCTTGCCTTGGTGGGTTAGATGTTGCGGATGCTCCCTTGCCTCCAATTCAGCAATGGAGGCATCAATGGTCATTATTCCGCCACCTTGGATGGTGGGCGTGCCAACTTGGCGGTTCTGGCCCACGTGCCGGCCATGGCTGCGTAGTGGGCCGCCAACAGGGTTGAGCTGCCGGAGGCCTTCAGGCCAGCGTAGGCTGGCACCTCGCGGCTCCCCATCCGGCTCAGGACGTGCGGGAACACAGAGCGAGAGGGACATCGTGAACTCTGATGCCCGCCATGGGCCGGAACCCCCAGTGGTAGCGGCTCGTGGTGGTGCACCGAGTGAGTATCCTGGTCAAGTTAGCACACCTCTAACACTAGATTGTCACACTGGGTGTGTGTGTGTGTAGTGGCCATAGTCGCAGCAGGACAATTACACTCTGGTTCTTAATGGGGTTACCACCCCTATGCTTTTATTTACTTCCCCTGGGCCCGTAGGGCCGGTTATGTGTTTATCCACTACAATCAGTGCCAACGGTGGTTCTGCTGTTGGCAAGTTGCTCTATGCCCCTGGGTGCCCACTTGTACTGGGCTATTAGTGAGGCACTGTGGTTTGGGGAATATATTCACGTTTTCTCCCTCCTGCATTGTGAACACACTGATTGGGGAATTAGGGGTAGGATGACAGGGTCAAGGAGTTGCCCCATCGCCGCACCCTGCTCCCCCCCTAGGGGGCCGATTGGTTGCCAGCCTATTGGGCATCCATGGCAGGATGTATGAGGGCCCGTCCTCATTTGGTCGTTCCAACGGTGCAGTGCTGGGACAATGATGGCAGGGCCGTGGTTGTTTTCCCTGGCCCGTCATGGTTAGCATATGTCAAGACCTTGGGCTTAGGGCGGCCCCTTCCCCTATGAGGCCAGCAATGACCCCTGTTAGCGAGTGTGGTTACTGTATGTGACTCTTACGTGGCAATGCTTATGCTGCGTGCAGAGAGTCCACTTTCAGGCAACCACCTCTACCTTGATCTGGAGCTCCCAGATTGAGTTAGCTGCTACTACCTTCAACGGGGCACATGTTTTGTAGGGTACTGGCACTAGATCATGGGTTGCGTGATCAGGAGTGGGCTCTGGTGAGGCTTTGCTCCTCAAGGGCCGATCAGATGGGAGAGGCTACTAGCCTGGTGCTGCCATATGTCTGGTCGCTCCCCCAAAGGTGTTTGTGGCAGCCCTTGGTTCGTGTCCCGGCCTGTTGCCTGCCACCAAGCCGGGTCTACCCTGACTGAACTGGAATTGGTACCCATTCCTCCTGGTTGGGCGCCGCATCAGCTGTGGCTCCGTTTGGGTGCCCAGAGCCCGACATATGTTGCAGGGGCAGGTGTGGATTTGCCCAATTTCCTCTGTCCATTCATCCCTGCACTGAATGAGTGCCTTGTCTGCCCGCTATTCTCCCTCCTTATTTTACAGACACAGTGTGTTCCCGCACATTGGTGGTAGTGTGGCTGGTGGGCCACAACTCTGTGCACTGGGGTGGCGCAGTCTGCCACTTCGTTAGAATGGGGACACCATCTCGGACGACGCATAACTGCGTGTATGCAGTGGTATGGGTGCATGGCATAGAGGTGGCGGAAACTGTTGACATTCCTGATGTCCATTAGGGATGCTGGGCCACCACATGTTTTAATGCTGCACTTCAGAGGCGGTGATCTTACCCGGATTGCTGGCCCGGACTTAAAGACTTCCGAGTGCAGTGACCTGGCGTTTCTTTGCCATTTATGGCCGTCTACACAATTGCTATGGTCATATATCATGCCGATGCAATATCATGGGTGACACTTTGTCCCAGCGTTTGGACTGTGCCCGACGGTCAGTGAACAGGGCTGCTGCCTGGTTCTTTATCTAGAATGGCCCGGGGACAGCCATTTGTAGTCTGGGGATAGGGTTACAGGAATTTGGCCTGTATTCTGGAGATGGGGTTCACCGGTCAACAAGTCGAGGCACCTCTCTTTTGAATGACGTGCAAGAGGGCCAGGCGACCAAATTGTCGGTCAGGGTGAGCGGTCCCTGCTGCAAGGTGGCAATGTTGCTAAGTGGAAGGTGCCTCTACGAGAGTCACACGTAATGCAGGGCCACATCAACTTCGCCTGCAGAGTGGTAATACCAGGCAGTGCTTTCGCCTAGTGTCTGGGTCACGCTAGGGCGGGTCTCATTAAACGAAGCCGCGGGGTATGGCTGATTAGGGGTTTACGAGCGGACCTGTTGGTTTGGCTCACATTACCACAGGACTTCCATGCTGCCACATCGGGAGGTCTGGGCTTCTGGTCAGCCCCAGTAACAAGTACAGTCGGATGTCTCCGGCTCCCCGGGTGGGGGGATTTAATTAAGGACAGGGGTCTATGGTCATTGGCCCCAGGGATGTCAGGGCACGGATCGTTTACGCGATCTTATGTTTCTAACATATCTTCTCAATCCCAGTTACAAGTACAGTCGGATGCCTCCGGCTCCCCGGGTGGGGGGATTTAATTAAGGACAAGGATCTATGGTCATTGGCCCCAGGGATGTCAGGGCACGGATCGTTTACGCGATCTTATGTTTCTAACATATCTTCTCAATTCTGGGTACCCTTTATGCTCTGGGGGACAGGCGGCCTAATTCTGTTAAAAATGATCAGTGTGGTTTTTTTAAAAGGAAGTCGAATACCCAAATACTGCATGATGGAATGAGCTTCTGTCTTTGTCCCAACTCATGCCAACCTAGCAGTTCGAAAGCAAGAAATTGCAAGTAGATAAATAGAAACCACTTTGGTGGGAAAGTAAACAGCACTCCGTGCACTCCGGTTTCTTGTCATGCCTGCCACATGACCACAGAAATGTCTGCAGAAGCAGACAGTGCTCGCTCTTCGGCTATGAAACAGAGATGAGCACTGAACCCTAGAGTCAGATATGAATGGCTTTTGAGCAAGGGTGACCTTTACCTTTACTAATGTTGGACTTAATAAGAAGAGTACTAAATATAATTAATTATATGAAGGAAAAAATTGAAGACTAGAGTAATTGATCTTGACATTTAAAAGCCTTTGACACGGAATGGTCAGCACTGAAAAAAAATGTAATTAAAGAATATGGGATTTGAAAGGAGATTTCAAGGGGTGATAAATCAATTATATTTTAAAAATCAGGTTTCTATAATAATTTATGATATAATAACAGAGAAAATAAATATAAGCCTGGGAACAAGGCAAGGTTGCCCTCTATCCCCAATATTATTTATACTAAGGTGCTGTTCTGCCTGTGCTGCGACCCGTAAACCTCTAACAGAGGTACAGCAAGGTTTGCCGACAGGTCGGGAAGCACCGATAAACCTAAGTGAAAACATTTGGCATTTCATTTTCTGTTGGAAAATTGCCTGCTTTGTATCAAAGATCCACTTATGAACTTATTGTCCTTTTACAATTTCATCTTATTCTTAAAAACTGAATATATTGTAAGTTCCAAAGTATCAGAAAAGCTCCACTGATCAGTGGCATTCATCTTCAGTGACAGATTGCTTCTGTCAATTAGTTGAGCCCATCTCACAAATAAACTGATTGATGGAGACAGGTTTCTGAAGTTTCTGGGTTTTTGCTTTCTAGCTGCTTGACAATGGAGTCTCCAATAAATACTGACACACACAGAAACAAATTTAAAAATTGATTCATTTTGCACCAATGCTTGGATCAGTGCAAAATAAATGACCCCCAGGAAGGTTTAAAATAACCTGCATTTCAGCCAAATAACACTTGCCTACTTGTGGTCATGGGATCTTTGATTTCTAAATCAATTCCAGCTGTGTCAGCTCAGATGCATATATATGACATTTAAAACATGTAACCATAGTCAGAGATTTCCTCTTGGGAAATTGGGAATCCGAAAAGCAGAAAGAGGTCTAAGGATGTGAAAATGCACAGAGGTTACTAGAGGCCTCAATGAGAAAAAGTTTCACAGGACCTAGGCTATATGAATAAGCAGTGCTCCTGAAACATTTGTCTTTGAAGATTTAGTATACACCACAGCAAATATTTACAATTTGATACAATCATTCCACTCACTGTTCTGCTTTAGGAGCTGAGATACCTCTCTGCTGTCACTCTCCTGCCAATAAGCATGAGAAAAAGCTTTAGGTCAGCACGAAAAGATAAGCCATGAACATGTCACTGACTGCCTTTGGATACACTTCTCATTAGTACATGCATTTCAATCAGTTTCAAGTTTGGGAAACAATAAAGCAAACATTCTCCAGCATTCAATTTGCTATGCCTGTGATGAGTGCCTGGTTGGATGTTTGCACTTTATTTTCTTTTGGTAATAGATGGGTTTAGCACCTATCTAGATTCTGTCTTAAAAGCATTTTTTCATTAAAGGTATTTTCAGCAGAGCAAAGAAAAAGCATTGCAATTTAACTCTGAAGGGGGAAAGGGGTGTTTTCTCCCTATTCTACTTTTGACACATGGCATCTACCTTTATGTTCTACAAATCCTGTAATTTCTTCATTGTCTTCTTTTATTTTCAGGCCTGTATTGTTCTGCTGTCAAAGTTCTCAGAGCATTACCAAAGGGTACCTCATTTAGCCTACCGAAATTTAATTAAGGATAACTTACACCTTGATCCCCAAAACATTAGACAGAACAAAACTGCTACTGACAACAATATAATTTGTTTTATAGTGTCTGCTATGGAGAAGAGCATATGACCAATCCATAAAATTCAATATTCTGGCCATCTGCTTTTTAATCTAGCTCCCAATAAAACAAAATCAGATTCTTGAAGGCACAACTGGAGCAAATGCTACAGAGCCCTCCATGGCTAAATTGCCAGGATTCTTCTTATCAAGTAGCTTCCCCAGCTGCATGGGTCCTCTGCTATTTAGGATGCCAGTGGTTGAGCACACTCACAGTGTGTGCCCAGCTCAGCAGCAGAGGGCAGAAGATGCTGGGAGGAGGTCTTAAATGTTTTCCCTGCATCCTTAAAAGGTGAAGGTCTCCCTTGTTCGAAAGACAGTCATGTCCGACAGTAGGGGCAGTGTTCTTTTCCGTTTACAGCCAAAGAGCCTGTGGTGTCTGCATGTGCAGATGTTCTCATGATCATGTTGTAGGCATGAATAAACAAGAGTGCACAGAATGCTGCTACCTTTCCACCAAAGCAGTACCGATTTTTCTACTTGCAATTTTTTGCTTTCAAACTGCTAGGTTGGCAGGAGCTGGGACAGCCGACTGGTGCTCACTCCATCACACAGTACTCAGGTCTTGAGCTGCTGAACTGCTGACCAGAAATCCAATGCAGTCTTAATGACATCTAATTTACTTACACTTCTCTTAGGAAACTTTACAACTCCGAGTTTTAGAACTTTTTGGTGCAATCAGAGACTTGGGGTCAGCCTTGCTTATCTTTTTTCCTGGAACATTTCACAGATATAGTCTATTGTTTCCACAATACAGTTACCAAACCAAACCAAACCAAACAAAAGGTTTCTCCAATGTGGTGCAGCTTTAAAAATAACATCAGGCACTAAGTCATGCTTCAATGGAATGCCACATAATTGAAATCTACATTGATGCCATCAATCCAGATTTATATATATGCCAATCAGAGAGTGAAATTGTACTTGGAAGTTAAAGCTAAAAATATGCCAGTGTGTAACTATAGAAGGCCATGGAACAGAAAGCCTACCACCAAGCAGTTAAATATTCTATAAATAATTTACTTTTTAAATACGTATTGCAACCTTTAAAGACACATCACTCTAGCACTTTACATGTGAAAGCTCTTCATTTTCTGTTCCCTTGAGATATTTATGACTTTCAGAAAGAGATGTTATTAATATTTTATTGTCATCAAAAGAATGAGAAGGTATTTTGTTTAAACAAAAGAAGCTGAGAACCAATGGAATTTCCTCTATTATTATGTGTAAATACACTGCCATCATTTCCGTGCCCAGCTTCAGGTTATCATAGCCATCTCCAAAGGGAAGAAGTTTATTTTATTTCCCAGGAGAAAAAATGCCTGAAAGGGGTCTCCTTGGATTGAGGGGAATTTCTGCCTTCAAAATACTATCCTCTGCAATGAACTGGTGGAGCAATGTACTGGTGGAGCTGCAGGCACCCCCACTGGCTGTGCTATATCGAGAAGCAGCCCAGAAGAGGTGCATTTTTATCTTTGAGGTTGGAAGGCTCATGGGACTCCTCTTCCTCCCAAAGCAAAAACTGCCAAGCCAGCAGGGAATTTTTTAAAAAAACTGAGCACTGATGAATTACTCTTTGGTTGGATGCTTGAGAGTTATAGGTTAAATCCAGAGAAGATAGGATTTGATCAGGAGGTTAACCAATCCAAGATTAGATTATCAGTCTCTCTCTCTCTCTCTTTCTTTCTTTTTTTTTTTGATGTAGTTGTATTTTCCTTAAATTATTAGCTTCATAGCTTGACAGTATTCATAAAATCACCCCAACCCTATCACCAAATTATCAGCTGCCAGTAGATATGCCTACCTTGGACATGGGTGCCAGATGCACTAGTCATAGCCCTGCATGTTTTATGCACAATTTACCCAGAATATTGTAATGGGGAAAATTTGGAAATTTTTTTTAGTGCTGAATGATGTAATTTAAAATCATTCCGGGACCAGCTGTTGGGATCTGCTAATTCTTTCATCATCTAACCCGCAACTGCTGTCATCTTGTTTCAATTGAATTAAGTAGGATGTATTCTTTGGTAAATTTACACAAGATTGCAACCTAACTACTTCTACTTGATTCATGCTTGTCTTTGAACAACATCCAATTAAAAACAATTTAATGTTGCCAAAACTTTAAATTAGATGCTTTTTCATATCCTGTATAAAAAAGGTGGCCAACCTTTTTATGCTGCGGGCCTGACCATGTCCCCAGACAGCTGAGCTGGTCGGATACACCCATGGAAGTGGAAGTGAGCACATCTACAGCTGTTGTAAATGCACCCACTTCTGCGTTTACAACAGCCACTGGCACATTTGTACATATGTGGGTTCATTATACAGCTTCCATTTCTGTGTGTGACAGAGGCGGAGACAGGCCAGATGGAATGGCATCATGGGCCTGCTGGCCTGCAGGCTTTAGGTTGGGAACCCCTGCTGTAGAAATTTAAGCAAGTGTTATAAGGCATTATTAGATTTAAGGGCCAACTTTATAATGCTTTCCATTCCTGATTAGAGCAGACTTAATAGAACAACAAAGAAATCAACATGTATCAGATAAATATGTAGAATCAGCTTAGCCAATGTATGCAGTTGAAATAAAGGCCACAATGTGGCCTAAAATTGAGATGATAGGTTCCCTCCTTCTGTGAGGAAGAGGCTAGGAAGACAGGACATGAGTTACTGCCAGTGCCAGTCATTGCACGGGTGGGGTGGAAAGCTTTAAAAGATTGCCTTGCTCCAGTGTTGGCATCTTTCTCTGAACTGCTGACAAGCTGTCCACATGACCTGCAGGCTTGAGTGTCTAGTGGGTTGCTTTCTGGCACCAGATAGGAATTTTTGTGCTCAGCTTCTGAATTGGTACAGTATTTTCAAAATGAAGCTGGGTCATTTTTTTGCTCATCCCTCTCTGAAGTGCAAGACATGAGGGCCCCTTAGAGCAGTGTCTTTAAATAGTTCACAATTTGAATTGACAGGTAGTGCTGGGTTAGGTGATTCCCTAAAACTGTGATGGTGAACCTTGGCACTCCAGATGTTCTTGGACTTCAATTCCCAGAAACCCAAGCCTCCATGAATCCACATGAATGGGTTTGCTCCATAGGGCATATTTTACTTCTGCTTCCAGGAGTAATGGAGGAGGCATGGGCCAGATGAATCGCAGTAGGATATTGTGGGGGGGCACAACTAAATATATGTAGCCAGTGGTGGGCTCAATTTCTTTTACTAACACACTATAGGCATGGTATGGTGGGAGTAGCCAGGGGGGAACCCCTGCATTGCTTCCGAATTAGGACTACTACTGTACTTCATTTCAAAACTTGGATGGGCAAGGGCAGCTGGAATTTCTGCTACTGGTTCTGGCGAACTGGTGTGAACCTGCTGATGCCTACCACCATATGTAGCATGAACTGTCGCAAAATCCCACTTGTGCAAAACATATTCTGCTATCATGGCATACAATATAGATGGGGTTTCTGCCAAGAGTGGGTAGGGTTACATCAGCTGCTGATCGCAGCTGGAATGACTCTGTGATCTCTATCACACATATTAATTGTTTAATGTGTGTGACATTTCAAGCTTATTTCACAATCCATCACTCTTTTCTCCCTGTGCCTCAGCCTGGGGGGGGGGGGGGATTCAAGACAGAATCAAACATTCTGATGACTACAAGGAGACCTGAATTATAGAACTTAAGTAAGAAACTTTATTCATTCCTTCATTTTAAAATCATACCATTGATCTCTGGTGGCAAAAGAAAAGGAGGGGGATCATGATTTCCAAAACAAACAAATTAATTGGCATAAATACCAATTAATTTTCTGCTTATTTACCAGAAAGACTAATGACCCTTCCATCAGTCTACCACTCACTGTACAACCCATTCTACCACTTTTGTTCCCTACATCTGTTGGTTGTTGTTCTGCAGCTTTCTGAGAGGATATGAAAGGGACTGCCAGTTTTCTACAGTGATCAGAAGCTCTGGGGCAAAGTTTTGGCAGTGGCCTAGTCCAGCTGAGGCAGCCAGAGTGCCAGTCTTACTTTACTACTGACGACCTGTTTACCTGATAGCAACAGATGGGCTCATTTTCCTCAATGTTTTGCAACATTACAAGAATAAACAAAATTTAAGCTTGACATTCCATTTTTCATGTAGAACAAAGGCAAGCTCCAAATTAAATGAACAAAGAAAATTTAAAAAGTGGAGGACATTACATTTGGAAAACACTTGGAATCATCAAACATGTAATTTGTAAGAAAGCTGGGATGTGTCATTAAGTCATCCCAATACAGTAAAACCTCTCATAAAGAGTGCCTCGCTCAGAGACTAACTCACTTAAAGAGCAGAATTTTCTCTGAATGGTTGCCTCACTTAACAACTAAAACCAAACAAAAACTTGCTTAACAACTAAATCAAGGTTATGTAGCACTTTGAAGACTAATGGTTATATTTTGATATTAGCTTTCATGGAGCAAGTTTACTTTGTCAGTCTCAGCCTTCTATGTCTGATGAAGTGAGCCATGAAATGTGACATCAAAACATAACAGTTAGTCTTCAAATAGGGTTGCCATATGTAACGGAAAACCGCAAATTTCACATTTTGTAACTGTCCCGCACAGTTCCATAAAAACATTGAAAATTCACATCATTTTCTTGCACTTCTATTGGAACGACCAATAGGTGGCAGCAGCAGCAGCTTGGAGAACAAGGAGGGGGGGGGAACATGCCTTTTTTCTTGTGGCATCTCTCTGTAAAAGCAGTTCAATACCTGAATACTGCAGGGCGGAATGAGCTCCCGTCTCTGTCCCAGCTCCTGCAAACCTAGCAATTTGAAAGCAAGAAATGGCAAGTAGATAAATAGGGACCACTTCAGTGGGAAGGTAAACAACGTTCCATGCGCTCCGATGTCTAGTCATGCCTGCCACACATCTATGGAAAGGTCTGCAGAAGAAGACAGCACTGGCTCTTCAGCTTTGAAACAGAGATGAGCACTGAAACTTAGAGTCGGATACTACTGGTTTCTAGCAAGGGAAACCTTTACCTTTACTAAATAGGGACCACTTCAGTGGGGAAATGATCTTGGGCACATCAAAGGAGCCTGATTCAGGCATCCCCTGATCAGAGTTTCTCCAGCAAAAATCCTTTCAACCCAGAATAATTTCTGACAAAAATTATAATAATTTTAAAACAGATTTGGTAATATTAGACCATTTCCTTCTTTGTTAAAAGAATATTGTCAATGATAAAAATTTAAAACAAGAGGGGGAAAAGAAAGAACACTGTCTAGTGCTTATATATCTCTTTCACCACAAGGGAGCAAAGAAATGCAATTTTGTCTTGTGTTGTTATGTACTGTCATGTGCTTCTAACTTAACAGGCCTTATGATTTAATGACCTCCAAAAGGTCCTGTCATTAACAACTACCTCAGGCCTTTCTAAGCATAGATGAAAATTTGTGTGGATCCTTCCTAATGATACAAGAGAACAGAAGCCTTCTGCAGTAGTCACAAGAAGAGTGCTTTCCCCAAGGATTAGACTTACAGTTCAGAAAATGTAACAGAAGGTGAGGATCAAATAGTAGCACAAGTTCTCCAGTATTTGGCATACTTTCACTAAAAGGAAGGATTCAACTTTGTCTGACTGTTGATGCCTGACTGTTGATCCATGGTGCTGTGACTAAGCCATGTAATTATACTCCACTTATTCATTGTAAGATTGAGGTCAACTAGATATTTGTAAGATCTGCATCAAATCATACAAACAAGGCAACTCTTTGCAGGCGCACCCACCAATAAAGGACTCAGACACTGATAAAAGTGGATAACGGCATTGGGCCACATTTATTGATTCATGCCCTAGTCCGAATTATAAATTTCTATTGGTAATTGACCAATCATAATTCTTAAGGCAAGCAGGCTGAAGTAACACTGGTAAGGTACCACCCAAAATTGCCAACGGCAATTGCTACAATGTATCCATTTGTATCAATTTGTTTGTTGACAACAAACAAATTGTTGACTGTAGTCAATATCTAACTAATGACCCAACCCTCTGAAGCGTATCCGTAAAATCACGTGGTAATGCATGCTGTCTAGCTATAGCCATCACCCCGTCGCCTAGTTCGTCATTGACCGGACAACGTTTAACCAACTTATGCCTGTCTAGTGTTGTCCAGTCAATTGCGAACTTGCCCGATACCTGTGGGTCATAATGTTTACCTTACCAGTGCTACCCGCCCATGTGACCAAAGTCAACAGCAGCAACAGACAAAACCCCTATGTCAAACCATAGCAACAGTGTGGGATGGGCGAAAAAACCAGGACCCGGAAGCCAATATGGGTCCCAGCCAAAAATTCCCACGCGGCCCCGAAGCGACCAAAACATCACACTGTTAACTAGGGAGGGGGTGGAGGGGAAAAACTTCTCCGCTCCGTCGCTTCGCAAAATGGCAGCTCGGCTGCCTCGTGGCCACCCATTTTATAAGGGAGCTGGCCACGCCCCTAACTACCCGGATGCCTTCGTCCAGTGCGGGGGCCCCCGCAAAGAGCGCGGCGGCTATTTTGGCGCCACGCTTGCATTGCAGGCACACCCCCCAATAAAGGACTCAGACACTGATAAAAGTGGATAACGGCATTGGGCCACATTTATTGATTCATGCCCTAGTCCGAATTATAAATTTCTATTGGTAATTGACCAATCATAATTCTTAAGGCAAGCAGGCCGAAGTAACACTGGTAAGGTACCACCCAAAATTGCCAACGGCAATTGCTACAATGTATCCATTTGTATCAATTTGTTTGTTGACAACAAACAAATTGTTGACCGTAGTCAATATCTAACTAATGACCCCACCCTCTGACGCGTATCCGTAAAATCACGTGGTGATGCATGCTGTCTAGCTATAGCCATCACCCCGTCGCCTAGTTCGTCATTGACCGGACAACGTTTAACCAACTTATGCCTGTCTAGTGTTGTCCAGTCAATTGCGAACTTGCCGGATACCTGTGGGTCATAATGTTTACCTTACCAGTGCTACCCGCCACACGGAGGGGCTTCAAAGAAGGCTCGACGCCCCCCCCAGACCGTCAGCTCGGTCAACAGGCCTGCTCGCCAATCACCCAACAGGAGGTCCATACCTCCTCGCGACAGATGGGCCCCATCCCCTGCATACAAGTCATAACTTTGTAGGCTAATAGTGGGGTGACGACTGACCCTCCCCCAAGCCCTGTCGACAAGGAACCGCGCCACTGCCCTATTCACCATGCGTCTAGCGCGGTCAAGGGCCAGGAGGTCAACGCCCCCTCTGTAGGAATGGCACGGGACCATGTCCGACCAAACAAGGGTTGTGGCGGGCCAGACGTAATGCAGGTAGGCGAGGTCCTCGCAAATCGCATGCTTCAGCGATAAGCCGGTGACCTGGCCCAAATCATTGCCCCCCAGATGTATGATCAGAATGTCAGGCGGGTCAGCATTCTGGCCTGAAAAAAGGAAAGGCAGCAGCTCCCGCCATAACATCCCGGGCTTACCATGCCATGTGAGACTTGCGTATGCACCCAGTCCCAGTCAGGGTCCCCACTCTGTCGCCGCAGTGCAATGCGCTGCCCTGTGCACGTAGCTATGGCCCACCAGCCATACTGTCACCGGT
Organism: Bradypodion pumilum; assembly: GCA_035047305.1. Classification (NCBI taxonomy): domain Eukaryota; kingdom Metazoa; phylum Chordata; class Lepidosauria; order Squamata; family Chamaeleonidae; genus Bradypodion; species Bradypodion pumilum. The sequence goes on from JAWDJD010000001.1 coordinate 433,054,890, forward strand.
GTAATACGACACCCCGGGTCTGTAAAGAAAAATGAGGAAAAGAAGGTAAGGTGACTGGATTGGTACTCACGGCGGGAGTGGGCGCACATAAAACTGAAAACACTGCGAACCCCACCGTCCCATGCTGCGTATGTCAGCCCCGGAGTACCCAAAAGCAGCTGCGGTTGAGGCCGCCCCTATACGGAATGAATGGGTGCCATAGCGGGCGCCTGGGAGGCCCACACTGGCCAGCGCTTTGCCCGTCACCTTCCAAAATTGAAATTTAGTAAGGGGAGACCCATCTTGGTGACAGAAAAACGGGCCATGGTGCGTGCCACGCAGTGCCAGGAACTCCTGTAGGGCACCAACCGGACAGATGTCTGCCAAAGAACACCGTAGCAGTCGCACACCAATGCCTACACCATGCTGATCCGTCTTAGAGGAGCGTATCCTCAACTGAGCCCAGTCTTTGGCAACACAGACATCCTCGAGTTCCAGTGCCCTACGACTTGCATCCGCCTTAGACAGCATCACAAGCTCGCTGATGCGGAGCGCTCCAAAAAATGCCACCGTTGTGGCTGCATGGAATAGGGCTGCCTCATATGCATCAAAACAGAGGCAAGGCCAGCCCCGGGCCAACTGGGTAAGGACCCCTGGGGGAATCGGGTGGCGGTCGACCGGGCAACGCCCACGCTCGCGCACCCACCCCTCCAAAACATGTCTCACACGGAAGTCAGAGGTGCTGTCCACATGACCCCCCACTTTGGCCATAAAAGCCAACGCTGAAAGCTTAGATGCTATGGTGCGAGGTGCAAGGCCCTGAGAATGCAGGTAAACCATGAACCGCAGAACATGGGTTACCGGGATCGGCCAGGTTCCTGGCAGTTGAAATTTGGTACAGAATGCCCTGAAATAATTAATTGTGTGGTGATACGCCTTACGCGTGCATGGCGCTATCGACAGGCCAATCGCCCGGTTCACCTCTCCTTGCCAATGGTCCATATCTCCTCCGGGAGTGGCGAGGGAAATTCCTCCGCATCCGGGGCCAAGGCACGGAACCGGGAGATCTGTAGGCGGGACAAAGCGTCAGCAATATCATTATTAACCCCTGGGACATGCCTGGCCCTGAACAGTACGTTGAGGCGCAGGCTGCGCAACACAAATTGGCGCACTAGGTCCATAACCCTGGGCGATTTAGAAGTCTGTGCATTGACAATGTGGACCACAGCCGCATTGTCACACCAGAAATGCACGACCGAGTTGGACCACTCCTCGCCCCATAGCATCAAAGCACCCAGGATAGGGAAAAACTCCAGATATGTGAGATCACGCAGGCGACCCGTGCCTGCCCAGGCCGGTGGCCACCCACCATAGGCCCACTTCCCATTGAAGTACATCCCATAACCGAGGGATCCCGAGGCATCAGACTGAATCTGAAATTGAGGGGAAGCCAGGAGGTCACACCTCCAAAATGAGACCCCATTGAACTCCCTCAGGAACTGTAACCAGACAAGCATGTCTGCCCTGATACCCCGGGTAAGCCGAACCCTATGGTGAGGCCTGGATAATCCCGCCATGGCGTCGCACAAGCGCCGGGCAAAAGCCCTGCCCGGTGCGACCACCCTGCAAGCGAAATTGAGGTGACCATGAAGCACCTGCAGTTCTCTCAGTGATGCCTTGCGCTTGGCCTTATCCGAGATAAGGGCCACAATCCTTGACACCTTCTCCCCTGGTAACCTAGAAGCCTGCGCTATCGTGTCAATCTCCACCCCCAGGAAGACTAGCTGGGTAGATGGGCCCTCGGTCTTTTCGGGCGCTAAAGGGACACCGAGTTCCTCCATTAGCGTCTGAAATGTGTTGAGGAGACGTGTACACGTGTCCCAGCCCCGTTCACCCCCGAACAAAAAGTCATCCAGGTAATGGGCTACAGACCGGGACCCTGACCTGCGGACGAAAGCCCACTCTAGGAAGGTACTGAAACGCTCGAAAGCCGAGCATGATATGGAACAGCCAAAAGGCATGGCCTTATCAAAGTAATATTCGCCCCGAAATTTGAAACCCAGCAACTCAAAGTCGCCCGGGTGCACCGGCAAGAGGCGAAAAGCCGACTTAATGTCGCACTTAGCCAGCAGCGCACCCGGGCCACATGAGCGCACCATGCGCAGCGCGTGGTCAAAAGATGTATACCTGACTGAGCAAAGGTCATCAGGGATAGCATCGTTGACCGATCGGCCGGCTGGGTAGGACAAGTGATGGATAAGGCGAAACTCGCCTGGAGACTTCTTGGGAACCAAGCCCAGGGGTGATACCTTAAGGTTAGTGAACGGGGGTGCAGGGAAAGGGCCAGCGACCCTGCCCGCATTGACCTCCTTATTAATGCTGGCAGCAGCCACCTCCTCCCTCCCCCTAAGGGACAAAAGGTTGGGGGCATCCTGAGGGGACCTATCACCCATGAAAGGGATACGGAACCCCTGCCTAAAGCCCTGAAGGAGATAATCCACATCCTCCCCTTTCGGGTACAATGTGAGCCAACGCTCCAACATGTCCACATTAATTGGGGAGGGAGCCTTTCGGTGAACCAGCTGCATCTGCGGCAGTCTTGCCAGCCCACTGTCCGCCCCTCCCTCTGCCCCGCGTCCCTCCAGGCCTGGGACAGGCAGCGGCTGCGTGGGGGCCCACACAGGTGAGACACTCATGTCTGTACTTGCAATTCTTCCTATTACAGGAACCATAGGACGAGAAAGTCCAGCACAGCAGGCGGGCTGGAACCCCCTGCCCCGCCACCTGGCGGGGAACCTGTGCTGGAGCTGCTCGCTGGACTGCATGTCCACAATGATATCTTTCCCCTGGCGCGGGGCACGTGGGTGTCATGTACAGAAGCCAAAGCCTCTGGCATGGCTCATCCCACCTCATCTCAGGGTGCAGGGGAATCCGCATACGGAATTCCTCGTCATAAGCCAACCACGACGGGCCCGGAAAGTCAACCATCGCCCGATAGATGTTGTCCAAATACTGGACCATCGGAATTGCCAAATCCGGCCGGGCCCTCAGGTACACCGCCATGTAGATGAGGTAGGCCGGCAGCCAGTTGGCCCACGTACGTGGTGGCTTGCGGCGACGTGCCTGCTCCTTATCCTTCTCATCCTGCCCCTCCCTCTCTTCCTTGGTGGGCTCCCTGTTTAGGAGTGAGAAGATATCAACATACTCCCCCCGCCATATTTTCTCTTTGGTGGCCTGTGCCAAGTGGTCACCCAGTGGCAAGGAATACCCCGCTGTCGGCAAGGCCGAGACAGGCACCGCAGAAACTGTGGGCATCTGGAAAGGGGCTTGGACTAGCCCAGCCACCCCCAAAACATTCCCCACAGGGTAGGAAACACCCCCCACCCCGGGGCCCTGGGTGGTAGTTGTCGTCGCCGGGTGGGGCGTCAGCGGCTGTACCGCCACACCACCCACACGAGGCCAAGGCCATTGGAAAGCCCCCCCCAATGTGGCCACATGTGTAGGTGCACTAGTTTGGACTGCATACTCACATGCTGCACCCCCGCGGGCCGCCCCCACCGGGGGTTCTGGCCCACTGGGGGCATCGGAGCTCACGACCGCCTTAGAGCTCGTCGCCGGGGCCTGACCCGCACTGGCCTGTAGGTTGGGGAGCTGCGAGGCAGTGGCCGAAGTCGCGCCACGCGCCTCAAGCTGCTTGACCCGTCCCGTCGCCTGCCGCTGCCCAGCAGACGACGCGTCAAAATGAACCCCAAAGGGAGCCCCAGCATGGCTGGCCCGAGCCAGGGAAGCCTCGAGGGCCGCAACGTGGGCCAGTAAGGCCTCCACACTGACGTGGGGCCAAGGGCCAGCCGGCCCGCCTGCTACAGGCGTGGGTACAGGTCCTTGTACCCCGGGGCCCGAATAGGGCCATGACCCCACACCCAGGCCCGGTAGGGCCAATGTAGGCACCTGCCAGGGAAGGGGACCACACCACCCCCCAAGGCTGGAAGGCCCCGGAGTGAGCTGCGCCCCTATAGAGGAAGGCCCAGTAGAATGGGCACCAGGAGCGGTGTCCACCGCTTGCGGGCCGCGGGCCGCAGCCCTTGCTGGACCCATGCTAGGGTCCCCAGCCTCCGGCCAAGGGGGAATAGACCCCATCCCACCGGTCCCGGTGGGTGCAGGCAAAGGCGGCTGCTGGGGAGGCGCAGCCACGGTCCTCCGACACGGATTGCGCCTCCGAACCGCGCAAGCCGCGCTCGCGGCCGCCTTCTTCTTCGAAGGCATCTCAGTCCAACCTATGGGAAGCCGAAAGAAGAAAATCAGCAGCCAAAAGGCTTCCCAGTCAAGGCAAAAGCGACGGAGGTAAGAGGGAAAATCTTCTCCGCTCCGTCGCTTCGCAAAATGGCAGCTCGGCTGCCTCGTGGCCACCCCTTTTATAAGGGAGCTGGCCACGCCCCTAACTACCCGGATGCCTTCGTCCAGTGGGGGGGGCCCCGCAAAGAGCGCGGCGGCCATTTTGGCGCCGCGCTTGCATTGTCACTTTATGTATGCTCACTATTCAAAAACATTTATTGCATTTCATGTATTTGGCATTCTCTTTACAACACTGAAAGCCCAGTATTATAAAAAGTGGAAATTAACAGAAATCTTCCAACATTACATATTCTACAAGTAGGACTTGCAATCAAATACTGCAGCCAAAAACCTTTTTCTTCTCTGAAGATATTTTTCCCCTTACATTCCAGACACTCATCTTTCTGTAACCATGGCCTCAGCTGTTCTGGGTAGTTTGTTCCTTTTCCTCCTAAATATTTGTTTCTGCACATGTCTGCGTTTCTGGAAATTTTGTTCATTACCTCCATATTGTGTACAGACGGTGACATTGTATCTACTTCCTTTTACACTATTCCAAAAATGAACTTTTTTCCTAATTTCTAAAAAAATAAAACTTAAAACATATGACCAATTGGAGCATAGTTTTCTCTTGATGCATCAAGATTGGAAAATTCCTAAATTCTATTACTCTTATAGAGTATTACACCACTCCCAAAATTAATTTTTGAAGACAAACACATCCCTTGAAGGTACACATGCATGGGTACATTTTTCAGTTGCTGCTCAAGCATATCATTGCCCAGAAGTCAAATGTAGTAGTGGTTATGGAAGATTGGACACCATTTTGTTATTTCATGTGTTTGGAATAGGGGCTGGGCAGAAAATAATAAGTATAGGAACTGAATTTTAAGACTATGCTACTTGGAGTTAAGGAAGATATGAAGACTTGTGATGTCAAATAAGGCTCCATATTCACGTGGCCCCTGGATTCTGCCTGACATGGCTTACTTGGACTAAGCAGCCTGCATGATTGTTGATAGGTAGCATGATAGCCTCCATGATATCAATCTAGTTTAGCCTCGGGCATACTGGGAGCTACCATGTGCAGCTTTCTTCCTCTGGTTTTATCTTAGTTGATGGCAGTGTGGAGGAACAGAGGCTAAGCAGACAGAGTAGAAAAGCTTAGGTTCACTCTGTTCCACCTGGAATTTATTAGAGAAGGTGCTGGCCTAGAATCCAGCTGTTGCTCTTTCAGTGTCTAGTCCAGTGGTCTCATATTATCTGTCAATGGCTGATGATGCATTGTTCGAAAAGGAGCCTCAGGACCTTTTACATTTATGAACAAATTACTGCAACTGATGAAGTCCTCAGACATATGCAGTATAAGTTGGATTTCAGCCAATATATTCCATTGTTTAGTTTTTGTTACTGTTTAAGGTTTTTCTTGACAGTTAGAATTTGTTAGTCTTTTAATTGCCCCAAGATTCTTCATTGTTTTAACTGAGTCTCGAATTCTTCAACTAATAAACAAGCCAAATAAAGGAACTAGTTTTGTAGCTCCCACCTTTGTCCCAGCTCCTGACAACCTAGCAGTTTGAAAGCAAGAAATTGCACGTAGATAAATAGGTACCACTTTGGTGGAAATGTAAACAGCATTCTATACACTCTGGTGTTGAGGCATGCTTGCTACATGTCCATGTAGACATCTGCAGACACAGACAGCACTGGCTCTTTTGCTGTAAACAGAAATGAGCACTGAACCCTAGAGTTGGATATGCTGCCTCTGCCCTGCCACCCCTCCCACCCTGTGGACCAGAGAGTGCAGTTGGATGTGCATCCAACATGGCGCCAGTGGGTAGTGCAGAGGCCGCGGGATGCGGGGAAACAGTGCCACAAATGGCAGGAGCAACAGCGGTGCCATCACAAAGAGATGGCAGGAGAGGGAGACCAGGGCAGGTAAGTAGGGCAAGAGATGGGGACTGGGGCGGGGGATCTGGCACACGGTCCATCCACACAACCACCACACAACTCAGGGAAGAGAAGGGGGCCCATGTACCCAAGCCCCATCCATCCAAACCAAACTGAGGAGCTGCCCATGGCTAGTTCCCCTGCCTCAGTCCCGGGCCCACTCAACACTTACCTGCCCAGGGGAGGTGTCCCTCCTCTACCACCCGATCTCACGCTGAGGCCTCCATGGCCCACACCAGGGCCTAATCCATGGTACCTGCTGGCCAGGGGTTTGCCACCACAAACCATGGTGGCCTGAGACCATGAGTGAGCCAGTGGCCGGGCCGGGACCTGCACCGGGGCATGATCCACTGTGCCTGCCAGCTGGAATTTTGCCACCACCTACTCCATACATCTCCATGGATGTGGCGGGCTGAGGCCACGATGGCACCAGAGGCCAAGCCAGGGCCCAATCCGGGACCAGGCCCACTATGCCTGCCAGCTGGGGGCTTTCCATCTCCACCTCCGCACACCTCCTGGGCCACTGTAGTCTGAGGCCACAAGATGGCCTAGAGCCAGAGGTACGCTGCGTCCTCCGCTGCCCACCAACTATGCCGCAGTGGGCTGAGGTGGAGAGGGTGGCAGCAGCCTTCCTGATTGTCCTCCGCAGTCCAAAACAAGTCCCGGGTTGATTTCCCACCCCGCCCTGCCAGTGACAGCTCCCAGTGCTGCCGCCAGTGCTGCTGGATAGTTCTCAACACCTAGCCCCGTGCCAGGATGAACCCCCCGGGGTGAAGACAGGGAAGGGGTCATGGATTGCATCCACTTCCACCCTTCCCTGCCTCCCCCCAGGCAAAGACAGGGAAGGGGTGATGGATTGTGTCCACCTCCCCCCTTCCCTACCTCCCCTCTCCGCAGGGCCCAAGTGACCTGACCGGTGAAGCCGAGTAGCAATTTCTAGTGTAATATAAGAATAACATTCTACCTGGTCTGATTAATGTCAATTTCTTCTTTAGAACGACCCAGAGTTAACTGAGTCAAAAGACCCTAAGAAGCAATCTGAGTACCTCAATGCCAGAACCAGCAATGGGCAGACTCCAGTGTACAGTGGACCTGATACACCTTCCACCTTCATATTAGAAGTCCCTAACTCCTCTGTTACCACCACAACCCCTAGCAGAAAATCGTTCCACAAGGACAATGCCTGATTCAAGAGAGCTATTTTTCTTTTTAAAGAAAAATCTTAACACCATCCATTCAGAGAATGACTGCTGTTCAATTCCCAGAGTAAAATCACTCCTGACCTCATCAAAGATGTTCAGCCCTCATCTAAAGAGATATTTCACTGGGCAGGTCTCCAGAGAATATCCTGGAAGGATTGTTATAACTGGTCTCTGGCTCACCTGTGCCAGGAAATGAAAGCCATTTACAGTCAAACCTGGAAGTTGAACAACCCATTCTCAGAGTCATAGTCCACTCAGACTTGGAAAGGTGCTAGCAGCGAACAGCTCATGAAGCCATCTGCCTAAGAATTACACACATGAAAGTCCAAAGCAACTGAACTACTTGTGTGTAGGTGGTAATGTATGCCTGTTCTCACAAAATGCTCTTGTCCTTATGTTTTGTTTGCTTGTTTAACACCAATTTCATTTTAGTCATCTGCTTTTGTTGGTTTGTTTTTTCTCCTGCACGTAGGTAAAAAGATTAAACTTTTATCATCACTGGCTATGCCAATTAAAATGTATACTCCACATTTAGTACAAGATTTTTCTGTGTGTGCAAAAGTGATTTCCAATTTTTGCTAACCTTCTCCAAATGATAAATACATACATACATACATACATACATACATACATACATACATACATACATACATACATACATACATACATATATATACATACACACACACACACACACACACACACACACACACACACACACACACACACATATATATATATATATATATATATATATATATATATATATATATATATATATATATATATATATATATATATATATATATATATATATATATATATATATATATATATATATATATATATATATATATATATATATATATATATATATATATATATATATATATAAAACTGAATATTGGCAATGGCAGCATTGGTGGTGAAATGAGGCATGCTGGGAACTTGAATCTTGTTTGATTGCGAGTCATACTACAGTATGCCATCTGGAACTGCATTTCATAAAAACAAGGTGGATATTCTGTACCTTGCTTTCAAAAGAAAGATCATATTTATCATCAGTGCTCTGCTATAGAAGTTCATTCCCATAACAACAAATGCAGCAATCGAAGGATGATGCCCAAGTTTTTCTCATCTGGGCCCCATCCATTGGAAAACTGATTTGGTTTGATAACTATTGAAACAGCACATGCTTTTCAGATTCTAGTCTCTTCTAAACTAGTTCATCATAATGCAATTTTTGTTTACTGACTTCTACCACATATTGTCTAGTGTATACCTACAACTCTGTTTTAGACTTCCCTGTGGAGTTTTGTTTGTCTGTGTGTGTGTTTGCACAGCAGACCGAGCATGAATAATAAAAAGAAAACAATAGATTATGAATAATTGTCTATCTTGATATATATGTCCCAGCAGATGGAAGACTAATCATTCAATCATAATGAATGTCAAGAAAGTTTATTTAAAAACATGTTGAAAATAAAGTAATAATACAGTAACTAAATATTTGGCTTGATATAGATTTGGTTTATGCTTGATAACACATCAGCTTCCTAACATCTCCCTAGCTAATTAACTGTTAGACTAATAATACATATTATTGCTGACTAACCTAACTAACAAAGAGCAGACCAAATGAAGAATAAGTGGTACTTTATTTATATCTAACAGTTAATCATCAGAGCACTTACTGGCTGACAATAGATACAATCTGATTGATTACACGTTATATTTTGTAAGTACCTGCATTACACTCCATTATTTTTACATATATAAACTCCAGTAAACTACATTTATCAATTGAATTACAATACACACACATGTGCTAGGTTGCATAATATTTACATATATTAACACATTCTTCTTGAAATATGCATAATTCAATGATATTTTCTTGTGCTTTTAATATGGTTAACCAGTTTATAATGGTTTTCACTATACAAAAATATGGAAATCTTATGTTCAGTAGAAGACATGGAAAGACCATATGAATTTGCGGGAAAGTTTTTTATTAAAAGCAAATAAACTCCAAAAGACCTTTCACACTTAGCATTACTAATAATCTCTGCTTCAAACAATTGGTTGCTGACGTTTTAGTGAGCTTGAACTGCCTTAATTTATTCAGGCTTTCTGCCATGCTAATGTGAATAATTTTACCCATAATAATAGGATTCTACTTTCCTTAATTTATCTTGCAAAAGTTAGCCCATCCTCAGTCTGTCTCTAAAGCTTTTACCATGGTGATTATCTACTGCTATAGTGTGAAGAGTGACACACACATTTACAAGGAAAGAAATTCTGAAGCAATTCCATTTTCTGTTTTATCATCTCATTTGGTTAACAGTATTATCAAACATCTGCTCCCATGTTCTGAATCTAGTCCAATCTGCTTGTCAGAAAGTACACTGTGATTGATAGATACAGTAGGTTTTCCATGGTGTTAGGTGAATGGCCAAAGGCAAATGAGGTCAAGAGAACTCCTCTCATGCATTCTTTGAATGAGAGTGGGGTGAAATACATTTTCCCATTTCAGCCCTTCACTTCCTCAAGGAAATCCACTCAGGTAGCACAAGGAAATCACCTCAGGTAGCACAGGAAATACAAAGAGAGGCGCATTGCAGTTTGAGATTGATAAACAAATAGTCAGATAATACCTTGAATGAGTTCAAATCCCCAGGACCAAATGAACTGTATCCAAGGATATTGATATATCACAAGATTGATTGGATTCTTTTTAACAATAAGCCAGCTATTCAGTTCTTATTGTGCATACACTTTATTCTCAAAGCATAAGGACACTAATTTTGATGCAAAGACAGTTTGTGAGTATTACAGAGATTTTGGAGGGCAAAATAGATGCACATTTCTTTTATCTGGAGTTAAGGCATCTCACAGAACTTAAAGATTCCTTGTTGTGACGACTCATGACAATTTTAAATTAGTGGGAATAAAGAATCCAGGGAGTATTCTCTAAATCCCTTTTAGAAACCAGAATAACCAATTGCTTGGTAATTTGGAAAATGCTCAGAAAAGAAGCCTTTGTAAACAGATGGAACTTCAGCTGGTGGTGAAGAGACCATTTTGTATGCTAGACACTAAAACATAAAATTTATTATAGGATCTGAGGAAAGTGGGAAAGTGCAAGTTATATCTGTGTCAGGTAGATAATCAATTTATTCAATCCTTATTTACTTGGAAGCTTTGAAAACTAAATAAATCTGAGGTCTCTAATATGAAAACCATAATTGGACAAATGGCTTTGCATCAGAGCACTAAAAATTAAGAGGGTATGAAATCTATACTGGTGAGTGTTATGAAAGTGAAAGTTACACTTCTTGGCCCTATTCACTCTCATTTTTTATTTCTTTTTTATTTTGGGAAATATCACATTTTACCCCCTTTTTTCATCCAGGTCTCATGCCCTATGCCTCAAAGCAAAGTGTTTGAAAATTAATGCAGCTTGTCCTGATGTGAGGATGGCTATTTATGGCTGTGCTGAAAAACATGTTAAGGGTTTCCTTAATTTCTGAAGGTAACTGTGTATTTTACTCAAGTTTAAAATGAAGTATTGTCAAGTAGAAAATGTGATGTTTGAGGGGTTTAAGTATTTCGGCATGACAGAACCACTAAGCCTGATTCTTTGGAATCAAATAGTACAACAGATTTCTAATTCAGGTTAAGCTTCACAATACACTTGACTAACGTGAGACTGTGGAGACTGTAGAAAAAGCTCATACCACTCAACCGTACCATCTTGAGAGGAAAGGCTTAAAACTAACTCATACTGACTAATGTTTGGAAAAGAAAATGGAGGCTCTGTAGTCCTTAATAATACCACAAAGCTGAAGGCCAACCAATAAGACTGGTAAATATTGTGACTTGTCAAGCTTTTGTGTGACCCTTGCAATCAGTCCTTTCTCTTTACCCCTTAGAGTGGCCTTTTCCAACAAAAGTTTCCTCTGCAGGTCTAGCAATGGCAAGCCTACATTCAAGTAGATTCTGCAACACACCTATTGATGCTCCTGTACAGTGAAGAAACATGGCCTTGTCAACGAGCTGCAGCAAGTTAGGCAAACCTTACACGAACCCACTAGAACTCTGATCATTTTGTTTTATGCAAAAAAAAAAATCAGAGCGGTAGAATTCCATTATTCTCTTCACAACATATCCTCATTCACCTCTAATCTTGCTATATTTCTTTATATGTTTCCATGGTAAAAACTACCTGAAAAGACAAACCTTCAGGAAAAACCTCTCCTGCTAATCTGAGAAGAGTAACTACTGAAAGTAACAAAAATCATACAGCAGCACCAAAAAACTATAACTTCTATCCTTCCCATTTTTGGTGTATGCAAACCAAGACACAGGACACAGCCTCGGGCTGGGTTAACTCAGGTTTATTGCATCGTGGACAGAGGGAACATGAGGTAATGGCGGATCGATAGCTCTTTATATACAGCAGTAATACATTTGAACGTGGTGCCATGGTAGCCCATTGGCTACTGTCTGCGTGACGTCATTTCAGGTCACGCCCTTCTTGTCCAGGTGTAGGTGGTGGCGGGAAAACTTCCCGCGCTGTTGCCTTTGATGAGTTCGGACCAAGAGAGCTTGGACGCTCGCTGCTGCCAGCTGGTGGTCATTAGCTCGCGTCCTATTACAGGGTTTATATGATACAGCTGAAGGTTACATTGTTGCTATAGGCAAGGTTACATTGGCTCAGATACATTGTAATCCATGTGTACAATAAAACCATCAGAACACAACACCCCTCCCCCCTAGGACGAGACAAAGTCTCGAGCCCACACTTAAACACACTCCCCCCCCCCTTAGGAGACAAAGTCTCTCAGCCAAGATGGCTTATTTCGAACACGCTGGGGTCTCGATGCGGGCTGCCTCTCCCCGGGTTTGCTACCTTCTCTTTGTCCCCTGGTTTCCTGTCCTGTAATATGAGAGGGAGACTCGTTAGTGACTTGCCGCGGCTCCGCGGCGTTGTTGGGAGGTGTGCTCTTTCTTAGGGAGGAACCGGGGGCACTGGGGGCTAACGGAAAACCCCTCTTCTCGCTTGGACGGGTGGGGGAACACTCCTGAAAACCCCCCCGGCTCGCAAAATCAAAATCAAAATCACAATCGGGGGCAGCGGTCGTGAACTCCTCTCCCCCTTCCCCGGCCCCTGATAAGACTGGCGTATCAAAAGGATATGAGTCGGGGCCGCTGCTACTGCTTCCTTCCCCCCTTGCTAGGGACTGTTGTCCACTGCAGTCTCCCCCTTGGGCTAAGCGGGTGGGGGAGAACCCTAACGCCGAAACCTGTTGCTGAGCTCCACTGACTGGCCCACTCACTCGGTGCCTCAGTTGGTCAGCGTGCCTCCTCCAGAGGAGGCCGGTGGTCGTCTCGACCCGGTACGACACTGGCCCCGTCTGTTCTACAACCGTCCCTGGCACCCAGGCTGGCCCTGCGCTGGAATAGTTCCTGCAGTGAACAGGGTCACCAGCGGCGAAACCTTTCGAGACCGCCAACCCTACGTTTTTCCCTTTATCCTCGACTCTCGTCGGGTCTAGTCTGGACAGGATCGTGGTCAGTTTTCGCCTCATCAAGAGCTCTGCCGGCGAGTAGCCTGACGCTAAGGGGGTTACCCTATACGCTAAGAGGAACTGGCATACTTGGTGATTCAGGTCCCCCGGGCCCATGCGCCGCAGCGCGTCCTTTGTTGTACGCACTAGTCGTTCCACTTGGCCATTCGTGGCCGGGTGAAACGGTGCGGATGTGACATGCCGAATGGCGTTTGCCTCCATGAAGGCTCCGAACTCAGCGGAGGTGAAACAACTAGCGTTATCGCTGACTAAAGTGTCGGGTAAACCGAACGTGGCAAAGACTCTCCTTAGCCGGCTAATTGTCGTGGCGGAGGACGTGCTCTTTACTGGGATAACCTCCAGCCACTTGGAGAACGCATCTACCACCAGGAGAAACATGGTTCCTCGGAACGGGCCAGCGAAATCCACGTGCACTCTGGACCACGGCCCCCTTGCTGTGTCCCACTCCCTATGCGGGAGACGGGCCGCCTCAGGTCGGGATTCCTGGCAAGCCTCGCAAGTGCCGACCATGTGCTCAATGTCCGCGTCCAGCTGTGGCCACCAGAAGTAACTCCGGGCTAGCGCCTTTGAACGAACTATGCCCGGGTGGCTGACGTGCAGCAGTTCGAGCACCCTCGTCCGCAGGGGCGCAGGGACCACCACCCGTTGGCCCCACAGAAGGCACCCCCTCTCTAGGGACAACTCTAGCTTTTTCCTAAAGAATGGGTCGAACTCTGTACTCGGGGACGAAGCCGGCCACCCCTTCTGCACCCATGAACTAACTTTCTCCAGCGTCCTGTCCTTGCCTGTCGCCCTAGCAATGTCGGCTGGTACTAGTGGGGGTGCGTCTAAAACCTCAATTAGCAACACCTGGCGGTCTCTTTCTGCTCTCGCCTTTTGGTCCGCCGACAAGGGCAGAGGGGATCTCGAAAGCGCATCAGCATGGCTGATCTCCTTTCCGGGCCTGTACTCCAACTCATGTTGGTACGCGTTGAGGAAAATAGCCCATCGCAGCATCCTCGGGGACAGGATCTGTGGCGTGGGCTTGCTTGCCGTGAAAATCCCTAACAGCGGCTTGTGATCGGTCACGATTTTGAACGGGCGGCCATACAAAAAATCGTGAAATTTTTTGGTCCCCGCTACTATTGCTAACGCTTCCCTGTCGGTTTGTGCGTAATTTCGCTCCGCTTGGGACAGGGACCTTGAGTAAAACGCTACCGGGGCCTCCCTTCCGTCCTCCAACACGTGGCAAAGCACCGCCCCCACCCCCACCGGGGATGCATCACAGACTAGGACCACTGGCCGTTTGGGGTCGAAATGCGTCAGGATTGCCTCAGATGTTAGGAGTTGCTTTAGCTCCTTGAACGCCCTCTCGTGCTCGTCACCCCACATCCATGGCTCCTCCTTTTTAAGTAACCGATGGAGCGGTTCGGCCACGGACGCCTTCCGCGGGAGGAATGTATGGTAAAAATTGAGGAGCCCCAGGAAAGACTGCAGCTCGGTTTTGGATGTGGGGCGAGGGGCCTTTTTAATGGCTGCTACTTTGGATTTAGACGGCTTAATCCCCTCGGGTGTGATCCGGAACCCTAAAAACTCGACCTCGGTTTCGAAAAAAACACATTTGTCCTTCCTCAATCTCAGCCCCGCTTTCTCGAACACGGTCAGTACTTTGTCCAACCTTTTCGCCAGTTCAGCCTCACTCCCCCCTGTTATCAACACGTCATCAAAATAAGGCAACACCCCCTCCAGGCCCTTTAGGAGGCGTTCCACGAGCGATTGAAAAAGGCCGGGTGCCGAGTTCACGCCGAACTGTAACCGCGACACCTGGAACGCTCCCTTATGTGTAACTATCGTTTGTGCCGCGGCCGTGGCGGGGGTCACTGGAAGTTGCTGATAGGCTTGTGCCAAATCGAGTTTAGCGAAACACTTTCCCCCATTTAGCCTGGCCAAAAGGTGGCTGATCACTGGCACCGGGTATGCATTAGGGCGGATCGCCTTGTTAATTGTACACTTATAATCAGCGCAAATGCGCACCTCCCCGTTAGCCTTTAGAGCTGTTACAATTGGAGTTTCCCACTCCGCGGAATCAACAGGAATAAGAATCCCCTGGCCCACCAGTTTGTCCAGTTCCGCCTCTATCTTGTCCTTGAGTGCGAACGGCACCCTGCGTGGTTTGAGTCTTATCGGGCGGACCTCCGGGTCTATGTCGAAAGCTACAGGGGGTCCCTTGAACCTTCCGAGTCCTTTCTTAAAAACGGCGGGATGCGCATCGCAAACCGCTTGTATTGGGTCCCCCCCCACGGTATGCACCCCCCTATGAACAAACCTAAGGGCTGAAACCACTGTGTCCCTAGGAGGCTACAGCTTCCCCCTTTGAGGACAACTAGGGGCAGTTCCGCAGAATGTCTCTTAAAATTGACCCGAAATTTCCCGACCCCCAACACCGGAATGCTGTTTCCCTGTACGTCCCGTAGTGTGGACCTCAACGCTTTAAGCTTGGGCCGCACGTGGGGGTCGATTTTCAGGAACTCTTTCTGGGGAATTATGGAATAGGAGGACCCCGAGTCAATTTCCATCTTAATAGGGGCCCCTTGTACTAATACCTCAACGAAGTAATGGGACTGTCCCGCGGACACGCTGAACACTGAGGCGTCGTCCTCGCTGCCGTCCGAGACGCGGCCCACGCCGTCCTGCTTCCTCGTGGTCTGGGCGCCATCTTTGGGCCTCGCCGGACGGTCCGGTCTGGCTGCGCGGTCTTGTGACTGCCTCCGGCCCTCTTTCCTCTTTCTGCACGCCTTGGCGATGTGCCCCCGACGGCCGCAGGTGTAACACTCGGCCTTCCTGAACGGGCATCTCGCGCGCTCGTGGGCCGCTCCGCAACCCTCGCAGCGTCGACCACCCTTCCGGACCTTCTGGACCTCCTCGCCGTCGCTGCCTTCCGTAGACGACTTTGAGGCCCGTCGAGTCGCGTGCACCGACTGTCCGGTCTTCCCGTGCACCGAATTTTCCGCCTTGCCGGCTCTAGGACGCCACTCACGCCACTGGTGCATCTCGTCCACTCCGGCATTCGTGGACTCTGCGGCTTCCGCGGCCTCTATGACCTCTGCCAGCGTGGGTGGCGGCTCCTTATTCATCAAGCTGCGCTGTACCTCCTTGTCTTTCAGGCCACACAACACGCCGTCCCTGAGGACCAACTCCAGGATATCACCCCATTTACAGGGGGCGGCGGCTATCCTCATGGCGGCCACGAATGCCTCAACCGACTCATCCGGCGCTTGGACTCGCCTCCAAAACGCGCTCCGAGCGGGAAACATTGCCCTCGAGGGGCAGAACCGCTCTCGCAGCAGTTTCATGATGTCGCTCGCCTTAAAGTCGCTCACCTTCTTCGGAGCGATTATGCCCACCAGCATCCGCTTGGTTTCCATCCCGAGCATTCTGGTGAGGATGGCCCTCTTCCTCTCCTCGTCTTCTCCTTTGACTCTGAGTTCCACCAGGGCCGCCTGGAAATCCATCTCAAGCAGCTCCCAGTCTTGCGGTTTGGTGATGTTGAAACCGCTCTGTGCCCTGGCTGTTCCGTGGGGATCCATTATCCCACCTTCGTCGCCAATTTGGTGTATGCAAACCAAGACACAGGACACAGCCTCGGGCTGGGTTAACTCAGGTTTATTGCATCGTG
Organism: Bradypodion pumilum; assembly: GCA_035047305.1. Classification (NCBI taxonomy): domain Eukaryota; kingdom Metazoa; phylum Chordata; class Lepidosauria; order Squamata; family Chamaeleonidae; genus Bradypodion; species Bradypodion pumilum. The sequence continues at coordinate 433,071,602 of JAWDJD010000001.1, forward strand.
GACAGAGGGAACATGAGGTAATGGCGGATCGATAGCTCTTTATATACAGCAGTAATACATTTGAACGTGGTGCCATGGTAGCCCATTGGCTACTGTCTGCGTGACGTCATTTCAGGTCACGCCCTTCTTGTCCAGGTGTAGGTGGTGGCGGGAAAACTTCCCGCGCTGTTGCCTTTGATGAGTTCGGACCAAGAGAGCTTGGACGCTCGCTGCTGCCAGCTGGTGGTCATTAGCTCGCGTCCTATTACAGGGTTTATATGATACAGCTGAAGGTTACATTGTTGCTATAGGCAAGGTTACATTGGCTCAGATACATTGTAATCCATGTGTACAATAAAACCATCAGAACACAACACCATTTCAATCAGCAGATGTGCTGGGATGAAATATTCCCTCTTCATCCTAATAGCCACTGCTCTCTTGGCAAGAACAGACTGATTTATGTTCAGCCATTCATCCAAATATTTATGAAACTCAATGAGAATTTCCCCACACCCAGCTACTCTAGACATGATTGATTATAATTTAATGATTACATAAGAGAGCATGCTAGTGCACAAATCAAAGATAAGAATTTACAGCTACATGATTTTCTCTCTCTCCCATATTATAGAGGAGAGTCACCTTCTGCAGGGAAATAGGCTTAAAGGGAAAATATATGCTAAAATAAGAAACCTAAAGGGTATGGTACATAAATTGGCATTGGAAGATTAACAATTTTATCCATTTTGGATCTGCAGAGAGCACAGCAGTAGGAACTGATTGGCTTTGATTTGATTATCATGAACATGAAGCACTCATGCAGTGTGCAACCTAGCAGTTTGAAAGCAAGAAATTGCAAATAGATAAATAGGGACCACTTCGGTGGGAAGGTAACAGTGTTCTGTGTGCTCCGGTGTCTAGTCATGCCTGCCGCATGACCACAGAAACATCTGCAAAAGCAGACAACAGTGGCTCTTCGGCTTTGAAACAGAGATGAGCACTGATCCATAAAGTCAGATACAACTGCCTTTCGAGCAAGGGAAACCTTTACCTTTAGCTTTACACAAGCACTGGGCAAACAATTGTTTAAATTAACAATGGCCTTAAATTCTTGGCATTTTCAAATTACAGAGTAAAACCTCTGACTACTATAGGCTGTCAGAGGCATTGTTTTCAATTCTTTAAATCATATTAATGGCTTGTGCGAAGAATGACAGTCAAACTTGCAAATATCCCTTTCTCCTAACTGTTATATTGTACACAGGACACTTGAGGATCCATGGAAACAGAGCAAGTAGCTAATGATGCAGAACAGTTATTGCTTGGCTCAGATAATGAATAACTATGGTTGCTAGTATGAGACAAAAACAAAAAGTCTGGATTACAGAAGACATCATTTATAGTACACAGAGTAATGGTCAGTTGGCTGTTAGCAATGATGTTTTTCACTGGAATGACTGCTTCTGATCTAGTGGTAGCTAGTCAAATTCTGTGAACAGGGCTGAACTAAAGACTCCTCCTAGCTCTATCCTTTGTGGTGCCTACCTCACTTTCCTCTCCTCAGTATGTGCCATTATCAAACAACAATTTGTCTCATGCCCCTTCTTTCAACTCCAGGCATTATGTGTATTATAATATATTTTACTGATGATTTTCAATAGTAACAGTTTATTTAAAAACAAAAGAAGACATTCAGAATGTGTTGTGTATGGAATGTAACTGCTGCATTATACCTTTAAGATGAATGTAACTACTTCAGGAAAGAATGTATCCTTAAGCAATCTGTAAGAGAACACAATGTTTGAATGCAAGCTTGCTACCAGAGATGGCAGCAGCGAGCATTCGGCTTACATGGTACACATTCCCCAACTACCTCCAGCCATGGGAACTATTCCTGCCACACACACACCTGGTGAAGAAGGGACGCCATATCCCATCCTCGTCGCCAATTTGGTGTTCAGTAGTCAAGACAACAGAGATAGCCTTTAGTAGGTTAACACATCTTTATTGCATGGTATACAGAATGAACACGAGGTAATGGCGGTGATACAGCTCCTTTTATACAGTGACTATACATTTGAATGTGGGACCATGGTAGCCTATTGGTTACGGTCGGCGTGACGTCATTTGAGGTCACACCTTCTTCACCAGGTGTGTGAGTGGCAGGAATAGTTCCCGTGGCTGGAGGTAGTTGGGGAATGTGTACCATGTGAGCCGAATGCTCGCTGCTGCCATCTCTGGTAGCAAGCTCACATTCTTATGCAGCTGAAATACATTGTGTTCTGTTACAGATTGCTTAAGGATACATTCTTTCCTGAAGTAGTTACATTCTCTTAAAGGTATAATGCAGCAGTTACATTCCATACAAAACAGAATGACAAGTGGTAAAGCTCCTTCATGCCATCTTCATGCCTCCATTTGAGAACAACTGAGGTGAAGTGGGTGAAAGTGTCTGGGGTGTCTGATTACAGTAGAATGGAATCAGGTGGGCTCAGCTAGGGAAGTCCCATGCATATGTTTTGGTCTGTGGATGACAACTCTCCAGCTTCAAGAAAGTGGGGGAATGACATGGCTGGCAATGGTCACACTGCAGCTTGACGTATTCCAAGGCCCAATGTATGCATGGTCAAATGGTCTTGCAATTGTACTTGACAGCACCTGTGGGGTGAGCAGCGGGCAGCACTGCGGGTGAGAGAGAAGGCACACACCTGGAAAAAGGGTTTCTGCTCCTTGCAACAGTGACCGAGACACAGTTCTTTAGTTTTGGTGCAAAACACGGGCAGATTTACTCAAGAGCAAATACTGCAAAAACTATGTACAGTGCAGCAAACAGAAAGAGCACAGTACAGTCTTTTGTGTCCCCCAGTTAGCATCAGTGAGGAACAAGGATGGTGCAATGCACAAAGGAGAGCAGTCCTTGCACAGTTTACGAACAGTCCAAAATGTAAGTTGTGCCAAAGGTAAAGGCAGACAGTCTTGCTGCTTACCCTTGAGCAATCTTTCTCTGTGGAAGCCAAGCAGGCAATTGCTGTCCCCCGACCCCCGGGGCAGGAGACTCAGTCTTTGCAGTAAGCTTCTCTTACTTGAGGCTGATGACAGAAGAGTATAATAGAGGTAGCAGTCGCTGGACAGGCTAGTAGTCCCGCCATTACTTGAAGCAATAACACTGGGGCACAGCTTTGGTGAGCATGAAAGCTAAGGTTTGTGGTTTCTGCTGAGTCATAAATAGATCAGCCACAGAACTTTCCAGCAGAGACATGACATCTGTGTGCCTCTGTGTTTAGTCCTTAAAGCAACAGAGGCACTATATGCCTTGCAACCCCAGTTGGGAGACAGGGCTAAAACTTTACACCCCCAACAGTACTACTTGTGGATCCTGGCCCTGGGATGATTCCCCCTGCCCCCAACATTCAAATTAGGAACTTGTGGCTGATAACAGTCCTCACATCCAGGGGGATCCTATGCTCAAGAGCCAAGTCATGCAGCTTAGTGTATGTGAGCACCATCTTTGACACCTTTTCTGGTGTTCATATGTGTTGCAGTGCAAACAAAGGAAGAGCACATTACAGGTCTCAAAGGCACACTGTATCACCATCATGGTCTTCTGGTGTGCTTCCTCAAAGTAGCTGATACATCCAGGAATTTCTGAGGACATGGAGTCAGCAGGAGGGGCCTCAGAATATAGCCCCAGTCACATGGAAGGAACGAAACATGGCATCAGTGTCCATATGGGTCCATCTATCCCCTCCTGTTCACCACTCTAAACTTACTCAACAAATAGCCCAGTCAGCAAAACAAGCAGACTGGATGCTTCAAACACCTGTGCATTGTGACAAAAAACTACTCATGTAGGAGATGTTTTCCTGGGCAGATGGTCATCATGTTGATGGAATAGTGGTGGTTGCAATGCAAACAGAGCCTGCCGGGGGGAAGCAGTAGATTTCCAAAGGTGCCATTGAGAACACCAATCATACTCGGGAAATGTCAAATGCCAACTTTTCCTCTGTGATGAGGAATGTGATAAACCACTGGCAGTGGTAAGCCATAGGATCCAGGAAATCACTGAAGGTCCTTATGGTGGAGGAATATGACACAACATTGGCCCTGGCCATATGCCAATGGAGACAAATAATACAGCAAGATCTTCTGGAGAACACAGATGATACATTTTGACTGTGGCAGCTTCTGGAGTCATGAGATAATCATTACACACAATTTTTGGATGAATGTCCTATTGAGGCAGAAGGCACTGATATACTGTGTGTCTGTCAGGGTGAGAATTTGGTTCATGGGGAAGTTCTGCATCTTTGACATTGAGATTGATATCCTTGCTGGTTATAGATGTATGTAAAACAAACAAACAATGAATGAATGAATGAATGTAGCCAGTACTGGGATGTACAATTCCCTCTGCATGTGTAATGGGGGGGAATGGTAAGAGTTCCAGGCCAGATTGCCCTAAGTCAAATGCAATTTGCCTGCCCCTTAAATGTCCCATCACAGCCCTTTGTGTCTCCTACTCTTGTAACAACCTGCTGTAGTTGTTGGGTTGCATTCTCATTAACCCATTTTTGCCAGGTCTTTTTTCAGCAGCAAGGGATGAATTCCTGAAAAAGTCTTATCGATTCTGGCCATCCAGAATGGCTTTGACTCCTCCGTTGAGAAGTGCCCTTGTTGGAGGTTGTCCCAATGGGAGGATGCTTCCAGAGAGATTCTGGTAGCGACTGTGAAATATATCCTAAGTAGCCTAGAAATCAGCCCCCAGCCAGTTGCAGCCTTATCTACTTTCCACATTTATGCTCTTGGCAGTGAGAATGGGTTCTGTTGTGTTCTGAGTTCTATGCATTAAAACAACCACCAACTGTATCAATGTATTCCGTGTAATTAGGTCGCGAGCTAATGTCCACCTGGTGGCAATAGCGAGCGCCCAAGCTCACAAGGTTCCAATCCCCAAAGAACTACAGCGCGGGAAGATTCCCGCCACTACCTCACCTGGACAAGAAGGGCGTGACCTGGAATGACGTCACGCCAGCAGTAGCCAATGGGCTATCGTGGAGCCACATTCAAATGTATAACCACCGTATATATTGAGCTGTTCGTCCGCCATTACCTCATGTTCCCCTAGACCACCATGCAATAAAGATGTGTTAAGGCAGTACTACGGCTGTTCCTGTGTCTTGTTTCTCATACACTAAATTGGCGACGAGGATGGGATTAGGGATTCCCATGAGATCAAGACACACGCTAGTCATGCCGGTTTCGACATCAACAAGCCAGAAGATTGGGAGCTCTTTGAAATGGACTTCCAAGATGCGCTGGTGGTGTCCGACATCACGGACAAGGGAAAGAAGAGGGCCATCCTCACCCGGGTGCTAGGAAATGCCGCCAAGAGAGTATTGGTGGACTTGGTATCACCGAAGAAGGTGAGCGAACTGATGGTCAAGCAGCTCCTGAAGGCGATGCGGGACCATTTCCAGCCCTCGGTTTCAATGTTCTTGGCTCGAGACGCGTTCTGGAAGAGAGTCCAAGCGCCCAGTGAGTACATCGCTGCCTTTGCAGCGGCCCTGCGGTTGGCCGCCGGCCCATGCAAGTGGGAAAACCTGGAAATCGCCCTCAGGGACCGCATGCTGTGCGTCCTGTGGGACGAGGAGGTTCAGCGAAAGCTAATGAACCAGGAGCCACCCCCGACGCTGCGCGAGGTTGTGAAGGCGGCGCAGGCTGCGGAAGCCATGAGGGCCGGAGTCAAGGGGTTCAGAGAAAGGCCCCCACAGGCCGACAAGGCAGCGGGGTCCGTGCAGGCAGCCAGGTGGACGCCGAAATCTTCTACGGAGAGCAGCGACGACAAGGATGTCCGGAAGGTGCGGAAGGAAGGCCGCCGTTGCGATGGATGTGGAGCGGCCCACGACCGCGTCAAGTGCCCGTTCCGGAAGGCCAAATGCCACAACTGCGGCCGCCGGGGGCACATTGCCAAGGTCTGCAGATGACGGTGCAGGGACCGGAAAAGCTCGCCAGACCGCTCGCCGAGGACCAAGGAGGGCGCCTGGCCCGCGAGGAAGCAGGGCGGCGTAGGCCGCATCTCTGATGACAGCGGCGGCGACGCCCCAGTTTACAGCGTGTCCTTGGGACACCCCCGTTATTTTGTTGAGGTACTGGTGCAAGGGGCCCCTGTTAGGATGGAGATAGACTCGGGTTCCTCCTATTCAATCATGTCCCAGCGGGAGTTCTTGGGAATTTCCCCCCACGTGCGCCCTAAGCTCAAAGCGTTGAGGTCCACGCTGCGGGACGTACAGGGTAATAGCATTCCGGTGTTGGGGGTTGGAAAATTCAAAGTCCAGTATAAGCAGCACGCCGCAGAACTACCCCTGGTTGTTCTCAAGGGGGGAAGTTGCAGCCTCCTCGGGACTCAATGGTTTAAGCCCCTGGGTTTGTTCATTGGGGGGGGTGCATGCCGTTGGGACTGACCCAATACAGGAGGTGTGCGACGCGCACCCCGAAGTGTTCAAGAAAGGACTTGGAAAATTCAAGGGACCCCCAGTAGCGTTCGACCTGGATCCGGAGGTCCGCCCAATAAGACTCAAACCGCGCAGAGTGCCTTTCGCACTAAAGGACAAAATAGAGGCGGAACTGGACAAACTGGTGGGTCAGGGGATTCTTGTTCCTGTTGATTCCGCGGAGTGGGAGACTCCGATTGTAACTGCACTGAAGGCCAACGGGGAGGTCCGCATATGTGCTGACTATAAGTGCACCATTAATAAGGCGATCCGCCCTAATGCGTATCCGGTGCCGGTAGTCAGCCATCTGTTGGCCAGATTACATGGGGGAAAGTGTTTTGCAAAACTTGACCTGGCGCAGGCCTATCAGCAACTCTCAGTAACCCCTGCAGCAGCTGCTGCGCAAACAATAGTCACGCATAAGGGGGCGTTCCAGGTGATGCGCTTACAGTTCGGCGTGAACTCAGCGCCCGGTATTTTCCAGTCGCTTGTGGAACGCCTCTTGAAAGGACTGGATGGGGTCTTGCCATACTTTGATGACGTGTTGATAATGGGGGGGACTGAGGAGGAGTTGGCTGAAAGGCTAGACAAGGTACTGGCGGTGTTTGAAAAAGCGGGGTTGAGGTTGCGGAAAGACAAATGCGTCTTCTTTGCGAAAGAGGTTGAGTTCTTGGGTTTCCGGGTAACCCCTGTGGGAATTAAGCCCTCCAAATCAAAGGTAGCCGCCATTCAAGGTGCCCCTCGCCCCACCTCCAAGCCCAAATTGCAGTCGTTCCTAGGGCTCTTAAATTTCTACCACTCCTTCCTGCCTCGGAAGGCTTTCGTAGCGGAGCCGCTGCATAAGCTACTCAAGAAGGACGAGGCGTGGAAGTGGGGCGAGAGCCAAGAGAAGGCGTTCATTGAACTGAAGCAACTCCTAGCGTCTGATGCCATCCTCACCCATTTTGACCCCAAGAAGCCGGTTGTTCTGATATGTGATGCGTCCCCAGTAGGGGTGGGGGCGGTGCTGTGCCACGTGCTGGAAAACGGGAGGGAGGCCCCGGTAGCATTTTACTCCAGATCCCTGTCCCAGGCTGAGCGAAACTACGCCCAAACAGACAGGGAGGCGCTAGCGATAATAGTGGGGACTAAGAAGTTCCACGATTTCCTCTACGGCCGCCCCTTCACCATAGTTACCGACCACAAGCCCCTGCTAGGCATTTTCACTGCGGACAAGCCCACACCCCAGATCCTGTCCCCTAGATTGTTACGGTGGGCCATCTTCTTAAACGTGTATCAGCACGCGTTGGTGTACTGCCCAGGGAAGGAAATAAGCCACGCGGACGCCCTGTCGAGGTCTCCCCTTCCCCTCACGAGTAGCACCGTGGGCGAGGAAGACAAAGACCGCCAGGTACTCCTGATAGAGGTCTTAGATTCGCCTCCCATTGTACCCGCAGACATCGCCAAGGTGACCGGGAAGGACAAAACGCTAGCTCTAGTCTGCTCCTGGGTGCAAAAAGGGTGGCCAGCGTCCTCCCCGGCGGCTGAGTTCGCCCCGTTTTTCAGGAAGAGGCTAGAGTTGTCCATAGAAAGAGTGTGCCTTCTGTGGGGTCAGTGGGTGGTGGTCCCCGAATCCCTGAGGCCGAGGGTGCTTAAACTGCTGCACATCAGCCACCCTGGAATTGTCCGCTCTAAGGCTCTCGCCAGGAGCTATTTCTGGTGGCCCCAGTTAGACGCCAACATCGAGCACATGGTAGGCACTTGCGAGAGCTGCCAATGCTCCCGGCCAGAGGAGGCGCGCCTGCCGCACAGGGAATGGGACGCGGCGAAGGGGCCGTGGTCCCGGGTGCACATTGATTTTGCGGCCCATTTAGAGGGACACTTTTTCTCCTCATTGTAGACGCCTATTCGAAGTGGTTGGAGGTCATCCCAGTCACGAGCACCTCCTCGGCAACGACCGTGAAGCATTTGCGCAGGGTTTTTAGCACGTTCGGCATACCCGACACCCTAATTAGCGGTAACGCTAGTTGTTTCACGTCCGCAGAGTTCAGGGCATTCACCGAGATCAACGCCATTAGGCACATCACCTCCGCCCCCTTCCACCCGGCAACAAACGGCCAGGTCGAGCGCCTCGTGCGCACAACCAAAGACGCGCTGAGGCGCATGGGCCCTGGGGATCTCAACCTACAAGTGTGCCAATTCCTGCTAGGTTACAGGGTCACCCCCTAGCTTCTGGGTACTCGCCCGCAGAACTCTTAATGCGTAGGAAGCTGACCACGATCCTGACCAGGCTAGACCCCACTAGGGTGGAGGACACAGGGAGGAATATTGGGTTAGTGGACACGAAAAGTTTCGAAGTCGGTGCCCCGGTGCATTGCAGAAATTACGCCAGCGCGGGGCCGGCTTGGGTCCCGGGTGTCGTCGTTGGAAGGACGGGTCCCGTGTCGTATTGCGTAGAGACCGTCACGGGTCTGCTATGGAGACGGCACGCAGACCAACTCCGTCGCAGAGTTCAGGAGCACCAGGGCGCGGCCGGCGAGGAAAAGGACTCAGCGTTAGGGTTTCCCCCCCACCCGTTCAACCCAAGGGGGAGGTGAGGGGGGCCAATGGTCCCCACCTAGGGGGGAGGAGAGGGATTCTGTCCCCATAGATATCCTGCGGAATCTTTCTAATGGTACCCAGGGCATAGATATCCTGCGGAATCTTTCAAATGGCACCCCAGGTGATAATTCTGATTTTCATTTACAAAACCGGGGGGTTTTCAGGAGTGGTCCCCCACCCATCCAAGTGAGAAGCGGGGTTTTTCGTTAGTCCCCAGTGCCCCCGGTTTTTCCGTCCCTTCCCCAAGAACCGTGGAGCCGCGGCCAGTCACTAACGAGTCTCCCTCTCCCATTGCAGGACAAGGAACCAGGGGACAGAGAAGCAGTAGCACCCCCGGGACAAGCCAGTCAGCGTCTCGCCCAAGGCGCGTTTGCAATAAGCCATCTTGGTTGAGAGACTTCGTCTCATTCTAGGGGGGGGGAGGGATGTTGTGTTCTGAGTTCTATGCATTAAAACAACCACCAACTGTATCAATGTATTCCGTGTAATTAGGTCGCGAGCTAATGTCCACCTGGTGGCAATAGCGAGCGCCCAAGCTCACAAGGTTCCAATCCCCAAAGAACTACAGCGCGGGAAGATTCCCGCCACTACCTCACCTGGACAAGAAGGGTGTGACCTGGAATGACGTCACGCCAGCAGTAGCCAATGGGCTATCGTGGAGCCACATTCAAATGTATAACCACCGTATATATTGAGCTGTTCGTCCACCATTACCTCATGTTCCCCTAGACCACCATGCAATAAAGATGTGTTAAGCCAGTACTACGGCTGTTCCTGTGTCTTGTTTCTCATACACTAAAGGTTCAAAACAGAGGGAATCTAATTGGCAGGTACTAGTTGCTCAGAACCATGCGATAGTTCTTAATCCCCAAGTTGGGCCAATGGCAAAAGTAAGGGAGAAGAAAATATGATTTGATGAAGCTGCCCAAAAAATAACTGAACTTTGCTTTAATCCTTGCACAGGTACTGTCATAGACAAGAGATGGAGTGAAACATACAGTATTTGGAATTTTGAAAGTAAGCCAGAAAATACACCTAATCTGGCATGGGGGTTGCTTTCAGAAGAAGAAGGCTGGGATGAAGGGGAGAGGATTATCCCTGTGGCTACTGTGTCTGTGTTGTGTTCTGTAAAGCAGTGCCTTTAGCAATGTAACCTTTCTGTGTGCAACATTATAACCATCACCTGTATCAATGTAAGCCTAATAAGGGGACGCGAGCTAGTGACCACCAGAGGGCAGCAGCGAGTGTCCAGCTCTAATGGATCATCAGCCACCTGGTTCAGCAGCGCGGGAAGATTCCCCGCGACTTCCTCACCTGGTCAAGAAGGGCGTGACCTCCTACGACGTCACGCAGGCAGCAACCAATAGTCTGTCGACGAGCCACATTCAAATGTATAGCCAGCTGTATATATTGAGCTACCCATCCGCCATTACCACATGTTCCTCCGGATCATCATGCAATAAACCTGTGTTAAGCCAACCCTTCGGCTGTTTCATTGTCTTTGGTCCCTTACACTAAATTGGCGACAAAGGTGGGATGGCAGCCCACGGGACCAAGACATGCGCCGGTTTCGAAATCAGGAAACCGGGCGACTGGGAGATCTTCGAGATGGACTTCCAGGCCGCACTGATCGAGTCCGAAGTCACGGAAGAGGCGAAGAAAAGGGCCATCTTCACCAGAATGCTCGGACAAGAAACAAAAAGGACCTTGGTGGACCTGATTGCACCGAGGAGGGTGAGCGAATTCAAGGCCAAGGAACTCATGCAGTTGCTGCGTGAGCACGTCCGGCCCGCCACGGCGATGTTTCCCGCTCGGAGTGCGTTTTGGAGGCGAGTCCAAGCGCCCGGGGAGACGGTCGCTGCGTTCGTGGTGGCCCTGCGTCTGGCGGCCGGCCCGTGCAAATGGGAAAACGTCGAAATCACCCTCCGAGACTGTGTGCTGTGCGGCCTGAACGACGCCGAAACCCAGCGCACATTGATGAACCAAGAGCCGCCTCCCACGCTGCAGGAGGTCGTCAGAGCGGCCCAGGCCGCAGAAGCTACGAAGGCCGGGGTCCAAGAACTCCAGGACTGGCGGCCAAAGTCGAGCAAAGCAGAGGCTCCGGCACAGGCGGCCCGGCGAACATCGAGGTCGTCTACAGAGAGCAGCGATGATGAGGACGTACAGAGGGTCCGGAAGGAGAGCCGACGATGCGACGGCTGTGGCGCGGCCCACGACCGCGTGAAATGCCCCTTCCGGAAGGCCGAGTGCCACAACTGCGGCCGCCGCGCGCCCATCGCCAAGGTGTGCAGGAAGAAGCGCGAGTCCCGGAGGAGCTCCCCAGACCGTTCCGCGGGACGAGACCGCCCAGCGAGACCCAAAGACGGCGCCCAGGCCACGCAGAAGCAGGACGGCGTGGGCCGCATCGCCGACGGCAGCGAGGACGACGCCCCAGTGTTCAGCGTGTCTACGGGACACCCCCGCTACTTTGTTGAGGTACTAGTCCAAGGGGTGCCCATTAGGATGGAAATTGACTCGGGGTCCTCATACTCAATCATTTCCCAGAGGGAGTTTTTCGGAATAGCCCCCCAAAAGCAGCCCAAGCTCAAAGCATTGAGGGCCACGTTACGGGACGTGCAAGGGAACAGTATTCCAGTGTTGGGGGTTGGAGAATTTCAGGTCAAATTCAAGGAGCACGCCGCGTCCCTTCCCCTGGTCATGCTCAAGGGAGGAAATTGCAGCCTCCTCGGGACTCAATGGTTCCAGCCCCTGGGTTTGTTCATTGGGGGGGTGCATGCCGTGGGGATGCACGCTGTTGGGACTGACCCAATTCAGGAGGTGTGCGAGGTGCACCCCGAAGTCTTCAAAATGGGACTGGGGAAATTCAAGGGGCCCCCAGTGACTTTCGACCTGGACCCGGAGGTCCGCCCTGTTCGCCTAAAACCACGCCGGGTGCCGTTCGCACTCAAGGACAAGATAGAGGCGGAACTGGACAAATTGGTGGGTCAGGGGATTCTTGTGCCTGTAGATTCTGCGGAGTGGGAAACTCCAATTGTAACTGCTCTTAAGTCCAACGGGGAGGTTCGCATATGCGCCGACTACAAGTGCACCATCAACAAGGCGATCCGCCTGAATGCATATCCGGTGCCGGTAGTCAGCCATCTGCTGGCCAGGTTACACGGGGGGAAATGTTTCGCTAAGCTCGAATTAGCACAGGCCTACCAGCAGCTCACGGTGTCTCCCGCTGCAGCTGCTGCGCAGACCATAGTCACCCATAAGGGGGCGTTCCAGGTGACGCGCCTCCAATTCGGCGTGAACTCGGTGCCAGGAATTTTCCAGTCACTCGTGGAACGCCTCCTGAAGGGTCTGGAGGGGGTGTTGCCTTATTTTGATGACGTGTTAATAACAGGGGGGAGTCGGGCGGAATTGGCCAAGAGGTTGGGGAAGGTCCTGACTATATTCGAAAAGGCGGGGCTGAGGTTGCGCAAGGACAAATGCGTCTTCTTCGCAACCGAGGTTGAATTCCTAGGGTTTTGTGTGACTCCTGAGGGGATAAAACCATCCAAGTCTAAGGTGGCAGCCATCAAGAAAGCCCCCTGCCCCACCTCCAAGCCCGAGTTGCAGTCGTTCCTAGGGCTGCTCAACTTTTACAACTCCTTCCTTCCCCGGAAGGCAGCGGTGGCTGAACCGCTACACAAGCTGCTAAAGAAAGAGCAGGCATGGAAGTGGGGCGATGACCAAGAGAGGGCATTTAGTGAGCTGAAAAGCCTCCTGGCGTCCGACGCCATACTGACCCACTTCGACCCCAAACGCCCAGTAGTTCTGATCTGTGATGCATCTCCAGTGGGGGTGGGGGAGGTGCTGTGCCACGTGCTGGAGAACGGAAGGGAGGCCCCGATAGCATTTTACTCCAGGTCCCTGTCCCAAACAGAGAGAAACTACGCACAGACGGACAGGGAGGCCTTAGCGATAGTCTCGGGGGCGAAAAAATTTCACGATTTTCTGTATGGCCGCCCCTTCACCATTGTGACGGACCACAAACCCCTGCTAGGCATTTTTACCGCGGATAAGCCCACCCCCCAAATCCTGTCCCCAAGGATGCTCAGGTGGGCCATTTTTCTCAACGCGTATCAGCACGCGTTGGTCTACCGGCCCGGGAAAGAGATCAGCCATGCGGACGCCCTATCTAGGTCTCCCCTTCCCCTAACGCCCAGCCAGGTGAGCATGGGGGAGCGGGACCATCAGGTTCTCATGATAGAGGTGCTGGATTCGCCCCCCGTAGTGCCTGCCGACATTGCCAAAGCGACGGAGAAAGACAAAACGTTAGCGACAGTAAGCTCCTGGCTGCAGAAAGGGTGGCCCACGTCCTCCCCAGCGGAGGAGTTCGCTCCATTTTTCAGAAAAAAGCTAGAACTGTCCCTAGAGAGGGGGTGTCTCTTGTGGGGGCAGCGGGTGGTGATTCCCACTTCCCTTCGGCCGCGGGTGATCAAACTGCTTCACGTCAGCCACCCCGGCATCGTGCGATCCAAGGCGCTGGCCCGGAGTTACTTCTGGTGGCCCCAGCTAGACGCCGACATCGAGCACATGGTCGGCACTTGCGAAAGTTGCCAATGCTCCAGACCGGAGGAGGCCCGCCTTCCCCACAGGGAATGGGACGCGGCTAAGGGGCCGTGGTCCCAGGTGCATGTTGATTTCGCGGGCCCGTTCAGAGGCACCCTATTCCTCCTTGTTGTGGACGCTTTCTCCAAATGGTTGGAGGTTATCCCAGTCACGAGCACCTCCTCGGCCCAGACCATTAGGCATTTGCGGAGGCTCTTTTCCACGTTCGGCATACCCGACACGTTAATTAGCAACAACGCTAGTTGTTTTACGTCCTCCGAGTTTAAGGCATTCATGGAGATTAACGCCGTTCGGCATATTACCTCCGCCCCGTTTCACCCGGCCACCAACGGCCAAGTAGAGCGCCTCGTCCGCACCACGAAGGGCGCGTTGCGGCGCATGGGCCCAGGGGATTTGAACCTACAAGTGTGTCAGTTTCTGCTAGGGTACAGGGTGACCCCGTTGGCGTCAGGATACTCCCCCGCAGAGCTCTTAATGCGCAGGAAGCTGACCACCATCCTTACTAGGCTAGACCCCACGAGGGTAGAGGACAAAGGAAGGAACATCGGGCTGGAAGTTACAAAGAGTTTCAGCATAGGCGCCCCCGTGCATTGCAGGAATTACGCCAGCACAGGCCCAGCCTGGGTGCCGGGCGTAGTCGTGGAACAAACCGGCCCCGTGTCGTACCGCGTGGAAACTAGCACAGGGCTCCTATGGAGGCGGCACGCAGACCAGCTCCGACGCAGAGTCTCCGATGAGCAGGACTCGGTTCACGCAGGAAATAAGTCAGCGTTAGGGTTCTCCCCCACCCGTTTAGCCCAAGGGGGAGGAGAAGGGGACCGTGGGCCCCCACCAAGGGGGGAGGAGGATATCCTCGTAGATACCCTGGGGGATCTTTCCGAGGGGGAGGAACCCGACCCCATACATATCTCGCGGAAAGTCCCCACGAATGCGGGTACCCCTACCAACTTAGATTTTGATTTTCAGAACCAGGGGGGTTTTCGGAGTGGTCCCCCACCCGTCCAAGCGAGAAGAGGGGTTTTCCGTTAGTCCCGACGGCCCCCGGTCTGCCCACAATGGAGTTTTTCCCTTCCCCTAAGACCGCCAGACAGCGGCAAGCCACTAACAAGTCTCCCTCTCCCATTTCAGGACAAGGGACCAGGGAACAAAGAAGCAATAACGCCCCCGGGGAGGGGCAGCCCTCTTCACGGCCCAAACGCACATGCAACAAGCCATCTTGGCTGAGAGACTTCGTCTCATCCTAGGGGGGAGGGATGTTGTGTTCTGTAAAGCAGTGCCTTTAGCAATGTAACCTTTCTGTGTGCAACATTATAACCATCACCTGTATCAATGTAAGCCTAATAAGGGGACGCGAGCTAGTGACCACCAGAGGGCAGCAGCGAGCGTCCAGCTCTAATGGATCATCAGCCACCTGGTTCACCAGCGCGGGAAGATTCCCCGCGACTTCCTCACCTGGTCAAGAAGGGCGTGACCTCCTACGACGTCACGCAGGCAGCAACCAATAGTCTGTCGACGAGCCACATTCAAATGTATAGCCAGCTGTATATATTGAGCTACCCATCCACCATTACCACATGTTCCTCCGGATCATCATGCAATAAACCTGTGTTAAGCCAACCCTTCGGCTGTTTCATTGTCTTTGGTCCCTTACACTAAAGTCTGGCACAGATCTTGATTCACTTATATGTAACTATCTGTTTGGGTGAGGAGGAGAGGAACACTTTTTCCAGGTTCAAGCCACTTACATGCCCTTGTATTCACCCTTCACTTCCAGATCAATGAGGCCTTCTGAGGGAT
The DNA here is from genome assembly GCA_035047305.1 of Bradypodion pumilum. Lineage (NCBI taxonomy): Eukaryota > Metazoa > Chordata > Lepidosauria > Squamata > Chamaeleonidae > Bradypodion > Bradypodion pumilum. The sequence goes on from JAWDJD010000001.1 coordinate 433,087,051, forward strand.
TTAGTGGGGAAAGGTCTTAATCTCTTCCTCAAGCACCTGCAGAGAGACCCTATGGGTACCCACAAAGTCGCAATGCGCCACCAGCCCAAGGGACACCTGGCAGAGCTGCTGCATTAAAGCAGCCCTTCCCCCAATGGAGACATCACCTCCACTATGCGTGCTCCTTATTTAAAGGTGGTATTGACATCACTTGCCTTTTTCTTCAGGTTATTTGCAGGTGGAAGATGCTCCTTCCATCATGGAAGCACTAGGGGAGCTTCCCACTGAGGAGATGCTGCGTCCATTAGGGATTATGCCAGACACCCATCGATCAGGCTAACCTGCCTCAGGATTGATTCTTCATCTAACTGTCCTCTCCCCTTTAACTATACTTGCCACCTGAACTGGATGGCTGACTCTCATTGGCTAGTTGAGCTGTTGAGTGCTAACTGCTAGCTGCCAATTGATAGTTGTTTGCTCAGTTACCATGCTGACTGTGCCAGGCTTGTTGCTTTTAATCCCACCCCCTCCTCTTGTGCTATTTCCCCCTTTAGGTCCATTGAAATCCCACCCTCCTGAGCTGGGAGAAGTTTGGATACAGCATAGCTTCAGCTAGACGCCATCTTAAAATCAGCCAAACTACTTAGGATTGTGCCCTAAGTCACAAACAAGTGCACCTCTGTCTATAATGTAGTCTTTCAACCACAAACACCTCCTATGAACTTAACAATAACAATATTTGAAATTGTAAAACATTATTATGGGTTGCTTCAAATTCCTGACAACACCTGCAGTACTCTGTAATAGCACAAAATGAAGACCTTCTGCATATAATTTGAATTTCTTCTTTCCTACCCCACCTGAAACAATGCAACTGCTTTTGTGCAGAGCTCCAATCATTTGCAGTAGTTTATTAAGGCAAGAAATTTAAAAGGTTGATTTTCTAATTACATAGTCCCTGAGGTAAATTAGGCATGTTATTATATCCATTGATATTCTGTAGTGAAACTTCCCTGGCAAAGCGATTTACTTTGAAGATACATTAACTTTTTTCATAGTGCTTTTCTGGATTGTATGTAGAAAAATGCCACCCTGTACCTAAACAAGGCTGCAATGGCTCAGTAGTAAAGAAGCTCACCTTGAAGGCTGGCAAGTTGGCAGTTCGAGACCTGGGTACTGCATGATGGATTGAGCACCATCTCTGTCCCAGCTTTTGGGTACATGAAAGGAGCCTCATTTGGGCATTCCCAGAGCAGAGTTTGTTCCACAAATAAATCCTTTCAACCCAGAATAATTTCTGACATTCAATTATTATTATAACAAGCCTAACTTAAAAATAATATCAGAATGCTCCATTTATTTATTATGAGGAATATTTTATGGAAAATTAGTAGTTGTCACTATGGTCAGCACTCCGCATTCTGTGAAATTTAGAATGATACTCTTTTGGAGTGCTGAGGAAATTTTGAAAGTCTCCTTTTGCCATCAACACCTCTCATCCACACTGGCTTAATTAGGATTGCAGGAAAACACATCTGTAGTGTGCCAGGTTGGGGAACATTCTCTAACACACAAGGAAACATGTTAGATTAAATCACCCCCCCCCCAACTCCAGGTTAGTATATTTATTTTTGAGTAATGGTTAACCGTACAGATTGTTAAGAAGGAAGGGTGGATATTGGTGGGTACTCCTCCAGCTGATATCAGTTACAGCCCTCAGGGCATAAAAAATGTGCACTTTCCAAGTGAGAGGTATGTTTTTAAAGCAGTGCAAATCTAGTTATATTCCAGAAACTCAGTATATCAGTAATGTAGCACAAAGTCTTCAGAAAAACAACTTTTTCGCCATCTGGCCCCTGAAGCTGCCTGAGGGAGCGTGACCCGGCCCCCCAGCTTAAAAAGGTTGAGAACTCCTGCTGTAGATATTCAGTGAAATGTTAACCACAGTTTCTCTGCCTACAGTAAGGGTGAGAATTTCATTGGACAATTTCATGAGGCCAACAATAATAATTTAATGAGGAGACAAGATTCCTTTAAGAACACTGAGGATTTTAACAAGTACAAAAGTCTAATGACTGTTCACTGAGAAAGCAGAACAATTATACTAGACGTGAAACTAGCATATATTTTCTGCAGAGACATAGCTGTGAAAGTATAGGCTAGAATTGTGATCATAGCTGAGTTATGCTGACAAAAAAGTGAGATACAGCACTCTCTTTCCCAAGATCTGTGTGACTAATATTCTTATTTCCTCCAGTGAGTATCTTTCAAATTTAACTTTGCAAACTGACTAAATATGCATAATCTTCTGCTTGATATAAGCCATTTTAAATTCATTTAGTGTTGTTCTATTTTAATCAAAGTCAAATTATAACTTTGTTAAGCTAATCAAGTAAGAGAATCATACTAAGCAGGAGTAGACACTTTTCTAAGTATGTGTACATCTTCAGAGAAATACCAGCATTAAACAGTCTTTATAAAACAATTTTAGAAGTACAGTATCTAAGTCCCAGTGTGTGTATTGAGGCTTTCATTCAGGGTAGCAAATGTAGAGTTACAGTTAAAAGAGTTCAGCTGCAAGCAAAACATACTTACCTAAGATGAAGTCCCACTGAGGTGAATGATCCTCACTTCTGAGTAGACCTAGGTTTTAACTAGGGAGGGGATTTTTGTATTTTTTAAAACTAAAGCACCCAGACATCTACCAGAGTTGGCCCAGCTAGATTTTGGGGACTTTAACCCCCCATCCCCCACCCCACAAAAAAACTTCTCATGTGTTTGGTGTAACTTAAAACTGATGCATAAATGAAGAAAATATGCCTCTTTGTTTCTCAGTTCCAAAGGAGAGTGGTAGACGAACTCTTTGACACTACAACATACCTGTCAAGCGCGGCTCCGGAAAATACGGGACCTGAACAGAACCCTTCTGCACAGAAGGGTTCTGCGCATACACGCATGCTCAGTAACTACTTTCTCCGCAGGCTAAATTATGGGATAGCGGCATGAAAGTAGAGTTAGTGGCGTGGAAATAGGGGAAATCTCAACCAATCTGGGATACTTGACAGGTATGCAGTACAAAGGAGGAGGAATATTGTTGTCTACATTACAGTCTGTAAAGAGTGCTTCAAAGTTAGTGATAGTGAACTTTGGCACTCCTGTGTTCTTGAACTTCAGTTCCCAGAAGCCCTGATCAGCAGGAGTGCTAACTTGGGCTTCTGGTAATTGAAGTCCAAGAACACCTGGAGTTCCAAAGTTCGCCATCACGGCTCTAAGGAATCCCATCTCTAGTTTAACTGTATAATTTTTGATTGCTGTCCAATATCACAGACTATCATCATCATCATCATCATCATCATCATCATCATCATCATCATCATCATCATCATCATCATCATCATCATTAGTGACTGTGGGCAGCTTACAGAGAAATAATGCATCAGAATTACAAAATATCAGAATTAGAAAATATCAATGCATCAAAATTACAAAACATCAAAATTACAAAAGCACATAAACATTTCAAAACATTCAATAAATAACAGTACACAAAGATCTCTCGAACTCAACCCTACCCACTAAATCCATTTCCCTCCAGGCCAAGTTGGCCAAGGGAACATCCTTGGACAGAGGGGAGAAGACCTGCACAGCTGGGTCTCCCCCCAAAGCCGGATGGCCGAGGGTGAAAGTCCAGAGGGGGTGTGCCAGCACAAATTTTAAAGCTGCTGACTCCCCCATGCCGGCTACCCCACGCCGATGCATCTTCTGCCCTCTTCAACCCAACACTTGATTAATTTGGAATTTTAGATCATTTTATTTGGGACTAGCATATTTTGCCCGGCAGTGCCGGGCTTTTTAAAATTGTGTTGGATAGTAAAGAGTTTGGTGTTTTTTTTCCTTGAACAAATGGTGCTGGGCTGTTTTAAATGGTTTTGAAAGGTTTTGTGAATTTGTGGCTTTGAGGCGCTGCGTCTGCCTGCGGCAGACTTGCGCTCCCATTGTGTTGTTTATTTTTATTTTTTGGCGCTGGCTTCCTCAGCGCCAGGCTCTTTAAAATGGTTTTGGAAAGGTTTTTTTTATTTTTATGCAAATGAGGTGAGTTTTTAATTGTGGTTTTTTAAATTTTTATTTTTACGCACAGGCTGTTATAAACTGTGCTTTTTTATTTTTGGTTTTTGGTTTTTAAAAAGAGGAAAGGATGATATAATTTTTTATAATTATTGTATTTAACCAAATAATGTGTTACTATGTGATTTTTTTTAAATAGTTGTACCTTGGATAATTATTTTTTAAATGTGTAAGAATATGTTTTTTAATCAATGTTTCTATACTGTGTTTAGATGTTTTTTTTGTTTTTAGAGTGAAAACTTTTTTTTGAATTTTTGTGATTAGTGTGAATATTTTTGAATGATTTGATAACTTATTTTAGTAATTTGGGAATTAATCTTATTTTTTTTGAATATTTTTGGATGTTTTTACTCTTGTGGCCTCTGGGTGGGGCTGGTGAGCTTTTATTGTACTCTACAATTTTTCTCTACTGTCCTCTGGGTGTCGCTTCTTCTTCCGGTAAGTATTCTTTTTTTCCCAGTTTAGTTCCAGTCGTCATGGAGTGAAGACGTCTCATGGTAAGCTCTATGGTTTTATTTGGGGGGGGGTTGGGGGGGAGGGTTGTGTGTTTTTTCTTGTTTGTTTTTGGATGTTTTTGGATGTTTTTGTGTTTCCTTTTTGTATTTTTTATTTTTGGTTTTGAGTATTTTTGACTGAATTGTGTTTTTGGATGTTCTTGTGTTTACATTTTTAGGGGTGGGGGGGTGTCTTTTTTCATGGGCCAGGCTCGATGCCTGGCCCATGGAATGGAAAGGGGGGTGTCTTTTTTTTCCGCAGACCAGGCTTGATGCCTGGCCCATGGAAAGGAAAGGGTGGGGCGGTCTGTTTTTCATGGACCAGGCTCAATGCCTGGCCTGTGGAAAGGAAAGGGTGGGGCAGGGGGGTCCTTTTTATGTGGGCCAGGCTCGATGCCTGGCCCATGGAAAGGAAAGGGCGGGGGGTCTTTTTTTTCATGAGCCAGGCTCGATGCCTGGCCCATGGAAAGGAAAGGGCAGGGGGTCTTTTTTTCTTGGGTCAGGCTCGATGCCTGGCCCGTGGAAAGGAAAGGCAGGGGCGGGGGGGGGTTATTTTTTTCATGGGCCAGGCTCGATGCCTGGCCCATGAAAAGGAAGGGCAGCAGCAGCGGGGTTTTTTTTTTACTTTTATTTTTCGCGTGCTCATGGCATGCAGGACACTTGGGCTTGTAGTTTGGCGTGCACGATTTTAGTTAGTGCAGCAGTTTGTTTTCTGCGGCTTATTTTTGATTGGCCGAGGCGTGTTTCCGAATGTTCCTTTTGCTCGTGCCGCTCAGCCTGATTGGCTCTGGTGCGGTATGGCGCAAGGAACATTGGGAATTGAAGTTCCCTTTTTTGGTTTGCGTCCGGGGGGCTCCTGCCCCACTGGTACAAATTTCAACCCGACAGTTACCTGCGAACCCTGTTCGGGTGTGTGCACGGAGGATCGGACGAGGCTAGTGGAGCCTGGCTAAACATCCTTTGTCTCATTCCAACGGTTAACACACCATTTTATAGGTATAGATGAACATCTCAGTTGCTCCTATGACTGATTTCAAAGCATGTGAGTGGAGCACTGCTTTACTTTGCTCGTGTATTGAATAGGGAAAGGTCATACACAAGCAAAAAGAAAATAGCTTCTTTCCCTTCTGATACCTTTCCCTATAATATGAGTTTCCTGCTCTCTATGCTTCAAAATTGAATCACACATTTAGAAGAGTTTTCTGCAGTGGCAAAGATCTTGGCACAATCTTTATCCTTCTCTCATCATGAAACAGCAACATTTCTTTCATATTTTCCTTCCACCCTCCCCACTCTCATCTGCTTAGCTGCCATTTCCCTACTCTCATTCAGATTTTTTCCAGAACTCAGCTTGCAGGTGGCTTTGTGAGCTTGAATCTACTATGGAGTAAATGATAAAGCTATTCATCTTGTTATCTTTAATAAATGACAGATTTATGGAGTGCAAAGCATCTGTTCCTACGCTGACATAAGGTTAGTGCAGTACATCATTGTTAATCATTTATATTCAGTTTCCTGCTTTACCAAGACTACTATAGGAAATACTAAAAAAGACTGTAGGAAATAATAAAAAGAAATCAGTCTCTTCCCTTTTTGACATTTTGTGGATACATGGTTTTGGAGGAAGGAGCACAAACTTTGGATGACACGTCCTTATTCTTCCTCCAAGTCCCCTAGTGTTCATCAGCAAACATTGAAAGATTACCAAGAGCTTAAATACTTGTAATTTGTATGTTGATTAGCTCTTTCATCACTGCTGTATGCAAAATATAGGTTTTTTTGTGAACATTCGCTTCACTAAGTTCCATTTTTGGTTCAAGGCAAAGTTCATAAATTTTAAAAAGAAAACAGAGAGCTTAAGCACCTATGACTGGATTCATGCAAACTCTGTTTATAATGCTGCATGGAGGAAATATGTTCAGAAGCTTTTTTTTTAAGAATAAAATAAAAAATTCTACTTTGAAGAATTCCCTATGGATACATAATGCCAATGGATTTTGTGGCGGTACAGCAACTTTCATTAAATCCATGAGGAGGTTTTTTTTAGAAAAGATTCACAAGTTCTTGTTTAATTGAGGTGGCTCAATTTTCTTTGCTTTGTGGTGTTTGTGTGGTCTTATTACCGTAGATGTGCTGTGTGTATGAAAATCCATGTTTAAGACAAAATGAACATCTCACTAGACTCCAACTTCTTTCAGTCTTAGCAAGCACAGTAAATAGGGGGAGATAATGCCAGTTCAGTTATACCTGGAGAGCCACAAATTGCTAACTTCTGGTTCAAAAGTATAATATTAGCTGAAGGCAAAAAATAAAAAATAAAAATATTCACAGAAATAGTAAAAAAAAACATCAAGTTATTCTGTGCTATCAAGTCACAACTGATGACAAATCTGATGTGTTTTCAAAGTATGCAAGATGTTCAAGGAGTAGTTTTCCATTTTCAATGCTGAACAGAGACTTGAATCTGGATCTCCTGAGTTCAACTTCAGCATTTTACACACTAAACTACCTGGATCTCTCAACATTGTACAGTGTTTTTCAAACTTGATTGTTTCCAGCATCTTTGTTCAACGGCCTACATAAGACTCATTTTCTATGAGACTTCAATTCACAGATCATAGGCTGTGGGCACTTCATCCATCCATTGTTCACTCACTTTTTCTATGACATTCAAATTGCACCACTGCTTTGCTGTCTCCTATACTGTACTTGTTTTCACAAGTTTATCTATTATCCCATTTTCTCCCAGAAAGACCTAGAAAAAACAAATAGTACTAAAGTTATTAAAAATACAATAAATTGTAATTCTGAATAAAATTAAATAGATTAACAATTATAGATGCTGAACAAAACTTCCTTAAAATATAAAAAGTAAAACTCTTCTATTAAAACCATTTCTTTAGCAGCAGTTTAATTATTGAAAACCCCTCTTTAAAGAAGAAAAAATGAGGGAAGGACTTTGCTGGTTCAAGGAGAGCAGGGAGGGGGTCAGCCTGCTCTGCCATGGAATGGAATTCTGTAGCCTAGGAGCAGCCACCAAAAAGGCCACCCTTTCATGGTTGCACCAAGCATGTCTGCAATCCAGCAGGACCAAGATAAAGGCCTACCTAAATATTCCCTCAAACCTGAAGAGGTTCATATGGGGAGTTACAATCCCTAACTCTTCTCTTCATCTCTTCTTCTTTACTTCCTCTTTTACCCCTTCAGGTGTCAAGGGAAATGCAAGGTTCTTGCTCTGGCACTTCTTGAGGCCTCCACCAGTATATTTGGTGTTCTTGTAATATTTCTCTGATGTTATCTCTCCACCTTCTTCTGGATCTGCCTCTTGCTCTTTGTCATTCTCCTCTTTTCACATGTGCCTTTTATAATATGGAATTCCAAAGCATTCTCTCCAAATGGGCAAACCACTTTATTTGTTGTCTCTGTAGGTAATCTAAATTTGATTATATTCCAATTATTTACCATATAAACTTATTCCTGATTTTATCTCCTCTAGTCACTCCAGCAGCCTTCCTCCGATATCTCATTTTTGTGGTGGCCAGCTTTCATTTATGTTTTATTGCAAATTCCCATTTTTGGCACTGGTAACATAGAATATGCTTTGTATGAGGTGTTTCTTTGTGCTGGTCAGTATTGCCTTATCTTGTAATATCAGACCTAACTGTCCCAATATTTGTTTGACTTATGTTAAACAAATCACAAGTTGGAATCAAAATTGCTGGGAGAAACATCATCAATTTGAGATATACAGATGATACTACCCTAATGGTAGAAAGTGAGGAAGACCTAAAGAAGTTTCTGATTAGGTTGAAAGAAGAGAGTGCAAAAGTTGGCTTAAGATTCAACATCAAGAAAACCAAGATAATAGCAACAGGCCCTCTCAGTCCCTGGAAAATAGATGAGGAAGAAGTAGAAGCAGTGACAGATTTTACTTTTTTAGGATCTAAGATCACTGCAGATGGTGATTGCAGCCATGAAATAAAAAGGTGACTGATTCTTGGGAGACAAGCTTTTAGAAATCTGGGGAACATAGTTAAAAGTAGAGACATCACCTTGCAAACAAAAATTTGCATAGTCAAAGCAATGGTATTCCCAGTGGTAATGTATGGTTGTGAGAGCTGGACCATAAGGAAAGCTGAGCATAGAAGGATAGATGTCTTTGAAATGTGGTGTTGGAGGAGAGTTTTGAGAATACCCTGGACAGTGATGAGAACAAATAGGTCAGTCTTAGAAGAAATCAAGCCTGATTGCTCCTTAGAAGGTCAAATAGTAAATATGAAGCTAAAATACTTCAGACATCAAATGGGAAGAGAGGATTCACTTGAGAAAGCCTTGATGCTCGGAAAGGTGGAAGGCAAAAGAAGAATGGGGTGACAGAAAATGAGATGGCTAGATGGTATTGTTCACAGAATGTGCACAGAGCTGGGTGGGTTGAGGAGCATGGTCGAGGCCAGAGATACTGGCAGGCAATGGTTCATGGGGTCGTGAAGGGTCAGAGTCAACTGTGCAACTGAACAACAACAAAAAAAATCCCTTTATCCATTTTACCATCTTCAGTAAATATTGTTCCTAGGTATTTGAACTCTTCCACTTGTTTTATACTTGTTCCTTCTATTTCAATATTCAAAGCACGTTGTTTCCTTCCAATTGCTATTGCCCCAGTCTTCTCTTTATTGATTCTTGTATTATTTATCTTGCATTCTTGGTTCATGGTCATACAGTGCTGCTGTGATTTCTTAGTTATACTTGCTATCTAAGCCTGATCCACTGCAAAAAGTAATTCATTGATATCTCTAGATAGACTGGACTGAATCACATTAGTTCACAGCCAAAATCCTCTTGCCTAGTTACATTAACATAATGCAGACGGAGCAAATTTTTAAAGCAAATTGCAACAAGTTTTTTTTAAAGAAAAATTACCAACCATAGACATTATCCATATGATCTACAGAGTACTAGTACAAGTACAAGTTACTGGACTTACAAGTACAAGTTACTGGACTTGAATACCTTTATTGCCTTTCAATTCTATGGCACTGGAACTTGGCTTTGATGGTAAGAGGCTTTGCTAAGGAAAATAGATTAACTTAATTTTAGCAGAAAAAAGAAAGGGCAAAAGAAAATTACATTAAGAAGGCCAAACATTTCTGGTAAAGCATAAACAGTTATTGCAAAAATTATCTTTCTTCACAATATTTTACATCACACATACTTGCAACAATGTATTACAATAACAGAGCATTTTATTTCTGCTCTTTGCCATTAACAGCATATGAAAATCTGTCTCCTCTCTGTGTCCTCTGGTACATCACCAGCAGAATAGTCAACTAGTGGGGGGGGGGGGGAGTGCAGATTTTAAACTGGTAATGAATGATGGATGAGCTAAAAGGACACAAGGACAAAATTGATTTCTTTAAGCTAAAGTAGTCTAGCTCCTGAAAAGCAATTGTAGGGTGGGGGGCGGGGCACTGAACTCTCAGCTTTGTTGAATAAATTGAGCCCATATGATGGGATAACAGCAAAAATTTGTAAAGGTCTGCAAAAAAACTATAGATCCAATAGAGAGACTCCAGTTATTATGATATCTATTATACAGGTATGTGTCAGAAAATTAAGAAACTAGGAATATTTTGAAGGCTACAGAACAATGTTCATTGTTATATACTAGTTCAGCGATTCTCAACCAGTGGCCCATGGGTCAGCTGTGGCCCATGGCACCATTTTATGAGGCCCCCACTACACCAGGAAGTGTCATGTGGTGGAGAAAGGGTAAAATTGCCGTTTGGCCCCCAAAGCTGTCTGAGAGAGCATGACCCAGCCCCCGGCTTAAAAAGGTTGAGAACTCCTGTGCTAGTTAGTGATGAAAACCTATAATTCCAAGTTTAAATGTTGTGCTTCTTTCTTTCTTTCTTTCTTTTTCTTTCTTTCTCTGAAACCCCTAGTTTAGCCAATAGAAACGTGATTTTGAAATCCTCATCACAATGTCAGTATTTAGTCATGCAAAAGGCTGTACAGAAATTAAGGGAATCTGCATTTTGTTTTAAAGCAGAAATACATTCAAGTACTTTATTCCATCCCCATCCCAGAAAATTATCTATCCTTGGATTCAGGCTTCAAAAGATCAGCCACTGACCTCTTATTTTGAAGCAGTGTCCACTCAAGCAGTTTAAAACAGAAGTGTGTGATGGTTCTTTTACAGGATTCTTTAACAGATAAAATTTAAGAAAACATGCAACACAACAGGAAATAGGCATTTTCAACTTATTTCATCTTCTAGATGGAGTGTTCGAGGAACAAATGCTGCTTATCTTTATTTTATTTTGATTTTATTTTGATGCTGACTTTCTCCCAGTAAAGGTACAAAAGGCAGCTAATAAACTGTTAAACAACTAACAAAAAAAAAAGATAAATTACTTTATTCAAAAACAATTAAACATTCACGCTCACCTTTCAGATAAAGGCAAGAATTGGACCCAATAGATTTCACACGCCCTGAATATTATAATGCAGTTATCATTTCCAAACAGACCAAGAGGAAAAAGGGAAGGAAGAAGGAAGGGAGGTATCTTTTTCACAGGATTACTTCTGTTTGATGAAAGTTTCTAATCTCAGTCCAGGATCTAGGAAAACAGCACTAGGGAATGGAATTTGATATTTTCACTTCCACATCAATTCTCCTGTTCAGAGTAATCTCCAGTTTCTATTTGCAACTTTGACAGTTTATTAATATAAAAAACAGGAAAAGAAGAATTAAGGAGAGCCATATAACATGCAGTTCTATTCTTTACTGTCTAGTCTCTGCCTTAGAGTGTTCTGCCAAGGGACCAATAGCTGGCAATGGGAAATAGCCTTCCAAATTATACAAAAAGGAATTCACAATTATGAATTTGCATGATGAACATCTTCTCACTTTACAACACCATCAAGAAGTTTTCCCTCATATATCATTTTCTTCCATACAGTGTAGCAAATGTTGACTTGTAGGAATAGGTGCTTGAGATTCTTTTTCTGTTAGGACTTCCAGCACAATGCATATGGAAATCTATTCACAGATGTTCAAAGTCAGGTAGTCTTTATTGCCCTCTGTTTTATTTCCCATTCTTTTCCTCTTTTTAACTCCTTCTAAATAGCTACATTCCTTCTTTGGAGCTCTTTTCTCCTGCTGCCCTTTTCCAGAAACTTTTGCTTGTGCATGTCCACTACTGTTATGTCCAGCCCTTATAAGCACCGGTCCAGACAATGATGAACCAAACAGCAACAAGTCTTTATTCTACAGTCTTTTAGAGATGAGTTTACAAGATGTTTCCAGACACAGAGATGGCTATACAGTCTGTTATGTATGTATGTATGCATGTTCATTATACTGTAAAGGCAAGGATGTAACCACTCCAGATACAAACGATACCAGCTGTAAAAGAACGCGAGCAGACAGCCCATAGAGGGCAGCTGCGAGCGTTCAGCCTCACATGGTTCACATTGCTCAATCACGGACAGCCGCGGGAAAACCTTCCCCGCATTCAGCAGCAGAAGAAAGAGGCGTGCCTGGGCGAGGCCACGCCGGTAGCAGCCAATCAGCTACCGTGCTACAAGATTCAAATGTAGAGAGCTACTGTATATATTGAGATGTATCACCGCCATTACCTCATGCTTCACTGGAACCTCATGCAATAAACCTGAGTTAAACCAACCCTGCGGTTGTCCGGTTGTCTTTGGTCCCATACACTAAATTGGCGACGAAGGTGGGATAATGGCTGCCCACGGGACCAAGACATGCACCGGCTACGTGATCAAGAAGCCGGGAGACTTGGAGCTGTTTGAAATAGACTTCAACGCAGCGCTGGTGGAGCTCGAAGTCTCAGATGAGGCCAAAAAGAGGGCCATTTTCGTCCGCATGCTCGGACACGAGACCAAGAGGACCTTGGTGGACCTGATCGCGCCAAGGAAGGTGAGCGACCTCAAAGCCACAGAGCTCCTGGCGGCGTTGCGCGCCCATCTCCGGCCAGCAATAGCGATGTTCCCCGCTCGGAGCGTGTTCTGGAGGCGAGTCCAGGCACCTGGGGAATCGGTCGATGAGTTTGCCGCGGCCCTGCGGTTGGCCGCCGGCCCATGCAAGTGGGAGCTCCCCGAAATCACCCTCCATGACTGCCTGCTCTGCGGTCTGAGGGACACAGAGACTCAGCGCGCGCTGATGAAAAGGGAGCCGCCTCCCTCGTGGCAACAAGTCCTCGACACGGCACAGGCCGCGGAGGCCACTTCTGCCGGGGTGCACGAGCTCCAGGACTGGCGCCCGAAGACCGCCAAGGCGGAGAGCTTGGTGCGCGCGGCCCGGCGAGTTTCGAACTCGTCTGCGGAGAGCGGCGACGACGAGGACGTCCGGAGGGTCCAGAGAGAGGGCCGGCGCTGCGACGGCTGCGGCGCCGCCCACGCCCGCGCCAAATGCCCATTCCGCAAGGCCGAGTGCCACAACTGCGGCCGGCGCGGGCACATTGCCAAGGTCTGCCGGAAACGGCGCGAGGCCACCAGGAGTTCTCCAGACCGCTCGGCGAGGCAGGACCGCACCACGAGGCAGGACCGCACCACGAGGCCAAAGGACGGCACCCGGACCACGAGGACGCGGGACGAAGTAGGGCGCATCTCCGACGACAGCGAGGACGACGCGCCGGTTTGCAGCGTTTCCACGGAGCACCCCCGTTACTTCGTTGAGGTAGTAATCCAAGGGGCCCCTGTTAGAATGGAGGTGGACTCGGGTTCTTCATACTCCATTATTTCCCAGGGGGAGTTTATGAAAATCCCCCCCCACATGCGGCCCAAGCTCAAGGCGTTGAGGGCCACAATGAAGGACGTGCAAGGGAACCGCATCCCAGTGTTGGGGGTTGGGAAGTTCCGGGTTCAGTTTAAAAAGCACACCACAACGCTTCCCCTAGTCGTCCTCAAGGGAGGTAAATGCAGCCTCCTCGGGACTCAATGGTTCCAGCCCCTGGGATTGTTCATTGGGGGGGTTCACGCCGTGAAAGCACACGCCGCCGGGACTGATCCAATACAGAGCGTGTGCGATGCGCACCCCGAGGTTTTTAAAAAGGGGCTCGGGAAATTCAAGGGCCCCCCAGTGACTTTCGACCTGGACCCTGCAGTACGCCCAATCAGACTTAAACCGCGCAGAGTGCCTTTCGCACTAAAGGACAAAATAGAGGCGGAGTTGGACAAGTTGGTGGGCCAGGGGATTCTTGTTCCTGTTGATTCTGCGGAGTGGGAAACTCCGATTGTAACAGCGCTCAAGGCCAACGGGGAGGTCCGCATATGCGCTGATTACAAGTGCACCATCAATAAGGCGATCCGCCCTAATGCGTATCCGGTGCCGGTAGTCAGCCACTTGTTGGCCAGGTTACACGGGGGGAGGTGTTTCGCTAAACTTGACCTGGCCCAAGCCTACCAGCAACTCCCAGTGACCCCCGCCGCAGCTGCTGCGCAGACCATAGTCACCCACAAAGGGGCGTTCCAGGTATCGCGCCTCCAATTCGGCGTGAATTCGGCGCCCGGGATCTTCCAGTCACTTGTGGAACGCCTCCTGAAGGGATTAGAGGGGGTGTTGCCCTATTTTGATGACGTATTGATTACAGGGGGGAGCCGGGCCGAGTTAGCAACAAGGTTGGGAAAGGTCCTGACTATATTCGAAAAGGCGGGGTTGCGGTTGCGAAAAGACAAATGCGTCTTCTTCGCTACAGAAGTTGAGTTCCTGGGGTTCCGTGTCACGCCCGAGGGAATAAGGCCAGCACAATCCAAGGTAGCCGCCATCAAGAAGGCCCCTCGCCCCACCTCCAAGCCCGAGTTGCAGTCGTTCCTCGGACTGCTCAATTTCTACCACTCCTTCCTCCCGCGGAAGGCAGCCGTGGCAGAACCGCTGCACAAATTGTTAAAAAAGGACGAGGCATGGAAGTGGGGCGACGACCAGGAGAAGGCTTTCAATGACCTGAAGCGACTCCTGGCATCAGATGCCGTACTGACCCACTTCAATCCCAAACGCCCAGTGGTCCTGATTTGCGATGCATCCCCGGTGGGGGTGGGGGCGGTGTTATGCCACGTGCTGGAGAACGGTAGGGAGGCCCCGATAGCGTTCTACTCCAGGTCTTTGTCCCAAGCGGAGAGAAACTATGCCCAGACAGACAGGGAAGCACTAGCAATAATTGCGGGGACCAAGAAGTTTCATGATTTTGTGTACGGCCGCCCCTTCACCATAGTGACTGACCATAAGCCTTTGTTAGGCATCTTCACCGCAGATAAGCCCACACCCCAGATCCTGTCCCCGAGAATGCTCAGGTGGGCCATCTTTCTCAACGCGTATCAGCACGCGTTGGTATACCGGCCCGGGAGGGAGATCAGCCATGCCGACGCCCTGTCGAGGTCCCCTATTCCCCGGGATGGCTGCCACGTGGGCGGAGTAGAGAGGGACCATCAGGTCTTAATGATAGAGGTTCTAGACTCCCCTCCAGTAGTACCGGCCGACATCGCCCAAGCGACAGGCAAGGACAAGACGCTGGCCACAGTTTGCTCCTGGGTACAGAAAGGGTGGCCCGTGTCTTCCCCAGCAGCGGAATTCAACACATTTTTCAAAAAGAAACTAGAGTTGTCCCTAGAGAGGGGTTGCCTTTTGTGGGGACAGCGGGTAGTGATCCCCACGCCTCTCCGGCCGAGGGTGCTTAAACTGCTGCACGTCAGCCACCCGGGGATCGTCCGCTCAAAGGCGCTGGCCCGCAGTTACTTTTGGTGGCCCCAGCTAGACGCCGACATTGAACACATGGTCGGCACTTGCGAAGCGTGCCAAAGCTCAAGGCCAGAAGAGGCTCGCTCGCCACCTAGGGAGTGGGACACGGCTAGGGGCCCCTGGTCCCGGATACATGTAGACTTTGCTGGCCCGTTCAGGGGAACGCTTTTTCTCCTCGTGGTGGACGCGTTCTCCAAGTGGTTGGAGGTCATTCCAGTCTCGAGCACCTCCTCGGCCACAACAATTAAACAGTTAAGGAGGGTCTTTTCCACGTTCGGTTTACCCGACACCCTCGTCAGCGATAACGCCAGCTGTTTCACGTCCGCCGAGTTCGGGGCATTCTTGGAGCGCAACGCCATTCGGCACGTCACCTCTGCCCCCTTTCACCCGGCCACCAACGGCCAAGTAGAGCGCCTCGTGCGCATCACGAAAGACGCGCTACTGCGCATGGGGCCCGGAGACCTCGACCTGAAATTGTGCCAATTCCTGCTAAGATACAGGGTCACCCCACTAGCGTCAGGGTACTCCCCCGTGGAGCTGTTGATGCGCAGGAAGCTGGCCACGGGAATCTCCAAGCTAGACCCCACGAGAGTAGAGGACAAGGGGCGGAACATAGGGGTGGTACCCGCAAAGAGTTTCAGCGTAGGCGCCCCGGTGCATTGCAGGAACTACGCCAGCGTGGGGCCAGCCTGGGTGCCGGGCACCGTAGTAGAACAAACCGGCCCCGTCTCATACCGCGTAGAGACCAGTACGGGCTTCCTGTGGAGGCGGCACGTGGACCAACTCAGGCGCAGGGTCCCCGGAGAGCAGGACGAAGACGAGAATAGTATCGAGTCAGCGTTAGGGTACTCCCCCACCCGCTTAACCCAAGGGGGAGGAAAGGGTGAGCATGGGTCCCCACCAAGGGGGGAGGAAAGGGAATCGATCCACAGAAATCTTTTGCGGGAGTCCCCGAAAAAATGGAAAAGCCCCGACCACACACATACCCCGCGGGAGTTTCCCCGAAACACAGATGCCCATAGAAGCTTAGACGTTGATTTACGGTACCAGGGGGAGTTAGCGGAGTGGTCCCCCACCCGTCCTAGCGAAAAGAGGGGTTTCAGTTCAGCCCCTGGTACCTACAGTCCCAGTAGCCCCTGTGAGTCAGAATGCGATATAGCGCCATTTCCCCGGAGACCGACACCCCCAAGACGCGAGGCGTCAGCGAGTCCGCCCACCACAGTCTCAAGGTCCCCCGAGCAGGAATCAGAAGGTAGCCGAACCACAAGGGCGACCTCATCGGTTCCGCGGTTCACAATAGGAGGGTCCCCGGGGTCAGAGAGCAACAGGCTCTCCCAACTATTCATTCCCTTCCCATCCCCGGGCGCGAGGCAGGCACGGACGCCCCACAGAGCCACTAACGAATCCCCGTTTCCTGTTGCAGGACAAGCACCCACGGAGTCAGGGATCACAGGCTCTCCAGTACTAGGTCAGACGCAAGCGCGTCCCAAGCGCATGTGCGGCAAGCCACAATGGTTGCGGGACTTCGTCCCATCCTAGGGGGGAGGGATGTTATGTATGTATGTATGCATGTTCATTATACTGTAAAGGCAAGGATGTAACCACTCCAGATACAAACGATACCAGCTGTAAAAGAACGCGAGCAGACAGCCCATAGAGGGCAGCTGCGAGCGTTCAGCCTCACATGGTTCACATTGCTCAATCACGGACAGCCGCGGGAAAACCTTCCCCGCATTCAGCAGCAGAAGAAAGAGGCGTGCCTGGGCGAGGCCACGCCGGTAGCAGCCAATCAGCTACCGTGCTACAAGATTCAAATGTAGAGAGCTACTGTATATATTGAGATGTATCACCGCCATTACCTCATGCTTCACTGGAACCTCATGCAATAAACCTGAGTTAAACCAACCCTGCGGTTGTCCGGTTGTCTTTGGTCCCATACACTAAACAGTCCCACAGGAATCAGTCCCTCCAGACTCTTGCTGTAGCGGGGCAAATACTAGCTACCATAAAAGCGTAGTATAATGGAGGAGACCCAGGCTTAGCACGTATCTGGCTACCTGTACGGAGTGGAAAGTGTAGTCCAGTCCGGCCCCACCCTTGTTTGCTCGTGGGGCATATATAATGTCTCCTCAGTGGTGGCTCATTGATACAAAGTTGCGACCCACTGGATAACTGTAACTGACCAATCATAACAGGGAATATATGTACTTAACCAGTGGAGAACAGGATCCAAAACTGTATCCAATCACAGGGCTTGGATTAGCATAATGAGCGTGCCCTGTGCAGAGGTTTTTCGCACCACTTTAAGATCCTAATTTGGATGATGGGAAACTGCCATTTTCCTCTTGCAAGGCGCTGCCCACACTACTTGCAAATGTGCCTCAATACACAACTACTACTTACTGGAATGCTGAGGAAGCCTTACTCAAGATCCATCTTTGAATCCATTTGCTATGTACATATTTGTAGATGGCTTTTTTAAAAAGAAGAGTAATGAGGAAGGAAGGTTTTGTATTGTTTTAAATACTTCATGGGTTTTTTTGGGCAGTACCACAAGACAGGTAGATTTGAGCAACAACTTTTAACTGCAGTCATTTCCCTTGAAGCCACATTGATTTTATTTGGTCCTTGAGTGACTGTAAGGTCTGCCATTGCTTCAGGATAGCAGATAGTTATTCCCAGTAACTGACGATGAAAACATTCCACAGACTACAGACTGCCACACTGAGTATCACTTCTTCAGAAACAGGTCTAATGAAAGAGCACCCATCTCATTAAAAAATAATGTTGAGCAGTTGCTGCAAGTAAATCTCTATGTAAGGCATGAAAGCAAATCTGGCCTGGGAGGAAATTTCAGAGAGAGAAAAAAATCAATGTCTGTCTGAGGCAAAACACATGGCTTTGCCTTATAAAACTCATTTCCTGAATGCAGGCAAATCTCACATATTTGACCCTTGACCCCTACTACAGACGAACATGCTGGCAGAAAACTATGTGTCACTATCTTCCTACTCAATATTAATAGTAATAACTAAAATGTGATTAGATTTGCATCTCAGGCTAAAATAAATGGGAGTCTGAAGAAGTGCAACAGTACTTTTGTCTTCTTATTTGATATATTGTTCCTCGAATCTTTACTTATTCTGAGTATTTGTGATTTTGATTATTTGCTACTAAAGGCTGACTCAGCTGTACTGTTTGTTAATTTCTGTTAATTTTCACATGATTATATATTGTATATTAATGTGTTGGAAACTGCCCTGAGTAGTGTTTGCAGTAGGTATGGTGGTATATAAGGATAATTAATTGGTTAATTTAAAGCCATTCAGAATCATAGCCATTACTTCTACTATGGCAGTGCATTCCAACACTTGACAATAGTTTGCACCAATAAATAATCCCTTTTATCCATCCACAATCTCTTGCTAGTCTCACTGGATGGCACTGGGTTGTGGCATCTACAAGTGAAATTTCTCCTTCCTCACTTTGTAAACTCCTCACATACCCTTCACTCTTGTTTTTGCCATGACCTCAAATGTGTCCACTTATCATGCCCATTTTCGAAGGGTCCAACTACATGTTGAATACTTCTGTTTTTGTGTCAGGCTTGTCAGGTTTGCATTTTCATTGTATATTTAGATATGAATATTGTACTGATTGTATTACATTTTTTGAACTTTGTATTGTGTACTCATTTGTTCTTTATACTATTATTATTGTACTTCTTTCACTTTTTTCTGCTGCTTTTTGCTGTGCAATATGCAAAAAGAAATCCGTCAGCAAATATGACTCGAAGTCAAAAGTAATACAAAATCCTTTACTTCAGGTGAAAACACTTTTTCAAAATAGAAACTCAAAATCCTTTATATCAGGTATGGAACACCAACTCAAATATTCTTATTCCAAGTATAGAAAACCAAAGCTATCTGGTGTACACCTTTTCACTTAAAGTTTCAACAGGGTTTTCTACAATAAAACATAACACATCATTACTACATGAACAATACTATACAATATTTACAATATTACAACATGATATAACTGTACAAAGATCCAAGAGTCACCACTTGTCTGCTCCTATTAGATATTAAAATATAATAGGGCATTTCTAATATCTCATGGGACATGTGACCATAATTCTTAAGATGTGCAACAACACAACAAAATTATTTAACAGTAGATCTTGGAACACTGATATTCTCCTCTGTTTTTGTTTTGTAGAGTGATTTTTGCAAGAAATAATCTGGTCATGCTCAGGGCTATTGCTCCTACTGTAGTTCTGGTGCAACAGACTTGATGAATATGCATGCAGGCATGTGGGAGCAAGGCTTCCCCTCCTTCCCTCTTCTTCTAATGCACCCTCTGTGCAGCTGCCTGTTCAGAGCAGATGGATGTAAGCTGTCATACAGCTTGTCTGCCATGCACAATACTCTGACTTCTCTCAGGTGGTCCTCCTGGTGTAGTGGTAAAAGGAAAAGAAAAGGTGGGAGTATGAAGGAAATAAAAAGGGATAACATACTGTTGTTGACAATACCAGGATGCTATAGTGGCATTGATAATATGGAGAACATCATAAAAACAGCTTTCACTTTTGGTTTTGGTGAAATCAAAAGAATGATAAGGTGAAATTCTAAGAACATTTGTTTGCATGTTCAAGCATTTTGGGATATATGAATGGGTTGCCATTCTTGTTATTATCATAACATCATTTTCCTAAAGCATAATGAAGTCCATATGAATTAAGGCAGAATTTAAGGAAATGGGCCTTGGAAGACAGATTTCACAATACTGTACCTTGCATCCTTCTGCACTTGTACAATCAGCTGAATGCAAACAACACAGTTAAGATGTAGAAACATAGGCTGTATCACAGCCTGCATGTGTAGCAAGTTGTAGCACAAACTGCATTGGAAATGGAGTAAATGTGAAGTGTCTGAGTTGATGTAGACTACCTAAAATATCCCACACAATACCACACCTTTATGAAAAGCCAAACTTCCCAAAGGCCACTGGAATTCAGCTTTTGTCATTTGTCACTTTAAAATATCTGTGGATGTAACCTGCAGCAAACTTTGGGCAAAATTATGTTGCATAGCTTTGTACCTTGTAGCCCAGCTCAGGTGCCAGAAACATTTGATTTAAATTAATTAAAAGTTTTCTATATTCTTCTTTTTAGGTTTCAAGGTGCCCTAGGCTTCCCTTTTGCCCTGATGGATCTTTTTGGAGTGGAGCATGTGGGATGCTTGGACATTTCATCATAAAAAAATCATTGTCAGAGTTCCACTGCCAGAGCTGGGGAAGCTATAGGTTTTGATTGGAAGGTACCTGTGAGACCTTATCCATTGGGACAAAGGAGGCATTGTTCCACCTCAGCCTCAGTGAACCAGCCAATCCCCTTTTGTCTGACTCAGAGGCATGCTCACCTGCTGGGTTGCCCTCCTGCTGAACTCATCACACACTGAAAGTCTGTGATGCAAGGAGACAAAGAGAAAGGAAGAAATAGAGAATGAGTAGATCAATGTGAGGGAACATCTCTAATCTGAGGACAAAGTGTATTCTTCTGCTCCTTGGCCAAGTTCTGGAGTATAAGAATTGACCAGGGGCAAGACTATTTATAAATGTCTGCCTTGCTCTAAGTGTGTGTGCAGGTGTAAATACTTGCTTACTTTCCTGTGTCCAGCTCTACCCAACATGAGATGCTGTGCCTTCTGTCTCTCTAACTACAATTAACACCTGTCCTTTCCAGGGTTCAGTGCCAGATAGTTACTGTTTTGCCATCACCACCCCATCCCAGGTGTTGTGAAAACTAACATAGTAACTACCCGACACTCAATTAAGGATTATGGTTGTATCCTCATAAATCTACCTGAAAGGGGCAGTGGTGTAGGAAGAAACTGTCTATTTCTCTTCAAACATCGAGTGGGCCCCGGGTCTGTCATTTTATCATATAGTATTCAATAATCATCATTCATATTCAGCCTGTATTTTATCATCAAAGAGTTTACCATATTCTGGCGAGAACAGCAAATGTGTGAATGTTTCTTGATAAGTGTCCCGAATATTCTTTTTGCCAGACAAGAAGTATTTTTATGTATTATTATTATTTTGAAATACTGAATGAATTTCCTTGTAAGGAAATGCATTTTGTCAGAAAGAAGAAAATAAAATAAAACGCCTCCTTGAACGCAGAGAAGCAGCTGGCTTGTAAAATGAGAAGCCTGTGAGGATTTCCACTCTCACTTGTTATCACTGCAAATAGAAAGTGGAGAATAATCACTGAACAGGAGCCATTGATGACACGAGAAGTAAAGAAGAGCAAGAACTTAACATGGGACTGCAGATACTGCTTCTTTCAGTCTCAGACCTGTAACCATCATTTAATACCTTCACTATGATCTGTCAACTTATCTAGGCAAATGTAGTAATAGATTTACTATTAATATGTGGTAAGTGCCATAGAAGCTGACTGGATAGCACAATGGTTTGTGTTATCTGGATGCAGAGCCAGAGATGAGAATTTGATTCCTCACTGTGCCTCCTGTGGGTAGAATTGACAAGTATAGTCATGGGAAACTCTATAGTGCCAGTGCGGCCCCAGAAGAAAAGAATAGCAAACCACTTCTGAGTACATTGTACCTACAAAGCCCTTAAAAGGGTCACCATAAGTCAAGAATGACTTGACGGCACATGATTATTTATTATTAAATGCCATAGGATGAGGTTCCACTAAGACATCAGTGTTTTCCTACCCCACCTACCTCCATAATAGTAAATATTTAACCTGATGTTTGGCACTGAATTATAAGATCATTTCATTGAAGTGGAAACAACTTTGTATGACCAAACATTACTACTAAGGGAGAGGATGTAGGCCATTAAACAGCTGATACCATTAATGGTAGTACTTATTTCAGTGGAAGGAGGGAAAGGAGGAAACAAGAAAAATCTCCTCTACAGCTCCCCGTGCATGCTGCAGATAGATAGAGGAGGTGGAAGCAAAATATGAAGGGCAGCAGCATAATGTGGCACATCCCATATTTTGCTTCTACTTCTCCATGGCATAAACCCATTCTAAATCTCCACCTTGATAGCTGCTGTTTTGTTCCACTGCTATAGGACCTACTGTTGTTGGAAATTAGAGCTACAATACTTACTTTTAGGACAATAGCATATGGAACCCTTCAGTCAGAATAACCAATTGACATATTGACTTGGGGAACCAGGGAGCTTAATTTCAAAAACGTAATTTTTGAAATTTTTACTTCTTTCCCTCAAAGAACCTTATCATCTTGTTGTTTAATGCCATTAAGTTGCTTCTGGCTTCCGGTGACCCTATTGCAGATATCAACAAAAGTCCTATTATCAACATTTCTGTTCAACTCTTGCAAACTCAAGGCCATGGCTTCCTTTATTAAACCTACCACAGTCCACAAACATGTGTGTATAGAATTATTTCTTTAAGGGCATCATTGTTTCCTTATAATGGATTGAAACTACCTTTCCTTCAAAACAATCATAGGCTCAATACATTTAATAACAACAAAGATAAGCTTCTAATAATTTATTTTCCTCCCCAATTCTTGCATTTTCCCAGGGTAATAAGTTCTCAGAAGGCTGTGGGAAAAATAGGACTTGATATTTATGAAATCCAAATATGATGCATAATATCAGACCTTAGAGAAATGTCTTCTTTTGGACAACAGCTGCTGTAAACTCAGAGCTGGCATTATTTGCTATGGCTTCATTTCTTTCTAGGTAGATTTGAAACCTATTTCACATATCTAGAAACTGTTTATTGCTAGGCTTTCTCAACTGCAACATGTACCCATGAACTGAGGCATTTTTTTACTATTTTTGAGGGCATATCAAACTATGGATGTCTTCTCTCATATGCTATTCCAACCAAAATATTTGTTTCTCACAAAGCACAACTGCATGGTTTAACTGCTGCTTCTATAATGTCCAGAAATTTGCTTCAGAATCAGAAAGAAAGAACAAATGCTTGGAATCATGCCAGTTGGTGGTCTGAACAGACTGGACTAGAATTCAGTTGTGAAATTGTATTCTGCAAAACATGGATGACATCTAGGGATGGGAATTTCAGGAAATAAAGAACTCCCAACAAAAACCCTCCAGATTAATTATTGCACTAGGAAATGTTGAATGGCAAGAGAAAGAGCAGCCCTTTTACATCCATGTCATTCCTGTGCTGTTTCTCCATGACTCTGATGTGTCTTTACAAACCTGCAACTCATAAGGATGCATGGGGAAAAGCCCCCTAACCAGTGGTGTAGTTAGTATATTGCCTGAATGTTTTTTGAAATGCAATCAATCTCCCTATTGTTTTTTCTTAGTTCACACTGTACAAATACCAGGCACAGTCTTAGCAGAAGGAAAAAAAAGTTTACCTACAAGGTGTTTGTTTAGATAAAGTTGTTAGATAGATGGCAAAAATATAATAAGCAGTTCAATTCATCCGAGTTGCAACAAAAGGCAGGAAGAACAATATCTCAAGGAAATGATGGTTGCAAGAGGGTACTGAAGTTATTAGCTTTCTGAAACAAACATTTTAAATCAGAAAGATATATTTACCTAGGTTTGAAAATAAGCTGATCTATTTCCCTAATTGGTGTAGGGGAAATGTTTGTAGTGAATCATGCCACAATGTCAAATGGTTTCTTGGCAGCTCTTTTGTAGTTTATTTATTTATACACCATTTCTATACTGTCTTTCTCATCCAGTGGATGAGTTTCTTATTGCCTTGGCAGACAATCCTGGTTGAGCTATATAATGGAGAAATGACCAGGGCCAATGAAAATATCACTCCTGTGTGTCTCTACCCAAAACTAGAGTCAAACTGGCTCCCTGGTTTAGGAGGTAGTTGGTATGATGTAATAAGTGGACTGATGATGGCAGAAAACTCAGAGTGCATCAGACTGAACATTATGTAGGGCCCACTGGAAAGCCTACTCAAAGGCAACAATGGTGTTGAAGAGGTCATTTTTCTCTGGCACCACTGTGTCTGCACAGAACGGTCCAATGGAATAGAATGCTGGCCACACTATAGTCCACTAAATAATTTGCACAGCACATTTAAGGCAAAATTGTCTAGTTCTACTCTGACATGGCTGTTACAGTTGCAAGCGTGGAGCCAAAATGGCCACCGCGCTCTTTGTAGCCCCCACCCACCCATACTCAGACATCCTGGTGAGTTAGGGGGGTTGGCCACCCTCTTTAAAAGAGGTGGCCATGCGGCAGCTCGGCTGCCATTTTGTCGAAGCGACAGAGAGGAGAAGTTTTCTCCGTCGCTTTTCCCCCGGCTTTCGCCTGCTCTCTTTTTAAAAGGGATTTTTTCCTTTCTCCCTTTACTCTTCAACTTGGGAGACATGGCTCCCAAGCGAAAAACTGCGGCTCCGAAGCCGCGGATGAGGGGGAGGGCTCTGCCCCCCCATCTAGGGAGCTGCCCCCGGGCCAGAGGGCTCGGGCGGCGCCACTGCGCCCTGGTGGTAGGGCTGGCTTACCCACTACCACCAATGTGGGTGGACAGGCTGCTGCCTACCCGCCCGATGCCGGGCTCCAAGCAAGGGCGGCACAGGCGGCCCCTCAGGGATCACCACCCCTATGGGGTCTTTGCCCGGCTCGGGGCAGTGCAGCCCACTTGGGCCTGGTGCGGGTTTATGGCCCATCATTCCTCCGGCCCCACATGGGCCGGATTATTGGGCATGGCCCTATTCGGGCCCAGGATCCACACTTGGGTTGGTAACTCCGCAATTGCTCGGTGGGCCATCCGGCCCACCCGGCGCACCTTATACCGGTGGGTCTGAGGCCGTTGATGCCCTCCTAGCATGCATTTCGGTGCCCAAGGCATCAATGGGCATTGCCCCACCACCTTCGGAAGGTAGGTTTGCACCTCCTGCATTTCCGGCCCGCACATCGCCCACCGCTGTCCAGCGGGCTGCTACCAGGGTCGAGCTGCTTGAGGCCATCAGGCCAGCCCAAGCTGGCGCCTCGCAGCTCCCTTCTAGATCATCACAGCGGGGTTTGCCGCAGGGGCCTGGTCCTGCATGGCAAGGGTGTAGCGGCATGCAGAGCTCGATTCCCATTGCGAGCTCCGACGCACGCAGTGGACCGGAACTCCCGGTGGGGGTGGCCCACGGGGGTGCACCGGGTGAGTATCCTAGTCAACTAAGTACACCAGTGACACTGCCCAGCCACACTGGGGGGGGGGTGCAGTGGCCATGGCCACAACAGATTACCATGGGTGGACAGTTGTATCCGCACTGTCCTGTTAGCTCTTGGTTACCCACTTACCCCCCGGTTATGACCGCCCCTAGGGGTATGCCCAATGTTTCAGTGGTTTTTCAGGGACCACGGGGTTCGCCCTTGATTCAATCTGTCCCAACTGGGGCCCTACCGGTTATTCCTTGCCCCTGGGTGACCATCTTTCTCAGGCCACTAGGGAGAAGATTTGGAGGGGGGAATATGTGGATATATTTTCCCTCCTAAACCATGAGCCCACCAAGGAAGGGAGGGAAGGGCAGGACAATAGGGATGAGGAGTTGTCCCGTCGTCATAAGCCGCCGCGCACCTGGGCCAATTGGTTACCGGCCTACCTCATTTATATGGCAGTATACCTGAGGGCTCGCCCTGACCTGGCCAATCCAATGGTGCAATACCTGGATAACATTTATTGGGCGGTGGTTGATTTCCCTGGACCATCATGGTTGGCCTATGATGAGGAGTTTAGGATGAGAGTGGCCCTCCATCCTGAGATGAGGTGGGATGAGCCCTGCCAGCAATTAAGGCTCTTGTACATGACCCCCATGTGGCCGGTGCCGGGTGATCGCTACCATTGTGGCCACACCGTGCAGTGGGCGGTTGCTACACAGGTTCCCCGCCAACCGGCAGGGCAGGGGGTTCCAGCCCGCCTGCTGTGTTGAAGCTTCTCCGCCAACGGAGTATGCAACAAGCGTCAGTGTCGGTTCCGGCATGAGTGCCCCTCTTGCTCTGGCCCTCACGCCGCCTCCGCGTGCCCGTGGGCTGGTGGGGCACGAGGCAGAGTTAGGGGTGGGCAGCGGGCAATCAGAGCTCCCTCTGACGGTGCAACCAATCAGAAAGGCCCCCTCCCCAATTGATGTCCAGGTGCTGGAACATTGGCTTACCGCTTATCCTAGACGGGATGATGCAAAGTATCTACTTGAGGGTTTTCGATTCGGCTTCCACATACCATTTCAGGGGGTACGTGGACCTCAAGATGTCCCAAACTTAATTTCCCTCAGGAAATTAATGATGTTCTATCTCATGTCCTGCTTTCGAACGGTTTAGCACCTTCCTTCACTGGGCTTTTGTTCGTAGATCAGAGTCCCGGTCTGTAGCCCACTACCTCAATGACTTTTTGTTCGGAGGGGAACAGGGCACGGACATGTGCGCTCGGCTACTCGCCACTTTTCAGGTGCTTATGCGGGAACTAGGTGTGCCCCTGGCGCCTGAAAAGTCTGAGGGACCGGCCACCACTCTCACCTTTTTAGGTTTTGAGATTGACACTGTTGCCCAGACATCCAGGTTGCCCATGGAAAAGGTGACACGGATCTCTGATGCCATTCTAGCAATGCTTGCCAGGTGTAAGGTGTCTCTCCGAGAGTTACAGGTGCTTCACGGCCACCTCAACTTTGCCTGTAGTGTAGTAACACCTGGCAGGGCATTTGCCAGGCGTCTGTGTGATGCCATGGCTGGCCTCTTAAAACGCCACCAAAGGGTTCGGCTGACAAAAGGTTTACGGGCGGATCTTATGGGCTGGCTCACATTCCTTCAGTATTTTAATGGCATCTCCTTTTGGAGATCGGAGCTTATGCTCAGCCCGCATTTCCAAGTACAGTCGGATGCCTCCGGTTATGGGATTTACTTTGAAGGGAGGTGGTCCTACGGCCAATGGCCTCAGACATGGCAAGGCACAGATCGTTTACGTGATCTTACTTTTCTGGAGTTTTTTCCCATTTTGGGTGCCCTGATGCTCTGGGGGGATAGGTGGGCTAATTCAGTAGTTTACTTTTGGTGTGACAATGCTGCAGTGGTGCACATTGTCAACACCCAGACATCTAAATCCCCCAGAGTTATGGCATTAGTTCGCCAGTTTGTTTTGAGGTCTTTACGCCTTAATGTGCTTTTCAGGGCCAGACATGTACCAGGCATTGATAATGATATTGCTGATGCTTTATCCCGCCTGCAGATCCCCCGGTTCCGTGCCTTGGCACCAGAAGCAGAGGAACTGCCCTCTCCACTCCCGGCCGAGATCTGGACATTTGGCGAGGAGAGTGAACCGGGCGATCGGCATGTCTTTGGCACCTCGCACGCGTAAGGCGTACCTACATGCACTCCTTCAGTTTTGGAATTTTTGCAGGCAAAGCCAGTTGCCCGAGGTGTGGCCGATCCCGGTTGACCAGATTCTGCAGGTCATGGTTTACCTCCATGATCTAGGGTTAGCCCCTCGCACCATTGCCACTAGGCTTTCAGCTTCGGCATTTATGGCTAAGGCGAGGGGTTTCATTGACTGCGTGAATGACTTCCGTATACGACATGTATTGGAAGGGTGGACACGTGAACGAGGCCGCGGCCTGGACACACGTCACCCTGTTTCACCAGAGGTTCTGACGCACCTTGCACAAGGTTGGCATAGCTTATGTTACGATAGGTATGAGGAGGCTCTCTTTCATGCGGCTACCACCGTAACCTTTTTTTGGAGTGCTCCGTATCAGTGAGCTTGTCCCATTGTCAAAGGGGGACATGTCTCGTAGGGCACTGGAACTCGACGATGTCTTTCTTACCCAGGAGTGGGCCCAGTTGAGGATTCGTTCCTCAAAGGCCGATCAGCACGGAGTAGGCAGTGGTGTCAGACTGCTACGTTGTACAATTGCTGTCATCTGTCTGGTTGGTGCCCTACATGAGTTTTTGGCAGTGCGTGGCATGCACCCTGGCCCGTTTTTCTGCCACCAGAATGGGTCTCCCCTGACCAAATTCCAGTTTTGGAAGGTGACCGGTATGGCACTTCACAGCCTTCAACTGCAGCTGTGTTTGGGTACTCTGATGCTGATATACGTCGCATGGGCAGATGGGCGTCCGCGTGTTCTTCTTTATATGTACGCCCCCTTACTGCATGAGTACTAGTTATGTCATTAATTCCCCTTCTTTTCTTCTTTTTCAGACCCTGTGTGTTTACGCACACCGGTGGCAGTATGGCTGGTGGGCCACAGTTTGTGCACTGGGCATCGCAGGATGCTGCGGCGACAGACTGGGGACCCCTTCTCGGGCTATGCGTTGGTACGGTAAGTGTGGCATGAGATGGCGGGAACTGTTGCCATTCCTGATGTCCATCAGGGATGCTGGACCGCCTGATGTCTTGATTCTGCACCTCGGCGGCAATGATCTTGGACAGATCACTGGCCTCTCTTTAAAAATGTCAGTGTGCAGTTACCTGGCCTTTTTACATCACTTATGGCCATACACGTGGCTGCTATGGTCTGACATCATGCCGAGACACCATTACAAGGGAGGCATTGACCTCCGTGGTTTGGATCGTGCTTGACGGTCACTGAACAGGGCTGTCACCCGGTTCCTTTTTGACAATGGCTTTGGAACAGCCATTCAACATCCTAGGATAGGCTTGCAGGATTATAGTCTATATGCAAGAGATGGGGTTCATCTGTCGGCCAGAGGTTTGGACCTCTTTCTGGAAGACATGCAAGCAGGCCTGGTGACCGAGCTGACCGTCTGGGGGGGGGCGTGAGTCATCACGGACGCCTCCCCGTGTGGCGGGTAGCACTGGTAAGGTAACAGATTTATGACACATAGGTATCCGGCAGGTTCGCAATTGACTGGCCAACACATAGATAGGTACAGGGGAATACGATTGGCCGGTCAAGGGCGAAACATGCAAGGGTTGATGGCAGGAGCTGCACAGTCTGCATCACCCTGATATTGAACGGATACATGTCATAGGGTGGGGTCAGTAGATAGTATATTGACTCCGGTCAACATTTTGTTTGTGTCAACTTTCAATTGTGTCAACAAATAAATTGATACAAATAGATACATGTAGCCAATTTCCATTGGCATTTTCGGAGGAACCTTACCAGTGTTACTGCGGCCTGCTTGCCTTAAAGAATTACAATTGGATGATACACCAATTGAAAGTGATAATTTGGACTAGGGCATTATTCAATAAAAGTGGCCCAATGCCTTTAATCCAATAATGAGTCTGTCTTTCTTTGGGGGGTGCGCCTGCAATGACATAGGTCCTGTGAATGTAACTCTTTTTAATGGAAACATTTCATGTTTTGCAGCCATAGAATCTGGACAGGACCCTTGAAGATGAAAGTGACCAGACTTCTGTGGAATTCTTGCCCTTCCTAATTTATAAATGCTGCCAGAGAGGGACTGGCCACGTGGGTAGGGAGAATTTACTCCCTGCAGCAGGGTAGAAATAAGAGGCTTAAAAGAGGCAGTTGAAAAAGCCCTCTTTAGATCCCATGGTATTCAATAACTACTAGTTAGTCTTTAATGTTCCATTCTCGAACAAGCTATTGGAATGGGTTATGGCTTCACAGATTATCTACATCCATTTTAATCTGGTTTCAGGCCTGGTTATAGGATGGAGACTACTTTTGTCATATTGGTGGATGACCTACCATGGGGACTAGACAGGGGGAATGTGTCCCTGAACCTCTCAACAGCTTTCAATACCATTGTTCATGGTATTCCTCTGGTCTCTCTGGGAAGGGGCTTAGTGGCATTGCTTTAAGTTGGAAGGTGGTGTTGAGGCCTCCTGTAAGACACCTTGGCCATTAGCATGTGCCCCTTAAAATTCTGTTTTATCCCCCACACTCTTTAAAAAATACACCAAATCCCCTGGAAAAACAGTCTGGAGTGGTGGGGTTTGGGTGTCACCAATATGTGGATGAAACCCTACCATACCTGTCAAGTATCCTGTATTGGCTGTATTTGCCGGTATTTCCCATAATTCAGCGCCGCTTTTTCTACTTTCCCGCCTGGAGCCGCCGCCATCCCGTAATTTGATGGCAGAAATGTCTTCTGCACAGAACCCTTCTACGCATGCACAGAACCCTTCTATGCATGCATAAAAGGCTTATATGCATGCACAGAAGGGTTCTGCACAGAAGGGGATGCACGGATGCACGGATGCCTTCTGCGCATGTGTAGAAGGGACCTGCACAGAAGGGTTCTGCGCAGAAGGCTTCTGCGCATGCATAGAAGCCTTCTGCACATGTGTAGAAGGCTTCTAAGCATGCACAGAAGGGTTCTGCGCAGAAGGGGATGTGCATAAGCCTTCTGTGCATGCGTAGAAGCCTTCTGCGCATGTGTAGAAGCCTTCTATGCATTCATAGAAGGGACCTACACAGAAAGCTTCTGCGCATGTCTGGTATTGTCTGGAGCTGCGCTTGACAGGCATGAACCCTACTCAATCTCTCTTTTTCATCTAATTCTAAGGAAGTTGTCTCTGGATACCCAGATTTCAGTGGTGGCCATGGGTTTATCTGCACAGTTAAAACTAATGTGGTAGCTATGCCCATTCCTGCAGATGTCTGATCTGGGCACACATAGCATAAGTCCATCCCAGTTGGATTACTGCAACACGTACTACATGGGCTGCCTTTGGAAAGTGTTGGAAAATTTCAGTGGCTCCAGAGTGTTGCAGCCAGATTGTTAACTGGGACTCGTTACAGATATCACAAACTCTCTTTGCAGGTGCACCCCCCAAAGAAAGACTCAGACACCGGTATATGGATAAAGGCATTGGGCCACTTTTATTGAATAATGCCCTAGTCTAAATTATAACTTTCAATTGGTGTAATCATCCAATTGTAATTCTTTAAGGCAAGCAGGCCGAAGTAACACTGGTAAGGTTCCTCCCAAAATGCCAATGGCAATTGGCTACATGTAACTATTTGTATCAATTTGTTTGTTGACACAAACAAATTGTTGACCGGAGTCAATAAACTATCTACTGACCCCACCCTATGACGTGTATCCATTAAATATCCAGGTGATGCAGGCTGTTAAGCTCCTGCCATCACCCCTTGCCTGGTTCGTCCTTGACCGGCCAAAGCTATTACCCCTGTACCTGTCTAAGTGTTGGCCAGTCAATTGCGAACCTGCCGGATACCTATGGGTCATAAATCTTTACCTTACCAGTGCTACCCGCCACATGGGGAGGCATCCATGATGACTCACCGCCCCCCCCCAGACCGTCAGCTCGGTCACCAGGCCTGCTTGCAAATCTTCCAGAAAAAGGTTCATACCTCTGGCCGACAGGTGGACCCCATCCCCTGCATAGAGATCGTCATCTTGCAAACCTATCCTGGGGTGCCGGATGGCCGTCCCCAAGCCCTTGTCTGCCAAGAACTGGGCAACAGCCCTGTTCACCGAGCGACGAGCGTGGTCAAGGGCATGGAGGTCAATACCTCCCCAGTAATTATGTCGCGGCACGATGTCTGACCATAGCAGTCACGTTGATGGCCACACATAATGCAAACAGGCTAGGTCACTGCAGATCGTGAATTTGAAGGAAAGGCCAGTGACCTGGGCAAGGTCATTGCCACCGAGGTGCAGTATAAGGACATCAGGCGGTGCAGCATCCCTGATGGAAAACAGGAATGGCAACAGTTCCCGCCATGTCATTCCGCGCTTACCGTACCAACGCATACGTGCGGTTGCACGTAGCCCGAGCTGGGGTCCCCACTCTGTCGCCGCAGCATACTGCGCTGCCCAGTGCACGTAACTGTGGCCCACCAGCCATATTGCCACCGGTGTGCAGGGACACACAGGGTCTGTAAAAGAAGAAAAGAGAAGAACGACTTGACTGGTACTCAGCCATGAAGGGGGCATACATACAATGCAAAACGCATGGATCCCCATCTTCCCATCCGGCGTATATCAGCCTCAGAGTACCCAAATGCAGCCGCAGTTGATGCGGCGCCTATCCTAAATGAGTGGGTGCCGTAACGAGCCCCAGGGAGGCCAACACTGGTTAGTGCCATACCGGTCACCTTCCAAAATTGGAATTTAGTCAGGGGAGACCCATCCTGGTGGCAGAAAAACAGGCCAGGGTGCGCACCACGCACTGCCAAAAACTCATGTAGGGCACCAACTGGACAGATGTCTTCAATGGAACATTGTAGCAGTCCAAATCCACTGCCTACGCCATGCTGATCAACCTTTGAGGACCGTATCCTCAACTGAGCCCACTCATTAGTAACATAGACATCGTCGAGTTCCAGTGCCCTACGAGTCGCATCCACCTTAGACAGTGGTACCAACTCACTGATGCGGAGCGCTCCAAAGAAGGCCACTGTGGTAGCTGCGTGAAAAAGAGCCACCTCATACCTATCATAACACAAGTTATGCCAGCCTCGTGCAAGGTGGGTCAGGACCTCTGGTGAAATCGGGTGACGAGTGTCAGGGCGGCGGCCACGTTCCCGTGTCCACCCCTCCAAAACATGACGTATGCGAAAGTCATTCACGCAGTCAGCGAAGCCCCTCACTTTGGCCATAAATGTCAGTGCTGAAAGCCTGGATGCTATAGTACGAGGAGCCAGACCCTGACTGTGAAGATAAACCATGTATTGTAAAACCTGATCCACTGGTATGGGCCACACTTCAGGCAACCGCAGTTGCGCACAAAAGGTTCTAAACTGTATGAAAGCATGTTGATATGCCTTACGCGTGCGTGGTGCCAAAGACATGCCGATCGCCCGGTTCACCTCTCCTCGCCAAACGTCCAAATCTCGGCCGGGAGTGGCGAGGGGAATTCCTCTGCTTCCGGAGCCAGGGCACGGAACCGGGGGATCTGCAGGCGGGATAAAGCATCAGCAATATCATTATTAATACCTGGAACATGTCTGGCCCTAAACAGCACATTTAGGCGTAGGCTTCTTAACACGAATTGATGAACCAATGCCATGACCCTAGGGGATTTGGACGTCTGGCCGTTGACAATGTGCACCACTGCCGCATTGTCACACCAAAAATGGACCACTGAGTTGGCCCACTCGTTGCCCCATAGCATCAATGCTCCCAGAATGGGAAGGAACTCAAGGAAGGTAAGATCACGGAGGCGATCCATGCCAAGCCATGCGTGAGGCCATCGGCCGTAAGCCCACCTCCCCTCAAAATAAATCCCATAACCCAGGGAGCCGGAGGCAACCGACTGTACTTGAAATCTAGGGCAGACCATAAGGTTTGATCTCCAGAAAGAGACCCCGTTAAAATCCTGTAGGAATGTGAGCCAAACCGAAAGTTCCGCCCGTATGCCCCTGGTCAGTCGGACCCTGTGGAGGCGCTTTAACAGGCCAGCCATGGCGTCACACAGGTGCCAGGCAAATGCTCTGCCGGGTGTCACCACCCTGCAGGCAAAGTTAAGGTGGCCATGAAGTACCTGCAGCTCACGAAGGGACACTTTACGTTTGGCAATCAATGCCAAAATCGCTGCGGAGATCCGAGTCACCTTATCCATGGGTAACCTGGATGCCTGTGTGACCGTGTCAATTTCAATGCCTAGAAATGTGAGCTTAGTAGCTGGGCCCTCGCTCTTTTCAGGCGCTAAGTTGACACCCAGTTCCCACATTAGCGTCTGAAATGTAGTGAGGAGTCGCGTGCACGTGTCCGAGCCCCGTTCACCCCCGAACAAAAAGTCATCGAGTTAATGGGCCACAGACCGGGACCCTGACCTGTGAACAAAGGCCCACTGAAGGAAAGTGCTAAAGCGTTCGAATGCCGAACATGAAATAGAGCAGCCAAAAGGTCATCAGGAATCACGGCATTGACCGAAGAACCCGCAGGGTAAGATAGATGGTGGATTAAACGAAATTCACCTGGGGTCTTCTTTGGTACTAACCCCAGAGGGGAGACCTTCAAGTTAGGGAAAGGTGGTTCCAAGAAGGGGCCCGCCACCCTCATAGCCTCCACTTCTTTAGCTATGCTCAGTGCAGCAACCTCCTCATTACCTTTCAAGGAAATTAAATTAGGAGCACCTTGGGGTCCTCGAACACCCCTGAATGGAATACGAAACCCCACTGGAAACCCTCCAACAGGTACCTCGCATCCTCCCTCCTTGGATAAGCTGAGAGCCATCGCTCCAGCATGTATACATTATTTGGGGAGGGGGCCTTTCGCATGGCTAGCTCCTTCAGAGCCCTGACCACCCCCTGTCCACCCCTACCTCTGCCCCGTGACCCACCAGCCCGCGGGCACGCGGAGGCGGCGTGGTGGCCAGCGCAAGAGGGAACTCATGTCGGAAACGACACTGGCGCTTATTACACACGCCGCTAGCTGAGAAACTCCAACACAGCAGGTGGGCTGGAACCCCCTGCCCCGCCGGTTGGCGGGGAGCCTGTGCTGGAGCAGCCCGCTGCACGGCATGGCCACAATGGTACCTATCACCAGGCGCCGGACGCGTGGGAGTCATGTACAAGAGCCACAATTGCTGGCAGGGCTCATCCCACCTCATCTCAGGGTGTAGAGCCACCCTCATTCTAAATTCCTCATTGTAAGCCAACCACGATGGGCCAGGGAAATCAACCATCGCCCTGTAAATATTGTCAAGGTATTGGACCATCGGAATGGCCAGATCAGGCCGGGCCCTGAGGTATACCGCCATATATATGAGGTATGCCAGTAACCAGTTGGCCCAGGTGCGTGGTGGCTTATGATGACGGGACAGCTCTTTGTCTCTGTCATCCTGTCCCTCCCTCTCCTCTTTAGTGGGCTGACGGTTCAATAGGGAGAAGATATCCACGTACTCCCCTCGCCAAATCTTATCCCTTGTGACCTGTGACAAATGATCACCCAGGGGCAAGGAATAGCCAGCCATCAGTAAAGCCAATAACGGCACATTTTGCATAGAGGGTATGCGCAGCGGGACCTGAACAGCCCCTGCGATGCTCGGCACGGCCCCAGGGGCGGACACCCCCGCCCTGAACGAGGGGCCATTTGGCAACCAGGGGTTAATGGGGCAGTGTGGGAGCGGCTGCCCATCCACATTGACTTGACGTGGCCAGGGCCACTGAAACCCCCCCCCCTCCCGGTGTAAGTGGACAGTGGTGGTGGTGCACTAAAATGATGCTTCCAGCACTGCTATACGTGCTATTAGAGCATCCACCGCCTCCGAGCCCCCAGTGTAAGGTGGGCTGGGTGGGCCGGATGGCCCACTAGGCAGTTGGTAAAATGGCAACCCAAAAGGGGATCCAGGGCCAGAATAGGGCCATGCCCAGAACTCAGGCCCGTGGGGGGCCGGAGGAGCTGTGGGGCGGAAACCCACACCAGGCCCCCCTGGGCAACCTTGTCCTGGGCCCTACAAAGGCGCGCTCAGGGCCGAAGCCCTCGCGGGGCCAACCTGTGCCGGCCCGCCCAGAAAGCTGGTGCCTGGCTGCCAGGTGGTAGCCTGATCGGCCCCACTGGTAACCGTGGGCAAGGTCCGGTCGCTGCCCTGCCGTGGGGGCGCAGCCCTGGTCCTCCGACCCGGTGGCTGCCCCCCATCTGATGAAGGGCCAGGAAAAGCCCTTCCTCTCGGCCGCGGCTTCATTGCCAGGGCCCTTCGCTTGGGAGCCATGTCTCCCTAAAATGAAGATCCGCCAAAGGATCCCTATCCAGGGATCAGCTCCTGAGCCCAAAGTACCGCAGTAGCAAAGAGGTAAGCCAAAACCGCTCCGGGTACGAAGGGCTACGAAGAGAACACGACGGAGAAAATTTCTCCTCTCCGTAGCGAATCTAAAATGGCAGCTCGGCTGCCTCATGGCCACCCCTTTTATAGAGGGGTGGCCACGCCCCCTAACTCACCTGAATGTCTGAGTCAGGGTGGGGGCCCCCCGCAAAGAGCGCAGCGGCCATTTTGGCGCCGCACTTTCATTGTCACAGCAGATCTGCTAGCATCCAGTCTTTTTCCATGCACAATTGAAAGCACCAGTTTCAACTTTAAAAACCTTAAGCAGCTTGGTTCCAGACTATGGTATTTCTCTTTATGAGCCTGCCCACATTTTAAGATCATCAGGAAGCCTTTCTCTTACTCCTGCTGCACTCAATAGTGCATTTGGTGGAAACACAAGAGAGGATTTTCTGTCATTGTTCTTAGACTCTGGAATTCCCTCCAATAAGAGGCATTTCTGCTGTCTTTCCACCAACAGGCAAACACCTTTCTGCTCAGGCAGACTGTCTTTTATGGACTGGCTGTCTAAAGAGGGATGTGATCAAAGCAGGATTTTTTAAAATGCATTTTTAGTATTGCTTTTATCTGTAAGTTTTTACTATGACATTTGTTTATTAAAAAAATACTATAATTATTCATTTATTTTTAGCTTTAATTGTGTTCTTTTTTTAATACCATAGGTCCTTTCAGGACAAAGTAAGGGTAAAAAAAAAATTCAACCAGTCAGTCAGAAACTACACCTGAGTATGAATTTCATCACACCTTGCTCTGGGAGTCAGTTTCAATCCCAGTCTGCAATGCAGGTGTTAATACAGCAATCAGCTCAAATTCTGGTTTGCTCGGAAATAATTCCTAGTCTACTGTGTGGGTTCCGCGCACATAATTGGCATACTGTCCCTGACAGAACCACGGTTTGGGAGAACGCTCCTTTGAGCTTTGGTTCCGAAGGGACAGACATTGGGGGGCGAATTAATAGGAGTTTAATTCACTGATCGCTGACCTGATAGGCAGTTCGGTCAGTAGAGGGCAAAAGATCACCGGGTGGTGATCTCGATAAACATGTAATGGGAAATCTTGCCTCCGCAAAGACTCTGAGCCCAAGAGTCAATTTAGACAGATGTTTACTCCCGATAGCGGTAGACAATGCATGTCCCCCTGGTAGTAAATTAGATAGATAAGAAACTTCCCCTGATGAAGTCACCCCTAATGAGTAACTTGTGTAATCTTAAAGTGCAGACTTGCAGCTTTCTTGTAACGGCTGCGTGCAACGTATGCACGCGGTCGAGCTAGGCAGAGTATAAAGTTTAGTGCCTTCTGGTCAATAAACGCTGGTCTTCGCTCCATCTTACCTCGTGTGTCTTTACTTTACCAGTCTCCTCCGGGACCTTCCGGCCCGCATCGGGCCCCGATCCAACACTACTGCATTCATAGGATTTACTTTCAGGTACCCATTGACAAGTGTATAGCCTTTCTTCTTCTCGAAGTCTTCCTTTTTCTTCTCTTTAGTTTACTTTCAGCCACATCAGTAACACCTGAGAAGGACTAAAGAGAAGGAATGTAAGGATATTGATATAATAGCTCCATCTCTTCCTTGTTGTTCTCCAGACATGAAGGGCAATGGCCTGAAAAGGAGAACATCTACTATGTTTGTAGACTCTCTGTGTGATTGCAACACTGGGTTCTCAACTTGCCCAGTCATGTGGAATACCAGCATGTGTTCTTCGGGCTTTTTCTTTAAAATAGTTGCTCTCCCCAAAAGAAGATTGACATACGTAATAGACACGGCTTACCTCCATCACTCCCTGTGTGTACACTTTCAGCTACATTCCTAATGCCAGAATAGAAATTATGTATTTAGCGCTTATCTATTTCTTTTCTAGTGTTTTTTTTAATTCCCCAGACCACAAACAGTGATGTGGCAATAGTGTCACTAAAGTGGCCCAGACTTAGAAATGGATAGTAATACCAATACTCCACTGTTTGGTACAACTAATAGTTCATGTTGAAAAAAGCATGATCTGAAAGTTGAATTCAGTTGTATAGAACCAGTAGCTTTACGTATTAACCTCTTTTGTACAAGAGTGTTCTGGTCGCACAAGTAATCATGTTACTGAGCATGACCTGGCTTTATGATTTCATGTATAAGGCATATGAAATAGATTTTCCCAGACGGAAATTAGTCCTAGGTTGAAAATGAAGATGTGAAATTGGAATTTGACATTTAATTGAGAAGAAATAACATCTGCATTGACAGCACTCTGATGAAATGACAAGTCATCTGTCTTCATAATACAAGGCAGAAATTGGTCATCAGTTTGGATCAGGCATGTGCTTGCTTCCTACCCCTTCCTGGGGAATTGTACAAGGGTGTGTGTTATATTCCTTTTAAACAGCTGTGCCAGAGGCATATTCCATTGTGCTTTTTCTAGTATAGTCGCCTTATGTAAGAGTCTCAAATATTTCAATTTTAATTTTCCAATACAGTATAATGTTGGTATAGCAGAATCTATTTAAAGCTTGTCTAGCCCTAGAACAATATCCATTGCTGACAGTGGCAGCAAGACAGGTATGTCTAAACACTAAGATATAGCCAAGCAAAAATATATTTGAGGAGGTTTTTTTTAAAGGGCTATTAAGGATTCTTCTTGGTTAAGAAAAGGCACAACAAACATTGTCCTTTTATAATCCTTACCAATAAATGTGATGCAAGTGTAGATAAAATAGGAATGAGCTGCATGTGATATATAGCACCAATAAACTGAAATGTCCATAATTAATTTCAAGATATATGTAACAATACATTGATTTGAGTATAATTTAGAATCAACTTTAATGGCAGTGTCTACTGCTACCTCATAAACCTACTAATATCTCTTGGCCTTACATGGTTCTTCCTCTAAGATACCACAGTCCTAAATTCTATATGCCTATTTGTCAAATTTTATTTATACTGCATCATTGTGAAGAAACCTATCCAGATGAGACATAACAAGCAAACAAACAAGGGTCTAAGCCAGTGGCTCCCAATATGGACATTCAAGTACCAAGCATTGAAGAGGTAGCTGGAAAACTTACTGGAGCCCTCGAAAAACTAGGAGAGTATTACAACATCAATCATTTAAAGTCTAATTTAAGCAAGACTCAAGTATGTACTTTCCACCTTTGAAACCGAGAGGCAAGGGTTGAGTTGTATGTCACGTGGCAACGGAACCAATTACAACATTGTTCAGCACCAAAATACCTCATTGTGATGCTTGACCCAACACTCTCTTTAAGCAGAACTTCCTGAATACCAATGCCAAAGAGAGTACAAGGAACAACATCATCAAGAAATTCACAAACTGTAAACCTTCCATTGCTGCGCACATCAGCTTTCACCCTGAGCGTCTCCGCAGAAGAGTATTCTGCTTCAGTATGGGGCACATCCACACATACAAAATAAGTTGACATTGCTGTTAACGAAGCCATGTGTGTAGTGACAGGATGTCTGAAACCTACACCAGTTGAGAAATTCTACCCTCTTTTTGGTATTGCTCCAACTAAAATCAGGAGAGAAGTAGCAGCGGATGCTGAGAGAACTAAGCAAGGGAATGACCCTCAACACCCTCTGAATAGATATGAGCCTCAAGTCTGTCAGCTCAGATCCAGGAAGAGCTTTATAACAAGAAGAAACATTATTGAGTGTACGCAAGAGCAAAACCAAATTACAAGATGGAGGAAGGTGCTCACTGGACTAGGAACAACATTAAAGGAGGATATAGCTGAGGATCTCAAACTCCCCTACACCACTTAGAGGACCCTGAATAGGCTGAAGGCTGGAGTCCCTAAATGCAAGAACAACATGCTTAAGTGTGGGCTTCTGGCAGACAACAACACTGTGTTAATGTGGAGAGATAAAAAATCCGGCTCATTACCTGGTCTGCTGATTGCTGCCAGAGGCATGCACCAATGTGGACTTTGTTTATGGCAGTGACAAAGCAAAGAAAATGGCTTCATTTTGGCAGTCCAAGGTTTGGTTGGGACACGAAAGAAGAAGAAGAACATGGGGCAAACACACCACGGGGAGACTACAATTCCCAGAAGCCTAAGGCAGTACGTTGCCTGATCAGTACTTTGGGGAATAGACTTAGGCTTCTGGGAATTGAAGTCCAAAAAACAAAGGGTAGGAAACACTGGTCTAAATCTAATTCTTATTTCTAAGTACAGTAGACCCAGGAAAAATTAATGCAATTTATTCATCATGTATATGTCTATTTGAATGAATTGAATTGTGTCAGCCTGGGACTAACATGTGTTTTTCACCCCAAGTGCATAATTCTTCCTTCAGTTACAACTTTCACTTTTTTACTACCTCAGCAGATTATTTCACTATAGTTTCAGATCCTCACAGGTAGTGGAGTGACAACTTCAAGGCCCATGCATGAACAGATGAGAGGAAGGCACTCTTTTGCCAGGCCCCGAAACCACAAGGACATGGTCGAGGCTATAACACTATTTAAATATGGGAAAAGTTGGGATTCATTGTAAATCATGCTTTAACTTTAACTTTCTATAGATTCTGGTTCTGGAGAAGTGGTTTGAGAATCTGTTGAGAAGCAATTGGTGTGACAGAAAGTGATCTATGCTCAGAAGTTACTGTGAGGAATTGAACACCTGACTTATTATTCTGATGCCAGATATCTCACAGAACATTCAAGCCAGACTTTAATGTATAAGTTAGTTATGTGCTGTCAAGTCACAACTGACTTATAGCGACCATGATAGGGCTTTCAAGGTAAGTGAAGTATTTAAGGAGTGATTTTACCAATTCCACTCTCAGTGAGTTTCCATGGCTGAGTGGGGATTTGAACCCTGCTCGTCAAAGTTTTAGTTCATCACTCTATCTACTACACCACACTGGGTTCTTTAGATAGTTTAATGTATTACTGAATGCCAATCTTTTTTCTCTTTTTAAAATTGTTTGCACATGCAGGGTTTATTCTTGAATAAGTATCCTATTTCAGCCTAAATTTTGAGTTTGTGGTTGGGAGATGAAGTCATAATAATCCACAATACTATGAAGGGCAAAATTTGTTCTGTAGGGAGTGTTTTGCTGGACAGATATAGTTAAATAATGTGAATGATAACAGGTTTGTGTTTTCCTCTGAGTTCTTCTGCAGGTAAAACCTCTCTCTTTTATGTGAAATATGCTTTTGATAATGTTCAAGAGCTGGCACACCTGCAAGGGCACCTGAAAAGATATACCTCTTTCCCTACTTGTCTTCTCTATACTGTTCACTCTGGAACAACACAGCTTCACCTGTGCAAATAAAAAGTAGTTACCAGTTGGCACTTTGACCCTATGCACCTCTTCCATGATTTTAGCATGTATGTACTCAAGCTCTTGCCTCACAGAGCAGAAGCTGTGACATAAAAGGGATCTTTATTATTATGTGATCACAAACACAAATTAGGAACAAAGTAATAAAATAATTATTAAATGTATACATATTTAGGCAAACACAATCAGTTAAAATATCTTACAACAGAGGGGAAAACTTAACCAGAGAGTCTGTGATTGTTTGGTTTATATCTAGCAATTAGACCCAATAGAATGTGAATGGCCTTCCGGAGTGTTTCCTCAAAACTGGGCAGAGAAGTCAGGTTATATACTTCTTTGTGGAGGATACTTTTAAAGAGGACATGGACCAAGGATTCCACTACTTCATCTCCACAGGCACACAACAGATCTTCATATGAAATGCTGCGGTAGTGTAGAGTTGCCATAATTCCCGACAACAAAACCGGAACAGAAGTAAAGATTGCCCTTGCTCAAAAGCCAGTCGTATCTGAC
The DNA here is from genome assembly GCA_035047305.1 of Bradypodion pumilum. Taxonomy (NCBI): domain Eukaryota; kingdom Metazoa; phylum Chordata; class Lepidosauria; order Squamata; family Chamaeleonidae; genus Bradypodion; species Bradypodion pumilum. The sequence continues at coordinate 433,128,954 of JAWDJD010000001.1, forward strand.
TCTAGGGTTCAGTGCTCATCTCTGCTTCAAAGCCGAAGAGCCAGTGCTGTCTGCTTCTGCAGACATTTCCGTGGTCATGTGGCTAGCATGATTAGACACGGAACACTGTTTACCTTCCCTCCGAAGTGATCCCTATTTATCTACTTTCAATTTCATACTTTCAAAATGCTAGGTTTGCAGGAGCTGGGAGAAAGACAGGCCTGCAACTGTGCAGCTGCTGCTACACATGCCACCTGCTGGTGCTTCAATACAGGCACCGCTCTAAGGCAGCAAGAAAAAGGTGTGATTTTTTTCCCCTTCATATCAAGCATGCCCCTTGGATTGAAAACCTGGAATTTTCAATGTTTTTTTATGAAACTGGGTGGGACAGTTACAACCTGGGAAATTCCCGGTTTTCCGTGACATATGGCAACCTATGGTAGTGCCCTTTCAATACTGCTGAAAGGAGACTGTTCAGTCTAACCCTGGAGAAAGCGTGCCAATATTTCATAGAATCATTGAGTTGGAATGGACCTTTTAGGCCATCGAGTCCAACCTCCTGCTTAATGCAAGAATCCAAAACAAAGCAGATCTGACAGTTGGCTGTCCAATCCGCTCTTGTTAGCCTCCAGCATTTGAGCATTCAACACCTCTCAAGGCAGTTGGTGCAACTGTCACACTGCTCTAACTGTTAGAGTATTTTCCTGATATTCAGCCAAAATCTGGCTTCCTGTAGTATCATCCCATTATTCAGGGACGTACTGGCTACCCTAAAAGGGAGCTGGACAGGGAGTGATTAGGGTGTCTGACCCTTAAAAAATTATATATGTTCCCACTTGCCTTCTAATTTCAACTCCCCTCTGGGGATTCAAACCCTGACCTCCTGCTTATAAGGCAAAATTGCAACCTCTAAGCCACAGTGGCTCCACTATCAATAGAACTGCTTTTGATAACCTTCATTTCATTTCATTTCATTTCATTTATTCGATTTATACCCCGCCCTACTCGACCAGGGCCGACTCAGGGCGGCTTACAACAGTTAAATCAAATACAATATACAAAATTACAAAAGATACAATGTTACAATACAGCAGTGAAATAAAAAAATGTGCAATAACACTTAAGTAGTAACATAACAAAACGGTTACACGATCCCTCAGCTACTAAACATAAGTAGGGTAAAGGGAAAGGGGAGGGGGAAAGGGGAGGGAAAAGGGGAAATATGACATAATACAGTTCATTATGCAATACAAGACAATAACAACATATCAAGCATAAACATAATATAAACAATTAAATAAAAAATAAACAAATACAGAACATAATAACAGTTTACAATGTTAAAAGATATAATCAGGAAAAGAAAATAATAATCCAAAGGGGGGGAGGGTCGGAGCCCAAGGCTCAACAACCTTACACAACTCTTAATACGAGCCGGGCTCAACAACTACATTGGAGCTCAGCTCAGTAATAAGCAATAATACCATAATACACTCTACAAATTACAAAAGAAACCAAGACAAATACCGCAATGTCCTCAGCAGCCAAGCCCACAACCATGGTGGGGCCACAGATGAGAACGTCATCATGCGGCGTCCTTCAGCTCCCTCTGGCCACGGAAGCCCTTTTAACCTCCCCGCCCGGTGGCAGGGAGCGGGGAGGGACGGCTTCACGCGGCGCGGTGGTGGCGGTGGCGTCTTTGGCTCCCACGGCCACGGGAGCCCTTTTAACCTCCCCGCCCGGTGGCAGGGGGCGGGGAGGGACGGCTTCGCGTGGCGGCGGCGTCTTCGGCTCCCTCGGCTCCCTCGGCCAGGGAGCCCTTTTAACCTCCCCGCCCGGTGGCAGTGGGCGGGGAGGGACGGCTTCACGCGGTGCGGCGGCGTCTTCAGCTCCCTCGGCCAGGGAGCCCTTTTAACCTCCCTGCCCGGTGGCAGGGGGCGGGGAGGGACGGCTTCATGCGGCGGCAGCGGCGTCTTCGGCTCCCTCGGCCAGGGAGCCCTTTTAACCTCCCCGCCCGGTGGCATGGGGCGGGGAGGGACGGCTTCACGCGGCGGCGGCGGCGTCTTCGGCTCCCTCGGCCAGGGAGCCCTTTTAACCTCCCTGCCCGGTGGCAGGGGGCGGGGAGGGACGGCTTCGCGTGGCACGGCGGTGTCTTTGGCTCCCTCGGCCAGGGATCCCTTTTAACCTCCCCGCCCGGTGACAGGGGGGCGGGGAGGGACGGCTTCGCGCGGCGGCGGCGGCGGCAGCGGCGGCTTCGGCTCCCTCGGCCAGGGAGCCCTTTTAACCTCCCCGCCTGGTGGCAGGGGGCGGGGAGGGACGGCTTTCTAGGGTCATTGGGAGCTTCCTTCCGAACCGGAGATTATTACACAATGTTTCTCAATTCACCAAAGCATTTATGTGGCTTTTCTTTTCCAATTAGATAGATAGATAAACAAACTGCTTTTGGAAATCTTATAACAAAGAACTCTATGTTAACCAGAGAGGAGATCATTGCTTTAAAAAAATCAGATTTAAAGAAAAATCCTTAGTGGATTTGAAGAAACTGGAACATGGTTAGTGTTTTTGACCATGCCCAAAAGGTACTGAGTTGGATCCCTGCTTAGGACTTTGTTGCATTCTTTTTTCAAACAAAAGGTCTCTCCTGAGGTCTCTCCTGAGGCACAGTATGAGTCCCATTTAGGGCTTCTACAGCCCGGATTTTAAAAGCAATGATTTCCTCTCTGGTTAACATAGAGTTCTCTGTTATAAGATTTCCAAAAGCAGTTTGTTTATCTATCTATCTATCTATCTATCTATCTATCTATCTATCTATCTATCTATCTATCTATCTATCTATCTGTCTGTCTGTCTGTCTGTCTGTCTGTCTGTCTGTCTGTCTGTCTGTCTGTCTGTCTGTCTGTCTGTCTGTTAATTTATTTACTCTTCAAATTTCCATTGCCACCATGGCCATGGAGCTGATGACACCATCGTCGCTGATGTTCTTGCTTTTTCCCTCAGCTTGTTAGGCCTGGAGGGAAGTGGACTCAGTTGCAGGGGTCAGGGTTATGTTTTGTTGTTTTTTTTTTTGTAAAATCGTATATATTGCCTTTGATATGTTTTTGCTGCTCTGAATTTTGTATATTGTATTATTGTGGACCCTACTGTATTGTATTTTCTGCGCTTATATTGCATTTTTGGGCTTGGGTTTGTATTGACTTTATTATATTATTTATATCTTCTGTATTATTGTATACTTATTTTGTGATTTGTAAACCACCTTGAGTTGCCTTAGGGCAAGGAAGGTGGTATATAAAAATAAATCAAATCAAATTGAATTAAAAGTAACATCAAAAACTAACTAAAAAAACCAATTCCATTGGTTGTGGAGCTGCTGTGATTAGAGGTTGAAATTTTGCCTTGTAAGCAGGTGGTCCGGGTTTGATTCCCCAGGAAGGATGGTGGGAACCTGTATAATGGCCAAAGACAAGGCGGGAGGAAGGTGCCCATCCTGCTGATGTTACAGCTCTGCCCCTGCTTCCCCTTGAGTTAAGCCCTGTGCAGCACTGGCTTGGCTTCTCCCTTCACAACCTTTGGTTAAGAAAAAAATTCCGCCCACAGGGGCTGAGATTGCTGGGGCGCAGTGGGACATTACCCAATTGTCTGATACCCCAGCATGTTGCTGCCATTATTACGTGTCCTGCACTCTGGGATGAGGGAGGACAGAACCTTACTTTCCTCTTTATTATTATTTTTCAGGTAGTTGAAGAGTGCTACCATATCACCACGAAGACTCCTTTTTCTTAAGGCTAAACATGCCCAATTCCTTCAGTCTTTCATCATATGGCTTGGTTTCCAGTCCTCTGAGCATCCTTGTTGCCCTTCTCGGTACCTGCTATAGCTTGTTTGTATCTTTCTTAAAGTGTGGTGCCCAGAATGGCAAACAGTGAGTTTTTCCAAGAACTAAAAAAATTAGGAAACATGAAATTCAAGCCAACAAAATGTTGGTGAATAAAATCTGCAAGCATTTGATAGACATTATTGTAAATCCATGTATTTGATTGATTGTTCGAAGTTAGGTTCTATAGTATGATGATTCTGTCTGAGTAGAAAATCCATAGAAAAACTTAATACAGCTCTGGGGGTGGACAGTGAAACTGCCTCAATATTATGTACAACAAAGAACTTCCATAAGTTGTGTAAGGAGAGATCCATCTGGAAAATAAAGGTTCATCTATCTGTGTGCCTGCTTGCCAGCTTTTCAACCTATTTGCCTTCCTCTTTTCTTGTTGGCCCATTTGTGGGACTGCTTGTCTTCCCAGTCAAACATCATCATCCTAGGCCTGGCTGTTGGGAGGATCTGGACCTGCAAGATTCCCCCTGAACTGTGAGTCACCTGTGGATCTTGTTACACTGTCTTACCTTCAGTTATAATAGCTTTACTAGCTGCCAATCTGTGTTCAAGTCTAGACTCTCCATCTCCTTCTCAAAGCTTGACAGGTATGCTTCTTCTTCCATATCCAATTCCAAATATTGGCAATAATCATGGTGATCAGCCATGGAGATTGTCCTGAGACAATCTTCCATTTTCTTTCCGCATCATACATAGCATGACAACCGTACCACTGATCCAATTCTGTGAAGTCCTCATCAACCACAGTATTGATGAAACTGTTGCCTTCCATCAATATGGATTCAAGTGGGATTTAATCCCTGTGGACTTTGCCACCTAAGGCCATTAGTCTTCTTAGTTGACTGCCACCTGATGATTGGCACATACCTGTGAAGTATCCTGTATTGGCTGGGATTTCCCGTAATTTTTCACCGATTTTCCTTCTTTCCTGCCCGGAGCCGCCGCCATCCTATAATTTGGTGGCAGGGGAAAGTGGTCACTGTGCATCCCCTTCCGCAGAGGTCCCTTCTACGTATGCACAGAAGCCTTCTACGTATGCACAGAAGCCTTCTACGCATGCGTAGAAGGGTTCTGTGCAGAAGGGTATGCGTAGAAAGCTTCTATGCATGCGTAGAAGGGACCTGCACAGAATGGTTCTGCACAGGTCCCGTATTGTCTGAAGCCGTGCTTGACAGGTATGGATTGGCATTGAGTCGCCGGCAGTATGGTCTACTCTATTACCTTAGCAGGATAACCTGGCCAGTCACATCTAGGCAGTAGCATTTTCCACACATGGAAAACAGCCAACAAGACTGTTTTGTAAAGGGAAGTGGGTGTGTAATTTTTCAGTGGTTTCAAAGGCATTCTACCACCTGAGCTGGCCAGATCTACACATTCTTTCACATATTCCATGACTGAATCTTAACATACTGAAAATGTGACCTAACTAAAATTTACTATTTAAGTAATTACAATTCCATAACAAAATTATGTGAATTCATTGTCAAACAAATATATAATAATAATAATAATAATAATAATAATAATAATAATAATAATAATAATAATAATAATAATAATAATAATAATAATAATAATAATAATAATAATAATAATAATAATAATAATAATAATAATTCCATATCAAAAATCATTCTGGGTTGAAAGATTTTTTGCTGGAAAAACTCCACTCAGGAGACGCCCGGATGAGACTCCTTTCATATCCCCAAAATCTTTTCCCACCAAAGTGGTCCTTATTTATCTAATTGTAATTTGTTTGCTTTTGAACTGCTAGGTTGGCAGGAGTTGACAGAGACAAGTCATGCAGTACCCAGGTCTCGAACTGCTGACTTGCCGGCCTTCCAGCTAACAATGTGAGTTTCTTAAACACTGAGCCACAACAGCCCCAAAACAAATAGAAGTAACATCAACTCCCTAGTTAAACTATTGCATGCCAGTAGATCTTGTTTATTATTAATTTCCCAAACAAAATCATTTAAATATTCAAGGGTTTAAAAATAAGAGAGATCCAATTATCTTCATATATATTATATCTGGTGAAGGACATACTGGCTCAAAACCTCTTTCCTAGTTACAAATGCTATAAGTTTAGGAGTGAATTGTCTCAAGTAAAGAAATTGCTGTAGTGTTGTGGACCAAAATCTAATTTAGTCCTGCTGCTTGTCAGATCCTGTGGTGTATTAAGGCACATTTGCAAGTAGCGCAGGCAGGAAGTGCTATATGTGGCAAGCAGGGCAAAATGGCCTGGACCTCAGCTTGAAAAGATTGAGAACCCCTGCCTTAAAAAAACTAACTGCTATGTTTAAATGTAAGCTTTCGTGGATCAAGTCCACTTCGTCAGACATGGGAGTGAGAATACATAAGAACATAACATAAGAACATAAGAACAGCCTTGCTGGAACAGGCCACAGCCCATCCAGTCCAGCATTCTGTCTCACACAGTGGCTCACCATTTTCTTCAGGGTATTCCCAAGGAGATGCCTTCACCTGCTTAGGATTCCCTGGAAATGGCATTGAGAGATATCCTGCCTATCTCTCCAACCCCGAGGTTGTCCTTAAGTATCCATAATTATAGCCATTGATACCCTTGTCCTCCATGAACTTGTCTAATCCTTTCTTAAAGCTGTCAAGACTGACAGCTGTCACCACTTCATCTGGCAGGGAGTTCCATAGACCAGTAATCCTCTGGGTGAAAAAGTACTTTCTCTTATTTGTTTGAGAACTAGTACCCAAAAGTTTCATGGAGTGTCCCCTAGTTCTAGTGTTGTGCGATAGGGAAAACAGTTTTTCCTTATCTACTTTGTCCACACCGTGCATGATTTTATAAACTTCAATCAGGTCACCTCTTAGACGCCGTCGTTCAAGAGTGAAAAGGCCCAACCGTTGCAGCCTCAGATGGTAAAGAAGGTGGTCCAGTCCCCTAATCATTCTGGTTGCCCTCCTCTGCACTTTCTCCAACTCCATAATATCCTTCTGGAGGTATGGCGACCAGAACTGTACACAGTATTCCAGATGGAGCCTCACCATAGATTTATAAAGAGGCAAAATGACACTTGCTGACTTATTTTCTATACCCTTCCTAATGATCCCTAACATTGAGTTTGCTTTTTTCACTGCTGAGACACACTGGGTTGACACCTTCATTGAGTTGTCCACCAGGACACCAAGGTCCCTTTCCTGGTTTGTCGCAGAGAGTTCAGACCCCATCAGTTTATAAATGTAATTGGGGTTTTTTGCCCCAACATGCATCGCTCTGCACTTACTAATGTTGAAGCTCATTTGCCACTGTTTTGCCCACTCCCCCAGTGTCAAGAGATCCCTCTGGAGCTCCTCACAATCTCTCACAGTTTTCACTACCCTGTATAATATAGTGTCATCAGCAAATTTGGCCACCTTGCTTTTTACTCCTACCTCTAGATCATTTATGAAGAGGTTGAAAAGTAGGGGTCCCAGTACTGAACCTTGGGGGACCCCACTCTTTACTTCCCTCCACCTGGAGAAGTGTCCATTTAGTGCTACCCTCTGTTTCCTGTCCCTTAGCCAGTTGCTGATCCAGGACAAGACCTGTCCCTTTATTCCAAGCCTGGTAAGTTTATTCAAGAGCCTTTGGTGTGGGACCTTGTCAAAAGCCTTCTGAAAGTCCAGATAAACAATGTCAACTGGATCCCCCTTATCCACATGCTTGTTGACACTCTCAAAAAATTCCAACAGATTAGTGAGGCATGATTTGCCCTTGTAAAAGCCATGTTGGCTCTCCTTTAGCAGCCCCTTCTCTTCTATGTGCCTATTAATTCTATCTTTTAGGATGGTTTCCATCACTTTACCTGGGACACATGTCAAACTGACAGGTCGGTAATTTCCTGGATCACCCCTGGATCCTTTTTTGAAAATTGGTGTTATATTCGCTACCTTCCAGTCATCAGGCACAAAGCCTGATTTGAGGGAAATATTATATATTTTCGCTAGGAGATCAGCAATTTCATCTTTAAGTTCCCTGAGAACTCGTGGATGGATGCCATCTGGTCCTGGTGATTTGTTAGTGTTTAGCTTAACAAGACATGCAAGGACCTCCTCCCTAGTTATTTCTATCTTGCTTAATTCTTCGCTTTCCCTCCCTACAAAGATAGGCTCTGTTTTGGGCATGTGGTCTCTGTCTTCTTCAGTGAATACTGAAGCAAAGAATTCATTGAGTCTCTCTGCAATCTCTGTTTCCTCTTTAATAACCCCTTGCCTTCCATTGTCATCTAATGGTCCAATGGCCTTCCTAGTTGGGTTCTTACTTCTAATGTACTTAAAGAAGTCTTTGTTATTTCTCTGAGTATTTTTAGCTATACGCTCCTCAAAGTCTTGCTTTGCTTTCCTGATTGTTGCCTTGCATTTGTTCTGCCAGAATTTATGTTTCTGCCTGCTGTCCTCATTCGGACAAGCCTTCCATCTTCTAAATGAGCTTTTCTTGCTCTTGATCACTTCCCGAACAGCTCCTGTAAGCCACATTGGAGTCCTCTTGGACCTGGCAGTGCCCTTTTTCCTTTTGGGTATGCATTCCAATTGGGCCTCTGTTATTGTTTTTGTAAACAGCCTCCATGCCTCTTGGAGTGTTTGGACTCTCTCAATTTTCCCTTTCAGCTTCTTTTTTACTAGTTTCCTCATCTTTGGGAAATTTCCTTTTTGAAAATTTAAGGTCTCTGTGTTAGATTTTATCAGTGACTTGCAGTCTATGATCAAGTTAAACATAATTGAGTTGTGGTCACTGTTCCCCATTGGATCAGTCACATTAACATCTTGCACCAGATCCTGAATATTACTCAGGATCAAGTCAAGGATTCTTGTACTTCTAGTTGGGTCTTCAACCATCCGTCCCAGGGAACAATCATTTAGCATATCTAGGAACTTTATCTCTTTATCATGTGCTGAACAACAGTTCACCCAGTCTATGTGAGGGTAATTGAAGTCCCCCATTATAACCAGGCTTCCCTTCTTGGATGCCTCCTTTACAACATTCTCCAACTGCCAGTCTTCCTCAAGAGTTTGGGTCGGAGGCCGATAGTATATGCCTATTGTTAGACCATCCTTGTGGCCTGGTACTCTTACCCACAGAGCTTCTAATGGTGACTCCAAATCACCTAGATATTCCAATTCATACGATTTGGAAGCTGATACATGACATCAGCTTATACTTATCGGGTATGGAGGCACGCAATGGTTGGTTAATATAACATAAGTTTACAAATCAGTGGTGTGTTTTTTTTTACAACCAGTAATAACAAGATCTCAGACTGGGGTTCATATTTATTGCCATGAAGTTTGGTTCTTTTGAGGTGTAAATGGTTAGTGGGTGGATTCAAAATACCCATTGTGGTATTACACATCTGCTAATGAGTTAATTGAGGATGGTGTGAGTACTTTCCGTGTCTAGGCCAGATGTGAAACTCCTAAAAGGAGGCCACCTTTTGGTGAGTTGATTCTGCAATTCCTTTGCCTAACATAGTATGAGAAAGATTACCTGATAACACAAGGTTTCCATTACAGGGTCACCCAATTGTGGTTCAATTCTGTGTACCCCATGGTGTGAGTGACCTAGTCAGAGACCAGTTGCATACTTTGTTCGGTGAAGTAGCCTGAGAATTTGGCCATGCCCACAAACTTGGTCACACCCACAGATTTGGCCATGCCCACAGTGGTGCATGGCCAAAATGTATGGGGGAGGCAATAGGATTGCTCAGTATGGGGCCCAGAAATTTCTGATGGCGTACATCAAGCCCTTCTTCACAGGCGGCTCTGGAAGTTAGTTCAGGAGAAGTGCTCACTAAAGAAGCCTCAGCTGTGGGGAGCAATCAGCTTGGTTTCCAAGTGAAAGGTCGAGGGTTGTTGTTGGAAAAATGGGCCTGGGGTTTGGAGCGAGAGGATTCATTACTTGCACCACACTTGGGGTCTCCATCATGCAACTTAGCTGCCAAAGGCCAGGAGTCACATCCCGGTATGGATTGGTTTGCCTTGGTTTAGCTCATGCTAAACACCCACTGTTGCAAAGTTCATTTTCCGTGCTGCAGCACACCAGCAAAATGCACGGGTCACTGAACACAAGCTTGGAGGGTGCTGAGTGGCTTTGTGACCACAAGTTAGTTAGTTCCTTTAGTGTATGAGAGTCAAGACACAGGAAACAGCCAAGGGCTGGGTTAACTCAGGTTTATTGCATGGTGGACAGAGGGAACATGAGGTAATGGCGGACGAACAGCTCTATATATATATATGGTAGTAACGTATTTGAATGTGGCTCCACGATAGCCCATTGGCTACTGCCCGCGTGACATCATGGCTGGTCACGCCCTTCTTGTCCAGGTGTAGATGGCGGCGGGAAACTTCCCGCGCTGTGGCCTTTGATGGGTTTGAACCAAGAGAGCTTGGACGCTCGCTGCTGCCAGCTGGTGGTCATTAGCTCGCGTCCTATTACAGGGTTTATAGTGATCAGCTGAAGGTTACATTGTTACTCGTAGGCAAGGTTACATTGGTTCAGATACATTGTTATCACATGTAGAAAGGGTACACTGTTAGAACACAACACTCCTCCCCCCTAGGATGAGACGAAGTCTCTCAGCCAAGATGGCTTATTTCGAACACGCTGGGGTCTCGGCGCGGGCTGCCCTGCCCCGGCTTCGCTCCCTCCTCCTTGCTCCCTGGCTTCCTGCCCTGTAATCGGAGAGGATGACTTGTTAGTGGCTTGCCGCGGCTCTGCGGCTTTGTTGGGCGGAGTGTGCTTTGTTTGGGAAGAACCGGGGGCACTGGGGGCTAACGAAAAACCCCTCTTCTCGCTTGGATGGGTGGGGGAACACTCCAAAAAACCCCCCCGGCTAGCAAAATTAAAATCGTAATCGAATTCGGGGGAAGCGGCAGCGGCGGCCGCAAACTCCTTTTCCCCCTCCCCGGGCTCGGATAGAGCTGGCGTATCAAAAGGATATGAGTCGGGATCACTGCTTTCCCCCCTGGCTTCGGACTGGTGTCCTTCTCTGTCTCCCCCTTGGGCTAAACGGGTGGGGGAGAACCCTATCGCTGAATCCGGTTGCTGAGCCCCACTGATCGGCCCCTCACTCACTCGGCGCCGCAGTTGGTCAGCGTGCCTCCTCCAGAGGAGACCGGTGTTCGTTTCCACCCGGTACGACACTGGTCCCGTCTGTTCTACTATCGTCCCTGGCACCCAGACTGGGCCTACGTTGGCATAGTTCCTACAGTGTACAGGATCGCCTATGCCGAAACCTTTCGAGACCGCTAAACCTATGTTCTTCCCTTTGTCCTCGACCCTCGTCGGGTCTAACCTGGACAAGATCGTGGTCAGCTTCCTCCGCATCAGCAGCTCAGCCGGCGAGTAGCCGGACGCTAAGGGGGTCACTCTGTACGCTAATAGAAATTGACAGACTTGGTGATTTAGATCCCCCGAGCCCATGCGCCGCAGCGCATCTTTTGTTGTGCGCACCAACCGTTCCACTTGGCCATTCGTGGCCGGGTGAAACGGCGCGGATGTGACGTGCCGAATTGCATTTGCCTCCATGAATGCCGCGAACTCAGCGGACGTGAAACAGCTAGCGTTATCGCTGACCAGAGTGTCGGGTAAACCGAACGTGGAAAAGACCCTCCTTAGCTGGCCAATGGTAGTGGCGGAGGATGTGCTCTTTACCGGAATGACCTCCAGCCACTTCGAGTACGCATCCACTACCAGGAGAAAAATGGTTCCTCGGAACGGGCCAGCAAAATCTACGTGCACCCTGGACCACGGTCCCCTTGCTGCGTCCCATTCCCTATGCGGGAGACGGGCTACCTCCGGTCGGGAGCCCTGACATGCCTCACAAGTGCCAATCATATGCTCTATGTCGGCGTCCAGCTGGGGCCACCAGAAATAACTCCGGGCCAGTGCCTTGGAACGGACGATCCCCGGGTGGCTGACGTGCAGCAGCTTTAGCACCTTCGGTCGCAGGGACGTAGGAACCACCACCCGTTGGCCCCACAAGAGGCACCCCCTCTCTAATGACAATTCTATTCGTTTTCGAAAAAATGGGTCGAATTCCATGCTTGGGGATGACGCCGGCCACCCCTTCTGTACCCACGAGCATACTTTCTCCAGCGTTCTATCCTTTCCGGTCGCCTTGGCAATGTCGGCCGGTACTAATGGGGGTGAATCTAAGACCTCTATTAGCAATACCTGGCGGTCTCTTCCTACCCCTGCCTTCTGATCGTCCGACAAGGGCAACGGAGACCGTGAGAGCGCGTCTGCATGGCTGATCTCCTTCCCGGGCCGGTATTCCAACTCATGTTGGTATGCGTTAAGAAAAATAGCCCACCGCAGCATCCTTGGGGACAGGATCTGTGGCGTGGGCTTATTTGCAGTGAAGATTCCTAACAGGGGCTTGTGATCAGTCACGATCTTGAACGGGCGACCATACAGAAAATCGTGAAATTTTTTGGTTCCCGCTACTATCGCTAATGCCTCCCTGTCGGTCTGTGCGTAATTCCGCTCTGATTGGGACAGGGACCTTGAATAAAACGCTATCGGGGCCTCCCTTCCGTCGTTCAACACGTGGCAAAGCACCGCCCCCACCCCCACCGGGGATGCGTCGCAGACTTAAACTACTGGCCGTTTGGGATCGAAATGAGTCAGGATTGCCTCGGATGTTAGGAGTTGCTTTAACTCTGTGAACGCCCTCTCTTGCTCGTCACCCCACAGCCATTTTTCCTCTTTTTTAAGTAACTGATGGAGCGGCTCGGCAACAGACGCCTTCCGTGGAAGGAAGGTATGGTAGAAATTGAGAAGCCCCAGAAATGACTGTAGCTCGGTTTTGGATGTGGGGCGAGGAGCTTTCTTGATAGCGGCTACCTTAGATTTGGACGGCCTAATTCCCTCGGGCGTGACACGGAACCCTAAAAACTCAACCTCTGTTTCGAAAAATACACATTTGTCTTTTCTCAGTCGCAGCCCCGCTTTCTCGAACACGGTCAGAACTTTATCCAATCTCTGTGCCAGCTCGGCCTTACTCCCCCCCGTTATCAACACGTCATCAAAATATGGCAACACCCCCTCCAGCCCCTTCAGGAGGCGTTCCACGAGCGACTGAAAAAGGCCAGGTGCCGAGTTCACGCCGAACTGTAAACGCGACACCTGGAACGCCCCCTTATGTGTAACTATTGTTTGTGCCGCCACTGTGGCGGGGGTTACAGGGAGTTGCTGGTAGGCCTGTGCTAAATCGAGCTTAGCGAAACACTTTCCCCCATTTAGCCTGGCCAGGAGGTGGCTGACCACTGGCACCGGGTATGCATTAGGGCGGATCGCCTTGTTAATTGTACACTTATAATCAGCGCAAATGCGCACCTCCCCGTTAGCCTTCAGTGCTGTTACAATTGGAGTCTCCCACTCCGCGGAATCCACAGGAATAAGAATCCCCTGACCCACCAGTTTGTCCAGTTCCGCCTCTATTTTGTCCTTTAGTGCGAACGGCACCCTGCGCGGTTTGAGTCTTATCGGGCGGACCTCCGGGTCTAGGTCGAAGGCTACAGGGGGTCCCTTGAACTTTCCCAGTCCACTTTTAAAAACGGCGGGGTGTGCGTCGCACACCGCTTGTATTGGGTCCACGCCTACGGCATGCACCCCCCCTATGAACAAACCTAAAGGCTGAAACCATTGCGTCCCGAGGAGGCTACAACTCCCCCCTTTTAGCACCACTAGGGGAAGTTCCGCAGAATGTCTCTTAAAACGAACCCGGAATGTCCCGACCCCCAACACTGGAATGCTGTTCCCCTGTACGTCCCGTAGTGTGGCCCTCAACGCTTTAAGTTTGGGCCGCACGTGGGGGTCGATTTTCAAGAACTCTCTCTGGGGAATTATAGAATAGGAGGACCCCGAGTCAATTTCCATCCTAATAGGGGTCCCTTGTACTAGTACCTCAACGAAGTAATGGGGCTGTCCCGCAGACACGCTGAACACAGGAGCGTCGCCCTCGCTGTCGTCCGAGATGCGGCCCACGCCGTCCTGCTTCCTCGTGGTCCGGGCGCCATCTTTGGACCTCGCTGGACGGTCCGGTCTGGCCGAACGGTCTTGTGACTGTCTCCGGCCCTCTTTCCCTTTCCTGCACGCCTTGGCGATGTGCCCGCGACGGCCGCAGTTGTAGCACTCGGTTTTTCTGAATGGGCACCTCACGCGCTCATGGGCCGCTCCGCACCCATCGCAACAGCGCCCTCCCCTTCGGACCTTCTGGACCTCCTCGCCGTCGCTGCTTTCCGAAGACGACTTCGAGGTCCGTCGGGTTGCATGCACCGACTGTCCGGACTTTCCGTGCAACGAGTTTTCCGCTTTGCCGGCCCTCGGACGCCACTCACGCCACTTGTGCATCTCATCTACTCCAGCATTCGTGGATTCCGCGGCTTCCGCGGCCTCTACAACCTCTGTCAGTGTGGGTGGTGGCTCCTTGTTCATCAGGCTGCGCTGCACTTCCTTGTCCTTCAGGCCACACAGAACTCCGTCCCTGAGGGCCATCTCTAGAAAGTGGTCCCATCTGCAGGGGGTGGCGGCTACTCTCATAGCTGTTACGAAGGCTTCTACCGACTCGTCCGGCGCTTGAACTCGCCTCCAAAACGCGCTCCGAGCGGGAAACATTGCCCTCGAGGGTCGGAAACGCTCACGCAGCAGTTTCATGATGTCATCGGCTTTGAACTCACCCATCTTCTTCGGCGCAATAATGCCCACCAGCGTTCGCTTGGTCTCCATCCCAAGCATGCGGGTGAGGATGGCCCTCTTCCTTTCCTCGTCGTCTTCTTTGACTTTGAGTTCCACCAGTGCCGCCTGGAAGTCCATCTCAAAAAGCTCCCAGTCTTGCGGTCTGGTAATGTTGAACCCGCTCTGTGCCCTGGCTCCTTGGGGATCCATGATCCCACCTTCGTCGCCAGTTTAGTGTATGAGAGTCAAGACACAGGAAACAGCCAAGGGCTGGGTTAACTCAGGTTTATTGCATGGTGGACAGAGGGAACATGAGGTAATGGTGGACGAACAGCTCTATATATATATGGTAGTAACGTATTTGAATGTGGCTCCACGATAGCCCATTGGCTACTGCCCGCGTGACGTCATGGCTGGTCACGCCCTTCTTGTCCAGGTGTAGATGGCGGCGGGAAACTTCCCGCGCTGTGGCCTTTGATGGGTTTGAACCAAGAGAGCTTGGACGCTCGCTGCTGCCAGCTGGTGGTCATTAGCTCGCGTCCTATTACAGGGTTTATAGTGATCAGCTGAAGGTTACATTGTTACTCGTAGGCAAGGTTACATTGGTTCAGATACATTGTTATCACATGTAGAAAGGGTACACTGTTAGAACACAACAGTTCCTCAGACGAGGATTCAATTTCTTAGTTTAACTTAGGGATCCGTACAGGAAACTTGGGTGGTGGTGGTGGTGGGGGAGGAATGTTGTGTATTAAGGCACATTTGCAAGTAGCGCAGGCAGCGACTTTGCAAGAGGAAAATGGCAGTTTCCTGCCATCCGAATTAAGAGCTAAAGTTGGCACGAAAAACCCCCATCCAGGGCGCACTCATTATGCTAATCAGAGTCCTATGATTGGTTACAGTTTTGGATCATGTGCTTCATTGGTTAATACATATATATCGTGTTATGATTGGTTAGTTGTGCTTGTCCGGCGGGTCACTACTTTGTATCAAGGAGCCATCGCCAGAGAGACACTATAGAAGCCCCACATGTAAACAAGGGTGGGGCTGGATTGGATCTATATTACCCATTCCATACAGGTAGCCAGTAACATGCTAAGCATGGGTCTCCTCCACATGCTACTGCTTCTAGCATAGTTCAGCCCTTGCCTCTTCTACGGCAGACTCTGGAGGGACTGAATTCTTGGGAATGTATAGCCATCTCGGTGTCCAAAACACCTTGTAAGCATAACCTGAAAGACTGTTGAATAAACTCTAGTTGTTATTCTGTTCATCGTTGCCTTGACTATTGCTTATAAGGGCTGGATGCGACAGATCCTTATACCCAATTAAATCAAGACAAGGAGAGACCACTCTGGTGAAATTATAACAGGCCTTTATTTCAGCTGAATCAAAGATCTGGGCTACACATACCTGAAAAGATGCTGAGGTGTGGCACGCTGGACAAGGAAATCACGTTATATCTATACCCTATTTCGAATACTCTTCCCTGGGACTCCCTGATTTATAGCTCACTGGCCGTGAGAGAAAGCTGCAGGCCAGTCTTGCCTCCTCCCTCCCACCAAACCACCCAGCTGTCTGGTGGCCTGTCTTCCTCCGCCTCCTCCATCTCTGACTGGGCAAGGAAGCGAACCAGCAAGGAAGCGAACCAGCGATGGAGGGAGTCCGGTGTGGCAGCCACGTTGATGGTGTTTTAAAGCCCCACCAGGCGCCCACAGGTGCCTGGATATAGATAGATAGATAGATAGATAGATAGATAGATAGATAGATAGATAGATAGATAGATAGACAGACAGACAGACAGACAGACAGACAGACAGACAGACAGACCGACAAGCCTAGCTGGAAAGCAGAACCTAACACAGACCATTTTTGAAAAGAAATTTATACAGGAGTCCTTAAGGCTACACATCATGTGCAATCTCCAGTGTTACCCAGGGTGCCTCTCAATTAACTTTCTAGTCACATTCCTTCATGACAGTTACTATGCTTCAATCTTTCTACTTCGTTAATCTGTTAGGCTACTTGTACACATGAAGTACAATGCAAAGATAGAATGTGTCTCTAAGACAGAGATATATACATTTCCTAATGCTCCTAGTTATTTAGAGTAGTTAGAACAAACACAGATTGCAGGGAGGTCTAAAAATATATCTGAAAGTGGGAGAACTGTTGAGATGGGAAAATGGGATTAAGTGAAAGCAGTATAAAGTGATACATACTGGATCAAATCACCTCAGCTTCACATATAAATTGTGTCCTATCAAATCTGATTTATGGTGACCCTTTGCAGGATTTTCTAGGTAGAGACCCCACTCACTTGTGTACAAAGTATTACATGGAAGCCCCAGGGCCAAGCATTAACTGTAGAGATGAAGAGGGCAGTTTCTAACAGTGCAACTATGCTGGGAAATAAAATGTTAAATTTGTGAGCCTTCTTCCTTTACAAGCCAGACTGTGGTTCGAAGGCCTCAAGAAAGTCAATGAGAATTCCTTTATGGAGCTGCCAGAGAAAAGAAGGAGACAGCTGAGAAGTTGCACTGGGTTAAGAGGCTCACACGACTCCTCTTTGACATGCTTAGTGTGGCAACACAACAGAGGTCCCCCCCTTCCTCTCTTCTTGCTTGTCGGTCCTCCACATTCATCTTCAGAGCAGAGTGGATCAGGGGACAATAATGTGTTTATTTATTTTGTTCGATTTCTACACCGCCCACTTGGCCTAGGCCGACTCAGGGTGAATCACAATTACAGATAAAAACAACATAATTAAAACTAATTAAAAACTACCCACCCCCTAAAAAAGGGTGCAGGGACAGAAGGGACCAAAGGAGAAGGAGTTATTTTTAAGGTGTTGGGGTACATTGGAATACACCAATGTGGTTTGGCTGTGTATAGGAGGGCAAAGCTGTGGGCACGCAGCGTTAGCTGGAATGAATCTCACACAGACAAGCAGGCAGTAAAAGCAAAAGAAAAGCACTTTACTTTCAGCTTTGGCATACACAGGACAAAACAAAACACAAGCTTGAGATAAACTGCTCTCAGCAAAGTTGGCAGCAGTCCAAAGTAGATAACAAGTGTACAAGCATAATAGTTCAAAGCAAAACAGTCTTTTGCAGAGTTTACTTCCGTGCAGTAGAAAGCTGTAACTCTGTGGCATAGGCAAAGCCTAGGCCTCTTTCCAGGAACAGCCGGAGATAGTGGTGAGCCATGTCAGCAGTTTGAGTTGAGCAGCTCAGTTCAGTTAGTAAGCTAGCTATGCAGTAAACTAGCATGGAACATAGGAATCCTTTCCTCTCGCAGTTGCTTGTGCAAAAGCAGCTGAAGATAATCCTGCTCAAAAGTATAGCCCGGCCCAGTATAGCCCTGCTGACTATTGCACAAGAGAATGCTCAGAGTGCATTTCTATATAATAGAGAACCTGGTGGGTCACTATGTGATCTGTTACACCCGGGTCATAGCACAGAGGAACTCTTCAAGGGACAAACTGTGAACCAATACAATACCATGGATGGACTATAAGCCCTATTATCCTAACAGTTATCCACTACACTAACCCCCCAATGGGGGTCACCCTTCCACCTGCACCCCATACATGGCCCGCCCACCAAGTTTTCCTAGTGTTACAGTACTGAATGTCTTCTACTATTGTTAAATGAATGCTCCTTGTCTGGGGTGAATTCACTGGTTCTTACTTCCAAATTGAGAATAATCAAGAAAATTATTAGAGTAATCAATTATACTAAGTAAAGAGAATAAAAATATCTCACCCCTCCCAAGAGGGCAGATTTACATAAAACTCTGTAAACAGATTCAAATAATGAGGACAAACATGTAACCCATGTGAAAATTAGGTAAAAAATAAAAGGACACAGATCTTAGCCTCTAAGATATCATGGGACTCTTTTTTGTTTTTGTTGAACAGATTAATTTAGCTACTCCTTTGCAAAATTCTTTAGATACCATTATTGCTGAAACAATTCAGGTAAGTCCCTTGCATCAGGGTACACACTGCCTGCCATACTCCCCCCATTTTTCTTAATAATTTAACATTCAATAAACATGACCCAAGCCTTTAACCACAGCTATTGGTGTCTTTTCTCCTTATTTTGTGCTGGGGGTGGAAATAAAGAACATCACTCCTTATCATTGTAGAATAGCAGCCCAGTCATCTTAGGTTTTGTCACTTCCTTCAGGTTTATTTAGAGAGAAAGGAAATATGTATGATATTTAAAAGTGGTAACAATTATTAGTGGACATTGTACCGTTTACGTACAAATGAGGCAAAAAAGAGTAACCAGACCAAACACTTAAAGCTCCTTAGCAATACACAGTTAAAATGTTGATCTAAATGAGGCCAGAGATATTCAATTAGAGCATTTAAATCCTCTTAAAGAGAAAAAATCTTGTTGCCTGCAAAGAGGCTTTAGAGTTTGTTTGGGAATATTCAAATGTAATTGTGCTGCTATATCTTTTATATATTTATTAATATGGCGTGTACTTTAAGTCTAGAATTGGCTCTCTTTCTTTTTCTTCTTCTAAGACTTTGTTTTTCTCCCCTATGTACTAGTCCTAATGTAGATGATTTCCCTCCTTTGTTTACACCACTACTTATTTAGAAACTTTTAAAAATGTATTTGGCTAATCATTTTTCTCAATCATACACAAACTCTAATAGAAAAGATCATTTTTAGCCTTTAGACAATGATTTCTTAAAGTTCTGTCAGTTTCTTGTCTGTTTCTTTGGATTTGCCCTGAAGTCTGTGCTGTTACAGTACAATGTATCTCTATGGAAACAATGTTGTATGAGGCATCACAGCAAGGATTTGGATGTTGTATGAGGCATCACAGCTAGGATTTTGCATGCCTCATACAAAGTCCAAATCCGTATAAAGTCCAAACTTGTGGAACCAAGTTTGGACGTTGTATGAGGTATCACAGTATCTCTGCTGGACTCTGGAGCCGGGCAGGAGACGGCGAGCAAGGCAGGCGGCGGGGCACGGAGGGAGGTCCAGTGGACTCTTCGTGGTTTTTCTGTAACAGACGAATCCGAACATTTGGAATTATTTTCTTGCAAAATACAATCGGGAGATATGTAATTCAGAATGGAGCACACCCTTTGTCTGCAGAAAGCTCCTACTTTAAAACTGAGAAAGAGCAGCCACCCCCAGCCGGGGGGTGAGGAGGAGGAGGAGAGCCGGGCGAGCGGCAAAAGGGCCTGCCGCCGCCGCCGCCGGGCAGCCACCCCCAGCAGGGGGGGGGTAAGGAGGAGGAGAGCCAGAGTCCCAGGCAAAGGATAAGTAGCTGATATGCAAACGTAGAAGACCTAATATAGCAACTGACATAGAGACTTTATACTGACTAAACATAGAAACTGACATAGAGACTGTGTGATAATATGCATGATAATATGTTGTCTTAAATGTTTTAAACTTTTAAAAACTGTGATAAAATGTATGAGGAGAGAAAAATGGCGTAGACACCGGCAAACCACACCACAAAGCTTGCCAAGAGAACCCTATTGACCAAAACAAAAGGCAAAACAAAGGGGCAGGCTAGGTGATACAGGATGCTTAACACCACAGAGTGGAGGAAGGGGAGGGACAGGAAAGGGGGAGGGGAAATGCAATGTTGTAAGGAACAATACTGCATAGGGACATGGAATGTGAGATCAATAAACCAAGGTAAACTGGAAGTGGTAAAAAATGAGATGGAAAGAATAAGCATTGACATCATGGGCATCAGTGAGCTCAAATGGACAGGGATGGTGGAATTCAGCTCTGGAAACCATCATATCTACTACTGTGGGCAAGAAAACCTTAGAAGAAATGGAGTAGCCATAATTGTCAATAAAAGAGTGAGAAAAGGGTAAATTTAAATTACAGGTTAAAGATAATTTGAAGTATTTGGGAATAAATATTTCAAATAAATTTGAGGACCTCAAGAAATTGAATTATGGAAAACAGAAAGTGGAAATTAAAGAAAAAATACAGCAATATCAAAAGTTGAAGTTGTCTTGGTTCGGCAGGATTGCATTATGTAAAATGATGTTGCTACCGAGAATTGATTTTTTTGTTTGATGCCCTGCCGATCCAATTAAGTGATAAGGAAATTAAAGAATTTCAAAATTTGTTAAATAATTTCTGTATTGGTGGAAAGAAACCTAGAATTATAAAAAAAACAAAAAAAACAGTGGTACTTATCTCAGAAAGAAGGAGGACTAGGATTGCCAAATTTGAGGAATTACTATAGAGCTTTTAAAATTAAACATATTGTGAAAATTTTAGTGAGGGAAAAGGCAATATGGGAAGAAATTGAGATGAGGGATCTAAATCAAATGGGGAAAATGGTCTTTTTAGATAGTAATATGGGGGAAATAGTTACAAAAAATAAAATGATGAAGACAATGTTAGGAGTATGGAAAAAGTTGAAGATGGAATTGGCTCCAGATACATCTCCTATAATAGAAACAGAGGATATTAAAAAAATTCCAATACAAATTGACAAAAAGGTGAAAGAAGTTTTATTTAGAAATGATGTTTTCCTGTTCAAAGACTGGATATGGGTTTGTAAAGATGGAGAGAAAAAAAGCAGATATGTTTGCACAATTGAGGTTGAACTAGCTTCAGATTGTGTTGGTAAATAAATGAAATAGTAAATATTTGACGGAAGCCAGTTTGGAAAGAGGTATGACTGACTTTGGAGAATTGGTATCAAAGATATCAATGTATAATGTTAAATAAAGATGGTAATCCACAAGAAGCGTTGAAAATAAATTGGGAACAAGAATTGAAAATAAAGATAGTAGACGAGGTATGGAGAAATAAATAGGAAAAAAGGATCATGAGAATAATGTATGTTAGAGTGAAAGAACATAATTATAAAATGTTGTGGAAATGGTACTTGACCCCAGTGAGGTTACATCAAATAGATAAAAATAAAGATAAAATGTGTTGGAGATGTAAGGATACACTGGGAACATATGAACACATTTGGTGGGGTTGTAATGTGGTAATGGAATTTTGGGGGGAAATTGAGAAAGAGATTTGTGCTGTTATGTGTATGAGACTTAAATTGGGGCCAAGTACTGTTTTGTTGACAGATGTGGAAAATATGGATTTAAATAAGGATAAAAAAGAGCTATTGTCGATAATGTTGACAACGGGCAGACAGTGTATAGCCAGGAATTGGAAAAATGAAGCAACTCTGAAAATAGAAGAATGGTGTAAGGAGATGTGGGATCATGCATTGAACAATAAGCTAACATGGGAAATGAATAAGAAAAAGGGTATAGTTAAAGACTGACTTACGTAGAGACTTGATATAGTTGACTTTTTCTTTCTTTCTTTCTTTCCCTTTCATTAATTAGTTCAACTTTTACTTTGATACTATGTGATAAACTGTGATATTGTGCATGATAATACTTTGTTTTAAAACTGTTTAAACTGTGACAACATGTGTGATGGGAAAAGACTGGCGTAGAGACTGGCAAGGCACGCCACAAGGCTTGCCAAGAGAACCCTATGGACCAAAACAAGGGGATGCTCAGCACAGCAGATCTGAAAAGGGGGAGGGATACGAAAGGGGGAGGAGAAATACAGTGTTGCAGGGAACAATACTGCATAGGGACATGGAATGTGAGGTCTATGAACCAAGGTAAACTGGAAGTGGTAAAAAATGAGATGGAAAGAATAAGCATTGACATCTTGGGCATCAGTGAGCTAAAATGGACAGGGATGGGTGAATTCAGCTCTGGAAACCATCATATCTACTACTGTGGGCAAGAAAATCTTGGAAGAAATGGAGTAGCCATAATTGTCAATAAAAGAGTGAGAAAAGCAGTAATGGGATACAATCTCAAAAATGACAGAATGATGTCAGTCAGATTCCAAGGCAAACCTTTCAATGTCACTGTGATCCAAATATATGCACCAACCACTGGTGCAGATGAAGCCACAATGGACCAGTTCTATGAGGACCTAGAACACCTCATAGAACAGACACCAAGAAATGATGTCCAAATTATATTAGGAGACTGGAATGCCAAAGTAGGAAATCAAAAAGTGGAGGGAATAACAGGCAAATTTGGTCTTGGAACACAGAATGAAGCAGGGCAAAGATTGATAGAGTTCTGCCAAGAGAACGCACTGGTCATAGTAAACACTCTCTTCCAGCAACACAAGAGGCGACTTTACACATGGACATCACCAGATGGCCAACACCGAAACCAGATTGACTACATACTCTGCAGCCAAAGATGGAGAACCTCCATACAGTCAGCAAAAACAAGACCTGGAGCAGACTGTGGCTCAGATCACAACCTATTGATTGCAAAATTCAGGCTTAGACTAAAGAAAATAGGGAAAACATGGAGACCAGAAAGATATCACCTAGACAGCATCCCTAAAGAATACACGGTGGAGGTGATGAACAGATTTAATGGCTTAGACTCGGTAGACAGAGTACCAGAAGAATTATGGACGGAGATGAGGGACATCATGCAGGAAGCAGCAAAGAAAACCATACTAAAAGAAAAGAAGAGTAAGAAAGCAAAGTGGTTGTCTGACGAGGCCCTTAAAATAGCAGAGGAAAGAAGGAACGCAAAAGCCAAAGGAGAAAGGAAAAACTACAATCATTTGAACACAGAATTTCAAAGAAAAGCAAGGAGATATAAGGAAAACTACCTAAAAGAACAGTGCAGAGAAATGGAGGAAAACAACAAAAGAGGCAGAACCAGAGATCTTTTCAAAAAAATCGGGGAAATTAAGGGAACATTTAAAGCAAAAATGACCATGTTAAGGGACAAAGACGGAAAGGAGCTAGCTGATGCAGAAGAGATTAAGAAAAGATGGAAAGAGTACACAGAGGAACTCTACAAAAAGGACCTCAACACTCCTGACAATCACAATGATGAAGAAGTAGAACTTGAGCCAGACATCCTGGAGAGCGAAGTCATAAAGGCCCTAAAGAGCACTGCAAACAACAAAGCTAGTGGAGATGATGGTATCCCAGTTGAATTTTTCAAAGCGCTAAAAGATGACGGCGTCAAATTACTGCATTCAATATGCCAGTAGATTTGGAAAACAAAACAGTGGCCACAGGATTGGAAAAGATCAGTATACGTGCCAATCCCAAAAAAGGGCAATGCCAAAGAATGTTCAAATTATCACGCTCATCCCACACGCCAGCAAGGTGATGCTCAAGATAATACAGGATAGACTTCAGCAGCATGTGGAAAGAGAATTACCAGAGGTGCAGGCCAGTTTCAGAAGAGGCAGGGGGACTAGAGACCACATTGCCAACATACGCTGGATCATGGAGAAAACAAAGGAATACCAGAAACAAGTTTACTTTTGTTTTATTGACTACACTAAGGCATTTGACTGTGTGGACCACAACAAGATGTGGCAAGTAATTAAAGAGATGGGAATACCAGAGCACCTCATATGCCTCCTGAGAAATCTGTACATGAACCAAGAAGCAACAGTTAGGACAGAACAGGGAATGACAGAGTGGTTTGGAATAGGAAAAGGAGTAAGACAAGGCTGCATTTTGTCACCATGCCTATTCAACCTATACACAGAGCACATAATGCGCAGTGCAGGGATGGAGGAATCACAATATGGGATTAAAATCGCTGGGAGAAACATCAACAATCTGAGATATGCAGACGATATCACCCTAATGGCAGAAAGTGAGGAAGACCTAAAGAATCTCTTGATTGGGCTGAAGGAGGGAAGTGCAAAAGCTGGCTTGAGACTAAACATCAAGAAAACCAAGATAATGGCAACAGGCCCAATTTGTTCCTGGAAAATAGACGGGGAAGAAGTAGAAGCAGTGACAGATTTTACTTTCTTAGGATCAAAGATCACTGCAGATGGGGATTGTAGCCATGAAATAAAAAGGCGACTGATTCTTGGGAGACAAGCAATGAGAAACCTGGGGAACATAGTGAAAAGCAGAGACATCACCTTGAAAACAAAAATTAGAATAGTCAAGGCAATGGTTTTCCCAGTAGTAATGTATGGATGTGAGAGCTGGACAATTAGGAAGGCTGAACGCAGAAGAATAGATGCCTTTGAAATGTGTTGGAGGAGGGTTTTGAGAGTCCCCTGGACAGCGAGGAGAATAAATAGGTCAATCTTAGAAGAAATTAACCCTGACTGCTCATTGGAAGGTCAAATAGTAAAGATGAAGCTAAAATACTTTGGACATCAAATAAGAAGGGAGGATTCACTTGAGAAGGCATTGATGTTGGGAAAGGTGGAGGGCAAAAGAAGAAGGGGGAGGCCAAGGATGAGATGGCTAGATGACATTATAGACACAATGGGCACAGAGCTGGGAGGGCTGAGAGGGATGGTGGAGGACAGAGGCGCATGGAGAACAATGGTCCATAGGGTCGCAAAGGGTCGGAACCGACTGTGCGACTGAACAACAACAACAACTATCTCTGCCTGTTGACTGTCCTTCTTTCTTTACCATCTTTCCTATCAACGTCCTCATTTCACCAGGACTTCTACTTCAGCCTTCTGTGTGCTCAGCATTTGCAGCATAATAATAATTTTGTTTCAGAAATTATTTTGGGTTGAATAGATGCGCACCCGCGGCAGGTCTGCATGGCACACGCTATGCCAGTGCCTCCCCTCCAAGATGGGAGCTCTTTTTTCCCCACCGGTAGGGTGGGGATGTGCCCCCCTTATTAGGGTGGCTCCTCCCACCTGGCCCATTCGGCATCCCTTCTGCTTCTCCTTCTGCTCAGTTTTTCTGGGCCGTGTAGCTGCCAAACTGGTGGTTTGCCGCAGCCCCGCTGCCTCTCTGATGCCAGATGGCCCCGCTGGGCAGGGCTTCATGTGGTGGGTGCTCCCACCCCCACCCCCTGCTGGTCTCGGTGGGACTACGAGCCACGCCCATGGCCCATCGCCTCTCTTTCCCACCCTTTGGCTCCCATACCTGGGCGCCTGGGCTCTGCCAGCTCCCCCGAGGGATGGCTTTCTCTTGCCACTGCCCTTTCCCAGGAGGCCTCCATGTCTGTGGGCCTGCAGCCAGAGCCTTTGGTGGGCGCGCCTGGGCTTGCTTCCACTGTATCACCCGGGGTACCTGTCTTGCACCAATTCCCCCTTCGCCTCTGCCCAACCTTCCTCTGCCTCCTCATTCTCCTTTGCCCGCACCAGGCCTCCGTGAGTATTAGTCAACACTAAATGCACACATGCCTTGTGGCCTCCCTTCTGCCACACCCTTTTCCACACCAGGCCTGGCCCTGGCCCCAGCAGGGGTACCCCCCTCACCTTGGCTCTTATTCAATTTTCAATTCAATTCAATTTTTAATTTATATCCCGCCCTTCTCAGTTTGCTCCGACTCAGGGCGGCTAAACAACATGTCAATATTACAATACAATCAGAACAGCAAGAATAAAAAATATATATCATCATATCAAAGTATCAATAAACACAGTACAATAAAAATGCAATAATACAATATCAGAACAGGCAGTAATAATAATACACTAGTCAGCCCATGGCCCTTCTTGCTATCCCCCACCATTGTGCCAACCATCACACATGCTCTCACCTCTCATGATCGGCCAGGCCATATAAGAAGCCAAGAGGGTGCCAGCTGGCAGAGTGATGGGAGCGGTTGGTGCTCCACATGTAGCGGCAAGGGGAGTCCAACAAAAACCAACGCCTTTGCTCCTGCCCTTCAAAGCCCTCGCCCTGCCACAGGTGGAAGTCTTTGGCAGTGTTGATGAGGAGGCAGCATTTCTCCCCTCCAGTTGGGCAGACGCGGGATGGGAGAGGTCCATTATGACTTCGGGGGGCTACCCTGTCACTGCCCTTTGCAGATGGGTTCACCCCCACCTATCCCAACTGTGTCCCCATGGCCACATTTTGGCCCAGTTGGGCCCGATATGGGTGCTATACCCTGGCAGGGCCTGCCCCGGTGGGACACGGCCCTCCTCTTGGGTGACCACCTCACTCAGTCCACCAGGGATACAGTTGTGCAGGGTGAGTATATTGACACTTTTACTTTGCTCAACTGGGATTGCCCCAAGTCGGACCTTGGCAAGCTTGATGATTCTGATACCGAACTGCTGCAGCACAAGAAGCGCCCACGGACATGGGCCAATTGATTTCCAGTCTTCCTTATTTACGCTGCCGTCTCGGTCCGGGCCCGCTCGGCCCTGGCAGTTCCCCTTCTCTAGTACATGGACTTGATTTACCATGCTCACGTTGACTTTCCAGGCGATGCTTAGAAGTCTTCCGATGAGAATTTTCACATGCAGGCCACCCTCCAGCCCACTTTGTGCTGGGATGAGCCTAATTCCTTGCTTTGGCTTCAGTACATGAATAATAATAATAATAATAATAATAATAATAATAATAATAATAATAATAATAATAATAATAATAATAATAATAATAATAATAATAATAATAATAATAATAATAATAATAATAATAATAATAATAATAATAATAATAATAAATTATTTATTAATCAATCCGGTTTCCGGTGAGGTACAATTTCGGACATTCAGTTCAGGCTCCAGCCACTTCCATTGCCCCTCCAGCTCTTGATGCGCAATCAACTGCGCCTCGCACCTACTGCTGGGAGTTCGTGGCCCAGGGTTGCTTCTCCAAGAAACAGTGCTGTTACAAGGACAAATGCTTGATTTGCCTCTGCATTCATGGGGCCTCCTCTTGTCTGTCCCTGGCCACCTCCCATCTGCATCCTGCAGCCCACCTTTCCACCTTTGGCTCCTACTGGTATTTGATCCTGATTTGTCGTTCTTATATGTTTTTTCTCCCTTTCCTTCCTTCCCAGGTTGCCTGTATTTCTGGCCTGCTGTTCTTCCGTTGGCCCTCTACCTGGCTGTTCTGCCCTTCCAGGGCCCGTTATTCCCCCTCTTTTCTCCTTGTTATTGCACTGGGTCCTCCCCCCAATTTTTATCCTGCCTGGGGTGGGTCGGGGTGGGTTGCGCCACCTTGTGTGGCAGTCAGTGTGGGTGCTTAATCTAAATGTACATTCCCATTGGGTATGGGCTGGGGTTGTTGTAGAAGCTGGAAGGGTATCATCTAGGGGTGTCCCCAAGGCTCCTGTAGCAACCTTTCAGCGGAGTCAGCTTATTTGTAAGCCTCTTCTATCTCTGCCTCTTGTGTGGCTTGTTTTTCACTCCGGTGTGCTTGGCCTATAGTCCTTGCTCCTGATTATATTTCTTCCCTTATTCTTCTACGCACCCACACTAATGGCCCAGTGCAATGTTGTTTTCATGTTGCAATAAAGTGGCCCATTATTTAATCCAACCACTGCGTATGTCTTGTCAATGGAGGGGGGGTTCACTGGCAAAGGATTTTTGTGGAAGAAACTCCGCTCAGGGAATGCCCAAATGAGGCTCCTTTCATGTACCCAAGAGCAGGGACAGAGATGGGTGTTCAATCTGTCATGCAGTACCTGGGTCTTGAAATGCTGACTTGCCAGCCTTCCAGCTAAAAAGGCAAGCTTCTTAAACACTGAGCCACTGCAGCCCCTAGTAGTTACAGTGGAGCTCTGACAGTGACAGAAGGATGTAGGAGGAATGAAGATCGGATAACTCACCAAAGTAATGAAATCAAATGTGAAAAAGAGCTATATAGTCTGACAGCAGTCGGGACACCACGCCGAAGCTCTCCTGGGCCCCCACCATCGGCCCAGGATGGGAGCCACCTGCGGCAACCGGCCCCGCCTCCCTCCGGCCCTCCATCGACCGGAGGGATAAAGAGACACCGTGCCACAGACGGGACACCGCTACGTCCCCGCCTCCCGAGCCTCGGAGGGCTCAAAGGATGCTGCCCCGTGCCGCCCGAGGACTTAGCCCTCTTTCCCGGCTTGGCATTTGCCACGGGGAAGAGTGGAAGTGAACGCCTTTTTCTCTTTTTCCCCCTTTTTCTCTTTTCTTTCTTGCCTTTTATGTTGTATGTTTACTGATTTTGTATCTTTCCCCTCGCTGCTGCCTGCTTTAGGCAGCACGCCCCAATGTAAACCACTTAGAGTCTTCTTCTGGAAGAGACAAGCGGTATATAAATTAAAACTTTATTATTATTTATTATTATTATTTGTACTGATACACACTACATAGCATGATTACTAGGGACTATGAACAACAGTGATTGTAAGTACCAGAAGAAAATGGTGTGGAACAGCTGTGTCAGAGAGGGCTTGCTGTGTGTCGGACAAATACTCTGAACATGACCAGTGAAGGCACAAATCTTTGTGTAAAACATGCATAAGCTAAAGAGACTCTTAAGATTATGCAGTTAGGAAGGGACAGAAAGGGAATCGGATATGTTTTGTTTTTAAAAAATATAGAACATTATCCTAATATTTATTTCCAATAATATAACCTGGGAATATGTAGTGCTAGATAAATGTGTCAACAACCATTTACTAGCTGCATTAAGCTTCAAGGCTAAGCATGAGGGGGAAAGAATAATTCTGACTGGCTGGTATTTCTGGGGGAAAGGTCTGACAATTCTTTGGAGAGTCTGTATATGTTACCAGCTTGTTGTCATGTTTGTAAATAAACAGAATTATTTTATAATAATTCAATAGTGTGTGGAATTTATTTCAGCAGTAGATCCCAAACAAGCTCAAAGAACAGCTTAAGGGCAGAGCAGAAGCTGTATAAATATAAAACTGAGACAAACAGGAAGATTTCCTCACTATATCACAGACGCCTACATTTCTTTGCCAGGACAGCAAAAAAAGTATATATGCTAGCAGAACACCCTTTTAAAATGGCAATCTTATGAGCTTCTGGCATTTTTGATTCACTTAATGAGGAGGATTCTTATTCTGTATTTTAAAGAAAATCTGCATGTGTGATCACTTGGCCCACACATTCATTGAAGCTGCCATTTTGCAGTACATGTGGGAGGGAGGATCAAATGCTTGATGTCATTTTCACTTTAAAGGACTGAAAGAATCATACCTGTCAAGTCGCCATTTTGCTAATCTGGGAGCCAGACATGCATGCGCATTAAGTTTCCAGGAAATGAGTTACTTCACATGTGTGACCATCAGAGGCAACAGTGAGCATGTGCAGAAACCCCTTCAGTCAGGAAAGGGGTTACTGTGCATGTGTGGCCGTCAGAGGATGGCAGCGGGAATGAGGGGTATGGAGCGCTGAAATACAGGAAATCCCGGCTAATCTGGGATACTTGACAGGTATGGAAAGAATACATAAAATATTAGTTGGATTCTAAATGAATAAAAAGTTCAGCTGACTGTAAATTGAAATTACTTGTTGAATTGCAATTGCCCATATTTGTGGAAATCTAAGGCCACTTAATAAATTATTTTTTCTTTTTTAAAAAAATCTAGTTTATGAATGTGAGACACTATGCTTTTCTATCAACAATTCAGACCAGCAGGAAATGGTCCAACATTGTTGTACAATACCTTGCTAATCTTGCTGGTAGGAAACAGGATGCCAAACTTTACATGGCAAAGGGTAACCTGAATGTTGACAACCTTAATGTCAGGAGTGAACATGGTTGATAGTCACCAAGCAGAGAAAATTGCAGAACTTCACTCCTCTTTTCATCATTTATTCAAACTCAAAGCAATTGTCAGGGCTGCTTTCCATCATACTGTTTATGTGTCCATTGCTTGTTGAGTATATTAATGCAACTCCACAATGCAATGGGTTGATAATGTATATTATGCATATAATCAGCCAATCAGAAAAGTTTCCCACCTCTAGGGTCACCTGACCTGTGTTAGACTGCTTGCTGTTTGAGATTATTCAGTCATGGTCTTTGTGTGTTTTTGATCATTGTGTATTGCTCTGCTCTCTCCTATTTACTCTCCAATTTTGCCTTGCAAGCAAAGTATGTTTGTTTAAATGAAAGTTATTGTAAATAACTCTTTTTCTACCCAAACAACTGTTTACTCTCCTATATAAAGCACAGCAACTGTAAGTAAAGAACATTTTTCTTATACATTACTTCAAAACATATGGAGAGTTTAATTTGTTGGACTAGAGTGGGAGTGTAATATCTGGAGAACTTGCTAACTATAACTAATTGTTAAACTTCCCTGCCTATTGCTGTGCATGCATATAAAAAACTTAACATTGCTTACAGCGAAAAATTAGTCAAAATGCCTAAAGAAATGTGCATTTCATATTAACTATGTACACTAAAGTATGTGTGTTAATCCCCAATGAATTTACTTCAATTTGGAGTGTTTCTTCCCCATATAAGCTGGTCATAACATTCAAAGATGAGAAATGTCAGCCATGTTAATTCCGAGCTCAACTTGGAAAAAAAATCTAGTATGTTTAGGGGTACATAGTTTCATATTGAAATTTCATGCTCTGATTTCACTATGAAATAAGTGAAATTGTGTAAATTGCTGTGGCAAAGTGCAATTATTTACAAAAGTAGTGGTTATGTGCCTAGTTTTGTGACTGGCACATAATAAGACACATGAGGAAGACCTCCATGATTATCTACACTTTACCACCACAAATTACAAATTTCAAATTGTTTAGAATAGATTTCTGGCTGTTGATTCTCAACTTCTGGACTTGTAGTTTGGGACTTAATTCCCAGGAGCATCACCAGTTATCAGAGACCCTGGGAGGTGAAATCAAGAGGATGTAGAGGAACAATATCTAAGAATGACTCTATGGAGGAAAAACAGACATATGGCAGACTTATGCCAATAAATAATGAGAATAACAGCCTTCTGGCCTATTTAGTTTAGTTCAAAACAACTTCAGGGGCTATTCAGAGATTATAGACATTACAAAACATAAACAACAAGATAAAATGTGTGTTCTATGTGCGCTCACATGTGAATGTGTGCAAATGTGTGTATTTCAGCTCTGCTGTTTGAAGAACAAGATGATGATGATGATGAGTGTGTTTTATGCATATCATCCTGCCACTGTTCCACTAAATCACAGAATTGTATCAATAGAATACAATAACCCTAAATTATTATTATTTTCATTTGCAGCAATTCATTCATTTTTGTGTCAGAGATTGCTCTAGGTTGAAAGGATTTTTCCATGGGATGTCCGAATGAGGCTCCTTTCTTGCCCCCTATTGTGCAGCTCTCGGGAATCAAACCCTTCTTTCCAGTCTCCAAGCCTAGCACCTTAACCACTAAACCACCCATGGGAGCTGCTTTGCAGCAATTATGGAAGAAGGATCTGATGGTCTAAGGTGTAATAATCCACTTACTCCCAAGTAGCACTTTGGCATCCTGGCAATGGGAATGTGCCTGATCCTGCTTCCCTGGCACTCTTGGACCCAGCAGTTAAGGCTTTTCCTAAAAGTGTGCCAAGTCACCCCTGACCTAAATCTAGGTAGTGAACAAAGGGTGCTCATGAAATTAGTGCATATTCAGGCAGTGTGAGCCGAGCAATCATTCCAGGTCTTTTCATGTATTTCAAAAGTATATTGAAATCAAAGTAAGGTACAGTATAAAGTCCAGCAAGAGTTCAGAAAGCATTTCAAAGCATTTCAAAATAAAGAAATACCAGTAAAGAAAGCTGCTTATTTGAGAGAAAGCCAATGACCCCCCCCCCCTTCTAGCTAAATAGGCTACATGATTGCAGTTAGATCCAAGAGAGAGTGTTCTCTTCGGCCCCCACCTTCTGGGTTATATTTCATCTCTCCAGGTGTACCTCCCAGCCATTTCCAAAAGGGATTCCAACAAATGATCTTACAGGATGACATGTCCATCACATTTTAGGTTTCATTTCTCCCAACTCACGAGGCCAACATTGTTTACATTCCAATCCCACAAATGAATTTTCTACAGCTTCTCCCCCACATTGAAATCTCCATCTTGGATGTGGCTAAAGCACAGGGTATAATTCATTCTATTGCATAAGGTTCATCGAGGCCTTGGAAAAATTAATTTTGTAGACTTCAATGCCCAGAATCCCACCGCTAACATATTCATTAGCTAAAATGTTTGCATGAGAGGGAAATGTCTCTGAACCAGTTTGGGGACTGGGATTCAATTTCAATTTGACTCCTAGCTTTTTGTTACTAAATTATGCATTTTAAACTGTTTTCTGCTCAATCATCAACTGAAATCTTGAACTATACATGAATTACAACAACTTACTTATGGGCTAGGTATAAATCTTCACGGCCTTGAGGTTTCTATCTTCATAGCCATGTTTCAGGAATTAGCTAAATGGTTGGCATATAATGAATTATTACATCCATATAACCCAATGATGACTTTTTAAGAAACTGGCTCTAGGTCCTCCTTCCTTCAAACATAAGAGCTTCCTATACACATTACTAAAGTCTGGCCAGTTTACCCTGCTATGATAATAGAGTATACCATACTGCTAGCGACTCACCGCCAAGCATCACCTGACAACCCTGAGGACTAGTGGCCTTGGCAAAGTCCTCAGGGAAGGGTGATAGTCCCCAAATAGATTAAATCCCACTTGAATCCATCTTGATGGAGGGCAGCAGCTTCATCAATAATGACCTGGGGCTGAGAAGACCTTTGTGTGCCAAAAGGGCACTGGACCAGAAAGTGACTCATGGTATGGGGGTCACACTGCAATGCAGAAGGCAGATGAAAGGCCATGACATTATATTCATAGGACAGTCTTCATGGCTGATCACCATGATGATCACCAATATTCAGAATTGGATATGGATGAAGAAGAAGATACACATTGCTAAAGTTCATATTATCCAGTGACATTGTGTGATATTGTTAGGTCCAATCTCCTCTTTTAGGCTTTGGGTCTGGAGTCTCAGAGAATATTGTGCTGCTCACCTTGCAAGACAAACCATGAGGAGCTAGCTGAATTGCAATCAGTCATGTGCAGAAAAATATGCAAATAATGCACATGTATGCCACAATATTGGATTTATAAAAGTGGTTTTATATAGTAGAAGAGTTCATTGCAGCCAAGAGTGTTCCTCTAGAAATGAAAGAAAGAGGAAGGGATGTTTGTCGTGTGGCATAATGGCATTCCATTTTTTTCTTGAGGATAAGGTTCTTTGAAGAGAAGATGTTAATTGATGGAAGAATGAGAGGTTTAAAGTCCCAACAGTAAAAACCCTTAGATCACCTTATCTTAAGAGAAACATATTTAGAATTCTGTGCATACTCATAAAATATGTGCCCTGATGGTGCAATGGTTAAACTGCTGTACTGTAGCCAAAAAAATGTGAGTTCAATCCTGACAGGGTTCATGGTTGACTCAGGCTTCCATCCTTCCAAGGTCAGTAAAATAAGTACCAATATTTTGGGGCAAATGTTAATGAACCTGTGAACCACCCAGAGAGTGCACTAAGTGCTAAGGGGTAGTATATATATTTGCTTTGCATGTTAATTTGCATTTTTGTAAACTTACACTGTTCTATGAATAAATATACTATTCTTCTTGTAAACATTGCATATTAATATAAACACAGGCTTGAAAAGGTTTATGTGGCTGAATATATGAGAATATGACAGAGTTCAGAAACAGGCTGATTTTTCCACTTATAAATAAATGTTTGAAAAAGTTAGGTGGGGATATAATTTGAAGAACCCATCAGCCATTATGGTTGGGAGCTTCAAGGAGCTGTAACACACATGCCTTTTCCAAACTCTGACTGAAGAGAACAATTCTTCAGTAGCACTGACTGAACATAAACATTTCTCTTCCCCTCAGGCTTATTGGACCATTCATGTATTGATCTAGACATAGATTGTCTATCATTAGCCAGGCTAGAGATGGCAGGTCACTAGTGAAGAAAAAGACATGATTACTAAGGTGCTATTGATGGCTTATACAGGCCATCCTACACTTTCAGGTGAAAACAAAAGATGAGGAGAGCTACTTTGTAAACAACTTCTGAGAAGTCTTATATCGACTTTGACCCCAGTGTAGTGTGATTATCCTTGGCAGAGTCATTTTGTTTGTTCTCCTAAATATCCCAAAAGGGAGAGAAAAGTCCACTCTCAATAGATAGCATTTCTCCTGGCTCTGGTGGCCATCCTATCACTGTACTCATTCTTTCAGAGTCAGTGAACAGTGTACAATTGAGCTAGTAGCATTGAAAGATTATCTGTCCTGAACGTGATAACTCTTGAGAGAGAGAGAGAGAGAGAGAGAGAGAGAGAGAGAGAGAGAGAAACAAGAGAGGGAAGAAAAGGAGTTGTGCAGCAGCCTTGTTCACTGCAGAAGACATAAATTCCTTCATATTTATTGAAAACAATCTTATGGGAAGGTTGATTCTAGTCATATAGCAGTTAAATGGTATTTTGGTGTGTTTGTAGCATGGTCATGGGCACAGGAGTTTCTTTGTCGAGCGAAGTCATTTGCCTTAGGCTTAGACCCTCAATGTAAGAATAAAGTTCCACATTTATTGCCCATCCTCTTATATCATCTTCAAGGCAGAAATGTCAGCTGCTTGACTTTGTGAAGGTATTGTGTGAAGGTACTGTGGCAAATCTATATTTCACTGATGCTGCATGCATATGAAACTAAGACAGGCCAAGGACTACACAGTCCAGTCAATTCCACCTGCTAGTGAGGCTTCAGAGCTTCATATAGTAGTGGCCAGAATCCTATTGAGGATTTACACCAACACCAGAGTAAGGGCATAAAATGTGATGGCAAACTACCACTAATAAAGGAGTTCCTGGTATTTTTTGGGTCACACAATTGACACACAAACAAAGCATGCAGTTAGTTAATTAGCAATATTTATTTATTTATTTATTATATATTTCACCACCACAATTTATGTTATCCAAAGACTTCTATTAAATGTCTCTTACACCAACAAAAATCACAAACAAAAGTTTTTATGGGCTTTTATCAGGCTGGGGACCATTTATCTGTGTCTGAAGCAAAAGAAAAACATAACAAATCCAAAAATCATGGCTAAAAGAATTTTCTAGTCCTCAAAATGAAGGCTGTTGAGGTTAACAAGGAGTATTGGTTTTTTATTCCACCACTAGGGTACACAGAAAGAGCCTTCTTTAAGACTGTGACAAATTTTTAACCACAATCAGGCATGCCCCAGGCAATGACTAACTTGTTGTGTTGGCTAATCTTTCTCACACTAGGTTTAGGTGAAAGGAACTGTGGAATGAATTCTCCAAAAGGTGGTTTTATTTTGCTGGTTAAAATCTGAGCTAGATATGAAAGAAGAAGAATTCCACCCCTTGCAATGTTAACTGAATTGCTCCAAGAGCGTCAGAGAGAATATTGACAGTCAGCATCCACCCCCATCCAAACTTGCCTTACATTGAAACCAAAAATGTATTTCTTAGCTGGGGAGCCCTGGTGGAGCAGTGGTTAAACTGCTGTACTGCAACCAAAAGGTTGTGAGTTAAAAGGTTGTGAGTTAGATCCTGACCAGATCTCAATATTTACTCAGCCTCCCATCCTTTATTTATTTATTGCTAGCAGAAGTGCCCGGCTGCGCCCAGGGGCGTTTACCTGAGGGGTGGAGGCAGGGTGGTCCTGGCGGCCCTTTGCATGGTTTACTCCTTGTCCTGATCACAGGGGTTTGGGGGCACTGAGGGAGTTCTCGCCGCTGTGGCCCCTTGCATCCCAGCTAGGTCAGTGCAGGGTGCAGGTCATTGGTGGTGTGGAGGTTTGTGGGTCTGTGGCCGTGGCTGCATGTCCGGGGCAGCTGCAGCAGTCCTTGGATGGAGGGGTGGTCCTGCCTTTGGCGTGGCCATTTGAGCTGTGGCCAGGTGCATGTCCCAGGGCGCTTATGATTCACCGCCTCTTCCATGGCCAGTCTCCACCCTTGTTTGTGCTCTTGTAGCCTGCCATTGAGGTCACCACTCATGGCGGCTAACAAAGTAACAGTAACAAAACTAGACACAATTTTGTGTCTAGGAGGAAGATAAAGAGCTGCCAGGGTCTTCAGGTGGCTGAAGTTTCTGAGCACCACGTCTCCTCCCCTCCGGACACACCAATGGTGGAGGAGGATAAAGAGCCACTGGGGTCTTGAGGCAGCTGAAGACACTGAGTGCTGCATCTCCTCCCCTCCAGCCACACCAATGCAGAGTGCCACGTCTTCTTGACCCTCCTACCTGGGGTCAGGGAGCAGAAAAGCCGCACTGGGCATGGACCAGTTGTTGCCCTCGACCCTCACTCCTGGGATCAGGGAGTAGATAAACTGCACTCTGTTAAGGATGTTGAGCCTCAGGCTCCGTCCAAAGATGTTGAGCTCTGGGATCCGACCTCTGCGCCTCACTAATGTCCAGCTGCAGTGCTGACAGAGGACAATGTGTTTTTCTTGATTTATTTGTTGTTTTATTGTTTGAATGTATTTATTGGGATTTATTGTGCTTTTGTTGTTTATCTGATATTTTGTGATGCTTTGTGATACTTTGTTAGCTGGCCAGAGTCATGCTGTGAGGGGGTGGCATACAAGTGGAAGCAAATAAATAAATAAAATAAAATATCACAAAATATCATAAACAGAAACTGACCAACAGGGGAGAAAGGACCAGCAGGGCACTGGAAGTCGATGGGCGGGAGCATCCTCCACCACCCAAGCAAGCACAGCTGACCCTGTCCTCTGCCTTCAGGTGATGGTGGGGCCCAGAGGTCAGCAGGCGGGAGCGTCCGAGGTCAATAAAATGAGTACCCAGCATGTTGGTGGCAAAATGCTAATTAATTAGTGAACTGCCCAGAGAGTGTACAAAGTGCTATGGGGCAGTATAGAAGTGTGGTTGCTTTGCTTTGGGGATGAGCGAGGATGGAGAGAACACAAAATGTT
Organism: Bradypodion pumilum; assembly: GCA_035047305.1. Lineage (NCBI taxonomy): Eukaryota > Metazoa > Chordata > Lepidosauria > Squamata > Chamaeleonidae > Bradypodion > Bradypodion pumilum. Next base: position 433,166,276 of record JAWDJD010000001.1, read on the forward strand.
GAAATGGCTCCAACCTCTTATTGGACAAGTTGAGATAAAAATCAGTTTACCCACTAGTATATCAGAGAATAAACAAAATAAAACAATAATGTTGTAGCACTTTGAAGACTAACTGTTATGTTTTGATGTTAGCTTTCATGGATCAAGCCCACTTCATCAGACATAGGAGGCTGAGGCTGATGAAGTGGACTTGATCCACAAATGCTAATATCAAAATGTAATAGTCTTTAAAGTGCTACAGAATTTTTGTTTTTGTTTTGTTTATTCTCTGATATGTTTGCAACACAGACTAACACGATTACTATTCCAAAAAAATTGCCCACTTGTTGAGCCAATTATGACCAAACTAATAATATTACCTAGTGATTAGAGGAAGATGTTGTCCTACATTTGCAGTTCTGTTTGGGTTGTATTTAAGTGGCCATGCTGTTTGATTTATGGCAGTTACCTTAATTCTAGAGTAAACCTACAGTAGAATTCTAGCAAATATGTAAGAACACTCTTACTTTAGATTCTTTTTATTGTAAAGACCTGGAACTGAACCAAGAGCATTCCATATGCAAAACATATGCCTTAGTTCACATTGCATATCAGAGGCAAGGTTGCTTTTTGCCTAACATAAGTTTTGGCCTAAAGAACCATGCAGTCCCCAGAGATAAGGACAAAATGTCTTCTTCTTTTTTGAGGGGGGTTGGGGGGTTGGAATACAGCGCTCTGAATTCCATTGCCAATATGACCACTTTCAAGCTGACTGTGGAACCTTTTGAATTATACCCTAGAAAAATAACCTAACTCAATTCTGGTCTCCCCCAAAATAAAGAAGGGGATGAGACCATACCTGTCAAGCACGGCTCTGGAGATTACGGGACCTGTGCAGAATGTTTCTGCGCAGGTCCATTCTACGCATGCGTAGAAGGCTTCTACGCATCTCCTTCTGCGTAACTACTCCCTCCCCCCTCCCCTGCTGCCAAATTACAGCGTAGCGGCAGCTCTGGGCAGGAAATGGAGAAAATCGGCACAGAATTACGGGGTAATCCCAGCTAACACGGGGTACTTGACAGGTATGTATGAGACTGGGAGTTGAAATGCAAAATATCTAGAAGCTCAAAGTGTTCATCCCCCTGTTTCATATGGAAAGGGGCACATATGACTTCCTTTGCAATTTCTCTCAACTTACGGAAACATAAGTTGGTTGGTTGTCCAGTGTGAGATCATACTCAAGATGATCCCAAATGAATATGCAGAGAACAACTCCACATGAAGGCAGAATCTGTTTTTAGTGGTTCTGAGGTTCTACAGTCTTTACTGTGAGTGGGACCTATCCTGTATTATGCAGCACTTAAGGTGCTTAAAAAGCATGTGTGCCTTTTTTCTATGAGAAATAGTTAGACATCTTTAGTCCTTGGCCTAGATAGTTAATTCTTCTTTCTCCTCCTCCTCCATTCTTTATTTCAAATGGAAAGACATTTGCAAATTTTAGAAATATCTTCTTTAAAAAGCAAGTCAAAACAAAATTCTACACCATTGCTAGAATACTGCTAGTCAAATAATTTGCATGATGACCTTAGTAACCCTTCTCCACATATCAAAATAATAAGAGAAAGTAAATTAACCTCTTATCCATATGCAACCCAAGAGAAAAACAAGTGTTAGAATCAGTTTTCTGTAAAGGCAAGAAATCTTTAAATACTGTATATGAAATTTTATTTATGTCCTCATTAGCAAAAGCTTTGCTTGTCAGGAAAGATCACTGTTCCATGACTCTCTGGATGAATAGTAATGAATGATCTTAATATGAAAGGCCCATAAATAAAAATGTGGACATTTCGAAATAAATAAAGCTGCAAAATTTTCAACACTCAGAATAATACCTTCCCCATCATATTTTTGAATGTTATTTTTCAAAGTCAAGGTATTATCACTTTAAAATAATAATAACACATTTGTCACTACTTATTACTAATGATTACTTTTTAATTATTTTGAACCAAAAAAATTAGCAATATGTCTAAAGTGGGCCTGAATCCCCTCAGAAACTCTTTCAATTGCATGTTTTTATTTAACAAAAAATCAAAGTGAGTTCATGGATCATCAAATTGCCGCATAAGAGGAATGTTATTAAGCTCTTGCTAACCTCCCCAACAATATGTTACAGGTAAAACTGCTTGCAGGATTGGTACTTTTAAGCCATGATAATTTTTTTCAGTTGTTCCATTGTACAAAAATTTCAGCCACTGCAAGAGCTTGAACCATGAAATATGATGGAGGATGCCATGTTCACATCTCTAAAATTGCCAATAATTGCTAATTATGGGCTCATTGTAAGGGATCGCTCTATAAGCATTGTCTGTGTTCCCTTGCACTATTACTCTCACAATCTGTTTTGGTGGACATGCTGTCCTTTGACAGAACACCAGAGTTTTTAAGTGACCTGAATGCAAACTCTTTCAGGAGTTAGACACTTTGGACTGCATTTTTGTAATTATCCAATGAATTGCAGAAAAGCTCAGCTGTTGACTGGAGCTACCTAGCAAAGATCATTTGAATTGCTCAAATAATCCTTAGTCTAACATAGGTGGTGATACATTCTGCAGCAGCAGCCTCCACAAACCCTGCTTCCACAGCAGCTGTGGAAGCATATAGCAGTCTACTACAAAGTATAAGAACATAAGAACATAAGAACAGCCTTGCTGGAACAGGCCACAGCCCATCCAGTCCAGCATTCTGTCTCACACAGTGGCTCACTATTTCCTTCAGGGTATTCCCAAGCAGATGCCTTCACCTGCTTATGATTCCCTGGAAATGATATTGAGAGATATCCTGCCTATCTCTCCAACCCGGAGGTTGTCCTTAAGTATCCATAATTATAGCCATTGATACTCTTGTCCTCCATGAACTTGTCTAATCCTTTCTTAAAGCTGTCAAGACTGACAGCTGTCACCACTTCTTCTGGCAGGGAGTTCCATAGACCATTAATCCTCTGGGTGAAAAAGTACTTTCTCTTATTTGTTTGAGAACTAGTACCCAAAAGTTTCATGGAGTGTCCCCTAGTTCGAGTGTTATGCGTTAGGGAGAACAGTTTTTCCTTATCTACTTTGTCCACACCGTGCATGATTTTATAAACTTCAATCAGGTCACCTCTTAGACGTCGCCGTTCAAGAGTGAAAAGGCCCAACCATTGCAGCCTCAGATGGTAAGGAAGGTGTTCCAGTCCCCTAATCATTCTGGTTGCCCTCCTCTGCACTTTTTCCAGCTCCATAATATCCTTCTGGAGATATGGCGACCAGAACTGTACACAGTATTCCAGATGGGGCCTCACCATAGATTTATAAAGAGGCAAAATGACACTTGCTGACTTATTTTCTATACCCTTCCTAATGATCCCTAGCATTGAGTTTGCTTTTTTCACTGCTGAGGCACACTGGGTTGACACCTTCATTGAGTTGTCCACCAGGACACCAAGGTCCCTTTCCTGGCTTGTCGCAGAGAGTTCAGTTTATAAATGTAATTGGGGTTCTTTGCCCCAATATGCATCACTCTGCACTTACTAATGTTGAAATTCATTTGCCACTGTTTTGCCCACTCGCCCAGTGTCGAGAGAGCCCTCTGGAGCTCCTCACAATCTCTCACAGCTTTCACTACCCTGTATAATTTAGTGTCGTCAGCAAATTTGGCTACCTTGCTTTTTACTCCTACCTCTAGATCATTTATGAAGAGGTTGAAAAGCAGGGGTCCCAGTACTGAACCTTGGGGGACCCCACTCTTTACTTCCCTCCACTTGGAGAAGTGTCCATTTAGTGCTACCCTCTGTTTCCTGTCCCTTAGCCAGTTGCTGATCCAGGACAAGACCTGTCCCTTTATTCCATGACTGGTAAGTTTATTCAAGAGCCTTTGGTGTGGGACCTTGTCAAAAGCCTTCTGAAAGTCCAGATAAACAATGTCAACTGGATCCCCCTTATCCACATGCTTGTTGACACTCTCAAAAAATTCAAACAGATTAGTGAGGCATGATTTGCCCTTGCAAAAGCCATGTTGGCTCTCCTTTATCAGCGCCTTCTCTTCTATGTGCCTATTAATTCTATCTTTTAGGATGGTTTCCATCACTTTACCTGGGACACATGTCAAACTGACAGGTCGGTAATTTCCTGGATCACCCCTGGATCCTTTTTTGAAAATTGGTGTTACATTCGCTACCTTCCAGTCATCAGGCACAAACCCTGATTTGAGGGAAAGATTATATATTTTGGCTAGGAGATCAGCAATTTCATCTTTAAGTTCCCTGAGAACTCGTGGATGGATGCCATCTGGTCCTGGTGATTTGTTAGTGTTTAGTTTAACAAGACATGCAAGGAACTCCTCCCTGGTTATTTCTATCTGGCTTAATTCTTCGGTTTCCCTCCCTACGAAGATAGGCTCTGTTTTGGGCATGTGGCCTCTGTCTTCTTCAGTGAATACTGAAGCAAAGAATTCATTGAGTCTCTCTGCAATCTCTGTTTCCTCTTTAATAACCCCTTGCCTTCCATTGTTATCTAATGGTCCAATGGCCTTCCTAGTTGGGTTCTTACTTCTAATGTACTTAAAGAAGTCTTTGTTATTTCTCTGAGTCTTTTTAGCTATACGCTCCTCAAAGTCTTGCTTTGCTTTCCTGATTGTTGCCTTGCATTTGTTCTGCCAGAATTTATGTTTCTGCCTGCTGTCCGCATTCGGACAAGCCTTCCATCTTCTAAATGAGCTTTTCTTGCTCTTGATCACTTCCCGAACAGCTCCTGTAAGCCACATTGGAGTCCTCTTGGACCTGGCAGTGCCCTTTTTCCTTTTGGGTATGCATTCCAATTGAGCCTCTGTTATTGTTTTTGTAAACAGCCTCCATGCCTCTTGGAGTGTTTGGACTCTCTCAATTTTCCCTTTCAGCTTCTTTTTTACTAGTTTCCTCAACTTTGGGAACTTTCCTTTTTGAAAATTTAAGGTCTCTGTGTTAGATTTTATCAGTGACTTGCAGTCTATGAACAAGTTAAACATAATTGAGTTGTGGTCACTGTTCCCTATTGGATCAGTCACATTAACATCTTGTACCAGATCCTGAGTATTACTCAGGATCAAGTCAAGGATTCTTGTACCTCTAGTTGGGTCTTCAACCATCTGTCCCAGGGAACAATCATTTACCATATCTAGGAACTTTATCACTTTATCATGTGCTGAACAACAGTTCACCCAGTCTATGTGAGGGTAATTGAAGTCCCCCATTATAACCAGGCTTCCCTTCTTGGATGCCTCCTTTACAACATTCTCCAACTGCCAGTCTCCCTCAAGAGTTTGGGTCGGAGGCCGATAGTATATGCCTACTGTTAGACCATCCTTGTGGCCTGGTACTCTTACCCACAGAGCTTCTAATGGTGACTCCAAATCACCTAGATATTCCAATTCATACGATTTTATCACTTCTTTGACATACAAGGCCACACCACCTCCCATTTGCCCCTTCCTATCCTTCCTGTACAGTTTGTAGCCTGGGATAACTGTATCCCATTGGTTATCATCCGTCCACCAGGTTTCAGTGATACCAATAATATCAATATTCTTATCTATTGCTAAGTATTCCAGCTCCCCTATTTTGTTCCGGAGGCTTCTGGCATTTGTATACAAGCATTTATATATGCTTTTCTGACACAGTCTTTTGTGTCCAGTTGCATTGTTAGACTGCCTCTTGCATCCTTCTGCTAGAATGCTAGTGACTAGCTCCTCGCTCTGCTCAGTAATTTTTGCATCCTACTCACTACTCAAGTACACACTTTCCCGAACCGGATGCTGCCCAGCTCCTGTCGGCTTTCCCCCAGTTATCAGTTTAAAAGCTGCTCTGCAGCCTTTTTGATGTTGAGTGCCAGCAATCTGGTCCCATCATGGTTCAAATGCATCCCATCCCTCCTGAACAGATTTGGCTTGTCCCAAAATGTTCTCCAGTTCCTGACAAATCTGAAACCCTCCTCTCAACACCACCGCCTCATCCACACATTGAGGCTTCTGAGTTCTGCCTGCCTGGTAGGTCCTGCGCGAGGGACAGGCAGCACTTCTGAAAATGCTACCTTGGAAGTCCGGGACTTCAATCTTCTTCCTAACAACCTGAATTTGGCTTACAGGACAGACCGCTTGGCCTTCCCAACATCATTGGTACCAACGTGTACCATGACAACTGGCTCGTTCCCAGTTCTCTCTAACAATCTATCTAGATTTCTTGTGATGTCTGCATCTTTTGCACCTGGCAGGTAAGTCACCATACGGTTATCATGTGCACCACAAATCCATTTCCCTGTATTTCTAATTATTGAATCGCCTAGTACAAGGAGCCTCTCTCCTGCAATCTGTTCATCTACATGCACCTCTTCAACCATATTAAGGGAGAGAACCTCAGTTTGTTCCTGTTGTTTATCTTCCTGGATCTCATCAAGTGTGATGAAGGAGAGATCATCAGGTGGAACCAGTTGTTCCTCTGTGTGTTCCTCATCAGGTGTGATGAGGGAAAGAGCCTCAAATTTATTCTGTAATTTCAGACTCTCAGAGTGATCCCCTACTCTCCTCCTCCTTTGAGTCACATTCCTCCAAACATCTCCCTCCTGAGTTAGTGAAGGGCCTTCTCCCTCAGAACTGTGCCCTGTCTCTTCTTTGTCCAGCATAGTCTGCTCCGCTCTGTCCAAGAACAGCTCAAGCTCCTTAATTTGTCGATGGTTAGATATGCGGGCCACTAGCTACTGGACCTTCTCCTCTAGTAGTGCAACCAGCTTGCACTTGCTGCAAGTGTAGTTCTCCATATGCTTTGGCAAGAACACAAACATGGCACAAGTATTCCAGGTAACTACAACTGTTCCCTCAGAATCCATTTTAACAAGTGCAGTATTCTGGGCCTCAAAATGTACATGTTTACTACCTTTCTACCTAGTAAGACTATATTCTTCCTTTGTTACTAGTTTGCAATCTCGCGCACCGTTAGGCGCGTGGGCCTCTAAAGCAGCTCTACTCCAACTGCAAAACTTACCAGTGCTCACTTCCTTTGTTTGGCTCTCCTCAGCAGCAGCTCTGCTTAAGAGCACATGCAGAGTCAAAAGTATCCATATGATTGAGTAGTTTGGTGCTGAGCTTCGATGTGGGAAAGTCCAATGTACTCACTGTGTTTTCCCTTGATATAAGACAGCATTTATGTAGAATCATCATTTCTTTATGTTATACAATTGAAAGAATGGCCAATGCAAATCCTACATAACTATCTGGAATAAACTTGAAATTCACTGGAATTAATTCCAAGTTAAAAAATATACCCCTATTCAAACATTTAGTACATGATTAGACATCTTCAGGGCAGCCCCATTATTGCATAACGTTCATTTTACAGAATTACACAAAATCTCTCTGGAATCCCCCACCCTCCCTTGATGGATTGAGTTAAGTCTTCATTACAGCTTTCATTTCCAAAATGCAAGATGGTCGGATGCTGGCGCTCTTCCGTGTCCCTTAATCAATGTGTGCTCGAGGAAATGTTTCCAAATTTCATAAAAATTATGATCTCTTTTTTATTATTTTATTATTTCTTTTATTATTGTTCAAGACTCATTCACTCTGTATACAACTAGAGTTATTATTATTATGCCCCTGTTATAATGAATACAGTATACTTTATCTTAATGGAATATGCCTTCCCCCAAGGTCCCTTCGGTTCGTGCGCACCTTTTAGGGGTGGGTTTTTTAACTTTTAACTTTGTTTTATCATGTGTCTTTTATGTATTTACTGTCTGCTATGTAAACCGCCCTGAGTTGGGTTGTACCTGAGTGGGCAGTATATAAGCGTGAAAAATAAATAGATAAATAAATAAAATGGGTGAAAAACTGAAACTGTATAATATCCATACTGTACTTCTTTTCATATGCCCTGAAAAACCCTTGGTGCCCAATATGCCACATAGCATTGGAGGGTTAATGTGTATACCCAAATGAGCAGAATAGAAATGCAATAAATAAATAAAAATAAAAAGCTGCCTATAGCCAACCAATAAGACTGAAGAGGAAGAGGAAGACACCGAGCGCTGCGCCTTTGCCGAATGCCACATCTCCTCCCCACCCCACCCCCAGCCATTCCATCATGGGGGGGGGAGATAAAAATGACCCTGGGACTTTGGGCTGTCGGGCAGCCAAAGAGGAGGAGGAAGAAGCCGAGTTCCCCACCTTTCCCGAGTGCCGCGTCTCTTCCCCACCCTCCCCCCTGCCATTCCATGCTGTCATTGTTGCACCTTATTGTATATTACGTCTTTATATGGAGTGTTTCTATGGTTTGAGTGGTGATATTGACTTAACTTCTATGTAATTCTTTGTAATTGTACTTGTATATTGTATCTTATTGGACATTTTTTGTTAATTGACATGTTGTTATGCCGCCCTGATTTGGCCCTGTGCTGAGAAGGGTGGGGTATAAATCAAATAAACATAAACATAAACATAACATAAACATCTCTTATCATCCCCTTTTTGTGGTGAACTTCCCTGGTAAACTTATCATTTGTAGCAATTGTCCACATTTCTCTATACCATTCTTCAATTTTTATCTCAACATCGTTCTTCCAATTTTGCGCTATACATTGCCTCGCATTTGATATCATAATTGTTAATAAATCTTTTTTGTATTGATCCATCCTTATATTATCAACATATGTTAACAATGCCATGCGAGGTTCCAATTTAATATCTATACTTAGTATTTGTTTGATTTCATTTTCAATTTTATGCCAAAAAGGTTTTAGATAGTTACAATCCTACCACATATGGGTATACGTACCAAGAGTATTTTTACATCTCCAACAAGCATTAGATTTTGGAGCATCCATTTGATGTAAGAGCACTGGTGTCCAGTACCATCTCCATATAACCTTATAGTTTTGTTCTTTGAACCTTATAGTTTTGTTCCTAGACCCTAACAGAAAGGGTTCTCATGATTCTTTTCTTCCATTTACTATTCCATGATTCTTCATTTATTTTTATATTTAGGTCTTGCTCCCATATCTTTCTTAAAATTTCTTGTGGCTTTGGTCATAACTTAGGATTTTATAAAGTTTGCTTACCAATCCTTTAATTTCCATATGTCCTGTTCTTAATTTACAAACCAAATCTTCAAAACTTGTTCCATCTCTGTTTAAACTATCTTCCTGTATTTTTTACTCCAATTCTTAAGTGTACCAATTTGCAAACAATTTAACTTAAGCTGATCAAATAATGCTAACTTTTTTGTCTGATTATTACATGTTCTTACCCAATCTTTTAGCATATTTGCTTCATTTCTAACAAGAACTTATGTTTTGGTGTGAATTTTCAGTGGGAATGATCCTAAGTCACTCAGAACCATGATTGGTGATACATCTGGTGCTAACTTTTTCTTCAAACAATTCCATGTTACCATTAATGAGTTTAGCATTTTATTTGTTGAACTGATTTTTATCTTATCTTTACCTAAAAAGATTGCCTTACCTATTTTAGACAATTCCTTCATTTCAATTTTCTCCCATAGCACATCCTCCTTCATTAATATTTTGCAAATATTTTTAAGTTTGAAGGCATTGTAATAGTTGTGGATATTTGGTATCCCTAAACCATCTGATTTTTGAGAAATGTATCATTTTTATTTTTTTTGCTATTCTTGGTGCCCCCCCCCCGGTTACAGTAATTATTATTTAAATTCTGGAAGACTTTTAAATCTTTATCCTTGAGATGAATTTGTAACGAATCGGGGGGGGGGATTATTTTTGGTAATATTTTCATTTTGCAAAGTCCCACTCTTCCGAACCAGAATAAATTTATTTTTTTATATTGTTTTAATTTATCTTTTAATTCTTTTTCTATCTTGTCATAATTTAATTTTTTTGTTTATTTCTAATTTTAAAAAAAAAACAATTTTGTATTTTATGTTGGCCTATTGTTTTCTCTGTTGAATATATGCCTGTGAGGGATTTAAAATTTCCTAGGAAACCAGAGAGTAATGCAGTTGGAAGGCAAGTCTCTATTCCAAATTTAGAATACTACCACGATCAAAGTTGAGACACTAGAAAAGCAAAATGTATCTCTTCTGTTCAAGAATTATTGACTTTATCAGATGAATAGAATCAGTAGCTCCAGTTGTTCCTGTGTATAGAAATTCTTTCAGGGGCAGCTACTAGGCAACAATAGTATTTCAAGGTGACACTAGTGAAGGATATTTCAAACAGTATCAATGATACAAGTTAATTCTTCATGGTATTGCACAGAAGGAGACAAAATATGAACTACATCTGAATATTTCATACTTTGAAGAAACCTATGGTGAAGAAATCCAGAATTAAATAAGTGGTAATGGTGGAGGAACAGGCTCCAACATCAAATGGCACTGAATCTGCTACAAGGAAGGGAAAAGGATAATAAATATGTACTGTGCTTTTGTTAATGAAGCAACTGGATGAAAGCTGGAAATAATTCTTGTTGCTAATGTAAACAAAAGAAAAAAGAAAGTCCAATGCTACATTACATGTGATTAGAACATAGAATATGGGAGCATGGCTTGAAACTGAAAAACAAGAAATGGATTGTTTAAAGATTGCAATACTTGGACAGAGAAAATAAAAACACACTGAAATTGGGCAATTTTAATCAGACCATTTCAAAGTTATTCTGGAAATAATAAACTCAGAAGAAAACAACAGCCTATACAAAAAAAAACAAGCAAAGAAAATTCCAGAAGTAGAATACTTTTCACCCAAACAAAAAGCATTTGCTAGGGTTGTATTTCCATAAAGCATTTCCTCTTGTCTATTGTCTCTTTGTGAATGGTAGTCACCATGAGAGTATCCCAGAGTTGGCAAACCTATGGCAAATGTGCCATAGGTGTCAGGCAGATCCCTTTATATTGGCACATATGCCATCGTAGGCAAGCCCTCCACTGTGCTGTGCCACACTGACCCATGCCACCAGTGCCAATTACAGAGCCACTTTTCCACCCACCCCTCTCCCTCTGCCAATGGGGAGGGATGAGAGGAGGCTGAAATACCACCCGGGAAGTGGCATGGGTGGGTGGGGATGAGGTGAGGTGACAAGACATCCCCCACACCACTCCTAGGAGGTGGAGGTGACAATGCATGGGAAGGCATTCCATGTGCGCACATACTAATGTGATGTTACCAGAGGCACACTGGTGATGTCACATATGTACATGTGCATGCATAATAAGAAATTAAGAACAGCCTTGCTGGAACAGGGCACAGCCCATCCAGTCCAGCATTCTGTCTCACACAGTGGCTCACCATTTCCTTCAGGGTATTCCCAAGGAGATGCCTTCACCTGCTTAGGATTCTCTGGAAATGGCATTGAGAGATATCCTGCCTATCTCTCCAACCCCGAGGTTGTCCTTAAGTATCCATAATTATAGCCATTGATACCCTTGTCCTCCATGAACTTGTCTAATCCTTTCTTAAAGCTGTCAAGACTGACAGCTGTCACCACTTCTTCTGGCAGGGAGTTCCATAGACCATTAATCCTCTGGGTGAAAAAGTACTTTCTCTTATTTTTTTGAGAACTAGTACCCAAAAGTTTTATTGAGTGTCCCCTAGTTCTAGTGTTGTGCGCTAGGGAAAGCAGTTTTTCCTTATCTACTTTGTCCACACCGTGCATGATTTTATAAACTTCAATCAGGTCATCTCTTAGACGCCGTCGTTCAAGAGTGAAAAGGCTTAACCGTTGCAGCCTCAGATGGTAAGGAAGGTGTTCCAGTCCCCTAATCATTCTGGTTGCCCTTCTCTGCACTTTTTCTAGCTCCATAATATCCTTCTGGAGGTATGGCGACCAGAACTGTACACAGTAATGCCTGCCTGTGTACTGCCTCTGCCTCTTTGGGCACTTGGTCTCTAAAAGATTTACCATCCCTGGACTATCCTATAGTGTAGACCATCCTGACCATTTGACACAAGTATATAGACAACATTCATACTGATTAGTGTCTTTTTTCTCCTGCTGGCAAAATGATGCAGAAATATTGGGCCATTTTCTGGCGTCTTGAATTGTGGGTAGAGAAGGACAATGTCCCACATTCATAAATGGAAGTTTAATGAACTGAAGATTAGTGAAGATGGTAAGAAGGCAAGGTTGTGTCTTTACAGGGACTATCTTCTATTTGCAAGGGAAAAGTGGAGGCTATCTCCACGGCCCCCCTAAAATACCCATTGACATCTGTCATTTTTGTGAGCATTTATATACAGGACAATTAACATTTGAGGGTTGTGTTATCTGATTAAACAGTGACACCATTTTAGGCATCAAAAGGTTTTTAATCTGGCTAAACAATTCATCAAGCAAATGTCAGAGCAACAATAATTTGGATCAGCTGCTTGAAGTTCCCTAAGTAATGGGCTTGGAGAATATTATGAATATGTGATCTAAGTATTCTGGAGCCAGGTGTTAACTTGCAGTTGAGGGCTGTCTTGTTTGTTTCTTTGATTGTTTTGATGTCATGCTGGATTGGGATATGAAAGTATCTTTTGATCATTTCATCATACCTAATATTAAAAAAAATCATTCCATAAACCCTCTTTACACAATAAACTTGTGAATTATTATTCTGTCAAATTAAGCAATAGGGTTCTGCTGTTATCCCTGCTGTTGTTGTACAGTTCCTCTAGCCCTCTTCCTAACATCCATGCATCAGGAGTGAACATTTAATCAAGGGAAGCCAATATACAGTAGTATATAAGCAAAATGTTTTAATGGGATATGGGCTGTAATTTATAGTCTTTAGTTTCTTCAGAACATTACATGTATTGAGATACATGTACATATCTAAAGTTTCCCATTGCTTTTTGGTGAAAATAAAGAGACAGGATTAGGAGTGTGAAGAATATTCAATAATTTATTCATTCTTCTCTATTTGGGTTGTCTCAAGAAAATGAGATGCCTTGAAGATGACTTTTCAAGCCCCACAAAATTCATCAGACCAAGGTAAGTACAGTATAAGGAATCATTTTTAATATATCATCAAGCTAGCTGATATTTGCATAAACTGGCTCAAACCAATGCACTTTTCTTTTGAGAGGCAAAGCAGACATACAGAAAGCATAGAATGATTGGCTGTTTTTTTGGGGGGGAAATGCATATACATTTCTGATGCTTGTAGTCAGTTAACATGCAATAAGTGGAAGATAATAATATTGTGTCAGAAATTATTCTGGGTTGAGAGGATTTTTGCTGGAGGAACTTTGCTCAGGGGATGCCTTTTCCCACCAAAGTGGTCCCTATTTATCTATTTCCAATTTCTTGCTTTCAAACTGCTAGGTTGGCAGGAGCTGGGACAGAGATGGGCTCTCATTCCGTCATGCAGTATTCAGGTCTCAAACTGCTGACTTGCTAGCCTTCCAGCTAACAAGGTGAGCTTTTTAACCACTGAGTCACTGCAGCCCTGGTGGAAGATTAAACTGGATTATTTTCATGGGTCCTCTACTAAATACAGCCATACTGGATAAATTTTCAGGGAAGAATTGTCTTATGCTTGTTCTGTTACTGTGAGAACAGAGTTTTACAACAATTTGGAAAATCAGAAAACAAATTAAAGCATGGATTTGAATTTTGCCTTCTCTCAATCTTTCTTGGGAAAGTCTCAATAAATTCCTGTGTTTACGGGAAGGTCTGTACAAATTATCTTATCTTAATTTTCCACTGCAGTCTTGCTCCAAAGGAACATTTATCAAACAAAATTATCCATGAGACACAAGGAACCAGAGGTTTTCAGCCATGTTAATATCTCATGGGTGTAGAGAGTACAAGAATTAAGGTTTGAAATTTAAGAGCTTTTTTAAAAAAATCATACTGTCAAGAGTAGCTTCTACTGAATCTTATTAAAACAGTGAATCTGAATATTGTTCAAGACTCATTCACTCTGTATACAACTAGTGTTATGTTAGGTCTATAATATGTGTGCTTTTTCCTTTATAGATTGAGATAGTCATGCTTAGAAAAATCAAGGCATCTCACCCTTATAGTTTTCAGACATATTGGATCCTTCCCACACTCTAGTTAAAATTTTTACTATGGGATTTATTGTCCTTTGGGGGGTTGGGTGGAGCCAGGCTATGGAAGGCAATTTGAAATCAGTACAGAAACAACTATGGAGGAGCCACTAACATGGCAGCATTAGGAATCATTGCTCCATTTCACTGTGTCTGTAAATCCCATAATTTATTTCAAAACTAAAAATTTAATCAATAATTTAATAATGCTTCTGCTGCAAATCCAACCTCATGCCTCAACGTGGCACAATGGTGATCCTGGATGTCTGACAGCTATTCCCCTGACAGATGTCACCATGCCACAAAGGTGTCAGCTGGTGGTCCGGAACAGTCCTATGTTCTGGAACTACAGGTCAGCTAAATGTTGATGTTTGTAAATACCTCAGTTGTGTTCAAATAAAATGTTAAAAATTCAAGCCCTTGTGTTTCTTCACACAAGTAAAGGGTGTTTGTTTCTTTTTAGTTACATGCTACCAAGATTAGGCCAAAACACTGGTTATTCACTAACCCTAGGAAGAGGACAGGCTGTAATTTGTCAAGGCAGGCCAGGATTGAGTTATTGAATATCCCAGGGCTTGTTTTGTGTTAAGAAAAATCAAGGCCAGACTTCACAGTTAAAGTGTCCTGGCCTGGTATGATCTCAGACTCAAGATTTTCTTAGGAAAACAGTCTGGCGATCGTTACAGTCATAAGTAATGTGACAGGGAGTCTGCTGAAGTGGGGACATATTACTCAAGTTCCCTTATATTAAAACAAAATATTAGTCAGTATTTGCTGCTTTATTTTTGAACAGGAAGCACTTTACATTAAAGATGAAATGTAGCTTACATTATAACTAACCAATTAACAGTCTGTTCATTGGAAATCATGGTAAAACACATAACTGTAAAAGTGATAAATTGAATAGATCATTGACCACACTATTTCATTGTATGACAAGATGTGTTCATCATTCAAATATGATAGAAACAGTAAAGAAATTGTGCATAAACTGAATTTAAACTGATATCAACTGTTTATAGGAAACACTTTAATCTGGGCTAGTTTTTGGGAGAGTCCCAGCATCAAAATCATCATAATATTTTCCTTTCAATTAGATGAACATCAGAACAGTCCAAGATGGGCCAAAGTTTGCAATATGAAAGTAACGTAGAAAGCAACTGTCTGGAAGAGAGTTTGGGAAGGTTTGTGTGTTTGTTTTAATTTAAACATAAAATGTTAAATAAAATGCCTGTGAGCTTGTCCAATAAAGCACATTTTTAAACCATGCATCAGTGTGCTGCTTTTACTTGCTATTATGTACCTGGTGTTCTGTAAGCATTCTGCATGACCTTAATTTCATAAAATGCTTTTGTCCTCCTTAATGTACTCTGTCAGGCTCTGACTTCCAGAGCTCCTTAGCCAACTCCCCTTTACTATCCCTTCTTCAGAGTTTCAGTTCAGCACAAAGGGAAAGATAAATTATTATTATTATTAAATAATGACCAATTATCTCTTCTCTGGTCAACTAATCAAAACTGACCTGTAAAGCCTCCATTTAACTTATTCTTGCTTATAAATTTGTGGTTTCTGGACTAATGCCAATGATGTTTGGAAACAAGAAAAACCTTTTAAAAAGTAAACATGGCAAATTTCAGTCAACTGAATTCAAAATTCTGTATATTAGGTATCTTTAAAATTTTCTTTAAAAAGGAATATCTGGCAGACTGCAGCAATTTCTGTTCCCATCCCATTTGATTTATACTATGGATCTGAATCAGGTTATACATGCAATTTGTTCTGCCACAGAATCAAATGTGGCTATTCAGCTTTGGTCTGGGCTTCTGAACCAGACAGATCAGGACAATTCAGTTAGTAATGTGGCCTTTGGCTGAAATTGTTGCACAGTCATTTTTCAAATCCAGAGTGCAAAAACTTAGGATAAAGAGTGGTATGACGGATACTTGTATGTAGCTAGCAAATTACTTTTTCTGATTAAGAATTGCTTCCAGGAAACCAAGAACAGATTTTTCCTGAAGAAACCATGTCTGTTTTCAGCATTGAAAGACCCCACATTTATGTAATATTGTATTCACAGAGTAAAGCCTACGTCACTGATTGGCTAAATTCATGTGATTTTATGCATTGTTTACAAGCATTCCAAGTGCTTAGCAAACAAGTCTATTGACAGTGTACTGCTTGAAGTCACTGCCTGGAGGTCAAAAGGAGCTCTTCTTGGCCAAGGAGAGTTTGAAAATGCTGTCGGCGCGAGCCTGCCATGCCTCCCGGTACCACCATCGCCGGGAGGTTAAAAGGAGCTCCCCTTGGCCGAGGGGAGTTTGAAAATGCCACCACCATGAGCCTGCCATGCCTCCCAGCCCCGTCATCGCTGGGAGGTCAAAAGGAGCTCCCCTTGGACGAGGGGAGTTCGAAAATGCTGCCGCCGCAAGCCTGCTATGCCTCCCAGCCCCACCATTGCCAGGAGGTCAAAAGGCACTCCCCTTGGCCAAGGGGAATTCAAAAACACTGCCACCATGAGCCTGCCGTGCCTCCCTCCCCCACCATCACCAGAAGGTTAAAAGGAGCTCCCCTTGGCCTAGGGGAGTTTGGAAACACCACCGCCATGAGCCTGCCGTGCCACCCAGCCCCACCACAGCTGGGAGGTCAAAAGGAGCTCCCCTTGGTTGAGGGGAGTTTGAAAATGCCACCACCGCGAGCCTGCCACACCCTCCCGGCCCATTATCAGCCAGGAGGTGGACAAGGGCAGTTGACTTTGACTGGTTCTTGGGACAGTTCTGCTTGGGCGGTCTTTGTTGGGGCTTATCACTAGAGGTTTCCCTTTGTTTGATATGCTTTGGTGGTTAAGCTTTGGTGGGGTCATTGAGCCTTTAGCTCCATCCCCTGGAATTGTTGTTTTTTTACCTTGTATTTGAATTTTGTAATTATTCATTATCGACATTTTGTTACTGTGCCTCCTGTACTACTGTGAATTTATTTATTTTGTTTATGATTATGAAACTGTATTGATTGCTGTAGCTGCTCTGAGTCAGCCGTGTGCTTGAGTAGAGTGATGTATACATCCAACAAATAAATAAATAATAAAATAATAAAATGTTGTTGCTGATGCCCACTGAGGTTCAGCTACCAATTGTAGGAGTCATGGTTGGCACTCATCTATTACCTTCTACTGTTCCCCTCTTTTCTCTCCCCACTTCTCCCTTTCTTATACACTCATATAGTATGTGATAAGGGGCCATTCAACTATTATGTGATCCATTGGGGGGGATTAACCCCCTCCCCCTATGTAATCTCACCATAATTTTAGCATCAATCCCCTCCCCCTTTAAAATTATGTAATCCAGACCTTTTGTATCAAAACAATAATTTTTAGAGCTTTTCACTATTGGTACCTAATGCACAACAGCTCCAAATGGATTACATAATGTTTGACCTGAAAATCCCCCCCCCCGCCGCCCCATGTATTTTTTTTCATAATTCAGATGGCAGACCCCCTCTGTTGTGTTCTGTAAAGCTGTGCCTTTAACAATGTACCTTAGCCATGTGGTAACAATGTAACCTTTCTGTGTGCAACATTATAACCTTCAGCTGTATCAATGTAAACCTGATAAGGGGACGTGAGCTAGTGACCACTAGATGGCAATAGCGAGCGTCCAGCTCTCATGGCTCAGATTCACCTGGATCAGCAGCGCGGGAAGATTCCCGCCACCTCTTCACCTGGACAAGAAGGGCGTGACCTTCTACGACGTCACGCAGGCAGCAACCAATAGTCTGTCGACGAGCCACATTCAAATGTATAGCCAGCTGTATATATTGAGCTACCCATCCGCCATTACCACATGTTCCTCCGGATCATCATGCAATAAACCTGTGTTAAGCCAACCCTTCGGCTGTTTCATTGTCTTTGGTCCCTTACACTAAATTGGCGATGAAGGTGGGATTATGGCAGCCCACAGGACCAAGACATGCGCCGGTTTCGAGATTAGGAAACCGGGCGACTGGGAGATCTTCGAAATGGACTTCCAGGCAGCACTGATTGAGTCCGAAGTAACGGAAGAGGCAAAGAAAAGGGCCATCTTCACCAGGATGCTCGGACAAGAGACCAAAAGGACCTTGGTGGACCTGATTGCACTGAGGAGGGTGAGCGAATTCAAGGCCAAAGAACTCATGCAGATGCTGCGTGAGCACGTCCGGCCCGCCACGGCGATGTTTCCCGCTCGGAGTGCGTTCTGGAGGCGAGTCCAAGCGCCCGGGGAGACGGTCGCCGCATTCGTGGCGGCCCTGCGGCTGGCGGCCGGCCCGTGCAAATGGGAGAATGTCGAAATCACCCTCCGGGACTGTGTGCTGTGCGGCCTGAACGACGCCGAAACCCAGCGCACATTAATGAACCAAGAGCCGCCTCCCACGTTGCAGGAGGTCATCAGAGCGGCACAGGCCGCGGAAGCTACAAAGGCTGGGGTACAAGAACTCCAGGACTGGCGGCCGAGGTCGAGCAAGGCAGAGACTCCGGTGCAGGCAGCCCGGCGAGTTTCGAGGTCGTCCGCAGAGAGCAGCGACGACGAGGACGTCCAGAGGGTCCGGAAAGAGAGCCGGCGGTGCGACGGCTGTGGAGTGGCCCACGACCGCGTAAAATGCCCGTTTCGGAAGGCCAAGTGTCACAACTGCGGCTGCCGTGGGCACATCGCCAAGGTGTGCAGGAAGAGGCGCGAGACCCGGAGAAGCTCGGCAGACCGTTCCGCGGGACAAGACCGCTCAACGAGACCCAAGGACGGCGCTCAGGCCACGCGGAAGCAGGACGGCATGGGCCGCATCTCCGACGGCAGCGAGGACGACGCCCCAGTATTCAGCGTGTCCGTAGGACACCCCCGCTACTTTGTTGAGGTACTAGTTCAAGGGGTTCCCATTAGAATGGAAATTGACTCGGGGTCCTCATATTCAATTATTTCCCAGAGGGAGTTTTTGAGAATTGCCCCCCACAGGCGACCCAAGCTCAAAGCGTTGAGGTCCACACTACGGGACGTGCAAGGGAACAGCATTCCAGTGTTGGGGGTTGGAGAATTTCAGGTTAAATTCAAGAAGCACGCCGCGTCTCTCCCTCTAGTCGTGCTTAAAGGGGGAGATTGCAGCCTCCTCGGGACTCAATGGTTTCAGCCCCTGGGTTTGTTTATTGGGGGGTGCACGCCGTTGGGATGCACGCCATTGGGACTGACCCGATTCAGGAGGTGTGCGAGGCACACCCCAAAGTTTTCAAAAAAGGACTGGGGAAATTCAAGGGGCCCCCAGTGACATTCGACCTGGACCCGGAGGTCCGCCCAATTCGACTTAAACCACGCCGGGTGCCGTTCGCACTAAAGGACAAGATAGAGGCGGAACTGGACAAATTGGTGGGCCAGGGAATCCTTGTGCCTGTTGATTCTGCGGAGTGGGAAACTCCAATTGTAACCGCACTAAAGGCCAATGGGGAGGTCCGCATATGCGCCGATTACAAGTGCACCATCAACAAGGCGATCCGCCCGAATGCGTATCCGGTGCCGGTAGTCAGCCATCTGCTGGCCAGGTTACACGGGGGAAAGTGTTTCGCTAAGCTCGACTTAGCACAGGCCTACCAGCAGCTTACGGTGTCCCCTGCCGCAGCTGCTGCGCAGACCATAGTCACCCATAAGGGGGCGTTCCAGGTGACGCGCCTTCAGTTCGGCGTAAATTCGGCTCCTGGAATTTTCCAGTCACTCGTGGAACGCCTCCTGAAGGGGCTAGAGGGGGTGTTGCCTTATTTTGATGACGTGTTAATAACGGGGGGGAGTCGGGTCGAATTGGCCAAGAGGTTGGGGAAGGTCCTGACAATATTCGAAAAAGCGGGGTTGAGACTGCGAAAGGACAAATGCGTCTTCTTCGCGACCGAGGTTGAGTTCCTAGGGTTTTGTGTGACTCCTGAGGGGATAAAACCATCCAAATCCAAGGTGGCCGCCATTAAGAAAGCCCCCCGCCCCACCTCCAAGCCCGAGTTGCAGTCGTTCCTAGGGCTGCTCAACTTTTACCACTCCTTCCTCCCCCGGAAGGCAGCAGTGGCTGAACCGCTACACAAACTGCTTAAAAAAGACCAGGCATGGAAGTGGGGCGATGTCCAAGAAAGGGCATTTAGTGAACTAAAAAGTCTCCTAGCGTCTGATGCCATACTGACCCATTTCAACCCAAAACGCCCGGTAGTCCTGACCTGTGATGCATCCCCGGTGGGGGTGGGGGCGGTGCTGTGCCACGTGCTGGAAGATGGAAGGGAGGCCCCGATAGCATTTTACTCCAGGTCCCTGTCCCAAGCGGAGAGAAATTACGCACAGACAGACAGGGAGGCACTAGCAGTAGTTGCAGGGACGAAAAAATTTCACGATTTTCTGTATGGCCGCCCCTTCACCATTGTAACGGACCATAAGCCCCTGCTAGGCATTTTTACCGCAGATAAGCCCACGCCACAGATCCTGTCCCCGAGGATCAGGGCTATTTTTCTCAACGCGTACCAGCACGCGTTGGTCTACCGGCCCGGGAAAGAGATCAGCCATGCGGACGCTCTATCAAGGTCTCCCCTCCCCCTGACGCCCAGCCAGGTGAGCAAGGGGGAGCGAGACCATCAGGTTCTTATGATAGAGGTGCTGGATTCGCCCCCCGTAATGCCCACCGACATTGCCAAAGCGACAGAGAAGGACAAGACGTTAGCGGCAGTTAGCTCCTGGGTGCAGAAAGGGTGGTCGGCGTCCTCCCCAGCGGAGGAGTTCGCCCCATTTTTCAGGAAAAAGTTAGAGCTGTCCCTAGAGAGGGGGTGCCTTTTGTGGGGGCAGCGGGTGGTGATTCCCACTTCCCTTCGGCCACGGGTGCTCAAACTGCTGCACGTCAGCCACCCCGGCATCGTGCGTTCCAAAGCGCTGGCCCGGAGCTACTTCTGGTGGCCCCAGTTGGATGCCGACATCGAGCACATGGTCGGCACTTGTGAAAGTTGCCAATGCTCCAGACCAGAGGAGGCCCGCCTTCCCCACAGGGAGTGGGACGCGGCTAAGGGGCCGTGGTCCCGGGTGCACATTGATTTCGCGGGCCCGTTCAGAGGCACCCTGTTTCTTCTTGTCGTGGACGCCTTCTCCAAGTGGTTGGAGGTTATCCCAGTCACGAGCACCTGCTCGGCCCAGACCAGTAAGCATTTGCGGAGGCTCTTTTCCACGTTCGGCATACCCGACACGTTAATTAGCGACAACGCTAGTTGTTTCACGTCCTCCGAGTTTAGGGCATTCATGGAGATTAACGCCGTTCGGCATATCACCTCCGCCCCGTTTCACCCAGCCACCAATGGTCAAGTGGAGCGCCTCGTCCACACCATGAAGGACGCGTTGCGGCGCATGGGCCCCGGGGATCTGAACCTACAAGTGTGTCAGTTTCTGCTAGGGTACAGGGTGACCCCGTTGGCGTCAGGATACTCCCCCGCAGAGCTCTTAATGCGTAGGAAACTGACCACCATCCTTACTAGGCTAGACCCCACGAGGGTAGAGGACAAAGGAAGGAACATTGGGCTAGAGGCCACAAAGAGTTTCAGTGTAGGCGCCCCCGTGCATTGCAGGAATTACGCCAGCACGGGACCAGCCTGGGTACCGGGCATAATTGTGGAGCAAACCGGCCCCGTGTCGTACCGCGTGGAAACCAGCACAGGGCTACTGTGGAGGCGGCACGCGGACCAGCTCCGACGCAGGGTCCCCGATGAGCAGGGCGCAGACCAAACAGAGAAAAAATCAGCGTTAGGGTTCTCCCCCACCCGTTCAGCCCAAGGGGGAGGAAAAGGGGGCCGCGGGTCCCCACCAAGGGGGGAGGGGGATGTTCTCGTAGATATCCTGGGGGATCTTTCTGAGGAGGAGGAACCCGACCCCATACATATCTCGCGGAATTCCCCCACAAATGCGGATACCCCAACTGAGTTAGAATTTGATTTTCAGAACCGGGGGAGTTTTTCGGAGTGGTCCCCCACCCGTCCAAGCGAGAAGAGGGGTTTTTCGTTAGCCCCGATCACCCCCGGTCTGCCCACAATGGAGTTCTTCCCTTCCCCTAAGGCCCCCAAACTGCGGCAAGCCACTAACGAGTCTCCCTCTCCCATTACAGGACAAGGGACCAGGGAACAAAGAAGCAGTAGCGCCCCCGGGGGGGGGGGTCAGCCCTCATCACGGCCCAAATGCACATGCAATAAGCCATCTTGGCTGAGAGACTTCGTCTCATCCTAGGGGGGAGGGATGTTGTGTTCTGTAAAGCTGTGCCTTTAACAATGTACCTTAGCCATGTGGTAACAATGTAACCTTTCTGTGTGCAACATTATAACCTTCAGCTGTATCAATGTAAACCTGATAAGGGGACGCGAGCTAGTGACCACTAGATGGCAATAGCGAGCGTCCAGCTCTCATGGCTCAGATTCACCTGGATCAGCAGCACGGGAAGATTCCCGCCACCTCTTCACCTGGACAAGAAGGGCGTGACCTTCTACGACGTCACGCAGGCAGCAACCAATAGTCTGTCGACGAGCCACATTCAAATGTATAGCCAGCTGTATATATTGAGCTACCCATCCGCCATTACCACATGTTCCTCCGGATCATCATGCAATAAACCTGTGTTAAGCCAACCCTTCGGCTGTTTCATTGTCTTTGGTCCCTTACACTAAACCCTCCCCCTTCAAGGATCATGTAATTGTAATTGTTGAATGGCCCCTAAGGCTGCATGTTCAACAGGAGGGAAGCATGTGAAATCACCCGCCTTTTAGTTAAGAGTGAGCTAACTAAGGGATTAGCTTGATCCCAAGACTGAAAGATTCCCATTTGCTTGAATGATCCAGATGTCACTTTATTTTCTGTGGTCAAAACTTCACATATACTATAACAACAGAGGGATCTTCATGAGACAAACTAACAGATTAGAATAAGCATAGGAGAATTAAAGCTACATAATAAGAATTTTAAATACATGGTGAATGATGAAACAATAAACTAATAGGAGAAAGATGTTTGAAACCACAAGGCAGAGTAAAAGCCTTCTATTATGACATGAGGAAGTCAATTTAAAATCACATATTTATTTCAATTAACCTTCCATTAAAATGGATGAAGACTTCCATTTACTTTCCTTTGTATACAGTATAAGAGTTACTGATTAAAAAAATGTTTGTGGGCTGGTAGCTACCATGGATTTATTTGCCAATCTGGAATAATCTTGGAAAACAAAGCTTCCCAGGTTAACTTTGACAACAGTTCAACCTGGTTGACTAAAGGCCTGACAACAACATCACTGAATGATTCTCATATACATACTCATGGCTCATCTAGACAGTTTATATGTACCTAATAATGTTACTATTTTTCCTGTTGTCAAAATAATGGAAAATTTAATTCTGTACCAAAAATGGCAGTCTTTCTCCCACTCCTGGCTTTATACCAGGGAAGATTTATGAACCCATAGCTTTTCTTGGCTGGAAGGTTTAGAACTCTTCTCTTAAACTCAGAGTTCAAACTTAACATCAACAGAAAATGAAATTAGGATAAAACCAAGAGTGAGATTTTTGTTCATCCATATCTGAAACCAACTACAACCAGGTGCCAAAGTAATTTGTCTCTAACTTAACCGAAATAATTTCTAATAACATTATTTTATTTTAATTGTTTGTATACATTTGACTATTCATGTAGGAAGTTGTTCTGACTCTCCCTGCTTTAAAATAGATAATACTGTCCAAACTAAAAGGTGTATCAGCAATAGGCTTTCTTCAAATATGTGATGTGTGATGCACAATCCT
Organism: Bradypodion pumilum; assembly: GCA_035047305.1. Taxonomy (NCBI): domain Eukaryota; kingdom Metazoa; phylum Chordata; class Lepidosauria; order Squamata; family Chamaeleonidae; genus Bradypodion; species Bradypodion pumilum. Next base: position 433,190,132 of record JAWDJD010000001.1, read on the forward strand.
TAAAAATAGTTTAGCAATCAAATTCTTAATGCATTAGTTGAATCCAAATTCCAGTTCTCTATTATTGGAAGAGCAGTTTGAGATGTGCAACCTCAAGCCACTTTCAGGTCACTTAAATTCACATATCGGTTTAATTATAAACAATTCTTTGCTTCTGAGGTCACAGTAAATATACCAGCAAGAGGTCTTCTACATTAGTATATGTCCTGAATAATTAAATGTGATAAGTAAAAGCATAAAAGATGTTGTGTTATCACATCTTCACAGAAGCTCTGGCTATCTTATCTAGCCAGCTGTTCCTTCTCCTCTCTGTAAAATACAAAAGCAATATGTTCCTTGACGTATATCAGAAGCTTTAGCTTCTAGTACAGCAAAGCATTTGACAAGAGGTTTATTCACTAATAAATATTTATAACATTTGTACTTTCCATAACACACTATTTAAAATAGTGAAAGACAGACATGAGGAATATGCCAAATTCTACTGAAATTGGCACATTGGACCTAATAAAGCTAATTTTCAGGGATTGTCTTTAAAGTGGAATTTTTCTTCATAATCAATTCTGAAGAATCAAGACCATAATGAAGTGGACCAAACAACCTGTATGGCTTTCCTGCACTTTGTAGGCTTGAATGTGGATCCGAATACAGTCTGTGGTCAGATTGTCCATTTCCGAGCCCATAATGTGGTCTAGAAGAGAAGACAGTACATTTGACAATATATAAATAACTGAAAAACTCACAAGACATAATTCTAAAAACATTTACAACTATATTTTCATTCACAAAAAAATGTACTTTTGAAAAATATATGCAAAAATGTACATGGATTTCTGTTGTGAAGGACCTTATGTTTATAATGTTATGCACAATTACAATGTGATGTATTGTGACCAAAAATAAAATAAAAAAATCTGCTCTCATTTCCCAACAAAATATGATGCTAAAAAGTAGAAATTGCATTTTCTGAATTTCAGTAGATTTGCCTCATTCAGTAGATTGCACTACAATCCTCCATGAGTTCCTGGTTTTCAAGACCTCCTAGCCCTAAATCGTCTCCTAATTCTCACTAAGTGGTAATTCCCAGGAGGTCAAAAAATACCCTAGGATAGCCACTGCTTTATTACAAAACAACGGGGATAGATGTCACCAGATAGGCCATGGAGAACAGGGAGTTCCAAGAAGAAGCATAACCTTTGCAGAAAATGAAGGTATTTCCTAGGTTAAGATGCTGACTGGGAGGTGGAAGGTCAGCAGTTCGATTCCTGAGTACTGCAGGACGGAGTTAGCTCCTGCCAACCTAGCAGTTCAAAAACAAGAAATTGCAAGTAGATAAAAGGGACCACTTCAGTGGGATGGTAACAGCGTTCCATGCGCTGTCTAGTCATGCCTGCCACATGACCATGGAAACATCTGCAGAAGCAGACAGTCCTGGCTCTTTGGCTTTATAACAGAGATGAGCACTGAATCCTAGAGTCGGATACGACTGGCTTTCGAGCAAGGGAAACCTTTACCTTTACCTTTAAACCACATGTAGTGGTATACTTACTAGCTGAGTGTCATAACAATAAATAAATCTACATATATGATTTTTAACTAATAAATGCAAATGTAGTCGCAATTGAAAATTATTATTATTATGTAAGTGAAAATATGCTACTGCTCACAATATTGCATCCAATATTGCACTAACAATGGGATTTCAATAAAAGAAAGAAGACAGAGTGTTTATTAACTCTATCCTGTGTTGTGTTTCCTACAGATTACTGAATATGAATACTTAGAGAAAGAAAAATAAAATAAACAGAAATCACTGCAAATTTGTTGAAATATCTAATTGGGCAACAATGAGTTATTTCAGAGGAATGGTCTTAATGCTACTTTCAGAATATCTACTCCTGAGAGTGAGCTAATTTCTGAACTTCATATGGAATTGATGTATCCACCAATGGTCTATCCACCATTTATCATTAGTTATATCAGGGTGTGTGATTTGTATATTTTCTTACAAAACCACCCTTTTTATTATAGCTGTACAGTGCAGTTCTGTTACTGTACAGTTCTGTTACTGTACAAAGCAATTCCAAAAATGGCAATACCCTGACAAATAAATAAATATGTAACTATTAAACTGACTTCATATCAGTACCAAAAATGTAAGAGATGTGGTAGATAGTCTGCACTTGCTATGTGCCAAACATGGGGACGTTTGGGGAAAGAGTTTTCAAAAAAATTTAAAGATGGAAAGCTGTTTTACTACTATACAGAAGAAAGTGACCTTTCATGTCTCCAGATTTAAAATTGCTCATGTAAATTGGGGAAAAAATAAATCTTGCTTATCTTGAAGGAGAATGGTTGGTCCCATCCATTTTTTTTAATTTAGAAAGAATCCTAGCTGAAATATTGGTCATTAAAAAGGCCGCTCAAAAGACTAAAACAGTGGCTGTTATAACTACAGGGTGGCTCGTAAGTCCCTACCTGGCCACAAAGAGAGTTGGGCTCTGCTGAGGGAGGGAGGAACCACTCCTATTGGGCTGCTGGGCATGACGGAAGTGCTTCCATTGGACATCTGGGCAGAGGGGTGTCAGTATATATTTATGTCAAGGCAACAAGCAAAAATAATATTACTATGGTCTAGATAGGTAATTAGAGTCAGGTGCACTCTTACCATGACTCAGCATTAACATAATTGGCTGGTTAATTTTAATGTTGTATGGGATACCATGGAGTCAGTTTTTAGGGGGGAGAGTATAAAATTGGCAAGCTTCAAATGTAAAAAATACGAAGCAGAACAGACAGAAAAAGAAAGAGAAATAAAACAATTACAGGAGGAGCATGCGAAAAACAAGGACAAAATTTTTTTTATGAAATTACAAGGACTTAAGGCAGAAGTAATGGGTAAGGATATTGATAAAGTTAAACGGGATTTGATTTATCTAAATAGAGAATATTTTGAATTTAGTAATAAGAATTCAAAATTATTAGCAAGAGCAGCCAAGGTTAAAAGGGGAAAAAGAGAAATTGGTGTACTGGTTGATAAGCAAGGCTTAAGATGTAATAAGAATAGGGATAAATGTAAAATTGTCAGGGAATTTTATCAGGTACTATATGCAAAAAAGGAAGTAGATTTGGAAAAGCTTAAAAAGATATTGGAGAAACAGTTAGGGAGTGGGATAAAACAAGAGCATAGGTAGAAAATGGAAGAAAAGATATCTGATAAAGAGGTTAAGGAGGTAATAAGCAGATTGAAGATAGGGAAACCCCCTGGGGATGATGGATTATCGACAGAGTTTTATAAAGAATTTAAGGAGGTGGTGGTCCCGAAATTGGTGAAGTTATATAATTATATACTAGATGGAGGATCAATTCCGACTTCATGGTATAATACTACAATCGTTCTTCTGCCAAAACCTGGTAAGAATTTGGAAAGAGTGGATTTGTACAGACCAATTTCACTTATAAATCAAGATGCGAAAATCTTCACAGCAATATTGGCTAACTGTCTAAATAGTTTTATGGGAGAATATATAAATGTTGATCAAGTTGGGTTTTTAAAAGGACGACATATGGCGGATTTGACTAGAAGGGTATTAGATTTAATAGATAATGTAAATCAAACAAAGGAAAAGGTGGGACTATTATCATTGGATATCTTCAAGGCATTTGACTCATTGCAGTGGTCCTCAATCAAGGAAATAGTTAAAAAATATGGATTTGGGGATAAATTTAATAGGGTTATAGATTTACTATATCAAAAAGGAAATGCTAGGGTTAGAGTAAATGAGGAGCTTACGGATGTGGTAAAGTTAGAAGCTGGTACGAGGCAGGGCTGTCCATTATCTCCTATTCTGTTTATTATGGCAATGGAAATCTTAGCTAAAAGTATAAGGGAGGATTTAAATATAGAAGGGATCATGGGTAATAAAGTGAATATGTACGCAGATGATACATTGCTTATGGTAAAGCACCCAGAGTTGGTAATGGACAGGATTAAAGATCATTTACAGATATTTCAAGATATAACTGGGTTAAAGATAAATTGGGATAAATCAGAATTGATGTTGTGCAATTTGAAACCAAGTGAGATGGGTAGGACAGTGTTGACACTTAATATACAAATTAAGGATAAGTTGAAATACTTGGGGATAATTATTTCAAACAAATTAGAAGAACTTAAACAATTGAACTATGACAGCTTGAAAGTAGAATTTAAGAACAAAATATAAGAGCTTCAGAAGTCAAAGCTGTCATGGTTCGGAAGGATTGCTATGTGTAAAATGATATTGTTGCCAAAGCTTAATTTTTTATTTGATACACTAGCGATCCATTTGAAAGAGAAAGAAATTAATGAGTTTCAAAAGATGTTCAATGGTTTTTGTAATGGAGGTAAAAAATCTAGGCTTCCAAAGAAGTTATGGTATTTGTCTCAAAAAAAAGGGGGTTTGGGATTGCCAAAACTTGCTAGCATATTACTGGGCTTTTCAAGTTAAGAATGTTGTGAAGATTTTGGCAAGAGAAAAAACAATTTGGGAGCAATTGGAGATGAAAGAATATAGAAATATTGGAAATTTGATTTTTTTAGGAATAAAGGATAAGTTGAGAAGACCAAATAATACTATGATGAGAGGTCTCGTGGAGGTGTGGAAGAAGGTAAAAAAGGATATGGTCCCAAATCTCTCTCCAGTTTTAGAACTGACTGATATGATGTGTTTCCCAATAAAGTTAGATAAGGAAAAAATGGAAATATTGGATAAAAATGGGATGCTTTTATTGAAGGATTGGTTAAAAATATGTGAGTCTCTTGTTGAGCGGGAAAAAATATTTGAGATATTAAATTTGAATTGGTTTCAGAGGTTGAAGGTGGAAAATTGGAACAAAAATATGGAAAAGAAGTAGGGCTAGATAGAATGCATACAGAATTTGAGGAGTTGGTATGGAGAATTAGAAAAGGGGAAAATAGTATAAAAGGTCTTGTGAGTAAGCTTTACAATATACTGAATAGAGGGGTAGATCCACATGAGGATTTGAGACGGAAGTGGGAACAAAGTTTGAATATAACAATTGGGGAGATGGAGTGGAAAAACAAATGGAAAAAGAGGATTATGAGAACAATGTCTGTGAGAATTAAAGAACATAATTTTAAAATGTTGTGGCAGTGGTACTTGACGCCATTAAGACTTTACCAGATGGATAATAAAAGAGATAAGTTATGTTGGAGGTGTAGAGAATTTGATGGAACATACGAACATATGTGGTGGAGTTGTAAAAAAATAAGGGATTTCTGGGGGAGAATAGAAGCTGAATTTGGTGAAATAATGGGTAGAAGTGTTAAGCTGGTGTCAAGTATCATTCTTTTAATGAATGTGGAAGGTTTGGGTTTAAACAAAGATGAAAAGGAATTATTGGAAATTGTATTGACAACGGGTAGACAATGTATAGCTAGAAACCGGAAAAATGACATAGAAATACAGATTGGAGAGTGGTATAAAGAAATGTGGAGTTTAGCATTGAATGATAAACTGACATGGGAGATTAAAGTGAAAAGGGATAACTTAAAAGAGAATAGATTTTAGAATATATGGAAACCATTTGTGGACCATTCTTGTACGGCAAATGATAGTTCAGGACCAGTACCATCTCAAAGAGGTTTTTGGAGTTGAGTAGCAAATAAACTCTCCGGGCATTGTATATATTCACAGGGTGTTATTATTTATCTAAAGATTAATGGTAGCACAGAAAGTTCTTATTATTTTGGATTTTGAAACAATGGTTTTTTTCTTACTATTTTGTGGTTATATAGTAATTAATGAGTCTAGATATTGTTATGTGCTAACATTCAGTAATGTTTGTTAAGATGATACTATGGATTTGTTTATGTATTGTATTGTTAGTTATTGTTTTCTTTTCTTTTTTTGTATGTCTTTGGAAAAAAATAAAAAAATAAAAAAATGTGTCCTGCATAAAATGAAAAAAAAAACATAATTGGCTGTAAGTGCTATAAAGCATCATGTAAGCCTTAATGCATTGTTGGTTGGTTGTTGGCTGTTCACTTTTGTTGGCTGTTGGCTGCAAACTGGAGAGACAAAGATTACTGCTGTAAGCATTCTGCTGAATAATGATGTTTATCTGCTATATGTAAATATTGAAAGCGCGGCGCCAAAATGGCCGCCGCGCTCTTTGTGCCCCCCCAGACTCAGACATCTGGGTAAGTTAGGGGGCGTGGCCACCCCTCTATAAAAGGGGTGGCCACAAGGCAGTCGAGCTGCCATTTTAGAATTGCGACGGAGAGGAGAAGTTTTCCCCTCCACCCCCTCCCTAGTGAACAGTGTGATATTTCGGTCGCTTTGGGGCCGGGTGGGAATTTTTGGCCTGAACCTACAATTGGCACCTTGATTCTGGCTTTTTTGCCCATCCCACACTGTTGCTAGTGTTTGAGCAAAGGGGTTAGTTGACTTCGGTCACTTTGGCGGGTAGCACTGGTAAGGTAAAGATTTATGACCCAGAGGTATCCGGCAGGTTCGCAATTGACTGGCCAACACTTAGACAGGTACAGGGGTAATAGCTTTGCCCGGTCAACGACGAACCAGGCAAGGGGTGATGGCAGGAGCTTAACAGCCTGCATCACCTTGAGATTTAATGGATACCCGTCATAGGGTGGGGTCAGTAGATAGTTTATTGACTCCGGTCAACAATTTGTTTGTGTCAACAAACAAATTGATAAAATAGTTACATGTAGCCAATTGCCATTGGCATTTTGGGTGGAACCTTACCAATGTTACTGCGGCCTGCTTGCCTTAAAGAATTACAATTGGATGATTACACCAATTGAAAGTTATAATTCGGACTAGGGCATTATTCAATAAAAGTGGCCCGATGCCTTTATCCATATACCGGTGTCTGAGTCTTTCTTTGGGGGATGCGCCTGCAATGTAAATATAACAGTTTAAACTAAGTATGGTGTATTGACCTCTTTCTGCTACCTGCTATAGCTCAAGCTGCAACAATTCTCACTCAAACCAACAAGGGGTTGGGTGCGTGCCAACAGAGAGGACAGGCAGGGACTTAAGGGCTGGTAGGGACCTATGGACCACCCTGTAGTTTGCCAGCACCAAGATTTCAAAGTATAGTAGAACCTCGGAACTGCGTGCCACAAGTATGGACTTTATCCGATTTTGGACTTTATCTGATTTTGGACTTTATCCGAATCAAATGGGCGATGCATTGGATAACGTAAAAAAAAAAAGGACTTTATCCGGGGTTTCCATACCAAATACCTTGGATAAAGTCCATTTTTAGTGGTTTTGGACTTTATGCCATGCATCAGGTGTGACTTTATCTGAATCGGACTTTATCCGAGGTACCACTGTATAGATACAATGTTGCTGGTTTGGTGAGATCTGGGGCAATCTGAACTTTTAAGGTCTAGCTCAGTAATTCCCAACTTTAGGGCCCCAAATGTACTTGACCACCGCCGCTGTGCTCGGCCCCGGTGGGGGCGAAGAGGCCCGCTGGCCACGCCATCGGCCGGCGTTCCCGGGCCCCGCCCTCCCCCCTCGCCAGGACTCAAAAGGCGAGGGTGCCTGCCGGGTGAACCACCACCGCCGCTGTGCTCGGCCCCGGCGGGGGCAAAGAGGCCCGCTGGCCATGCCATCGGCCGGCGTTCCCGGGCCCCGCCCTCCCCCCTCGCCAGGACTCAAAAGGCGAGGGGGCCTGCCGGGCGAATCACCACCGCCGCTGTGCTCGGCCCCGGCGGGGGCGAAGAGGCCCGCTGGTTACGCCATCGGCCGGCATTTCCGGGCCCCGCCCTCCCCCCCTCACCAGGACTCAAAAGGCAAGGGGGCTTGCCGGGCGAACCACCACCGCCGTTGTACTCAGCCTCGCCTTCCGTGCCCCGGAGGGCTCAAAGGACGTTGCCCCGTGCCGCCCGAGGACCTGTCCTGTCTCTCCACGGGTCTTGCAACACTTGGTCCCGGTGGATGGGAGGCCGGGTGCCGCCACTACGTCCCTGTCTTCCGAGCCCCAAAGGGCTCAAAGGACGCTGCCCCGCGCCGCCTGAGGACCCGTCTTACCTCTCCTCGGGACTTGCAACATCTGGTCCCAGTGGATGGGAGGCCAGGTGCCGCTGCTACGTCCATGCCCCGATGCTAATGTGGGTGGAATGTTTTACCACAGTTGAGGGCTCAACGAAGATTTGAAAGAATGCCCCACCACTTTCATCACCGCCGGAGCCGTGCGGAGGGTGGTGGGGGGAGTGAGTGGGGCGGTTTTATATGGGGGTGGAAGGGAAGGAGGGAGAGACTGCTCGGCCAACCAGAAAGGAGAGGCAGCATTCTGTCCAGGGCTATCAGGGAGGCTCCGGAGGCCAATATAGAGGTTGTGATGGGCATGGGGTGATATAGCGGGTACCGAGGGGCGGGCCGCACTCGGGGAATGCGGGGCAGATGCTTAGTATCTGTCCCTCATTCCAGCCCCACGGTTACACCTCTAGGCCCTGAGCAGCTGACCCAGGGTGACCCTGCCCTTAGGCTGCTGCTGATGAATGCCAGGTCGGTATGTAATAAGACCCCCCTGATACAAGACTCCATTACGGGGGAGCGGGCCGACCTGGCATGTATCACTGAGACCTGGCTGAGACCAGAGGATGGGGTTCCTCTGTCAGAAATGTGTCCAGCTGGGTTCAGTATTTGGCACCAGCCTAGGGATGAGGGTAAGGGCGGTGGTGTGGCCATCATAGCCAGGGAGTCACTGGGAGTCACCAGAGCTACCGCTCCACAAATTCTGGATTGTGAGGCCCTGCTTCTGCGTCTGGGCTCTAAGGGTCAGTTGGGAGTCTTACTCCTGTACCTGCCCCCTTGCAGGGTAAGGGACTCCCTGCCTGAGCTCCTCGAGGCCATCTCAGCGTTGGCGTTGGAGTTCCCTAGACTGATGGTTCTGGGGGACTTCAATTTGCCTTCGCTGGGGACTGGCTCTGGGGTGGCTCAGGAGTTCATGGCTTCCATGGCAGATATGGACCTGATTCAGGTAATTCAGGGCCCGACCAGGGGCAGTGGCCACACACCAGATTTAATCTTTTTGTCGGGGCGGTGGCAGAGTGATCTGAGACTACGGAAATTAGACATAACACCTGTGCCATGGTCAGATCACTATTTGGTGGCTCTAGACTTCCTGGGGGCGACGCTTCATCGTAGGGAGGCAGGGCCTATTAGAATGGCCCGCCCCCGGCAACTGATGGATCCTGATGGATTCCAGAGGGAACTGGGGGATTTCCCTCTGGATCGGCAACACGATTCGCCCAAGGCGCTGGTTGACCTGTGGAACAGGATGACAACAGCGGCCTTGGATGAAATCGCACCACTACGGCCTCTCAGAGCTCATGGAGCTAGGTCATCTCCGTGGTTCACAGATGAACTGCGGGAGCTCAAACGGGCAAAGAGACGCCTAGAGCGCCGCTGGGTGAAGACCCAGAGAGACTCTGATTGGACACTAGCTAGAGCCGCTATTAGGGCCTATCTAGTGGCGATGGAGGTGGTGTGGGGGCAATACTTCACCACCCTTATTGCCTCCGCTGATAATCGCCCGGCCACCCTGTTCCGGGTTACCAGGTCTCTCCTTGGTAGGGGGACCCCGGTGCCTGGCTGGCAGGGGTCGGCTGAGGACTTTGCTGACCATCTAGTGGAGAAAATTGATCGGATTCGCTCTGGGGTTAATCCTGGCGTGGATGGGGAGAGTCCGGAGGGAGCTGGAGTACAGTCTTGCCATACCATCTGGGACCGGTTTGAGCCAGTTGCCCCTGATGAAGTGGACAGGCTCCTTGCAGCTGTGTGCACCACTACCTGCCCATTGGACCCCTGTCCCACCTGGCTGGTGAAAGCCTCCAAGACGGTGACAGGTGACTGGGTTGGGGCTGTGATCAATGCATCATTGCGGGATGGGGTGTTTCCTGCACCTTTAAAACATGCTTTGGTGCGCCCCCTCCTGAAGAAACCTTCCCTCGACCCAGCTGTCCTAACCAACTATAGGCCTGACTCTAACCTCCCCTTTCTAGGGAAGGTGTTGGAGAAGGCAGTGGCATGTCGGCTACAGGGGGTGCTGGATGAAGCGGATTACCTGGACCCCTTTCAGTCAGGATTCAGGCTGGGATATGGTACCGAGACGGCATTGGTCGCACTGATGGATGATCTCTGGCGGGAGCGGGACGGTGGTCACCCATCCGTCCTTGCTCTTCTTGACCTCTCAGCGGCTTTCGATACCGTTGACCACGGTATCCTTCTGGGACGGCTCCGAGGATTAGGAATCCAGGGTAATGTGTGGTCCTGGTTTTCCTCATTTCTGAGGGGTCGTACCCAGTCGGTGTGGTTGGAGAGTGAGAGGTCCAGTCCTAGGCCCCTCAAATGGGGGGTGCCTCAGGGCTCAGTGCTCTCCCCTCTCCTATTTAACATCTACATGAAGCCGCTGGGTGAGATCATTCGTTCCCATGGGGTGCGGTACCATCAGTATGCAGATGACACTCAGTTGTACATCTCGGCCCATGGGGACCCCAGTGATGCCGTCAAAGTCCTTTCCAGATGCCTGGAAGCTGTGGGGGTCTGGATGGGGGCTAACGGGCTACAACTGAATCCCAGCAAGACTGAGTGGCTATGGATAGGGGGTCCTGTGTTAACCCGGGAGCTACCATCGTTGTTTCTGGATGGGGCTATTTTGCCCCAGACGGACCCGGTGCGCAACTTGGGGGTCCTCCTGGATTCACGGCTACTGCTAGAGGAACAGGTGGCGGCTGTGACCAGGAGGGCTTTCGCCCAACTTCGGGTGATCCGCCAGTTGCGCCCACTCCTGGACCGGGACTCCTTGCTCATGGTCACTCACGCTCTGGTCACCTCCAGACTAGATTATTGCAATGCGCTCTACATGGGGCTGCCCTTGACGACCATTCGGAGGCTACAGCTGGTCCAAAATGCAGCAGCCCGGGTGGTGATGGGGTGTGGGCGTTATGCCCGTGCTTTGCCACTGCTCCGGGAGCTGCACTGGTTGCCAGTTTGTCTCCGGGTGCAATTCAAGGTGCTGGTTTTGACCTTTAAAGCCCTATATGGTAGTGGGCCGGGTTACCTAAGAGACCGCATCGCCCTGAGGACGTCTGTCCGTCCAACCAGAGTGGACCGGAGGGGCTCTCTAGTTGTTCCATCAGCCAGAGGGGCCCGCCTCTCTGGCACAAGGAGGAGAGCCTTCTCCGTGTCTGCACCGGCCCTCTGGAACCTCCTGCCAACAGAGCTACATCTTTGGACGGAATTGCTGCCTTTCAGAAAAGATCTTAAAACCTGGCTGGCGGGTCAAGTGTGGGGTGCAGGTGGAAGGGTAACCACCATTGGGTGGTTGATGTAGAGGAACTCTTCCCCATGGTGCCTTTGGATCCTGCAGCCCTTGTTTTTAGGGGGTGGGTAGTTTTAACTGTTTTAACTGTTTTAACTTGTGTTTTAACTTTTGTTGTGAACAGCCCTGAGTTGGCTTGGCCGAGTGAGCGGTATATAAATGTGATAATTAAATTAAATTAAATTAAATTAAATTAAATTAAATTAAATTAAATTAAATTAAATTAAATTAAATTAAATTAAAACTATAGCTCCCAGAGGCCTTCACCAATGGCTATGCTGGCCAAGATTTCTGTGATCCCTTGGTTGAGAACCCCTGATCTAGCTGTTTACTATGTCTTTAATATAAGCTGTTATTTAACACTTAGATATTTAAATAAGAAGGCACAATTCCCTCCTCTAAGTGTTGTGTGTGTCTATATTAAAGCCACTAAAAATTGTATAGGAAGTGAAAGTTCTCTTTGCATGCAGTCAAAAATTAAAAGAGCCCAACTAAATGCTCATGTTCAAATGTTCAATTCACTTAAATGCAACATGTTTGCTCTTTTTGTTGAAAACTGGATAAACTGAAAGGCTCATTATGAAAATATCATGCTGATGTCTTGATCCACTTTATCTCAACAAGTAAAGAGAGATGACAAGAAAGAGAGGAAGGAAGAACCATTGTTAACCTAATGTCATTAGAAAATAATGTTAAAGATATTCCATTCCTCTTCAACCTTTATAAAAGGATGTTTCCACTTTCACAAAAGAGTCCTTTTGAACTCAGTAAAAATTGTCAGTTTCCCCAGGGTCACCTTTCAAAGCACAACAGCTTGATCAAACTTTTCAAATTACACATTTTTCTTAATTCAAAGATTTTTTTTTGCTAACCTCTAACTGAAGGAAGGAAGAGAATGGAAATAAATATTTCTCAAAGGTTGACTTCTGTCATTGCTAACATTCGTACTCAGTGTCACAGCAACACTTGATGAAGGGCATACAGACTTATGTTTCAGAAACAAGGAAATGAAGCTGAGACCAGGTCACCTGTAGCTGTATGCAGGCATTAAATCCTGGAAGTATTGCTTTGTGCCATCAGGTCAGAGCTGATTTTTAGTAACCCTGATAATGCTTTTAAGGTAAGTGACATGTTTAAGGAGTGGTTTTACCAGGTAAAGGCTTAGTGCAGTGTTTCCTAAACATTGATTTTTGGACTTCAATTCCCAGAAGCCTCAGACAGTACATTGGCTGATCAGTGCTTTGGGGAGTTGTCTTAGACTTCTGGGAATGGAAGTCCAAAAATAAATGCTTGGGAAACACTGCACTATAGAATCCAAGTCCCCCCCCCATAATAATAATAATAATAATAATAATAATAATAATAATAATAATAATAATAATAATAATAATAATAATAATAATAATAATAATAATAATAATAATAATAATGAGATTTAAGATATACAAACGTGCATGCATGCATTTCTCATAATCAAACATTTTCAGTATTGGAGAAAATTATTATCTTTCATATTTTCCTTGTTGCTGTTCAGCACTCCCTCCAAAATGTCATTAGTTGTTTAATTGTTTCTAGTATGGTCTTAAGTACCAAATGTATTAATTTCAGATGGTAGAGCTCTTTCCTCATTGACTCTACCAATTACTGTACTAAATAAACAATGGGAAACATTGACTCTGGCCTGAAAAGACTGAATTTTCTACTAATATGCCTCATGTTCAGAACTATAATCATATTAAAATACTGTACATTTTATTTAATGTATGCAGCAAATGCAGTATTATACTGAGAACGATTGCCTTTTAGTAAGATTACACAACTAGTACTTACTGAATGTTTCCTGATGAGAGAAATTTGATTCCAAGATCAAGAAAGATTTCTCAGAGCAATTTGCTTATCTCTAGGTACCAACCAAATCTTCTCTATAATTAAATAATTTTATGCCATCAAGTTGATTCCAACTTATGGTGATCTTGGTCAGAGTTTCCTAAGTATAAAGTACTCAGAAATGATTTATTAGTCTTACCTTCTGGTGATACTCTATGACTATGCAGTTTGGACAAGATTATACAGGCTGGCTGATCTCACAGGAGGCATGATACAGAATTGAACTCCTGACTTCTAACTCCAACTCTCTTATCTATCCAACCACCTAAATCTAAAGCTTCATATTTCTTACTTTGAAAAATTATAATGGAACTAGAACATAATAATGCATGAAGACTCTGTGTGATAGACAACCAAAGGCAGAATGGGTAGCACCAATTCTCTTCACCACATCCTGTTCACAGGTGCAGTTTTTAGGCAGGATACTACCAAGGTAAGAAAACTGGTCTACCTTTTCCAGGGTCGAATCTGAGATGGTAATACTGTTGTGTTCTGATGGTTTTATCTTACACATGGATTACAATGTATCTGAGCCAATGTAACCTTGCCTATAGCAACAATGTAACCTTCAGCTGTATCATATAAACCCTGTAATAGGACGCGAGCTAATGACCACCAGCTGGCAGCAGCGAGCGTCCAAGCTCTCTTGGTCCGAACTCATCAAAGGCAACAGCGCGGGAAGTTTTCCCGCCACCATCTACACCTGGACAAGAAGGGCGTGACCCGCAATGACGTCACGCAGACAGTAGCCAATGGGCTACCATGGCACCACGTTCAAATGTATTACCACTGTATATAAAGAGCTATCGATCCGCCATTACCTCATGTTCCCTCTGCCCACGATGCAATAAACCTGAGTTAACCCAGCCCGAGGCTGTGTCCTGTGTCTTGGTTTGCACACACCAAATTGGCGACGAAGGTGGGATTATGGATCCCCACGGAACAGCCAGGGCACAGAGCGGGTTCAACATCACCAAACCGCAAGACTGGGAGCTGCTTGAGATGGACTTCCAGGCGGCACTGGTGGAACTCAGAGTCAAAGGAGACGACGAGGAGAGGAAGAGGGCCATCCTCACCAGAATGCTCGGGATGGAAACCAAGCGGACGCTGGTGGGCATAATCGCTCCGAAGAAGGTGAGCGAATTTAAGGCGGGCGACATCATGAAGCTGCTGCGAGAGCGGTTCTGCCCCTCGAGGGCAATGTTTCCCGCTCGGAGCGCGTTTTGGAGGCGAGTCCAAGCGCCGGATGAGTCGGTTGAGGCATTCGTGGCCGCCATGAGGATAGCCGCCGCCCCCTGTAAATGGGGCGACATCCTGGAGATGGCCCTCAGGGACGGCGTGTTGTGTGGCCTGAAAGACAAGGAGGTACAGCGCAGCTTGATGAATAAGGAGCCGCCACCCACGCTGGCAGAGGTCGTAGAGGCCGCGGAAGCCGCAGAGTCCACGAATGCTGGAGTGGACGAGATGCACCAGTGGCGTGAGTGGCGTCCTAGAGCCGGCAAGGCGGAAAATTCGGTGCACGGGAAGTCCGGACAGTCGGTGCACGCAACTCGACGGGCCTCAAAGTCGTCTACGGAAGGCAGCGACGGCGAGGAGGTCCAGAAGGTCCGAAAGGGTGGTCGACGCTGCGAGGGTTGCGGAGCAGCCCACGAGCGCGCGAGATGCCCGTTCAGGAAGGCCGAGTGTTACACCTGCGGCCGTCGGGGGCACATCGCCAAGGCATGCAGAAAACGGAAAGAGGGCCGGAGGCAGTCACAAGACCGTGCGGCCAGACCGGACCGTCCAGCGAGGCCCAAAGATGGCGCCCAGACCACGAGGAAGCAGGACGGCGTGGGCCGCGTCTCGGACGACAGCGAGGACGACGCCCCAGTGTTCAGCGTGTCCGCGGGACAGTCCCATTACTTCGTTGAGGTATTAGTACAAGGGGCCCCTATTAAGATGGAAATTGACTCGGGGTCCTCCTATTCCATAATTCCCCAGAAAGAGTTCCTGAAAATCGACCCCCACGTGCGGCCCAAACTTAAAGCGTTGAGGTCCACGCTACGAGACGTACAGGGAAACAGCATTCCGGTGTTGGGGGTCGGGAAATTTCGGGTCAATTTTAAGAGACATTCTGCGGAACTGCCCCTAGTTGTCCTCAAGGGGGGAAGCTGTAGCCTCCTAGGGACACAGTGGTTTCAGCCCTTAGGTTTGTTCATAGGGGGGGTGCATACCGTGGGGGGGGACCCAATACAAGCGGTTTGCGATGCGCATCCCGCCGTTTTTAAGAAAGGACTCGGAAAGTTCAAGGGACCCCCTGTAGCTTTCGACATAGACCTGGAGGTCCGCCCGATTAGACTCAAACCGCGCAGGGTGCCGTTCGCACTCAAGGACAAGATAGAGGCAGAACTGGACAAACTGGTGGGCCAGGGGATTCTTATTCCTGTTGATTCCGCGGAGTGGGAAACTCCAATTGTAACGGCTCTAAAGGCTAACGGGGAGGTGCGCATTTGCGCTGATTATAAGTGTACAATTAACAAGGCGATCCGCCCTAATGCATACCCAGTGCCGGTGATCAGTCACCTTTTGGCCAGGCTAAATGGGGGAAAGTGTTTCGCTAAACTCGATTTGGCACAAGCCTATCAGCAACTTCCTGTGACCCCCGCCACGGCCGCGGCACAAACGATAGTTACACATAAAGGAGCGTTCCAGGTGTCGCGGTTACAGTTTGGCGTGAACTCGGCACCCGGCCTGTTTCAGTCGCTTGTGGAACGCCTCCTGAAGGGACTGGAGGGGGTGTTGCCTTATTTTGATGACGTGTTGATAACAGGGGGGAGTGAGGCTGAACTGGCAAAGAGGTTGGACAAAGTACTGACCGTGTTCGAGAAAGCGGGGCTGAGATTGAGGAAGGACAAATGTGTTTTTTTCGAAACCGCGGTTGAGTTTTTAGGTTTCCGGATCACACCCGAGGGGATTAAGCCGTCTAAATCCAAAGTAGCAGCCATTAAAAAGGCCCCTCGCCCCACATCCAAAACCGAGCTACAGTCCTTCCTGGGGCTCCTCAATTTTTACCATACATTCCTCCCGCGGAAGGCGTCCGTGGCCGAACCGCTCCATCGGTTACTTAAAAAGGAGGAGCCATGGATGTGGGGTGACGAGCACGAGAGGGCGTTCAAAGAGCTAAAGCAACTCCTAACATCTGAGGCAATCCTGACGCACTTCGACCCCAAACGGCCAGTGGTCCTAGTCTGTGATGCATCCCCGGTGGGGGTGGGGGCGGTGCTTTGCCACGTGTTGGAGGACGGAAGGGAGGCCCCGGTAGCGTTTTACTCAAGGTCCCTGTCCCAAGCGGAGCGGAATTACGCACAAACCGACAGGGAGGCGTTAGCAATAGTAGCGGGAACCAAAAAATTTCACGATTTTTTGTATGGCCGCCCGTTCAAAATCGTGACCGATCACAAGCCACTGTTAGGGATTTTCACGGCTAGCAAGCCCACGCCGCAGATCCTGTCCCCGAGAATGCTGCGCTGGGCTATTTTCCTCAACGCATACCAACATGAGTTGGAGTACTGGCCCGGAAAGGAGATCAGCCATGCTGATGCACTTTCGAGATCCCCTTTGCCCTTGTCGGACGACCAAAAGGCGAGAGTAGAAAGAGACCGCCAGGTGTTGCTAATTGAGGTTTTAGACGCACCCCCAATAGTACCAGCCGACATTGCTAGGGCGACAGGCAAGGACAGAACGCTGGAGAAAGTTAGTTCATGGGTACAGAAGGGGTGGCCGGCATCGTCCCCGAGTACGGAGTTCGACCCTTTCTTTCGGAAAAAGCTAGAGTTGTCCCTAGAAAGGGGGTGCCTTTTGTGGGGCCAGCGGGTGGTGGTCCCTACGCCCCTGCGGACGAGGGTGCTCGAACTGCTGCACGTCAGCCACCCGGGCATAGTTCGCTCGAAGGCGCTGGCCCGGAGTTACTTCTGGTGGCCACAGCTGGACGCGGACATTGAGCACATGGTCGGCACTTGCGAGGCTTGCCAGGGATCCCGGCCTGAGGCGGCCCGTCTTCCGCATAGGGAATGGGACACGGCAAGGGGGCCATGGTCCAGGGTGCATGTGGATTTCGCTGGCCCATTCCGAGGAACCATGTTTCTCCTGGTGGTGGATGCGTTCTCCAAGTGGCTGGAGGTTATTCCAGTAAAGAGCACGTCCTCCGCCACGACAATTAGCCGGCTAAGGAGAGTTTTTTCCACGTTCGGTTTACCCGACACTTTAGTCAGCGATAACGCTAGTTGTTTCACCTCCGCTGAGTTCGGAGCATTCATGGAGGCAAACGCCATTCGGCATGTCACATCCGCCCCGTTTCACCCGGCCACGAATGGCCAAGTGGAACGGCTGGTGCGTACAACAAAGGAGGCGCTGCGGCGCATGGGCCCGGGGGACCTAAATCACCAAGTATGCCAGTTCCTCTTAGCGTATAGGGTAACCCCCTTAGCGTCAGGCTACTCGCCGGCAGAGCTCTTGATGCGGCGAAAACTGACCACGATCCTGTCCAGGCTAGACCCGACGAGAGTCGAGGATAAAGGAAAAAACATAGGGTTGGCGGTCTCGAAAGGTTTCGCCGCCGGTGACCCTGTTCACTGCAGGAACTATTCCGGCGCAGGGCCAGCCTGGGTGCCAGGGACGGTTGTAGAACAGACGGGGCCAGTGTCGTACCGGGTCGAGACTAACACCGGCCTCCTCTGGAGGAGGCACGCGGACCAACTGAGGCACCGAGTCAGTGGGCCAGTCGGTGGGGCTCAGCAACAGGATTCAGCGTTAGGGTTCTCCCCCACCCGCTTAACCCAAGGGGGAGACAGCAGTGGACAACAGTCCCAAGCAAGGGGGGAAGGCAGAAGCAGCGGCCCCGACTCATACCCTTTTGATACGCCAGTCCTATCAGGGGCCGGGGAAGGGGGAGAGGAGTTCGCGACCGCTGCCCCCGATTGTAGTTTTGATTTTGATTTTGCGAGCCGGGGGGGTTTTCAGGAGTGTTCCCCCACCCATCCAAGCGAGAAGAGGGGTTTTTCGTTAGCCCCCAGTGCCCCCGGTTCCTCCCTAAGAAAGAGTACACCTCCCAACAACGCCGCGGAGCCGCGGAAAGTCACTAACGAGTCTCCCTCTCCAATTACAGGACAGGAAACCAGGGGACAAAGAGAAGGTAGCAAACCCGGGGAGAGGCAGCCCGCAGCGAGACCCCAGCGTGTTCGAAATAAGCCATCTTGGCTGAGAGACTTTGTCTCCTAAGGGGGGGGGAGTGTGTTTTAAGTGTGGGCTCGAGACTTTGTCTCGTCCTAGGGGGGAGGGGTGTTGTGTTCTGATGGTTTTATATTACACATGGATTACAATGTATCTGAGCCAATGTAACCTTGCCTATAGCAACAATGTAACCTTCAGCTGTATCATATAAACCCTGTAATAGGACGCGAGCTAATGACCACCAGCTGGCAGCAGCGAGCGTCCAAGCTCTCTTGGTCCGAACTCATCAAAGGCAACAGCGCGGGAAGTTTTCCCGCCACCATCTACACCTGGACAAGAAGGGCGTGACCCGCAATGACGTCACGCAGACAGTAGCCAATGGGCTACCATGGCACCACGTTCAAATGTATTACCACTGTATATAAAGAGCTATCGATCCGCCATTACCTCATGTTCCCTCTGCCCACGATGCAATAAACCTGAGTTAACCCAGCCCGAGGCTGTGTCCTGTGTCTTGGTTTGCACACACCAAAAATACTGAACTCTGAAAAGGCTGTCATTAGTTTTCTCCAACATCACACAAATACTCAGACTGTAATTTGCTTGGTTTCCCTGATAGACAAAAGTTTCCATTACAGCTGTGGTGCCCTGAAGTGGACGAGAGACTTTAAAACAACCACAAACATAAATATTAGCTTCACTTGCATAGGCCAGATGAGGCAAGATCTGGTCTCTTCATTTCAGCATCAGCATCAGGATTCTCCACTGAACAGAATGAAGAACGGGAAGTCAACTACTACTGTTTCCTCTTTAGGTCAAGGTCAAGGTCTCTTACTTAAAAGCCAGTCATGTGCCACTCTAGGGTGTGGTGCTTATCTCAGTTTCCAGCCAAAGACCATCTGTACCTGCAGATGCTTCTGTGGTCATATGGCAGGCATGACAATGCCAGAGCACAAAGAACATTTAATTTAATTTAATTTAATTGTCACATTTATATACCGCTCACTTGGCCAAAGCCGACTCAGGGTGGTTCACAATAAAAATTAAAAAAAAAAACATGTTAAAAACAGTTAAAACTACCCACCCCCTAAAACAAGGGGTGCAGGATCCAAAGGCACCATGGGGAGGAGTTCTTCTACACCAGCCACCCAATGGAGGTTACCCTTCCACCTATACCTCACACTTGGCCCGCCAGCCAGGTTTTAAGTTCTTTTCTGAAAGGCAGCAATTCCGTCCGGAGATGTAGCTCTGTTGGCAGGAGGTTCCAGAGGGCCGGCGCAGACACGGAGAAGGCTCTCCTCCTTGTGCCAGAGAGGCGAGCCCCTCTGGCTGATGGAACAATTAGAGAGCCCCTCCGGTCCGCTCTGGTTGGAACAGAACTATAATTGTTTTGCTGCCAAAGCCTGGAAAAGGATGTTGAAAAAGTGGAATCATATAGGCCTATTTCTCTGATAAATCAAGACGCTAAGATATTTACAGCAATAATAGCAAAAAGATTAAATGGGTTCATGGGCAATTATATAAAGGAGGATCAAGCGGGATTTTTGAAAGGACGTCATATGTCTGATTTAATTAGGAGGGTTCTGGACTTGATTGACATAGCAGGGCATACAAAAGAGAAAAGTTGGATTATTGTCATTAGATATATTTAAGGCTTTTGATTCTCTGCAATGGGTCACAATTAAAGAGATAATTCGATGTTATGGATTTGGAGATAGATTTTGTAACATGATAGATCAGTTATATCAATTTGGATTTGCAAAAGTCAGGGTCAATGATGAAAATACAGGAGAGATAAGATTAGAAGCAGGTACAAGACAGGGTTGCCCATTATCCCCAGTATTGTTTATAATGGCAATGGAGTTGTTAGCGAATATTATAAGAGGGGATAAAGGCATTGAAGGAATGGCTGGAAATAAAATAAGTTTGTATGCAGATGATACTTTGATAATAATGAAGCATCCTAGAAAGGCATTGGAAAAAATACAAGGACATCTAAAAGATTTTGAAGAGATAACAGGTCTGAGAATCAATTGGGATAAATCAGAAATGATAGCCTGTAATGTTGAGAAGGAGGAACAAGAGAGAATTAAGGCTAAATTTAAAATTCAAGTTAAAGAATGTTTGAGATATTTAGGAATAAGTATCTCAAATAAAATTGAGGATCTTAAGCGATTAAATTATGATAAACAGAAAAAAGAAATTAAAGAGAAAATAGAATTGTATAAAAAATCAAATTATCATGGTTTGGTAGGATAGTGTTAACTAAAATGATGTTGTTGCCAAAAATAAATTTTTTATTTGATGCGTTGCCGATTAGGCTATTTGATAAGGAAATTAAAGATTTTCAAAATGTAATAAATAATTATTGTAATGCAGGAAAAAAGCCTAGAATTGCTAAGATTTTTTGCTACTTATCTCAGAAAGAAGGAGGATTGGGAATACCTAATTTAAGGAATTATTATAGAGCTTTCCAAATTAAGAATATTATAAAACTTTTAGCAAGGGAGAAGGTTGTCTGGGAAGAAATAGAGATGAAGGAGTTAAAAATGGGTAAAGGGGTATTTCTAGGCGACAAGAAAGGGAAAATCAGTGTTAAAAATAGAATGATGAAAACAATGTTGGATGTTTGGAACAAGTCAAAAAGAAATTGAGTCCAGAACTATCTCCTATAATAGAATTAGATGATATCAAAAGTTTTCCGATACAATTAGATAATAGTTTGAAGATGGTATTGGAAAGGGAAAATGTTTCCTTTTTGAAGGACTGGGTTCGTGCCTGTAAAGATAGTGAGAATAAAGCAGTAATTTATTCACAGTTGAATCTGAACTGGTTTCAGAAGGTAATGTTGGATAGATGGACTGATAAATACAAGGATGAAAGTAGTTTAGAGAGGGATAAAACAGAATTTGAGCAACTGTTGTTAAAAATACGAAAAGGAGATATGGGATTAAAGGGTATAGTAAGCAGGATTTATAAAACTTTAAATAATGAAGGTAATCCACAAGAAACTTTGAAGTCATGCTGGGAACATGATTTGAACATAAAAATTCAGGAAAAAATTTGGAAAGATAAGTGGGGAAAAAGATATATGAGAACTATGTCGGTAAGAATGAAAGAGTATAATTACAAAATGTTATGGAAGTGGTATTTGACTCCTGAGAGATTATTTCAAATGGACATATGAACATATGTGGTGGAATTGTAAAGTGGTAAAAGAGTATTGGGGAAAAATTGAGAAGGAAATATGTGATATTACGGGGGTAGAATGTGAATTGATTTTAAATATGGTGTTGTTAACAGATGTGGAGAATTTGAAAGTAAATGAAGACAATAAGGAACTAATAGCTATTATGCTGATATCAGCTAGAATGTGTATAGCAAGGAGCTGGAAACTTGATAGAGTTCTAAAAGTAGAGGAATGGTATAAAGAGATGTGGGATCTTGCATTGAATGACAAACTGACATGGGAAAGAAACATATATAACGGGAAAATTAAAGAAAATAGATTTTGGAAAGTTTGGCAACCTTTTGTGGAATACTCATTGAATGGAGATCAGAGCAATAGCCTTGTACCAGATTATATATATTTTTGGAAATGGTAAAAAAGGCAATATCCCGCAGGCTCTTATAATTTGTAAATACACAGGGTGATTATTAGTGTTTATGTTATGTTTAATGTAATTGAATTCGATAAAAATTGAATATGTTTTTTTTCTTTTAAATTACGTTTTCTTTTTTCTGTATTTTCTTCTTTTTTCTAATGTTTATCTTTTTATATTCAATAAAAAAATTATTAAAAAAAAGAAGTGGTTTACCATACCTTCTCTTCTGTGAGTGCTCTACAGCTGGACAGTTTACCCAAGACTAGCTGTTCCCAGAGGAGACATATCAAGGAATTGATCTCCTAACCTAAACAACTGAGTGATTCAGTTAGTTTCAGCATTGTTTACTGTACTCTAGCTGAAAATCAGATCAGCTGAAGGGATACAGGGAGAACCACATGACACAAATAGTCTTGTCTTCTCATATAACACCCAGTCCTGGTTGTTGCTTCTGAAATATGAGCAAATAGGATGCTGTCACTTGGGAACTATAGATTTAGGGGATCATTTTCTACTTCAAAAATCCAACTTAGACATATCAGAAGTAGGGATATAGAAATGCTTCTACTGTACTTCACATTTTTCTCAAAAAAGTTCTAAAAATTATGTTTTCTTCACAGTGAATAAAATTATGAGAGCTTTTGTGCATTTTCACATTTTGGGATTATGAAAAGTTTGCAGAAGTGGTTGTTCTATAAAAAAAACCTTGCTAATGAAGAAAATGCTAGTCATTTTGCTCTCATGCAAGAGCAGAAAATCTCATAGCAGTTAACCATTTATTGACAGTGTACATTAAAGTGTTGAGGTGTTCTTTGAGTGAGTATTTTTAGGGTGATTTTTTTACATTAGTGAGTACTTGTTATGTTCTGTATCTTCTTTATTAACAGGAGAAAGGTGACCTGCAACAATAAAAATAATTAATTAACAAACAAACAGACTTTTCTATTGCTTTACCACTTTTTGTTGTAATTATCCTGATGGAAAACTCCTGAAGAACCATCCATTTAGCTGCCTGCAAGCTGCAGGTTACAGGTTGTAACTGTGTCCTAGCAAACTCTGGGAGTCAGATCCTTAATAGTGCTACATCAATTTAATCATTATGTTTCTATTTTGTCTCACAGTCAGACATTATTGCATTGGTGCAGGTGATGGATTCATCTCTTGCAACATCACAAGAGCCCACTCCCAATCTCAGAATTTAGCTCTGCCATCTCAAGGGGATTGGGACGCTACTGATCTGGCAGTCCGATCCTTCAGTACTTGACTACCTTGTTTCCCATTTACTGCCTGAAGTAGGAGTTTTGGAAGGATCCAACCTGAATCAGCATCCATAAAGATAAAATATCTCAACTATTTTTCAAGGATTTACTCATTTCCAACTACCTAAAGTGAAGCACTAGTGTTTAATTTGATTGGCACTACTGCAACAAAATTACTAATAGAGAAACATATCAGTTTATGGTGATTCAATGTGAAAGTTAAGTGCTAAGACAAAACCATGTTTACGTCAACTCCATCATTTATTCTTCCAGAAGGAAGAAGACGATGTAAACAAATTCGGGATTTGTCACCATATACAAACCTGATTTTTCATTGGCTTACACTTAGGTCAGAGGCTATTTCCTCTTCTATGCAACAGAAAATTGAGCAAATTAAATGAATTAAAATATAATAAACAGTTTAGCACCTCTATTATATGAAATTTCTATGTATCTAAAAAATCCCTCACATTTGTACAGTATGCTACTCTATGGTGTTTTGGAGTTTAAAAGATCATTCCTATGATACAAGTTGTAAGAATGTGACAGAAGCTTTACATTGTATGCAGCCATATAATTTCCAGAGTTAAAAAACCAAGATATCCTCTTGATTAGGAATCTCCTGTTAACTTTTGAAAGAACCATTGCTAAATGGCATTTAACATGTGGCCAAACTCAACAATGGGATCTAGATATTAAGGGTGCAGATGAGACCCTGCTTCTATGCCTTGCCTCATCTGCAATTGCACATTTCCTTAAAATGGGTAGAAAACATGAAGAAAATGATCTTCATAATAGAGGAAACTGCTAGAAAGCCTGTCATATCAGATTCTATGGTTCTGTGCTCATCTCTGTTTATAGCCGAAGAGCCAGCACTGTCTGCATTTGCAGATGTTTCCATGGACATGTGGCAGCCATGCCTAGGCACTGAAGTGCACAGAACACTACCTTCATACCCATCAAGCGCGGCTCCCAAAAATATGGGAAATATCTGTGCATGCATGGGCACGCATGCGCAGAACCCATTTGTGCATGCACAGAATATGTTTGCACATGTCTAGAACATGTTTGCGCTTGCACAAATGGGTTTTGCGCATGTGCACATGCGCAGTAACCCCTTTCCCACCGTTCTAAATATGGGACAGAACCGGGAAAGGGGAGGAATGAGCGGAAAAATATGGGAAATCCTGGCCAATACGGGGTACTTGACAGGTATGTCTACCTTCCCACCGATGTGGTACGTATTTATAGTATCTCCTTGCAATTTCTTGCTTTTGAACTGCTAGATTGGCAGGAGCTAGGACAGAGAAGGGCACTCATTCCATCATGCAGTACTCAGGTTTTTGAACTGCAGACCTTCTGTCTCCCAGTCAGCGTCTTAACCACTTGAGCCACATGATGCCATATAACTCTGTCTCATCTGTTCCTGTCCATTCTAATAAAAGAACTGAACTTTAATATGTAGCATAAGGACTCCTTTGTTGTGTTCATATCTACAAATATCTGCTCTTGAAATGGAACCTCCTGATATTAAACTCAGGAGACCGGCAAGCAACGACAACAAAAAGTTCAGTGGGTTTCACTATTTCTCATCAGTGATTGGGCATCACTATCCTGTTTAGCTATCCATCTAGAACAAAGGATATATACTGTATATCTTAGACACAAACTATACCCACAGATAGCTGTAATTCAAAGACCAAATTCTTTAGGTGACATTTTTCACAGCAAGAGCTTTTCAGAGCTCCCACAGTGTATAAAATATCTTATTTTAGTTTGGGATTGGCAATAGTTTGTTTGCAAATATTTTTATTTATTTATTTATTTATAGTCATATTTGTATATGCCGCCCACTCAGGCGGAACCCGACTCAGGGTGGCATTACAATAATTCTAGAAATACATAAAAAACATTATAAAAACCCACAACCCACCCCCTTTAAAAAAAACCATATCCCACCCACCCATCCCACCTACTATACAAAAGGAAGAAGAGAGAGTTCTTATAAAAGCCAGCAGGCGGGCACCATAGTCCCATTCGGGCCCCACACCTGCCCTGCCAGCCAGGTCTTCACTCCTTTCCTGAAGGGCAGCAGTTCACTTTGGAGTCTTAGGTCTATTGGCAGGAGGTTCCAGAGAGTTGGTGCGGACACGGAGAAGGCCCTCCTTCGGGTGCTAGACAGATGTGCACCCCTAGTTGGTGGCACTATTAGAGAGCCCCTCCGGTCCGCTCTGGTTGGACGGGCAGACACTCTTGGGACGATGCGGTCTCTAAGATATCCTGGCCCCCTGCCATATAGGGCTTTAAAGGTCAAAACCAGCACCTTAAATTGCACCCGGAGACAAACTGGTAACCAGTGCAGCTCCCGAAGTAGCGGTGAGGCATGGGCATATCGCCCACACCCCATCACCACCCGGGCCGCTGCATTCTGGACCAGCTGCAGCCTCCGGATGGTCGTCAAGGGCAGCCCCATGTAGAGCGCATTACAATAATCTAGTCGGGAAGTAACCAGAGCATGGGTGACCATAAGCAAGGAGCCCCGGTCCAGGAGCGTGCGCAATTGGCGAATTACCCGAAATTGGGCAAAAGCCCTCCTGGCCACAGCCGCTACTTGTTCTTCTAGAAGCAGCCGCGAGTCCAGAAGAACCCCCAAGTTGCGCACTGGGTCTGTCTGGGGCAAAGCAGCCCCATCCAGTACCAAAGGTGGCAACTCCCTGGATAACACGGGGCCCCTTATCCACAGCCACTCTGTCTTGCTGGGATTCAGCCGAAGCCCATTGGCCCCCATCCAGACCCCAATGGCCTCCAGGCATCCGGATAGGATTTCAACAGCATCACTGGGGTCCCCACGGGCCGAGATGTACAACTGAGTATCATCCGCGTACTGATGGTACCGCACCCCGTGGGAACGAATGATCTCACCCAGTGGCTTCATGTAGATGTTAAATAAGAGAGGAGAGAGCACAGAGCCCTGAGGCACCCCATACTTGAGGGGCCTAGGGCTGGACCTCTCACTCTCTAACCACACCGACTGGGTACGGCCCTCCAGAAAAGAGGAAAACCAGGACAACACAGTGCCATGGATCCCCAGTCCTTCGAGCCGTTCCAGAAGGATACCGTGGTCGACGGTATCGAAGGCTGCTGAGAGGTCAAGAAGAGCAAGGACGGATGGACAACCCCCGTCCCGCTCCCGCCAGAGATCATCCACCAGCGCGACCAATGCCGTCTCCATTCCATACCCGGGCCTGAACCCTGATTGAAAGGGGTCTAGATAATCCGCTTCATCCAGGACACTCTGCAGCTGGCGCGCCACCGCCTTCTCCAAAACCTTACCCAAAAAGGGCAGGTTGGAAACTGGCCTGTAGTTGTTAAGGACAGCTGGGTCGAGGGACATTTTCTTCAGGAGGGGGCGCACCAAGGCATGTTTTAGCTGTGCAGGAAATACCCCCTCCCGTAACGAGGCATTTATTATCCCCCCAACCCAGCCACCTGTTACCTCCTTGGAGGCTTTCACCAACCAAGTGGGACAGGGATCCAAAGGACATGTAGTGGCACGAACAGCTGCAAGGAGCCTGTCCAGTT
Source organism: Bradypodion pumilum (assembly GCA_035047305.1). Taxonomy (NCBI): domain Eukaryota; kingdom Metazoa; phylum Chordata; class Lepidosauria; order Squamata; family Chamaeleonidae; genus Bradypodion; species Bradypodion pumilum. Next base: position 433,217,037 of record JAWDJD010000001.1, read on the forward strand.
CATCAGGGACAACAGGATCAAACTGATCCCAGATCGTACAGCAAGACTGTGCACTGGCACCCCCCGACTCTCCCCGTCCACGCCAGGGTTCAATCCAGAATGAATCCGATCGATTTTCTCCACCAGATGGTCAGCAAAGTCCTCAGCCGAACCCTGCCAACCGGGCACCGATCTCCCCTTACCAAGGAGGGACCTGGTTACCCGGAACAGGGCGGCTGGGCGATTATCAGTGGAGGCAATAAGGGTGGTGAAGTATTGCCGCCTCACCACCCCCATCGCCACTAGGTAGGCCCTAATAGCAGCTCTAGCTAGTGTCCAATCGGAGTCATCCCGGGTCTTCGCCCAGCGGCGCTCTAGGCGTCTCTTTGCCCGTTTGAGTTCACGCAGTTCATCTGTGAACCACGGAGATGACCTAATCCCCCGGGCATGGAGAGGCCGCAGTGGCGCGATTTCATCCAAGGCTACTGTTGTCGACCTATTCCACAGGTCGACGAGTGCCCCGGGTGAATCGTGTAGCCGATCCAGAGGAACATCCCCCAGTTCCCTCTGGAATCCATCTGGATCCATTAGTCGCCGAGGGCGGACCATTTTAATCGGCCCTGCCTCCCTACGATGAAGTATCGCCCCCAGAAAGTCAAGAGTCACCAGATAGTGATCTGACCATGGCACAGGTGAGATGACTAGATCCTATAATCTCAGATCCCTCTGCCACTGCTCCGACAAGAAAACTAAGTCTGGCATGTGACCACTGCCCCTGGTCGGACCCCGAACTACCTGAGTCAGGCCCATGGCTGCCATGGAAGCCATGAACTCCTTTGCCACCTCAGAAGCCATCCCCAGCGATGGCAAATTGAAGTCCCCCAGAACCATAAGTCTCGGGAACTCCAACGCCAGCCTCGAGGCGGCCTCGAGGAGCTCAGGCAGGGCATCCCTTACCCTGCAAGGTGGCAGGTACAGGAGTAAGATCCCCAACTGACCCTTGGGGCCCAACCGTAGAAGCAGGGCCTCACAACCAGCCACTTGTGGAGCAGTGGCCCTAGCAACTCACAAAGACTCCCTGGCAACAATGGCGACACCACCGCCCCTCCCCTCACCTCTAGGCTGGTGCCAAATACCGAACCCAGCTGGACACATATCCGAAAGAGGTATTCCATCTTCAGGCGTCAGCCAGGTTTCGGTGATGCATGCCAGGTCGGCCAGCCCTTCCTGGATGGCATCTTGAATCAGGGGGGCCTTATTACATACCGACCTAGCATTCACCAACAGCAGCCTAAGGGCGGGGACACTCCGGATCTGCCGCTCAGGGCCCAGAGATGTACCTGAAGGGCTGGAATGAGGGACCGCACTTAAACATCAGACCCGCATTCCCCGAGTGCAGCCCGCCCCACGGTACCCGCCATACCGCCCCTTGCCCGTCACAACACCTATATGGTTCTCCGGAACTTCCCTAGATAGAATGCTGCCCCTCCTTCCTGGCTGGCAGGACCAACATTCCCTCTTCCCTCGTCTTCGAGTCCCTTGACCCGGGAGCCCTTTAAACCTTCCCGCCTGTCTCATTCAATAAAGTCTGGCTGAATCAGATCTTTGGAATACTAACCAATTTCCAGCTTCGAACTATCAGTATAGTTTGTATCTACATTCTGGCCCACAACTGGCCCCTTTAGACAACATTAGTAGAAGATGGTACAGTATTCACCAGTAATATGCATTTCCTTCAAAGGTGAGAATATTGAGGAGGGGACAGGAATCAATTTAAGCTCATTAAAATTCATAGTTTATATATATATATTTGAATAGTTGCCATGTTAGTCTGTGTTTCAGGCATAGTCTTTAAAGTGCTGCAGCGTTTTTTGTTTAAGGTTTTTGTTTTTGCTTTCTGATATGCCTTTTAAATTCAATTACTGGATTTGTGTGCCACCTTCCTCCCCAAAATGAGAGTCAAAGTGGCTCACAATAATCTTAAATAACAGAAAAACATATTCTTTAAACAAAACAAAAAATTTCATAGTGATTTCCCATTAGACCATGCCTGAGCTTCTGGGAATTCAATTTTTATCATGAAAATTAATCTTTTTGTTTTACATGTCACCAAGTCACCCCTGACATACAGTGACCCTATGAAAGAGAGATCTCCCGACTGTTCTCTTCTCAACAGCCTTCCTCAGCTCTTGCAAACTCAATCCTCTGCCTTCCCTTAGAGAGTCAATTCATCTCATATTTTGTCTTCCTCTTTTCATGCTACCTTCAACCTTTCCCAGCATTTTTGTCCAAAGAATCTTTCCTTCTCATTATGTATCTACAGTAGGACATCCTGAATTTCATCACCTTTGCCTCCAGAGAGTTCATGCTTGATTTGATCTAGGACCCACTTATTTATCTTTCTAGCTGTCCATGGTATCTGCAAAGTTCTCCAGCTCCATATTTTAAACAATAAATTTTTCCTTGTCAACTGTCTTTACCATTCAACGTGAAAACCTGTACATAGTGATTAGGAATACAAGAGTGTGGATGATCATGGTCTTTGTCTCAAGTGACACATCCTATGTTGAAATCTTACTGAAAATGTTTTAGTCAAAGGGAAGAGCCATCCTAAGCATGAGACATCCTAAAAATTTGATGTTGAGATAGAACATAATATGTCTCTGCTTGTCCTGCTGGTGGTGCACTATCATCGTCATTGTCATCATCTTCTTCGTCATCATCATTGTAAGTATGGTGTCATACACACACACACACACCATCATAAGTCCACAAGATGCTTGGATTGGAGTTTTAGATCCCCAATGCTTGTGTCCTAGCCCTGGACCTAAAAGGCAGTGAAGTATCACAGTGCCTTTGCATGGTCGTGGGGATTGTGTGCTCCAGTGAAACAGAACACTATGCTGGTAGGACTGTCCATGCCAGAAAGGTGTGCACTGAGGAATCAGACTAAAAGAGCCCTTATCCATAAAATATAGTAAGAAAGTCTAAAGAGAAATCCATACTGGATTGGTTGTTGTCTGGGTCAAGACAGACTGTGTTGGAATTTGGGGTTCCTGGTCATTCAATGTTAAGCAGGCCACAGGACCCAGTGACCTCTGTTGAGAAACCAGGACAGAGTGCTGAACAGTGACTGGAAGAGCAACCACAATGGAAATGTTGGAAATCTGAGAGCTGAATTATAGTTGAATGTTACTAACAAGCAGATTGGGAGGTGTGGCCAAGATGGCAAAGGATTAACAACTGCTTTAACGTTGTGCGCTCTGCAATGTGGCTGTGGATGGGGGGTCCTGTGCTATCCCGGGAGCTACCATCTTTGGTTTTGGATGGGGCTATTTTGCCCCAGACCGACCCGGTGCGCAACTTGGGGGTCCTCTTGGATTCGCAGCTGCTGCTAGAAGAACAGGTGGTGGCTGTGGCCAGGAGGGCCTTCGCCCAACTTAGGGTGATTCACCAGTTGCGCACACTCCTTTGCTCATGGTCACTCATGCTCTGGTGACCTCCAGACTAGATTATTGTAATGCGCTCTACATGGGGCTGCCCTTGATGACCATTCGGAGGCTGCAGCTGCTCCAGAATGCGGCGGCCCGGGCGGGGTGATGGGGTGTGGACGTTATGCCCATGCCTCACCACTGCTGCGGGAGCTGCACTGGTTACCCGTTTGCCTCCGGGTGCAATTCAAGGTGCTGGTTTTGACCTTTAAAGCCCTATATGGTAGTGGGCCAGGTTACCTTAGAGACCACATCGCCCTAAGGACGTCTGTCTGTCCAACCAGAGCAGATCGGAGGGGCTCTCTAATAGTGCCATCAGCCAGGGGGGCTCGCCTCTCTGGCACAAGGAGGAGAGCCTTCTATGTGTCTGCACCGGCCCTTTGGAGCCTCTTGCCTGTGGAACTGCGTCTCTAGACAGAGTTGTTGCCCTTTAGAAAAGAACTAAAAACCTGGCTGGCGGGCCAAGTTTGGGGTGCAGGTGGAGGAGTGGCTTCCGTTGGGTGGTTAATATAGGGGAGGATGCCTGCCCCATGGTTTCTTCAGTTCCTGCACCCCTCTCTTTTTAGGGGTGGGTTCTTATTGCTGGTTGTTATCTGTTTTATTTGTTTTTATCTGTTTTTACCCACTGTTGTGAACCGCCCGGAGTCGGCTTTGGCTGAGTGGGTGGTATAAAAATTTAACAATAAATAAATAAATAAATAAACAATAAATAAATGTGTTTTCAAATGAGATTTTCTTACTGAAAAAATTTGGAAAAACCCCAACAGCAAGGATTTTAAGTGCCGGGAGTCAAAGTTCGTGGAACGGCGGTGGCAGCGGGTGAAGATTGCGGCGAAAGCCGGGGGCCGAGCAGACTGATTGCGGGTCATGGGTGGGCAAGACTTCTGAGAGGAGACCAAAGGGAGAGAAAGGTGAAGAGAAAGCCTAAGTGGAAGCAAGAACTTTGTGTTGGTGGCGGACGAGACTGGTGAGCTGATTGGGGGTGCCCGGTGAAGGAAACGGTGAGGAGGAAAGAGGAGGGAGGAAGTCAAAAGAAAGTGAGAGTAAGTGAGTGGGTGGTGGTTAATGGCAGCGGAAGAAGAAAACAAAAGTTAAAGAGCAAAGGGGAAGCAATGGTGGAGAAGTAGTTGCGGAGGTGGTGGATTTTGGGAAGAAGTGCGGAGAGAGGTGGGAGAGAGAGGAAGAAAAGGACGGAGAAGGAAGAAGGAAGAAGGAATTAAAGAAAGAAGATTGGAGGAGAGTTTAAGACAGACGGTTTTGGCGAGTTCGGGCGGGAGGAGGACGAGGAAGAAAGTGAGTTCTTGGAGGCTGCAGTGAGATTTTTTCTTTTTTTCTTTTTTTCTTTTTGTTACATGTTGGAGTTAGTTGGGTTTTTTTAATAAGACGGACTGACGGACTGATATAAATTGGATGAAGTTTTGAGATTGGGGTTTTTTCCCCTCTTTCTTGTGGTTTTGTTTTTGCTCTGATCCCTCCTCTCTCTCCTGTTATATACAGAGGACAGATGATGAAGATTCCCTCCTCCCCCTTTTTCTCTCTTTTATATATATATATATATATATATATATATATATATATATATATATATATATATATATATATATATATATATATATATATATATATATATATATATATATATATATATATATATATATATATATATATATATATATATATATATATATATATATATATATATATATATATATATATATATATATATATATATATATATATATATATGTAAGAGGGAATTCTTTTTTCTTTCTTTCTTTTTCTTTTTTTCCTTTTTTCTTTTTTGGATATTTTTAAAGATTGGAATACAAAAATGGCAAAGGATTATTTTTTTCTTTTCTCTTCTGTCTCCATTCTTTTTATTCGGATGATTTTGGACTAATCGTGACTATAGAACCTGGATGGTTTTTTCTTCTCTTTATTGGATTACAGTTAAAATATTTGTATTATAATAATAATAATTGGACTATAATTGGACTACAATAACAAAATAATTGTTCTGGATTGGTCTTTATAAAGCTGATATATTAATAACATCACTGAGATTTTGGATATATAGTTGCTGGGACTATTCAACTGAGTTTAGGATATTTTGAAGCAATATCACAATGGGATTATAATAAGTATTAGCTAAATTTTGTTTTGGATCTTGACGAATTAATAGAAGTCATAACTTTATCATATTTAATTGAATGTGGAATTTGATCAGGAAGACGGACTTGGAGGAATTAAAGGGGTTGCTGCATTGAGATTATTATTTGAAGTTACAATGGAAAAACTTGGAAAAGGAAAGGGAAAGGATGAAGAGGTGGTGAAGCCTAAGAGGGTGGATGTGACGCAACTGAAGAAGCACCTCCACCAACAGCAGCACCAGAACCTGCACCAATGGACCAAATGCAAATTATGGTTGAGTTGGGTAAATTGTTTAAGAAATTTGAGAGGATGGATGATGATGATACTTTGAGGAGACAAATGTGAAGGGTTTTTGTGAAATTAAGGAAACAAGGGTAAAAGACAAAGATGAAATTATGGGAAAACAGTATAAGCTGGTTGCAATGTTCACTGATTTTTCTAAGAAGGTTGATTTTAATTTTCAGAGGATGGATATAAGTGTTAAATCAATGCAAAAAGATATGAAATTGATGCAGGATGATATGAAAGGGTTACATGAGGAAGAAAAGCATACTAAAATGAAAGTAGAAGTGCAGGAGAAAAGGATAGACATGATGGAAGAGATGATGAGAAAACAGAACATAGTAATTCGTAATCTTATGGAAAAAATGCCAGAACAGCTGAAGGAAAGAATAGTTAATTGGTTAAACAGTTTGAAAATGGAGAAAGATTTTGAAAATGAAGATATTGCAAATGTTTATAGATTGGGAGCAAGGAAAGGGAAAAGTATTCAAAGAAATATTTTGGTTAAGTTTGCAAATTGGGGGATAAATTGAGGGTGATGGCTTTTATAAAACAAGCTGGGTCTGGCATTTTAAAAATTGATGGGAGTGATGTGGAGGTATACAACAATATATCAGTGGAAGAACGTGGTTGGTGTTATAAGATGAAACCAGCAACAAAAAATTTGATGGAATGTGGGATAAAATATAATTGGAGATTTCCACAACAATTGAGGTTTTTTAACGACAAGAAAATGAATACAATTGATACAGGGATGGATGCTTTGGAATATTTGTGCTTAATTGGTCTGGTTAAGGCAGCATCACAAGAATGGCTTGGATTAAGGAAAGCTTTAATAGAATCAGGGGGAATAAAAAGAGACTATGGAAATACTGAAGAGAGGGTGCTACAGGAGGAACAGATGGGGATTTTAAAGCATTGGTGGTGGTTGATGAAGGGTGAATCAGGATTTAGGGGATGGAGAAGAAAATGGGATGATGTAGGGGAAAAGAAATAATTTTTATAAATGTTTGTTGTTTTTAAAAATAAGATTGGGCACTGGAGCATTAGATAGTAGGCACATCTTGCATGTCCCCCCCTCTCTTTGAGAGCCAAGGGCTACTTTTTGTAGAAAGAAGTGGGGAGGGTAGGTATGAATGTTTATTGTTATAGTTGTTGTTATTGTTTATGTGTGGTAGAGGGAATCACACCAGTAGGAGGAAGCGAAGGTCATAAAAGATGGTTTGTAAGATTAAGGTATGAGAAATATTAAAGTGTTATCTTGGAATGTGAAAGGTACTGGTTCTCAAGTAAAGAGGAGAAGAATAGAATCAGCCCTGAGGAAAGATAAACCAGATGTAGTCTTCTTGCAAGGAACTCTCATAAAAAATCAGGGGATACAAATAAGATTTTTTTAGGATGGATGCAAATTTATGAAAAGTCCTAAGGTACATCAAAAGCAAGAGGGGTTGCAGTTCTGATTTCGAGTAGATTAGGTTTCGAGATGATAAATAGTGTTTCCAACCCAGAAGGTATATACTTAATAATAAAAGGGATGATTGATGATGAGGAAATAATCTTAGTGAACATATATGCACCAAATGATCATCAAGGGGAGTTTCTAGACAAAGTATATGGCATATTGGAGAAAGAAAAAGCAACAAAAATGATTGTAGCTGGAGATTTCAATTTAATAAGGTCAAATTTAGATTGTACAAATATAGCAAGGAGTGGAAGAGGATCTAAAATGCAGATTTTTGATAAATGGATGAAATCTCTAGGCTTGAAAGATACATGGAGGGAGTTTACAGGGTCGGAAAGGGTTTATACATTTTTTTCACAGGTGCATAATTCATACTCCAGAATAGATTATATATTTGTAACAGAGAGTATGATTAGGAATATAGATGAGGTGGAAGTGGGAATTTTTAAAGAATCAGATCATGCAAAAGTGTTGATGGAATTAAGGATAGAGGGAGTAAAGAAAAATTAGAAGGAATTGGAGATATGATGCTAAAGTTTTTAAAGGCCATAAATGTAAAGAGCAAACAATTGAAAAATGGAAGGAAAGTTGGTATTGGAATGATAAGGATGAGGTGAGTTATAATATGGTATGGGATGCCATGAAGTTTTTAGAGGGGAGAGTATTAAGTTGGCTAGTATTAGAAATAAACAATTTAAGGAAACACAAGACGAAGTTGAAAAAGAAATAAAGCGGTTACAAGAAGAGCATGTTAAGACAAATGATAAGAAGATTTTCAACAGGATGCAAAGATTAAAGATGGAATTGGTAGGAAATGACATTGAAAAGGTAAAAAGAGATTTGGTGTATTTAAAAAGGGAATATTTTGAATACAGTAATAAGAATTCAAAATTATTAGCAAGAGCTGCTAAGGAAAAGAGAAATAAAAGGGAAATTGGAATTTTGATTAATAAAGAGGGAATAAGATGTAATAGGATTAGAGATAAATTTAAGATTGTTAAAGATTTTTATCAGGATGTATATGCTAAAAAGAATATAGATTTGGAGAAGTTAAATGATCAATTGGGGAAACAAATAGAAAATAAGATAAAACAGGAACGTAGAAATAGAATGGAAGAGCGAATAATGGAGAAATAAATAAAAGGTGTAATAGCCAACTTGACGTCAGATAAAGCCCCGGGGGGAGATTGGTTACCAGCTGAATTTTATAAGGAATTTAAAGACATTGTGGATCCAAAATTGATAAAATTATATAATTATATCTTGGAAGGAGGGCAAATTCCAACTTCATGGTATAGAACTATAACTATTTTATTAACAAAACCTGGAAAAGATTTAGAAAAAGTGGAATCATATAGGCCTATTTCTCTGATAAATCAAGATGCTAAGATTTTTACAGCAATATTGGCAAACAGACTGAACAGTTTTATGGGTAATTATATAAATGAAGATCAAATGGGTTTTTTGAAAGGAAGACATATGGCAGATTTGACAAGGAGAGTTTTAGATTTAATAGATATAGTAGGACAAACAAATGAGAAAGTTGGATTCTTATCATTAGATATCTTCAAGGCATTTGATTCATTACAGTGGGTAACAATTAATGAGATAATTAAATGTTATGGATTTGGAGATAAATTTAGAAGGACGATTGAACAGTTATATCAATATGGTACTGCCATTATTAGGGTAAATGATGATGTTACAGAAGAAGTAAAATTAGAAGTTGGAACAAGACATGGTTGTCCATTATCACCAATTTTGTTTATTATGGCAATGGAGTTGTTGGCAAAGGCTATAAGAGAAGATAAAGATATTGAAGGAATACTAGGAAATAAGATAAGTTTGTATGCTGATGATACTTTGATAACAATGAAGCATCCTAGGAAGGCGTTAGAAAGAATACAAGAGCAGTTAAAAGATTTTGAAGAGATGACAGTGTTGAGAATAAATTGGGATAAGTCGGAAATGATATTGTGTAATATTGATAAGGAGGAAAAGCAGAAAATAAAGGGTAAATTTAAATTACAGGTTAAAGATAATTTGAAGTATTTGGGAATAAATATTTCAAATAAATTTGAGGACCTCAAGAAATTGAATTATGGAAAACAGAAAGTGGAAATTAAAGAAAAAATACAGCAATATCAAAAGTTGAAGTTGTCTTGGTTCAGCAGGATTGCATTATGTAAAATGATGTTGCTACTGAGAATTGATTTTTTTGTTTGATGCCCTGCTGATCCAATTAAGTGATAAGGAAATTAAAGAATTTCAAAATTTGTTAAATAATTTCTGTATTGGTGGAAAGAAACCTAGAATTATAAAAAAAAAAAAAACTGTGGTACTTTTCTCAGAAAGAAGGAGGACTAGGATTGCCAAATTTGAGGAATTACTATAGAGCTTTTAAAATTAAAAATATTGTGAAAATTTTAGTGAGGGAAAAGGCAATATAGGAAGAAATTGAGATGAGGGATCTAAATCAAATGGGGAAAATGGTCTTTTTAGATAGTAATATGGGGGAAATAGTTACAAAAAATAAAATGATGAAGACAATATTAGGAGTATGGAAAAAGTTGAAGATGGATTTGGCTCCAGATACATCTCCTATAATAGAAACAGAGGATATTAAAAAAATTCCAATACAAATTGACAAAAAGGTGAAAGAAGTCTTATTTAGAAATGATGTTTTCCTGTTCAAAGACTGGATATGGGTTTGTAAAGATGGAGAGAGAAAAGCAGATATGTTTGCACAATTGAGGTTGAACTAGCTTAAATAAATGAAATAGTAAATATTTGATGTAAGCCAGTTTGGAAAGAGGTATGACTGACTTTGGAGAATTGATATCAAAGATATCAATGTATAATGTTAAATAAAGATGGTAATCCACAAGAAGTGTTGAAAATAAATTGGGAACAAGAATTGAAAATAAAGATAGTAGACGAGGTATGGAGAAATAAATGGGGAAAAAGGATCATGAGAACAATGTATGTTAGAGTGAAAGAACATAATTATAAAATGTTGTGGAAATGGTACTTGACCCCAGTGAGGTTACATCAAATAGATAAAAATAAAGATAAAATGTTTTGGAGATGTAAGGATACACTGGGAACATATGAACACATTTGGTGGGGTTGTAATGTGGTAAAGGAATTTTGGGGAAAAATTGAGAAAGAGATTTGTGCTGTTATGTGTATGAGACTTAAATTGGGGCCAAGTACTGTTTTGTTGACAGATGTGGAAAATATGGATTTAAATAAGGATAAAAAAGAGCTATTGTCGATAATGTTGACAACGGGCAGACAATGTATAGCCAGGAATTGGAAAAATGAAGCAACTCTGAAAATAGAAGAATGGTGTAAGGAGATGTGGGATCATGCATTGAACAATAAGCTAACATGGGAAATGAATAAGAAAAAGGGTATAGTTAAAGACTGACTTACATAGAGGCTTGATATAGTTGACTTTTTCTTTCTTTCTTTCTTTCCCTTTCATTAATTAGTTCAACTTTTACTTTGATACTATGTGATAAACTGTGATATTGTGCATGATAATACTTTGTTTTAAAACTGTTTAAACTGTGATAACATGTGTGATGGGAAAAGACTGGCGTAGAGACTGGCAAGGCACACCACAAAGCTTGCCAAGAGAACCCTATGGACCAAAACAAAGGGATGCTCAGCACAGCAGATCTGAAAAGGGGGAGGGATACGAAAGGAGGAGGAGAAATACAGTGTTGCAGGGAACAATACTGCATAGGGACATGGAATGTGAGGTCTATGAACCAAGGTAAACTGGAAGTGGTAAAAAATGAGATGGAAAGAATAAGCATTGACATATTGGGCATCAGTGAGCTAAAATGGACAGGGATGGGTGAATTCAGCTCTGGAAACCATCATATCTACTACTGTGGGCAAGAAAATCTTAGAAGAAATGGAGTAGCCATAATTGTCAATAAAAGAGTGAGAAAAGCAGTAATGGGATACAATCTCAAAAATGACAGAATGATGTCAGTCAGATTCCAAGGCAAACCTTTCAATGTCACTGTGATCCAAATATACGCACCAACCACTGGTGCAGATGAAGCCACAATGGACCAGTTCTATGAGGACTTACAACACCTCATAGAACAGACACCAAGAAATGATGTCCAAATTATATTAGGAGACTGGAATGCCAAAGTAGGAAATCAAAAAGTGGAGGGAATAACAGGCAAATTTGGTCTTGGAACACAGAATGAAGCAGGGCAAAGATTGATAGAGTTCTGCCAAGAGAGCGCACTGGTCATAGCAAACACTCTCTTCCAGCAACACAAGAGGTGACTTTACACATGGACATCACCAGATGGCCAACACCGAAACCAGATTGACTACATACTCTGCAGCCAAAGATGGAGAACCTCCATACAGTCAGCAAAAACAAGACCTGGAGCAGACTGTGGCTCAGATCACAACCTACTGATCACAAAATTCAGGCTTAGACTAAAGAAAATAGGGAAAACACAGAGACCAGAAAGATATCACCTAGACAGCATCCCTAAAGAATACATGGTGGAGGTGATGAACAGATTTAATGGCTTAGACTCGGTAGACAGAGTACCAGAAGAATTATGGACGGAGATGAGGGACATCATGCAGGAAGCAGCAAAGAAAACCATAACAAAAGAAAAGAAGAGTAAGAAAGCAAAGTGGTTGTCTGATGAGGCTCTTAAAATAGCAGAGGAAAGAAGGAATGCAAAAGTCAAAGGAGAAAGGAAAAACTACAATCATTTGAACACAGAATTTCAAAGAAAAGCAAGGAGAGATAAGGAAAACTACCTAAAAGAACAGTGCAGAGAAATGGAGGAAAACAACAAAAGAGGCAGAACCAGAGATCTTTTCAAAAAAATCGGGGAAATCAAGGGAACATTTAAAGCAAAAATGACCATGATAAGGGACAAAGACGGAAAGGAGCTAACTGATGCAGAAGAAATTAAGAAAAGATGGAAAGAGTACACAGAGGAACTTTACAAAAAGGACCTCAACACTCCTGATAATCACAATGATGAAGAAATTGAACTTGAGCCAGACATCCTGGAGAGCGAAGTCATAAAGGCCCTAAAGAGCACTGCAAACAACAAAGCTAGTGGAGATGATGGTATCCCAGTTGAATTTTTCAAAGCGCTAAAAGATGGTGGCGTCAAATTACTGAATTCAATATGCCAGCAGATTTGGAAAACAAAACAGTGGCCACAGGATTGGAAAAGATCAGTATACGTTCCAATCCCAAAAAAGGGCAATGCCAAAGAATGTTCAAATTATCGAACAATCGCGCTCATCCCACATGCCAGCAAGGTGATGCTCAAGATAATACAGGATAGACTTCAGCAGTATGTGGAGAGAGAATTACCAGAGGTGCAGGCTGGTTTCAGAAGAGGCAGGGGGACTAGAGACCACATTGCCAACATACGCTGGATCATGGAGAAAACAAAGGAATACCAGAAACAAGTTTACTTTTGTTTTATTGACTACACTAAGGCATTTGACTGTGTGGACCACAACAAGATGTGGCAAGTAATTAAAGAGATGGGAATACCAGAGCACCTCATATGCCTCCTGAGAAATCTGTACATGAACCAAGAAGCAACAGTTAGGGCAGAACATGGAATAACAGAGTGGTTTGGAATAGGAAAAGGAGTAAGACAAGGCTGCATTTTGTCACCATGCTTATTCAACCTATACACAGAGCACATAATGTGCAGTGCAGGGATGGAGGAATCACAATATGGGATTAAAATCGCTGGGAGAAACATCAATAATCTGAGATATACAGACGATACCACCCTAATGGCAGAAAGTGAGGAAGACCTAAAGAACCTCTTGATTGGGCTGAAGGAGGAGAGTGCAAAAGCTGGCCTGAGACTCAATATCAATAAAACCAAGATAATGACAACAGGCCCAATCAGTTCCTGGAAAATAGACGGGGAAGAAGTAGAAGCAGTGACAGATTTTACTTTCTTAGGATCAAAGATCACTGCAGATGGGGATTGTAGCCATGAAATAAAAAGGTGACTGATTCTTGGGAGACAAGCGATGAGAAACCTGGGGAACATAGTGAAAAGCAGAGACATCACATTGCAAACAAAAATTAGAATAGCAATGGTTTTCCCAGTAGTAATGTATGGATGTGAGAGCTGGACGATTAGGAAGGCTGAACGCAGAAGAATAGATGCCTTTGAAATGTGGTGTTGGAGGAGGGTTTTGAGAATCCCCTGGACAGCGAGGAGAACAAATAGGTCAATCTTAGAAGAAATTAACCCTGACTGCTCATTGGAAGGTCAAATAGTAAAGATGAAGCTAAAATACTTTGGACATCAAATGAGAAGGGAGGATTCACTTGAGAAGGCACTGATGTTGGGAAAGGTGGAGGACAAATGAAGAAGGGGGAGGCCAAGGATGAGATGGCTAGATGGTATTGTAGACACAATGGGCACAGAGCTGGGAGGGCTGAGGGGGATGGTGGAGGACAGAGGCACCTGGAGGAAAATGGTCCATGGGGTCGCAAAGGGTCGGAGTCGACTGTGCGACTGAACAACAACAACAACAACAATAGTTAAAGAAAACAGATTTTGGCAACTATTCGTGGATTACTCATTGAAGGGGGATGAAGGGAATAGAGCAGTACCTGATCAAATGAGTTTCTGGGGTTAGAAAACCACTGTGACACTCCGTTTTCTCCAGGGCATTGTAAATAACACTGGATGTATTATGTGAAAATTGTATTTTAATTATTGTATTCTTACTTTGACTTAATAGTTGTATCAAATTGATGCATTTAAGAATAGAATTTGAAAATGTATATAGTTATAAGAGTATTATAATGTATTAATTTTTTGGGGAAATATAACTAAAGATGTACGGAAGAAAGAGGAAGGCAGTATATTATTAAGTCGTAGTTTAATTTTATTCTTATGCTTTTTTCTTTTATATTTTTTGTTATATATATTGTATTTGTAGGTATGATGTTTGTATTTTCATTTATAGTTGTTCTTTTTAAGCTGTATTATTGCTAAAAAATTTATATATATAAATACACCACCACCGTCGTCGTCGTACTTGTTTGTCTTTTTTGCATTCTTTTTGTTTGGTAATGATTTTTTTTTCAAACAAAAGAAAGATCAGGTCCTGGAATGAAATAATGCCAATAGGATCTGGGCCAAGGGCATCACAAGTGCTACTAAAAGCAATGGCAGGAGATAGATGAGTGCTGGATGTTTTAGAACCAGAGTAGTCATAACTGCTTACTGGGACAAACACTGGTCAAATTCAAACAGGTTCAGGGCCCTGTCCATGTTGTTGTTGGGATGCCGACCGACCTTTTGCAAGAGTGTTTGTTGTTGTTGTTGTTGGTGGTGGTGGTGGTGGTGGTGCCTCCTGGTTCTAATTAGTTCTGATATGTGATGTTGGCTTTTCTTACGTCTTTTTTTAGGTTGATTATTATTGTGTTTTAAATTTAATTTTAAATTTAATTTAATTGTCAAATTTATATGCCGCCCACTAGGCCAAAGCCGACTCAGGGCGGTTCACAATGACAATTTAAAACATGTTAAAAACAGTTAAAACTACCCACCCCCTAAAACAAGGGGTGCATGATCCAAAGGCACCATGGGGAGGAGTTCTTCTACACCAGCCACCCAATGGAGGTTACCCTTCCACCTGCACCCCACACTTGACCTGCCAGCCAGGTTTTAAGTTCTTTTCTGAAAGGCAGCAATTCCATCCGGAGACGTAGCTCTGTTGGCAGGAGGTTCCAGAGGGCCGGCACAGACACGGAGAAGGCTCTCCTCCTTGTGCCAGAGAGGCGAGCCCCTCTGGCTGATGGAACGATTAAAGAGCCCCTCCTGTCCTCTCTGGTCAGATGGACAGACGTCCTCAGGGTGATGCGGTCTCTTGGGTAATCCGGCCCACTACCATATAGGGCTTTAAAGGTCAAAACCAGCACCTTGAATTGCACCCGGAGACAAACTGGCAACCAGTGCAGCTCCCGGAGCAGTGGTGAAGCACAGGCATAATCCCCACACCCCATCACCACCTGGGCTGCCACATTCTGGACCAGCTGTAGCCTCCGAATGGTCGTCAAGGGCAGCCCCATTAGTGCATTGCAATAATCTAGTCTAGAGGTGACCAGAGCATGAGTGACCATGAACAAGGAGTCCCGGTCCAGGAGCGGGTGCAACTGGTGAATCACCCGAAGCTGGGCAGAAGCCCTCCTGGTCATAGCCACCACCTGTTCTTCTAGCAGTACCCACGAATCCAGGAGGACCCCCAAGTTGTGCACTGGGTCTGTCTGGGGCAAAATAGCCCCATCCAGAACCAAAGATGGTAGCTCCTGGGATAACACAGGACCCCTTATCCATAGCCACTCAGTCTTGCTGGGATTCAGTTGTAGCCTTTTAGCCCCCATCCAGACCCCAACAGCTTCCAGACACCTGAAAAGGCCTTTGACGGCATCACTGGGGTCCACACGGGCTGAAATCCACGTACTGATGGTACCACACCCCATGGGAATGAATGATCTCACCCAGCGGCTTCATGTAGATGTTAAATAGGAGACGAGAGAGCACCGAGCCCTGAGGCACCCCCCATTTGAGGGGCCTAGGACTGGACCTCTCACTCTCCAACCACACCGACTGGGTCTGACCCCTCAAAAATGAGGAAAACCAGGACCACACAGTGCCATGGATCCCCAATCCTTGGAGCCATTTCAGAAGGATACCATGGTCAACAGTATCGAAAGCCACTGAGAGGTCAAGAAGAGAGAGGACAGATGGGTGACCACCATCTCGCTCCCGCCAGAGATCATCCATCAGTGCGACCAATGCCGTCTCAGTACCATATCCAGGCCTGAATCCTGACTGAAAGGGGTCCAGATAATCCACTTCCTCCATTACCCACTGCAGCTGATGCACCACTGCCTTCTCTAACACCTTCCCTAAAAAAGGGAGGTTGAAGACAGGCCTATAGTTGGTTAGGACAGCTGGGTCGAGGGAAGGTTTCTTCAGGAGGGGGCACACCAAGGCATGTTTTAAAGGTGTGGGAAGCACCCACTCCTGCAATGATGCATTGATCAGAGCCCCAACCTAGCCACCTGTCATCGCCTTTCACCAACCAGGTGGGACAGGGGTCCAATGGCCAGGTAGTGGCGCACACAGCTGCAAGGAGCCTGTCCACTTCAACAGGGGCAACTGGATCAAACTGGTCCCAGATGGAATGGCAAGACTGTGCCCAAGCTCCCTCCAGACTCTCCCCCTCCATGCCAGGATTAAACCCCGAGCGAATCCAATCGATTTTCTCCACCAGATGGTCAGCAAAGTCCTCAGCTGACCCCTGCCAACCAGGGGGCCCCTACCAAGGAGAGACCTGGCAACCCGGAACAGGGTGGCTGGGTGATTATCAGCGGATGCAATAAGGGTGGTGAAGTATTGCCGCCTCACCACCCCCATCACCACTAGGTAGGCCCTAATAGCAGCTTTAGCTAGTGTCCAATCGGAGTCAATTTGGGTCTTCAACCATCAGTCTAGGGAACTCCAATGCCAACGCTGAGACAGCCTCGAGGAGCTCAGGCAGGGAGTCCCTTACCCTTCAAGGGGGCAGGTACAGAGGTAAGACTCCCAACTGACCCTTAGAGCCCAGACGCAGAAGCAGGGCCTCACAACCCAGAATTTGTGCAGTGGTAGCCCTGGCTACTCCCAGTGACTCCCTGGCTATGATGGCAATGCCACCACCCTTACCCTCATTCCTAGGCTGGTGCCAAATACTGAACCCAGCTGGACACATTTCTGGCAGAGGAACCCCATCCTCTGGTCTCAGCCAGGTCTCAGTGATACATGCCAGGTTGGCCCGCTCCCCCATAATGAAATCTTGTATCGGGGGGCCTTATTACAGACTGACCTGGCATTCATCAGCAGCAGCCTAAGGGCAGGGTCACCCTGGATCAGCTGCTCAGGACCTAGAGATGTAACCGGAGGTGGTGAAATGAGCGACAGATACTAAGCATCTGTCCCACATTCCCTGAGTGCGGCCCGCCCCTCAGTACCCGCTATATCGCCCCATGCCCATCACAACCTCTATATTGGCCCCCAGAGCCTCCCTGATTGCCTCGGACAGTATGCCGCCTCTCCTTCCTGGCTGACTGGGCAGTCTCTCCCTCCCTACCTACCCTATATAAAACCTCCCCACCCACTCCTATCACCCCCCCTCCGCAAGGCTCTGGCGGTGATGGAAGTGGTGGGGCAGTCTTCCAAGTCTACCTTGAACCCTGAACTGGGGTGAGACATTCCACCCGCAGCAGCGATGGTGGTGGGGCGGCTTTTCAAAGCCATCTCGAATCCCTGGAGCCGGTGTTCTCCATTGACGGTGCAATGCTCCAACTCCCCTTCCAAAGGGGGGGGAGCACCGGCGTAAGTGGCCCTTGAAGGTCCTTTCCACTCCCCGCCACCAGCACAGATGTTCTTGCTCAACGAGGAGGGAGGCATCTGGAGCAAGCAACTCCCAAAGGTCCTTTTCTTGCCCCACCGCCAGCGCAGGTGTTCTTGGTTGGCGTGGCGGCTGAGGCAGTGTGATGCTCTGCTTCCCTCCGCAAAACAGAGGAGGGAGGCATCTGGAGCAAGCAGCCCCCAAAGGTCCTTTTCTCACCCCGCTGCCAGCGCAGGTGTTCTTGGTTGGCGCGGCGGATGAGGCAGCATGGTGCTCTTCTTCCCTCTGCAAAACAGAGGAGGGAGGCATCTGGAGTAAGCAGCCCCCAAAGGTCCTTTTCTCACCCCGCTGCCAGCGCAGATGTTCTTGGTTGGCGCAGCAGCTGAGGAGCGTGGTGCTCTGCTTCCATCCGCAAAACAGAGGAGGGAGGCATATTATGTTATGCATATTAATTTTATATTATTGGTTTGTTTGTTGTAATTTATTTCTTTTGTATCTGATGTTTTACATGATTGTAATCCACCCTGTGTGGTGCTTGCACATTTCTTTTTGCTGCTGCAACAAGGAGCCTGGCACGTTCTCAACCCCAGAGTAAAATATGGAAGGCAAACCCCTTGTTCTCCCTTGGATCCCATTAAAGTCAGGAGGCATGATGGCAGGACCATGTAGGTCTCCACACAATGATTAAATGAAATAATTAAATTCAGTGCAAAGAAAGATAGCAGAACCAAACTAAATCCTCTCACTTCTGAGTCAACTGATAAATATACAGTTCAGCTATGAGAGCACCAGCTTGAAGTCCTGGCTGTCACTTAGGGTGACTAAGTTTATTTAAATTTTCTGGTTCTATTAATAACATTTGCTGTTCTAGGGTTTTCACTTGCTTTGTGGGTATGCTTATTCATGCTGTTGACTCACAGGGTGAGGTGGTAGATTGTGAAAAAAGATTGCATCACTTTAGAAAGGCAACTTACATATTCCAGTTTAATGGAAGAAGTTTAATTATAGGTTCCTTGGCAGTTCAGAAGTTTATCAACTATTCTTCAAATGTGACTTAAATATCACAGTGACTAATCTTGATGACTTCTATGTTCATGCTTCAAGTATGTATTATTTCAAATAATGAATAACACTATGCTTAGAAAATGTAACACTGGTGACTTGAGACATGTCAGAAGTGATTTAGCTCATGCATCAATAACTACTCTTTGATTCCTTTCTGTGGATCAGCAGATTATCACTGTTTAAAGACTTCTCTTTCAGTTTTTCTATTGTGTGCACCCAAAAATTGAAAATGGGAGCTTTAAATTAGTGGCAGTCAGCCACTGACAGTGTCATTATTTCTATTATATAGGTTGAATCTACATGGCAGGATGTCTGTCATAGATCCAAATGGTGAAAGTGTCAAAGGCTGAAATCCAATAATAAGTTCAAATTGAAGTAGGGCCATTGAATGAATGGAAATGACTCACCAAATCCTCAGTGGGCCTACCCTTATTGCAGTTTACTACTGGATTTCAGTCATTGATTTATGTCAGCAAATAGAGGAAAGAAATTTGGAAGCATTAATGAAGGATGGGTCACCTGTAACCTCTCCCATTTTACCCCTAATGGTATGGTGTCAATAAATTTTGAAGTGCAGGTGCTCATTATGACAGTTCTTGTAATCATACCCCAGGAGGGTCAGGTTTTTTTAAATGAAACAAATGAATAGTTTAATTCCTCTTTCAAGAACAAGTCAACACAATAGATTTGGGACTAAAATAGGGATCACTTAGAACAATATGTTGCTTGTTGTATACTCCCCCCACCCAGCCGCAGATAAGATGAGAATTGTATCTAAACTCAGAGAGAGAGAGATAAGAAGCCTGATGTGGTGGCAGCTGACAGCTGATAATAAAAAAGCCACAGCTCTTCAATTCTGTCACCCTAGAATCAACTGTTGACACCATCCCAGGATTTTTCATGAATGCTGAAAACTCATCCTATGCATATTTCCTAGGATCACTGAAACACAGAATATCTCTAACTGTTGCTTAATCTGTTGGAAGTACAGTTTGTAAATTCACGGTTCCATATGACTAGTTATGTATGTTTTATGTGTCATCAAATCTGAACCAGCTTATAGTAACTCTAATGGTGCTTTCAAGTTAATCTATCTAAGGAATGTTTTTCTAGTTCTAACCTCCTGCCCATAAATTTTCATGAACAAGTGGAGATTTGAACCTATGTCATCTGATTCTTAATCTGTCACTCTATCCACTAAAATATGTAACCTTACCCTCTTCATCATCACATCATCTACAGTTTTAGAGGCCACACCTGAAAATGATATGGGTCCTGTTTGCACATAGACTCTGTATGCCAGCATGAATCCAGTTCTTCAGGTCCCTTTCACTGTTCTTAACTGCTACTAAAACAATTACTGTATATGCTCAAGTATAAGCTGAGTTTTTGATCTCCAAAAGAGGGACTCAGTTTATACCCGGGTCACTGACTGTGAGGGTCCCAAGACTACGTCAGAGTGAGACATGCTGACAACAAGAGAGGGGAAGTAGGCACATCTCAAATCAGCATGGAGGAAGCCCCTTTCCTGCTGCTGCCATATTGAGACACGTCAACTTCTCCTGTCCTATTGTTGGCCTCTGTTCTTTCGTAGCAAGGCAGAGCCAGCTTTCCCTTACCCCATTTGGCTTCACTTACTGCTCCATGTGGCACGCCAAGCCGGATGGAGAAAGCCACGCTTGCTTGCACTGAGAGAAAGAGGCTAGAGTGATGTTTCCTGCTTCAGCGCTACTGGCCTGCCCATCCCCTTCCCCGGCAGCATGAGCCAATTGGATAGAGCCAATTCAAATACAGTTTTAAGAAAACCACTACCATAAACATTCATGGATTTCTAAATTAATTACTTTTCCTGTATTTTCATGTATTTTGATTATTGAAACTCACTAACAACTGCTGCATTTCCTACCCTCAGCTTATACTCATGTCAATCAATCTTCCTGGTTTTTCAGGTCAAAATTAGGTACTTCAGTTTATATTCAGGTTGGCTTATACTTGAGTATGCCTGCTACAATGGAGGTGTGCCAACTGCTTTTTCATCAGGGTTACTAACTCCCTAATAAGGCTCATTAGATTGAGGTTTTAAATACACAGAGCTATCTTTTAAATTTAATATTGATATTTTTGGCATATCCAGATCAGAAGGAAAAAAATTGTTAAAAACCTTACAATGGGTTAATCCATTTAAACATTCTTCCTCCTACACATTACTGGCAGCTAAGGGTAGAGAGTGTGATGCTAATTTCACAAGCACACACATTGCTCCCACATGTGTCTGTTACTGAATGTGGGTAGAAAAATCTGAAGATATTGTCATACAAGCACAAGAAAAGAGCAGATGAATGTATTTCTTTTTATTTCCAGTTGAATAATTATCAAGTAATATTTTTCTTCCCATTTTCCTTGCAGGCAAAGTCATGTCCCTTTCTCTCTCTCTCCCTTCTTTCTTCTCCTGTCTCTTTTTCTGTCCCTCCCACCTCCCATCCTTCTTTTAGCAGTGAATTGGACAGTGAAAGATGCTTAAAACTAAATTCATAAGTACTGGTTCAAATGTTTAGGAACTGGTAGATGGTTGCATGCATATCGATGTGTGAAATTACACACAGTCAGTAGGTTGATATTCACATTTCATAAAAATGTACAAGATCAGTTTATGGAATTATTAATTTTAGAAAATGACATTTATAGGGGGGATCATCAATGAATGTAAACTGAAGTATCACCATAAAGTTTAGTCTGAATGTCTTCTAGCTGCCCTTCTGTTAAAGAACCATAGTGAATGGTGAGAATCTGGATGCAATAGAAAGGGCTGTAACTAATCTTAAAAAGCCTCAGTTAAAAGTTGCAAGCAGCATATGGTAGAGAAGACTCTTTGCAAAGGACAGTGAAAGGAAACAGGCAACTGAAATAGGTTGTAAATTGTTTGTTTGGTTCTTTCTCACAGAAAAGAAATTCTAACAGTCTATTTCTCAACAAAGAAATAAAAATAATAACTTCCTAGCACCACCTGTGTAATTTTTGCAGTCTCAGGAATGATGTGAATGACTGTACTAAATTACTGCAGAAATTTACACACTTTACAAAATTGTGAATTAATTCTGTAAATTGTCCAAAATAAGGATGAGAGCTGCTTTGTTTAAAACTTTGAAGGATAAGATAGGTTATTTGCAACTTTCTAAAATATAAACTAGTCTTTTTCCCCCAGCTTGAAGTATGTCTTCTTTGCTTTTCATAGAGAAGGACAACAGAGACATTTCAAGTAGATTACAGAGACCATGGAGAGAGAAAAATAAGATTTTGCTTTCTTCTTGTGTTTGCAGGTAGATTTTTGCTGTAGCTTTAGATTAATCATTGTTGTGTTCTGATGGTTTTACCTTTCCACATGGATTACAATGTATCTGAGCCAATGTAACCTTGCCTATAGCAACAATGTAACCTTCAGCTGTATCATATAAACCCTGTAACAGGACGCGAGCTAATGACCACCAGCTGGCAGCAGCGAGCGTCCAAGCTCTCTTGGTCCAAACTCATCAAAGGCAACAGCGCGGGAAGTTTTCCCGCCACCACCTACACCTGGACAAGAAGGGCGTGACCCGCAATGACGTCACGCAGACAGTAGCCAATGGGCTACCATGGCACCACGTTCAAATGTATTACTACTGTATATAAAGAGCTATCGATCCGCCATTACCTCATGTTCCCTCTGTCCACGATGCAATAAACCTGAGTTAACCCAGCCCGAGGCTGTGTCCTGTGTCTTGGTTCGCATACACCAAATTGGCGACGAGGATGGGATGATGGATCCCCACGGAACAGCCAGGGCACAGAGCGGGTTCAACATCACCAAACCGCAAGACTGGGAGCTGCTGGAGATGGACTTCCAGGCGGCACTGGTGGAACTCAGAGTCAAAGAAGACGACGAGGAGAGGAAGAGGGCCATCCTCACCAGAATGCTCGGGATGGAAACCAAGCGGACGCTGGTGGGCATAATCGCTCCGAAGAAGGTGAGCGAATTTAAGGCGAGTGACATCATGAAGCTGCTGCGAGAGAGGTTCTCCCCCTCGAGGGCAATGTTTCCCGCTCGGAGCGCGTTTTGGAGGCGAGTCCAAGCGCCGGATGAGTCGGTTGAGGCATTCGTGGCCGCCATGAGGATAGCCGCCGCCCCCTGTAAATGGGGCGACATCCTGGAGATGGCCCTCAGGGACGGCGTGTTGTGTGGCCTGAAAGACAAGGAGGTACAGCGCAGCTTGATGAATAAGGAACCGCCACCCACGCTGGCAGAGGTCGTAGAGGCCGCGGAAGCCGCAGAGTCCACGAATGCTGGAGTGGACGAGATGCACCAGTGGCGTGAGTGGCGTCCGAGAGCCGGCAAGGCGGACAATTCGGTGCACGGGAAGTCCGGACAGTCGGTGCACGCAACTCGACGGGCCTCAAAGTCGTCTACGGAAGGCAGCGACGGCGAGGAGGTCCAGAAGGTCCGAAAGGGTGGTCGACGCTGCGAGGGTTGCGGAGCGGCCCATGAGCGCGCGAGATGCCCGTTCAGGAAGGCCGAGTGTTACACCTGCGGCCGTCGGGGGCACATCGCCAAGGCATGCAGAAAACGGAAGGAGGGCCGGAGGCAGTCACAAGACCGTGCGGCCAGACCGGACCGTCCAGCGAGGCCCAAAGATGGCGCCCAGACCACGAGGAAGCAGGATGGCGTGGGCCGCGTCTCGGACGACAGCGAGGACGACGCCCCAGTGTTCAGCGTGTCCGCGGGACAGTCCCATTACTTCGTTGAGGTATTAGTACAAGGGGCCCCTATTAAGATGGAAATTGACTCGGGGTCCTCCTATTCTATAATTCCCCAGAAAGAGTTTTTGAAAATCGACCCCCACGTGCGGCCCAAACTTAAAGCGTTGAGGTCCACGCTACGAGACGTCCAGGGGAACAGCATTCCGGTGTTGGGGGTCGGGAAATTTCGGGTCAATTTTAAGAGACATTCTGCGGAACTGCCCCTGGTTGTCCTCAAGGGGGGAAGCTGTAGCCTCCTAGGGACACAGTGGTTTCAGCCCTTAGGTTTGTTCATAGGGGGAGTGCATACCGTGGGGGGGGACCCAATACAAGCGGTTTGCGATGCGCATCCCGCCGTTTTTAAGAAAGGACTCGGAAAGTTCAAGGGACCCCCTGTAGCTTTCGACATAGACCCGGAGGTCCGCCCGATAAGACTCAAACCGCGCAGGGTGCCGTTCGCACTCAAGGACAAGATAGAGGCGGAACTGGACAAACTGGTGGGCCAGGGGATTCTTATTCCTGTTGATTCCGCGGAGTGGGAAACTCCAATTGTAACGGCTCTAAAGGCTAACGGGGAGGTGCGCATTTGCGCTGATTATAAGTGTACAATTAACAAGGCGATCCGCCCTAATGCATACCCGGTGCCGGTGATCAGCCACCTTTTGGCCAGGCTGAATGGGGGAAAGTGTTTCGCCAAACTCGATTTGGCACAAGCCTATCAGCAACTTCCTGTGACCCCCGCCACGGCCGCGGCACAAACGATAGTTACACATAAAGGAGCGTTCCAGGTGTCGCGGTTACAGTTTGGCGTGAACTCGGCACCCGGCCTTTTTCAGTCGCTTGTGGAACGCCTCCTGAAGGGACTGGAGGGGGTGTTGCCTTATTTTGATGACGTGTTGATAACAGGGGGGAGTGAGGCTGAACTGGCAAAGAGGTTGGACAAAGTATTGACCGTGTTCGAGAAAGCGGGGCTGAGATTGAGGAAGGATAAATGTGTCTTTTTCGAAACCGAGGTCGAGTTTTTAGGGTTCCGGATCACACCCGAGGGGATTAAACCATCTAAATCCAAGGTAGCAGCCATTAAAAAGGCCCCTCGCCCCTCATCCAAAACCGAGCTACAGTCCTTCCTGGGGCTCCTCAATTTTTACCATACATTCCTCCCGCGGAAGGCGTCCGTGGCCGAACCGCTCCATCGGTTACTTAAAAAGGAGGAGACATGGATGTGGGGTGACGAGCACGAGAGGGCGTTCAAAGAGCTAAAGCAACTCCTAACATCTGAGGCAATCCTGACGCACTTCGACCCCAAACGGCCAGTGGTCCTAGTTTGTGATGCATCCCCGGTGGGGGTGGGGGCGGTGCTTTGCCACGTGTTGGAGGACGGAAGGGAGGCCCCGGTAGCGTTTTACTCAAGGTCCCTGTCCCAAGCGGAGCGAAATTACGCACAAACCGACAGGGAGGCGTTAGCAATAGTAGCGGGGACCAAAAAATTTCACGATTTTTTGTATGGCCGCCCGTTCAAAATCGTGACCGATCACAAGCCGCTGTTAGGGATTTTCACGGCAAGCAAGCCCACGCCGCAGATCCTGTCCCCGAGAATGCTGCGATGGGCTATTTTCCTCAACGCGTACCAACATGAGTTGGAGTACCGGCCCGGAAAGGAGATCAGCCATGCTGATGCGCTTTCGAGATCCCCTTTGCCCTTGTCGGACGACCAAAAGGCGAGAGCAGAAAGAGACCGCCAGGTGTTGCTAATTGAGGTTTTAGACGCACCCCCAATAGTACCAGCCGACATTGCTAGGGTGACAGGCAAGGACAGGACGCTGGAGAAAGTTAGTTCATGGGTGCAGAAGGGGTGGCCGGCTTCGTCCCCGAGTGCAGAGTTCGACCCATTCTTTAGGAAAAAGCTAGAGTTGTCCCTAGAGAGGGGGTGCCTTCTGTGGGGCCAACGGGTGGTGGTCCCTGCGCCCCTGCGGACGAGGGTGCTCGAACTGCTGCACGTCAGCCACCCGGGCATAGTTCGTTCAAAGGCGCTGGCCCGGAGTTACTTCTGGTGGCCACAGCTGGACGCGGACATTGAGCACATGGTCGGCACTTGCGAGGCTTGCCAGGGATCCCGACCTGAGGCGGCCCGTCTCCCGCATAGGGAGTGGGACACAGCAAGGGGGCCGTGGTCCAGAGTGCACGTGGATTTCGCTGGCCCATTCCGAGGAACCATGTTTCTCCTGGTGGTAGATGCGTTCTCCAAGTGGCTGGAGGTTATCCCAGTAAAGAGCACGTCCTCCGCCACGACAATTAGCCAGCTAAGGAGAGTCTTTTCCACATTCGGTTTACCCGACACTTTAGTCAGCGATAACGCTAGTTGTTTCACCTCCGCTGAGTTCGGAGCATTCATGGAGGCAAACGCCATTCGGCATGTCACATCCGCACCGTTTCACCCGGCCACGAATGGCCAAGTGGAACGGCTGGTGCGGACAACGAAGGAGGCGCTGCGGCGCATGGGCCCGGGGGACCTGAATCACCAAGTATGCCAGTTCCTCTTAGCGTATAGGGTAACCCCCTTAGCGTCAGGCTACTCGCCGGCGGAGCTCTTGATGCGGCGAAAACTGACCACGATCCTGTCCAGGCTAGACCCGACGAGAGTCGAGGATAAAGGGAAAAACATAGGGTTGGCAGTCTCGAAAGGTTTCGCCGCCGGGGACCCTGTTCACTGCAGGAACTATTCCAGCGCAGGGCCGGCCTGGGTACCAGGGACGGTTGTAGAACAGACGGGGCCAGTGTCGTACCGGGTCGAGACTAACACCGGCCTCCTCTGGAGGAGGCACGCAGACCAACTGAGGCACCGAGTGAGTGGGCCAGTCAGTGGAGCTCAGCAACAAGATTCAGCGTTAGGGTTCTCCCCCACCCGCTTAACCCAAGGGGGAGACAGCAGTGGACAACAGTCCCAAGCAAGGGGGGAAGGCAGAAGCAGCGGCCCCGACTCATATCCTTTTGATACGCCAGTCCTATCAGGGGCCGGGGAAGGGGGAGAGGAGTTCGCGACCGCTGCCCCCGATGGTAATTTTGATTTTGATTTTGCGAGCCGGGGGGGTTTTCAGGAGTGTTCCCCCACCCATCCAAGCGAGAAGAGGGGTTTTTCGTTAGCCCCCAGTGCCCCCGGTTCCTCCCTAAGAAAGAGCACACCTCCCAACAACGCCGCGGAGCCGCGGCAAGTCACTAACGAGTCTCCCTCTCCAATTACAGGACAGGAAACCAGGGGACAAAGAGAAGGTAGCAAACCCGGGGAGAGGCAGCCCGCATCGAGACCCCAGCGTGTTCGAAATAAGCCATCTTGGCTGAGAGACTTTGTCTCCTAAGGGGGGGGAGTGTGTGTAAGTGTGGGCTCGAGACTTTGTCTCGTCCTAGGGGGGAGGGGTGTTGTGTTCTGATGGTTTTACCTTTCCACATGGATTACAATGTATCTGAGCCAATGTAACCTTGCCTATAGCAACAATGTAACCTTCAGCTGTATCATATAAACCCTGTAACAGGACGCGAGCTAATGACCACCAGCTGGCAGCAGCGAGCGTCCAAGCTCTCTTGGTCCAAACTCATCAAAGGCAACAGCGCGGGAAGTTTTCCCGCCACCACCTACACCTGGACAAGAAGGGCGTGACCCGCAATGACGTCACGCAGACAGTAGCCAATGGGCTACCATGGCACCACGTTCAAATGTATTACTACTGTATATAAAGAGCTATCGATCCGCCATTACCTCATGTTCCCTCTGTCCACGATGCAATAAACCTGAGTTAACCCAGCCCGAGGCTGTGTCCTGTGTCTTGGTTCGCATACACCAAAATCATGGAGTTGTTTTGTTGTGTAGAAACAGCCTAAATAACTGAGAATAAAGAGTTTAATTATACATTCCAACTCTAATCAAATTATGCAGTACAGAACTAGGGGACACAGAAAGAGCCTTCTTGCAGATTGTGAATACAATCTGGCATACCCTGGGTGACAACCTTGCCAGCTAAACTTTCTAACACCAAATCAAACCGAAGGAACTGAAGGGTGAATCCTCCAGAAAGGTCTTTGTCAAGATCAACCAGAACAATCATCTCAATACATATTGAGGGACTTTTTTGTAACAAGAATGTCCTACCAGTGGGCATGTGCAGGAAATACAAATGTGACATACATCTCCTCCCATAAACACATCAGGAGACAGCAAGATAAAGACCCAAAGTGACTGGAATGGAACTAGTGACTGAGAGACTGCATGACCAGTATGGGCATGCAATTTTTGTTAGACCTGGCCTCAGTATAATATTAGCTGCACTGACAGAAACAAACAACATCGAAATTATCTCCATCCAAACCCCTCACATCTCTGTTACCTCTATCTATAAGTCACCAGAAAATTTACTAAGTTTTAATGAATTGGACAATTTTACTTATGACCAAATAAATTTTGTTACAAGGGATTTTAATTATGAGGTAAAACAACTTATTTTTCCTTTCTTTTAAGACAGAGGGGAAAAGTATGCATCAAAATATCCTTTGTAGCCTGCTTGTTGCTCAGTTTGGTTTCCATGCAAAGGAACTAAGGAGGGAATGTTTTATATGCATTTTGAGATGGATCACGAGAACCCAACTAATCTGTGTGCTTCGTTCATAAACCTTTCCATTAATATCTGGTAACAGAAATGCTTGATGTGGCATTATTACTGTCTGCATTTCCCTCCTTACCTTCCAGCAGCAATCAATGGGCAGATGTGGGAGTGGGGAAATGCTCAACATAAAAAAGTTTCTTGATTTTTTTTACTACCTTTTACCATGGAGATGTGCTTTTTTATTCCCAGAGGGCTGTGAAATAACTGTGCCTTGTCACAAATAGCATCTCTTGAATTATGAGGAGGCTCATGAAGAGAATATTTTAGATGGCAACCAATCAGAAATGCAAAGAGGTAATGCAGATTTGTGGGACCTTCACACTGAGGAATGTAGCAACTGAAATGTCTTTGGGACTCCCAAAGCATAATCACACAATTTCACTTCAGATTGTCCTGCCTTGTTATTAGCTAGGGAAGAAGAGCTGTCCTCTTGCCTCCCTACAGATATTCTGCTAACCCTATGAAGCATTTTGCTATCCTTCTGCTTCTTTTACAAAACACAAAGACAAAGTGGAAGAAGTTCAGATGAAGGTTGCAAGGAATGGAGGTAGAATGGGAAATGATTCCTGTAAGAAAAGATGAAAGTACTGAATATTGGAGGTGGAGGGGAGGAGACTAAAGTTAGAGACAATAAATTTTTTACATTACCATATGGAAGGGGTTAACAACTACTGCAGAGAACCAGAATAGATTTAATGTTTGAAGTGGTAGCCATGTTAGTCTGTGCAAGCTTCATGAGGCCTCACTCTTATATCTGATGAAGTGGACCTGGTCCACAAAAGCTCACCAAAGCTCACATTTAAATACAAGAGTTATTCTTTAAGATGCCACAACATTTTTTGTCTTTTTTTGCTGTTCTGTTTTGTTTACTCTCAAATAAAAAATAGATTTAGTAAACTTAAGTTAAATGAGCATAGGAGTTTAAGAAAAATGTATATATTGAAGACAGGTTCAACAATACAACCAATGTAAGTCTTCAAATAATGCCAGAATATTAATTTGATAGCACTCTATTTTTTC
Organism: Bradypodion pumilum; assembly: GCA_035047305.1. Classification (NCBI taxonomy): domain Eukaryota; kingdom Metazoa; phylum Chordata; class Lepidosauria; order Squamata; family Chamaeleonidae; genus Bradypodion; species Bradypodion pumilum. The sequence goes on from JAWDJD010000001.1 coordinate 433,246,358, forward strand.
TTGTTGTACAGTCAAGTCCAATCTTTGTGACCCCAAAGACCACAGCATACCAGGCTCTTCTGTCATCTGTCATCATCTGGAGCCTGTCCAGATCCATGCCCATTGCATCAGTGCTGCTATCTAACCTTCTCATCCGTTGCATCAAGGCTTCTCCAGTGAGTCCTCTCTTCTCATTTGATGGCCAAAGCATTTGAACTTCAGCTTCAGTATCTATCATATCAAGTCAGGATTGATTTCCATTAGAATTGACTGATTTGATTTCCTTGCAGTCCAGGGGGGTTCTCAAAAGTTCTCCAGCAACACAGTTCAAACATGTCTATTCTTCTGTGCTCAGCCTTCCTTATGGTTCAGCATTCACAGTCATAATGCAGGGGAGTGGGATACACAGTGTTGTGAGAATCTGAATGTTTTTTACCATTTAATCAGGTACACGAATGTGCCAATGTGATTTACTTAGTCTGTTGAGTTACACTGTGAAGAAACAAAACTATTTTGAGCTGTCATTGTTTAGAATTCCTGAAAAGGAGGGTGTCTTGCCAAGTTTAACAGAGCACCTAGTGGCTCTCTTAATTATTAGGAGAAAATTTTACCCAGAAGCAACATGCACGAGTTCACACACTTTGACCCCAAAGGTTCACCTACCCATGAGTGGGGGAATGGCGACCTTGAAGAGTGGGGAAAGGGTGACTTTGAAGAGTGGGCAAGGGAAAATTCCTAGATAACATCTAATCTCAAGGACATCATTTTACCATGAGAAAACAGGTGCAAAATACTCTGCAGGACCCTATAAAAAGGGATCAGAGAGAGTCAGAGAGGACTTTTGGAGTAGCTGTGGAAGCCTTTGAAGTTGAAAGGAGCACATTCCTGAGAAGCCAGAGGATGGACATTTGAAGCGAGATGCAGCCTTGAAAGGCCGTTCCTTCTGAAATTATCAGCGGAAAGGAGTTGAGCCACTACCATACTTTTTTCCAAGTTTGAGACTTAAGATTTCTCAGCTTGCAGACTGAGAAGTGGCTGAGCTCGCAGACCGAGAAGTGACTGAGAAGTGACTTTTAGAAAAATTGTTTTTTTTTTCCCCAGTTCAAAGTGCTGGTAGGATATTGTGCTTAGGAACAGGCTAGCAATAGAGAGAAATTTAGAAGCTTAATAGCTTAGATTTTAGCCAGGAATGGGAAATTTCATTTTGGATTTGTTGAACCACATTTTGTTCTTAGCTTTTGCCATGCTCTTGCTTATTGAAGCAACATTTTGCCTTATGGACATTGCTTTTATTATTCAAATAAACGCTAACACTGCCCTAGGAATTGAGAACTTGCCTACCAACTAATTTTACCAAACTACCACACACCCAAACCTTCCACGGCTCATTGTTTGGAGATCGTAACCGAAAGGGAGAGAGGCCATCCCAGGTGTAACACACGAATTACAGGGCTGGAGTTTCAGGGCTGTGGGAGTCAAAAATAGCCCTCATCCTGCGGAAAAGAATTTCAGCAGGTGCTGAAACAGTCTCACCGACCCTGTTCTCACCCCACTGGCCTTGTGATACACAGAAAGAGCCTCAAGGAGGCCCTTTCTGTGTATCCCCCAAGCAATGGCAACATTGTGCTGGCTAATCGTTCTCACACTAGGTCAGGAGAAAGGAACTATGGAATTAATTCACCAAAAGGTGGCTTCACTTTGGCAATTTTATGTCTGGCCTAAACATGGAAGAAAAATAATTACTACTGGGGAATCTGTCACATTAACAATGTCTCCATCATTTATTATGATTTAATTAATTTAATTTAATAGTCATATTTATATATATGCTGCCCACTCAGGTAGAACCCAACTCAGGGCGGCATTACAACAAGTTCTAAAAACACATAAAAACATTTTAAAAGACCCATATCCCACCCACTTTAAAAGACCCATATCCCACCCACCCACCCATCCCACCCACTATAAAAAGAAGAAGAGAGAGTTCTTAATTGTTTACATAAGCCAGCAGGTGGGGACCGTGTTCCCATTCGGGCCCCACACCTACCCTGCCAGCCAGGTCTTCAATCCTTTCCTGAAGGGCAGCAATTCTCTTTGAAGTCTTAGATCTGTTGGCAGGAGGTTCCAGAGAGTTGGTGCAGACACAGAAAAGGCCCTCCTTCGGGTGCTGGATAGATGTGCACCCCTAGCTGATGGCACTATTAGAGAGCCTCTCCGGTCTGCTCTGGTTGGATGGGCAGACACTCTTGGGATGATGCGGTCTCTAAGGTATCCTGGCCCACTGCCATATAGGGCTTTAAAGGTCAAAACCAGCACCTTGAATTGCACCCGGAGACAAACTGGTAACCAGTGCAGCTCCAGTGATGCCTAGGTTTGCCATAGCTTGCCTCCCAAGTGTCTTTTTATTTCATAATTTTTATGGGAGCCCTGGTGGCACAATGATTAAACTGTTGTATTGCAGCCTAAATGTTGTGAGTTCAGTCCTGGTGGGGATCAAGGTTCACTCAGTCTTCCATCCTTCCGAGAATGGTAAAATGATCACCCAGCAGATTGGGGACAAAATGCTAATTACCTGTAAACCTCCCAGAGAGTGCACTAACCACTACGAGGCAGTATATAAGTGTAATTGCTATTCATGGCTGCAGTCACCGTCTGCAGTTATGTTAGATCCCAAGTAAGTAAAGTATGTTGCTGATTCCATTTCTTCCCCTTCTATTCACCAGGGAGTGATAGGTTCAGATGCCATGATGGTGGTTTTTTTTAAAATGTTGAGTTGCAAGCCAGCATTTCCACTCTCCTATTTCACCCTAATCAAGACTTTCTTTATATCCTCTTCAATTTCTGCTATTCTGGTGGTGACATCTGTATCTCTTGTTGATATTTCTCCCATCAATCTTAATTTTAGCTTGCGATTCATCTGGCCCTGCATTACACAAGATGTATTCTGCATTTAAGGTAAATAAGCAGCTTTTTCATACTTCTTTTCCTATTCTAAACCAATCTGTTGTTCCATATTTGGTCCTAACTGTTTCTTCTTGACCCACATACAGATTTCTCAGAAGACAGGTGAGATGGTCTGGTACTGAGTTAAAATTTCCCACTTCTGTCCACTTTAGTCCACCGATTCCCAAAATATTGATGTTCAATCTTTGCACCTCATGTTTGACCATGTTCAGCTTACCTTGATTCATAGATCTCATGTTCCAGGTTCCTATGAAATATTTTTATTTTTAGAATCAGACGAGTTTCACTGTTGGACATATGCATAGCTAAACACCCTTTTGGCTTTGGCCCAGCCACTTCACTCTTTCTGGGGCTACTTATACTTGCTTTCAACTCTTCCCCAGTAACACATTGGACACCTTCTGACCTGAGGGGCTCATCTTCTGGCATCATATATTTTAACCTTTTGATACTGTCCATGGGGTTTTCTTGGCAAGGATACTAGACTTCCTTCTCCACTATACCCTGTCCATTTTGGGTGCTCCTACACAGCATAATCCATATGTTCACCAAACCACACAATCCCCATCACCATGGCAAGGCAATAATCCTTGGTTGGACTCTATCTTTAAATGTCCTTTATTAAGCGGGGAATAAAACTAAGTAACATACATGACCTCTTTTAGCTCTGTATCTCTATGATATTATGATTCACCAAATATTACATCTCAGATGGATTTAAGGTGTCATTTCAAATCTCACTTGCAGTTACATTAAGATGAATTGTGAATTTGAGATAAATCCATACCTGTCACGTATTAACTTGTTATTTTCTATTTTCCCCAAATATTGTGATTTTATTAGTCATTGGTTTGAAACAAGGTTTTTTCTAAACTGCTTATCATACATTGAATGTGGTGAGCAACTTCCTTCTCCACTATACCCTGTCCATTTTGGGTGCTCCTACACAGCATAATCCATATGTTCACCAAACCACACAATCCCCATTACCATGGCAAGGCAATAATCCTTGGTTGGACTCTATCTTTAAATGTCCTTTATTAAGCAGGGAATAAAACTAAGTAACATACATGACCTCTTTTAGCTCTGTATCTCTATGATATTATGATTCACCAAATATTACATCTCAGATGGATTTTAGGTGTCATTTCAAATCTCACTTGCAGTTACATTAAGATGAATTGTGAATTTGAGATAAGTCCATACCTGTCACGTATTAACTTGTTATTTTCTATTTTCCCCAAATATTGTGATTTTATTAGTCATTGGTTTGAAACAAGGTTTTTTTTTCTAAACTGCTTATCATACATTGAATGTGGTGAGCAACTCTGCCATACAGTCAATTGCATACAAATTAGGAAGTAGCTCCATTTATAACTACTGCATGAGAATGTGAATACACTGCATCAGCAGGAAGGCAACTCTCTAATATTCTTCTGAAAAGAGATTTGATAGCATCAAAGTCAATGGAAGGATGGGTATAGATATCTCCTGATTTTTAACAATACTGGGTTCAAACAAGCAAAATTACTCATGTAAATGTCTTTTCATTCCATATTGTGCTGAAATTGTAAGGTAATATTCATGAAAGCAAAGACGCATTAAAGGGGGTGTTTCTAATGCTACTCATTACATGTTAGCACATAATGTGCTATAAAGAGATAGGAAATTGGTGAACATAAGCTGCAAGCAATCTGAGAACACAAACTAATCTCTGAACTATAAGATCTTCAGAGAGCACTTATCTCAATATTTTTTCCTTTGCCCTTTTGTCATTTCTTTTGTCCTTGGTTTTTTCATTACCTAATTCTGACGTATTTTAAAAAATATAATAAAATTGTTATACATTAAAACCACAATCAGAATACTACCTTTAGTGGAGATTGAATTGAAGCAGACTTTGGCAATTTTGCTTTGATCAAACTTTTCATGGAAAATGATTCTAAGCTGCACAGCAATGAATGCTGGAGCTACCACACTGTCAGAAAATAACTGGTCTATTAGTGATTGAATCCTAGCTTTGAAAATATAATGTCCTTTCTCTCTTAGCCAGAAGAACTTGTCCATTCATATAAACAGTCTTTTGAACAAGAATCACAAACAGGTTTTCAACCTTGTACATAGAATTGTGTTGATGGAGGAAACTAGAAGTCTAGGCAACACTTAGACATATCTATATAAACCACCAACGGATTTGCATGGAAGAAATATTCACAACAAATGGAGAAGCAACCTAGAGTTAGGGTCAACTTCAGTGTTGTCTACTCCTCCAACTGATGTCCACTAGGGGGGAAGGAATTATGGGTAGCATTCTTTGCTGTAGTTGTATCCATGGTGAGCTGAGCCTCCGTTTAGGCCCACAGCAATGAGTTGGTTAGTGATAGACCCAGGAGAGGGGTAAGGTGAAAAAGCTCAAAAACTTTCAGTGGCAAAGGAAGTGGCCTAAGGGTAAGAGAAGAGCTGAGAGGAGAGGATGGATGTGGAGTGCAGCAATGTACTTAACTGGCTGGAGAGACCTTGATATGTAGAGCTGTCTTTTTTCCCCCTTGCTATGTTGAATTCAGCAAGTATCTGGCTGAGTGCATGTAGACCAATGGTTCCCAACCTTGTTTTGGCTGCAGTGGCTCAAGTCGCTAAGACGCTGACTGGGAAGCGGAAGGTCAGCAGTTCGATTCCCGAGTACTGCAGGACGGAAATGAGCTCCCGTCTTCATCCTAGCTCCTGCCAACCTAGCAGTTCGAAAGCAAGAAATTGCAAGTAGATAAATAGGGACCACTTCGGTGGGAAGGTAACAGCGTTCCGTGCGCTCCGGTGTCTAGTCATGCCTGCCACATGACCACGGAAACGTCTGCAGAAGCAGACAGCGCTGGCTCTTCGGCTTAGAAACAGAGATGAGCACTGCACCCTAGAGTCGGATACGACTGGCTTTCGAGCAAGGGAAACCTTTACCTTTACCTTACACCTAAGCATCTCTAAAATCCTGATGCCCCCCCTCCTGTGACAAATCATACTTATTATTCAAAAAGTGAACTCCTATTCACATGGAGGAAGCCTAAAAGACCATTAACTTGGTATAAACAAGCATCCAAAGAAATTCTTGAATATCAAATTGCCCCCATTAAAATAATATTGCCCCCCTGTGGGGCATGTGGCCCATGTTGGGAACCATGGATATAGACTCATTGGAGGCTAAATGGTGGGGTAGCCAGGGCCTATTTTGATGGTACCAAAACATGACTCCACCATATGCTGAATATAGTCAGAGCATGAACTACCTGCTGCACAGGATCTATTGCTCTACAGTGTAATGATGGCTAACCCCAATGGGCCTTTTGGCATGCTCCTTCCATCCACCCCCCTTCCCAAATGCCTCCTTCGCTGAACCAGGAAGGAGAAGAGAGGACCGGCAGCTGTGTCAAGGCAGGGAGAGGTGGCTGCAAAAGACCTTCTATCCACCACCACCCCTTCTCAAATGCCTCCTTCGCTGAAGCAGGAAGGAGAAGAGAGGACTGGCAGCTGTGTCAAGGCAGGGAGGGGTGGCTGCAAAATACCTTCTATCCACCACCCCATTCCCAAATGCCTCCTTCGCTGAACCAGGAAGGAGAAGAGAGGACTGGCAGCTGTGTCAAGGCAGGGACGGGTGGCTGCAAAAGACCTTCTATCCACCACCCCATTCCCAAATGCCTCCTTCGCTGAACCAGGAAGGAGAAGAGAGGACCAGCAGCTGTGTCAAGGCAGGGAGGGGTGGTTACAAAAGACCTTCCAACCACCCCCTTTCCCAAATGCCTCCTTCACTGGACCAGGCAGACGGCTTCAAGAACTGCAGCCCAAATCCAGCCATGGAGAACAGACACTGCCTTTTCTCCCAGCCGCTCCGCTGGGAGGGAATTGGTCCCAGCCAGGGAAGCCTTGGTGGATTTATGGATTGGCACATTGCCACCCCTCTCCTTCACCTCTTGTGGGGTTAGGGAGGAGAGAGGGAGGTGGTGCCAGCAGTGAAGACACTTACCCCCCTTTTTTGAGTAATTGTAGGGGTTGGAGGGGTGGGAAGGGAATGGGATTGGGTTTGGGGAGGGATGGCCGGCACCCCCCACCTCTGATTAGGGGCATTTGGAAATGCCCCAAGGAGGGTAGGGGGAGTGTGGAGGTGGGTTCTGGGTCTGGAGGGGAGAGAGGGTGGGAGAAATGGCCTTGTCAGCTGGGTAGGAGGAGTAGCACTCCATCTGAGATGGGCGGGGAGGTTCCCAGGGCTCAAATTGGGGTTGTGACGGGCATGGGATGATATGGCGGGTACCGAGGGGCAGGCCACACATGGAGAACACGGGACTGATGGTTGGTATCTGTCCCTCGTTCCAGCCCCCCAGGTACATCTCTGGGTCCTGAGCAGCTGATCCAGGGTAACCCCGCCCTTAGGCTGCTGCTGATGAATGCCAGGTCGGTCTCGAACAAGGCCCCCCTGATTCAAGACTCTCTTCAGGAGGGGCAGGCCGACCTGGCATGCATCACCGAAACCTGGCTGAGACAAGAGGATGGTGTACCTCTGTCAGAAATGTGTCCAGCCAGTTTTGGTATCTGGCACCAGCCAAGGGATGAGGGAAGGGGCGGTGGCATCGCCATTGTAGCCAGGGAGTCCTTGGGAGTCGCCAGGGCCATGGCTCCACAAGTCCCGGGTTGTGAGGCCCTGCTCCTGTGGTTGGGCCCTAAGGGTCAGTTGGGAGTCTTACTCCTGTACCTGCCTCCTTGCAGGGTAAGAGACTCCCTGCCTGAGCTCCTCGAGGCCATCTCCGCATTGGTGTTGGAGTTCCCTAGGCTGATGGTTCTGGGGGACTTCAATTTGCCTTCGCTGGGGACTGGTTCAGAGGTTGCTCAGGAGTTCATGGCTTCCATGGCAGCCATGGACCTGACTCAGGTAATTCATGGCCCGACCAGGGGCAGTGGTCACACAGCAGACCTAGTTTTTTTGTCGGAGCGGTGGCAGAGTGATCTGAGACTACAGAAATTAGACACTATACCTGTGCTATGGTCAGAGCACTATTTGGTGACTCTGGACTTCCTGGGGGCGGCAGTTCACCGCAGGGAGGCAGGGCCTATTAAATTGGCCCACCCCCAGTGACTGATGGATTCTGACAAATTCCAGAGGGACCTGGGGGATTTTCCTCTGGATCGGCTACATGATTCATCCGAGGCACTCGTTGACCTGTGGTACAGGATGACTACTGCTGCCTTGGATTAAATCACACCACTATGGCCTATCCGAGCCCGTGGGGTTCGATCTTCCCTGTGGTTCACAGAAGAACTGTGGGAGCTTAAACAGGCAAAGAGACGCCGAGAGTGCCGCTGGGTGAAGATCCAAAGTGATTCTGACTGGACACTGGCTAGGGCTGCTATTAAGACCTACCTGGTGGCGATGGGGGTGGTGAAGCAACAATACTTCACCGCCCTCATTGCCTCTGCGGATAATTGCCCAGCCGCTCTGTTCCAGGTTACCAGGTCTCTCCTTGGCCGGGAGGGGCCGGTGCCCGGTTGGCAGGGTTCACCTGAGGTTTTTGCAGACTATTTGGTGGAGAAAATCACTTGGATTCGCTCGGGGTTTAATCCCAGCGTGGATGGGGAGGGTCAGGAGGGGGTCAGAGCTCAGTCTGGCAGTGTTATCTGGGATCGGTTTGATCCAGTTGTCCCTGAGGAAGTGGACAGACTTCTTGCAGCTGTTCGCACCAACTCCTGCCCTTTGGATCCCTGTCCCACTTGGTTGGTGAAAGCCTCCAAGGGGGTGACAGGAGGTTAGGTTGGGGTTATAATAAATGCTTCACTGCGGGAGGGGGTGTTTCCTGCACCTTTAAAACATGCTCTGGTGCACCCCCTCCTGAAGAAACAATCTCTCGACCCAGCGGTTCCAGCTAATTATAGGCTGGTCTCCAACCTCCCTTTCTTAGGGAAGGTACTGGAGAAGGTGGTGATGTGGCATCCAGGGGGTCCGGGATGAAGCGGATTATCAGGACCCCTATCAATCGGGTTTCAGGCCTGGCTATGGTACTGAGACTGCATTGGTCGCACTGGTTGATGACCTCTTGCGGGAGCGGGCGGGGGTCATCCATCCGTCCTGGCTCTTCTGGATCTCTCAGCGGCCTTCGATACCATTGACCACGGTATCCTTCTGGAACGGCTCAAAGGTTTGGGGATCCAGGGCACTGTGCTGTCCTGGTTTTCCTCATTTCTGGAGGGTCGTACTCAGTCGGTGTGGTTGGAGAGTGAGAGGTCCAGCGCTAGGCCACTACAGTATGGGGTGCCTCAGGGCTCGGTGCTCTCTCCTCTCCTATTTAACATATACATGAAGCCGTTGGGTGAGGTTATCCGTTCCCATGGGGTAAGGTATCATCAGTATGCTGATGATACCCAGTTATATATCTCGGCCCATGGGGACCCCAGTGATGCAGTCAATGTCCTATCCAGATGTCTGGAAGCGGTTGGGGTCTGGATGGGGGACAACGGGCTACAATTAAATCACTCCAAAGACTGAGTGGCTTTGGATAGGGGGTCCCGCGTTATCCAGGGAGCTGCCAACTTTGGTCTTGGATGGGGCTGTTTTGCCCCAGACAGACCCGGTATGCAACTTAGGGGTCCTCCTGGATTCGGGGCTGCTACTAGCAAGTCAGGTGGTGGCTGTGGCCAGGAGGGCTTTCTCACAGCTTCGCGTCATCCATCAGTTGCGTTCGCTCCTGGACTGGGACTCCCTGCTCAGGGTCACACATGCTCTGGTCACCTCCAGGCTAGATTATTGCCCTTGTCAACCATTCGGAGGCTGCAGTTGGTCCAGAATGCGGCAGCCCGGGTGGTGATGGGGCGTTGGCATTATGCTTGTGCCTCACCATTACTTCGGGAGCTGCACTGGCTACCAGTTTGCCTCCGGATACAGTTCAAGGTGCTGGTTTTGACCTTTAAAGCCCTTCATGTTTCATTTGAGACAAAAGCTTTCTGGAAAAGTCTGCATCATCCCAAGAGTGTCCACCCATCCAACCAGAGCGGATCGGAGGGGGCTCTCTAATTGTTCCATCTGCCAGAGGGGCCTGTCTCTCTGGTACACGAAGGAGGGCTTTTCCGTGTCCACACCGGCCTTGTGGAACCTCCTGCCTGTAGAGTTGCTGGAACAGATGGAGCTGCTACCTTTCAGAAAAGACCTAAAAACCTGGTTGGCGGGGCAGGTGTGGGGCCCAGATGGAAGAGTGGCCCCCACCTGTTGGCTTATAAATTAAGCCCCCATTTCTTTTAATTGTCAATGAAGGCAGTTTTTAATGTGGGTTTTTAAGAGGAATGGGGTAGGTGGGTGGGTATGTTGGGTTTTAATTGGTTGTATTGTTTTATGTGTGTTTTAACTTGTCGTGAGCTGCCCAGAGTCAGGTTTACCTGATTGGGCAGCATATAAATTTGAATATAAATAAATAAATAATTAAAATGCTCTTGCCCAAAGAAGGCTTATAGATCCCATTACAATTCAATTTGGCAGGATGAAGGAAAGCTATTTGTCTTGCAAACATGAGCATGTCTAGATCAACAACAGCCACTTAACGGTCCATTTCCAACCGATAGTGGCATGATTGGAATCCCCTTTTGCTGGATGTCAAAAGGACATGGAATATTCTGTACTGCAAAATCTAACAAGCTGTTTTCAGCTGTGTTCTAGAATACAAGGGTAGTTGAGAATCATAGCATGATGGCAGGGCTGTTGTTTTGCATGCAAAATGTTCTAGGTCCAGTCCAATTAGCTAGAATGACCTGTCTCTGAGAACAACTGCTTGTCCAAGTTAGATCAAGGGTGGGAATGGTACAGCCAGCAAGAATGTTCCCCAGGGAATATAAATATAGAAACATAAAAACGATGTGTGTTCCTTCCTGAAGTTCTGTAAAAGTAGTGGATTTTACTTTGAGAGCCCCTTCTAACATAATATCTCACTGCTTCAGAATCAAAACTTGGAGTGAAAATGGAGGCAATCTCCATGAACTTGCTTTCTATAGTAAAAGACATGCAAGAATATGAACCTTTTGTCCTCACCAATCAATTACCTAGAGATAATCATAAAAACCTACAAGAAAAGGCAATCTTGAGGACTTGTACATGCATGGAAAAAGGATACTGGAAATGGTGAAAGTCCAATAATGATTTCCCATAAGAATTTTTTCCTACAGCACTATTAGAGATGTTAGACAATCTCTATATTTCTTTTCTCTACTACTTTCTTGCATTTTCTATAGTAAAGTCAATTGTATTTTGTTTTTCCTTATTGGTCCTTACTCAAACCTATGTGCCTCACCTTCTTCTGTTCCTCTTATAGATTTAATTCCAAACATGCTACATACAACATTTCCATTTATTGTTCTTCATTTTGCCAAAATTCTGGCAAAGACTAGGGCTGATTTGACAGTGGAGCTTAGGCAAAGCAAAGTCCTTCCTACACTGGTTAATGTGGATACAATAATAAAGGGGTGGCAAAACTTTTCGTGTCATGGGCAGGTCACGTGGTTTCATCTATATCATGCTTTCCATGATATAGCTCAGTAATGGTGAACCTTGGCTGACTTGGGCTTCTGGTAACTGAAGTCCAAGAACAGCTGGTGTGCCAAGGTTAACCACCAGGGATATAGATGAAACATAACTTTTCCAGAAAGCTTTTGTCTCAAATGAAACAGATTTGCAACTCTAAGTTGTTTGTTGGTTCTTGGACATTTTCCCTCATGTCCATTTTCTATTTATTTTTTGTAAATATATTTCTGTTTGCTGTTTCTGGAAGTTTGTGTTGTTCAGTCGCACAGTCGATTCCGACTCTGCGGATTCCGCATGCACAATTGGCACAAACTGCCCCTGGCAGAGGTTACACCGGTGAAGGAGGTTCCTGGTCACTGGCCGTTGCCAGTATGGAAATTGGGGAACAGATTAATAATCATAAGGGTTGATTCACCCACATATGACCTGACCAGCGATTCTGCTGAGAGAAGCAAATCGCTAACCTCCGTCACGTATTAGGCAATTACTCACTCGCAGTTAAACCTAATCCTTAGTACAAATAGTGGCCATGTTTGCTCTTGAGCAAGCCAGGAACAATGGTTTTCCCCTGTCAGTGTTTGCCTTAGTTAATTAACTTCCCCAAGAGAGGTTCTCAATTAACCCGGGTAAATGGGTGATGTGATTCTCTGTCAGATGACGATTTTACCACACGCAGCCTTGAACATAATATATACTGATGGTTTTCCCTCAATAAATCACTGGTCTTCGCTCCATCTTGCCTCGTGTCATTACTCGACCAGTCTCCTCCGGGACCTCAAGGGCCGCTTCACGGCCCCAATCCAACATCTGGTGACCCGCGACGTGATCCTACTCATGAGTAAGCGATCTACACGGTCCGGTTCTACGCTAGAACCGTGTCCAATCACCCTGGAGGACAGCGCGGCAGCCCCAGTCGGAAAGCCATCCGATTGGGAAGACAGCTACGTGGCAAGGCATCTCAGAGAGGCATCCTACAGCTTGCTCCGGCTATCGCGGCGGCTTGCAGCACGGAAAAACGCGTTCCGCTCAGGGTCGGCTGTGAGCCCCTGACAGTGCAGAGGCCACCGAGGGCCCGTGGCGGCAGGCCACGCTCCGAGCTCTACCCAGAGATTCGTCACACAAAACCTATTGCCTGAACTACAGACGCGTCGAATCATCCCGAGAAGGAGACTTCAAAGGACCCGGCAGGTAATATGGGGACTTGTCCTCAGCGGCAACGTCCGTCCGCTAGTCAAAGAATTCATGAGGATGAATTCAAAATCCTGACCAGGGTATATCAGATAAGCTTTCACAGCTGAGAACTAGCGCGGCTTTTGGTGTTCTTGAGGGAACACTGCCTGCTTTACCCAGAAGTAGGTACGTTATCCCTTCAGCTCTGGGATCAGATAGGAGTCTGCATTCAGCAACCCCCGAAAGCTCCAGAGGGCATAATTTGCACATGGAGCAAATGTAGGAAACTCTCAGTAGAGGAAGACCCAGTCCGGATAGAGACCCAGAAACCCCCAGCGCAGTCAGAACCATCAGCCCCAAGGAGTCTCTATCCGTCATTTCAGCTTAAGCAGGGCAGTGTAGGGAGCATTCCCTCAGTGACAGCTGCAGACGTCACTGAAGGAATTCATGGCATGAGAGGCCTTGGCGCTTCTCTGACAGTTAAAAGTTCCCTGCCAATTAAGAACTCCATTCAGTGCAGGGGTGAGGAAGATCCATTCATGGGGAAATTGCCAGTGGCACAATTAGCTAGCGCCCAACTGCTGTGCTCAGCCTATCTGAAGGCAGACACACGTTCAGGCAGGGCTGCTCAGCGCCCACTGATCACGGAAATCTGCACGGCCCCTGCCCACGCAGGGCTCCAGAGCAGACCCGTTGCCACACTCAGGCGCAGAGCAGTGCCAAAACCCCAAGGCGCCTGCTTCCAGTGTGGAAAAATGAGACACCTTAGAGGAGAATGCCAATCTAGACCAGGCAGATCTTCAAAAGGTTGTCCGGATCTTAATACCAAATGGCCACGCTGGCGCTGGAAAGGAGGCAGCCATCGCCCTGGCTATGCCAGAAGAACCATCCCAGCAATAGCACCCCGAGCTCTCCCAAGGCACAGGCAGAACCTACTTGTCTCACCTTGGAGTAGCCCAAAGAAACTCACCCCTAAGTAGAAGCACCCAGATGGCTGTGATAGCCAGCTGTGTATAAGCCATCTCCTCATGTGTAGTATAGAACACTGCAGAGCAGGGGAGGAATGTGCGAATGCGTAAATAAATGTGTGTATGCGTGGTGCACCACTGAATGTATGACTGCAAGAACTGTGTATGATTGCAAAAGCCTTGTCTCTATGACCACAGTATGATTGGAAAAGTGTTCCTTGTGTGTAACTGCGTGGTAATGTCACTGTGAAGTATGTGTTAAACAGTTTGCACTCTGCTCATGGGCAGGAACTATTTAAGGTTTGAGAAAGCATGGTGAGCAGAACCCCTTTGCCTTGCCTGCTTAGCAGCTTAAGGGCAGCGAAAGCAGGAGGGGGGGGGGAGAATCCTAACCTGCAATAGGGCGGGGTGACCCCCCTTCTTCCCTTGAGACTTTTTTCTTTGTCAAGGGATTAAGTCACTCTTGGAAACCGGTTTTGCAATCCGTGCCACTCAGGAAAACAGATTTTTCTTTTCAGAAGCGCGATCTGAAAACAAGAATCACTTCTATGAGTTTTCCTCACTAAATCATAAACTATGGGGCCCCTCCCTACGTCTGTGTTCCTCAAACCCCCATCTCTGTGTTTTAAGGTGTCTGAATGTCTCTTAGCGTCTTGGAGTCACGTATCTCACTAGGAGTGAGAGAATTGCGTTGTCTTCATGTGTGTACTGTGTTATCATCTTGTAACCTCGGTTCTCAACCCTTTAAAGTCAGGGGCCAAGCTCCGGGGCCTCAGGCAGCTCTGGGGGTCCGGACAGTCATCCTGCCCTTCCTTCGCCACACAGCCCTTCTTGGCTTGGTGGAGGTAGTGGCAGAGCAACGTGGGCCGCATCTGGCCCACTTACCCACATCTGGCCGCGGGTTGAGAATCGTTCTAACTCTCCTTCATTCTCTTAAGAAAGATACTGTTCTGGTATTTTGACTTTAATCTGTGTAAAAGTAACTCACTCATTGTACCCCTTTCACAGGAAGAAGCACGCAAACATTCTTGCACTCTGTATACTCAGAAAATGCTTAATCGTTACCTTTTTACAGGAACAAAACTCCTCTCCAGGCCTTAATAGTAACCAATTTATTTCTTTTTACGGTCTTAAATTGCTTCCTTTCACAGGGTCCAGAGTTAATTACTGGTAGTGATTTCTTTACAGGAAGACCCGGTTGTCTTAATTACCTGACCTAATCTGATTGATAAGAGTTGTTGCATTCTCATTGTGCTAACGTCTGACTTGTCTTTCCTCCTTTCCTCCTTTCGAAAGTGGAACTCCCTGCTGGAAATTTTTAACTTGTGTGTCTTTTTCATTTTTGTGTATTATTTCCTTACAGCTGGCACGTCATAGTTGGCTTGTCTTTAATAAGTCTTAGCTCATTTTAAGTATGGCACCTGGCCCACAGCACCCTCTCTAATGAGCAGACACATTTCGCAAACTCCAGAGCACAGAGGAGGGATTAGTCCCTGAGCTCCTGAGAATGTGCAGAGTGCCACTCATTAGCCAGGAATGCCTAGGACCATTTTAAGAATGCAGTCAGGTCACACTTTCAATCAGATACAGGCATTTTCAGGCCACCCCTTCCTTTTTTGCTGCTAGTCTAAGCACAGGCCAAAGGCTAAGCCAGCATCTGGCACCCTTCTAAATGTGTGCATGCACGCCATGGGCAGATGTGCACAGGGGGGCCTTCATGAGAAATTTACCCAAGGGAAGACTGGCACGTCATGCGCCAAGGTTTGCCATAAGACCCCAGACTCGTCTTGCTTCAAACGCAGACAGTCACCTTGTGTGAATTAATGTCACTGGTTCCCCTTCGGGGGGCTAGGACAATTTTCACTTATGGGGGTCGCACATATTAGGTTCTTACTTGGCGGGAGGACCAAGCTTGGCGCACGCTCCTGACTCTTCCGCAAGCGGGCAGAGTTGGCAGCCGTGAACCTCGCTTTGCGCACCTTTGCCAAAGAACGCTTCAACATAATTACTGACAGCCAGTACAGGAATTTGCTTCACAGTCTACCGGGAGCATACATCACTCCCGCGACAGACAAAAACTTGCTGAGTTTGTTCCTCACAGCTCCATTTCAGAGTCATGCATTCTTTCATCAGAATGCCAAAGCACTCGCCAGACAGTTTAACCTGCCACTTTCTCAAGCCCAAGGCATAGTTTGCTCTTGTCAGCATCGTGCAGGGGCACCGGGGGCCCTCGTGGGGGGGTCAACCCACGAGGGACAGAGGCCATCCAGGTGTGGCAAATGAATGTCACACATGCCCCACATTTTGGCAAATGGCAGTACATGCACGTTTGCATTAATACCTTCCCACAGTTTGTTTGGGCAACAGCACAAAAGGGAAAAACGGCTCCCCATGTGGAGCAGCATCTCCTTTCCCACGGCCAAGGGCGAACCTCAGCACACGAAGTCCGATGACGCCCCAGCTTATAGCTCCAGGCAGCTGGCCACCTTCAGGGCCACCTGGGATATTAAGCACACCTTTGGCATTCCATACAATCCGCAGGGACAAGCGATTGTGGAACGGGTCTATCAGACACTTAAGTCCTACATTGACAAACAAACAGAAAGGGGGGGAACAACATCCCATAGTTGCACAGCAATTGCTATCCTATAAGTGCAAAAACCAGCTAACTCTTTCAGAATTTTTATCTCCCAAACAAGTCTCTTCCCCATGCAGGTCCCAGAGGCCAGAATCAGGCCCGGATGCCAAGTTCGGCTATTGCAAAGTCACTGCCAGTCACTGTCCTGGATGTCATCAGCTGTCCGTCTTCCTTTATGACTTACATCTCCAAAGACATTCTATGAACATTTTGCATACTCAGTGCTACTTCTAAGGACCATGCTTTTCCCCAAAACAAGACTTTTCCAAGCTCAAGTTACACATGAAACCCCACCAAGAAGGGAAGCCTCATCTTCAAGAAGCAGCTGAATGTTTTCTATTGCTATTATCTGTAGTTGCTCTTTATTTATTCATGCCTTGTACAATGCTCCAGTTGGGATTTGCAAGGGACACTTGAATTTCTGTATACGTAGGGTCGTACATTGTTAATAATGGCCAGCTTCCACCAAAGGAAGCCAGACCGGCCCATGTTTGCACCGGCCCATTGCTTGCAAAGATTGAGCACCCGGTAGCCGGTAATCCCCAGCTTATTTTCACACCTCCCCATAGGTGTTAGAAAGACATTTGCACAACACCAGAAATTGCAGAAATAGCTTAGAATCACCTTAGGTCACAGTAAGAGATCAATTGCACACCTCATTATCTTGCCTTGCTACAGAAAGCAGTCTGGATTCAGACCCACAGTTCTGAAAAACCAGGCAGCAGTCAGTATATTCAGCGTGTCAGGCTTAGTCGTAGGCAACGCTCGGAGAATGAATTGGTCAATTGGCTTGCACTTTTGCAAGAGCCATTAACCACACCTCCTCGGCAATAGCGCTGCTCAACCAGGAGCAGACAGAGCTTCGCCATGCCATACTAGATAGTCGAGTAGCCATCGATTACATCATTTGGGTTGCGAATCTGTTCACAGCATGTGTTGCTTTAATCTCACAGACAACACACGTAAGGTGCAGAGCCAGCTCACGGACCCCCACACCCTATTCAAGAATATCAAGGAGGATTCTTCATGGGGGTGGTGGGATTCCTTGTGGTCGTGGCTCCCATGGGGATGGCTTCAGACGACACTCAAAGTGATTGTGGGGGTGGTAATACTGGGCATAGCAGGATGCTGTTTCATGCAATGTATTCCCTCGCTGCTATCAAGATGCCCCCCATGGGGGGAACCCCGAAGCGTTGTTCCCGTACATCAGCTGATGCCCCTCTTGCGCAGGGTCGTCTGTCAGGTCCATAAATAACAGAAAAGGGGGGATGCGGATTCCGCATGCACAATTGGCACAAACTGCCCCTGGCAGAGGTTACACCGGTGAAGGAGGTTCCTGGTCACTGGCCATTGCCAGTATGGAAATTGGGGAACAGATTAATAATCATAAGGGTTGATTCACCCACATATGACCTGACCAGCGATTCTGCTGAGAGAAGCAAATCACTAACCTCCGTCACGTATTAGGCAATTACTCACTCGCAGTTAAACCTAATCCTTAGTACAAATAGTGGCCATGTTTGCTCTTGAGCAAGCCAGGAACAATGGTTTTCCCCTGTCAGTGTTTGCCTTAGTTAATTAACTTCCCCAAGAGAGGTTCTCAATTAACCCGGGTAAATGGGTGATGTGATTCTCTGTCAGATGACGATTTTACCACACGCAGCCTTGAACATAATATATACTGATGGTTTTCCCTCAATAAATCACTGGTCTTCGCTCCATCTTGCCTCGTGTCATTACTCGACCAGTCTCCTCCGGGACCTCAAGGGCCGCTTCACGGCCCCAATCCAACATGACTCTTTGCGACCCTATGGACCATCGCTCTCCAGGCACCTCTGTCCTCCACCATCCTCCTTAGTCCACACTGCCCCGTGCCCATTGTGTCTACAATACCATCTATCCATCTCATCTTTGGTCGTCCCCTTCTTCTTTTGTCCTCCACCTTCCCCAGCATCAAGGCCTTCTGGAAGTTATAGTGTGAAAATATTCTAACATAATAAATAAGTTTGAGTAAAGTGGTTCATTAGCTTTGATCAAAAAAGATCCGTAGCAATGACCTTTTCCAATCACACCAATGGACAGAAAACTATTGACTGGTGATTATTGAGAATCTAGCATCTAGAAAGACTTTCTCCAGCTAAGTATTTCTGTTTTGACATTGTGGAATTTCTTTTAGAAAGCACAGAATCTTCATATTTTTACCAGTTATGTTTTTTTTTTTTTACAATGAGTAAGAATAGGAAGAAATTAAATTATATATAAATATAGCTTGCCTGACAAATTTGAAGTCCACATAAGGAACACATTACTAAACTCAATTGACCATGAACAAGAAAGGCTGTGGATTGAAATCAGGGGTATTAAAAGGGAAGAATGCAAATAGGTAATTTATGTAGTCAAAAGGAAAGCTAAAATGGATGCTGGAAGAAGCACATAAAATTGTTTTATATATAATATTGTTTTATGCATAAAATTGTTTTATACATAAAATTGTGTATGACAGGTGAGAAACAAAAGTAAAAGGTAACAGAAATATTGTCAGAACCCTGAATGTAGATTTTCAGTGACACCATGCAGAGACAAAGAGAAGCATTGCAATAACTTATACAAAGAAATAGAGAACAAAAAGGATAATACGAGCTAACTCTTCCATAAGATCCAGGACATCTAAAGGAAATTTAAACCTAGATTGGAAATGCTAAATGACCAACAATGAAGCATACTATTTGAACAGGATAAAATAAAAAGAAGGTGGTGACAGTATATTGAATACTATACAGAATATATAGATGAATGGCAGACGTCTTTGAAGAAAAATTCTATGATGAAATGCCTAAAGTTCTAGATAGTGGAGTAAAAGCTGCTCTGAAAGTATTAGGAAGAAATAAACCACAAGGGAATATTTGGGATAACGATAGAGTTATTCCAAGCTACAAAGCGAAATTTGTCAAAATCCTAACAAGAAAGGGAGGTGCCTCAATGCTCAATTTTCCTGCTGCAATACCTAAATTATTAACAATAAGCTACCATTGGGACAGAATATCAGGAGACAGAAAGGTTTCCTATAGCAAAGGTGTCAGACAAGGGTGCACTTTATCCCCTTTTCTGCCCTGTCTCCTTACAGAATATAAAATAGCAGGGCTAGATTCAAATGAACGAGTAGCCAAAATTGGTGGAAGAAGTATCAATACTAGCAGAGAACAGCAATGACTTGAAATGACTTTTATGAAAGTGAAAGAAAAAATGCCAGAGCAGGACTGCAGTTGAACATTAAGACAAAAATATTGAGTACTGTAAAACTTAAAATAGAGAAAGAAATTTTTGTATCTTGGTTCTATCATCAATTGAATGGCCAACGACAAAGCCAAGAAAGTGACCATTCTGGCAATTCAGGGCTTGATCCGTGCAAGAGTAACACACCCATATTATCCCACCATCATAAGACTTGTTCAACCTTCCAGAGACTGTAATCATTCAGGAAGTCCACACCACCTTTGTGCTGCTTTAAAGTACCTGTGGTCCTGCTCCAGGCTAGAGAAGTCTATGATAGGTTTTGCTCACTGACAGTTTATATTTACTAAACAGCCAGATCTGGTAGGACATGCAGTGTGAATTAGCTTATTTGTAGTGTTGCCAATAATGAAATAAAATAACTGGAATTCTCCCACCAGTTTAAGCTCTATGTAATAAGTACAACGTCTGCAGTTTCAATCAGGTTTATTTAGATGAAAAAATAGAAAAGTTCAGAATCAGATACAAATGAGAAAAAAGGAAGATTTCTACTTGCCCCTTTCCTAAAATAAAACAAGAAAGGGATATCTAGCTACATTTCCTGCCCTGGCCTAGCAAGCTAACACATTTGATTACATTTGTTTCTACTATTTACTCACAAGCATGCTCTTTCTCTGTGGGAGCATTTGCAACATATAATCCTAAGCAGAAACATTAGAATCATAATGGTGCTTCTTCTTCACATTCCAGTATAACAAAAGCCAATTTTATTTTCTCTTCCTTGATCTTTAACCAATAAAATCACAGTAATAATGTCCATCATTCTTATTTCTGTTCCCACAGTTTTCAGACAGTTTTGACTACTTCAATGTAAACTAACCAGCACCTACCTGCCTTGAAGGTTGTTTCACAGGATTCTCTGGCTCTGCCCAGGGAATAAAGAACTCAAAGAACTACTTTTCTTACTCAAAGCAAAAACCCCATTTTTAATTCATTACAACTGGGACATGAAAGAAGAAAAAAATCATCAATCTAAATGAGGTCTGTAGCTAAGAAATCAGAAGACTAAGACTTGGAAGAAAAACAATGAAGGAATTAGAAAAGTTTATAAAGTATAAGGACATATGACCGGAGACCAAGATCAAAATCATCCACACTCTTGTATCCCTGATATGAGTGTGAGACTAGACAGAAAAGAAACTGACAGGGGGCAGGGTGGGGTGGGGGGAGAGAGATTTCTTTGACATATGGTTTTGGTGGAGAGATTTTCAGACATACTGGACTACAGAAAAGACTAACAATTGAGTTCTACAGCAAGTCAAGCCTGAACTATCTCTCACAACAAAAATAGTGAAATTATGATGATGAAAAGCTATCATATTTTAGGCACATCATGAGAAGAGAAGACTCTCTGGAAAGAACTACATCTGGGAAAGGTGGAAGACAGCTGGAAAAGAGAAATATGGAAAAGGAACCACAGGCTATAACTTGCAGGAGTTCAGCAGGGTTGTTGAGGTCAGGGCATTTTTTGAATCTCTTATTCATAGGTTGCCATAAGTCAGAGATGACTTGATGGCATATAACAACAAACAAGAAGAATAGGACTCTTTTTTAAAATGCAGACACTGTACATGTTGGAAATAGTATATAAGGGGGGGGAATGAGTTTGCAAGGCACCAGTGGGCTGGGCAAGTGGATTAAAGCTATCACAGAATGGATACCACTTGACATAAAGTGACCGCTAGGAAGACCAGCAACCAGATGGAAAAATACCCGTCAAGTATCCTGTTTTTCCCTGGGAAACCCCTTATTTTTACCCCTCTTCCCACCCCTCCCGATTTATTAATTTCCCCGTAATATCCCTTGTTTTATTTTATTAAAAAAATCCTGACCGGAGCCATCACAAGTGAAGCTGCAGTATGTTTTTCCGGCCACCAGAGGTCACAGTGTGGCTTTTCTCTTGTGGAAGGGGAGAGAGAGAAGGTGGTGGGGGTGTTTTGTAGTTTCTCTTTCATTTCCCTTCCCTGCCACATGGTCATTGAGGCTTCGTTTTTGCTGCTGCTGTTCGGAGCCACCATGGGACGGGAGTCTACTCTAGAGGTGAGTGATATTTCATATATGCAGGAGCAAATCAGTGAGAGACTTCTCTTTCACTCTCATGCTTTATTGAGCTGTTTCTGCCCTGCCTCCTGGCTGGAGGCTTCCGTTTCTGTTCTAGAGTTAACTTGGGAGTGGGGGGGGGATGTTGCTTGATCACTATATGAGAGAGAGAGAGAGAGAGAGAGAGAGAGCACCCCACCTTCTAACAAACCATCTGGAGGGAGATTAACTCCTCAGCTGCTGGGAGGCTTGGAAACTACAGAGGTTGCTTTTTACTTTACTAATTCCCTTTCTTAAGCTGGATCCAACATTCTCAGGTGTTGGTGCTTCAACTGGTTGCAGTGAGGAACAAATAGATTGATTAATTTGGGGGAATTAATCCCTTGCTCCTCCACCCTAATTGGGGGGTGGGGGTGTCTAGCCATGTGCAGGGCTAGTTCATTAAAGCCAAGCTGCTTACAAGTAGTTGGTAACCCTAGGGGGCTGGTTTACTATTCTGCACTTTCTTTGCTTCCCAGGAAAAAATAATAATTAAAAATGAGTAAGGTAAAGGTAAAAGTTTCCCTTGCTCGAAAGCCAGTCATATCCGACTCTAGGGTTTAGTGCTCATCTCTGTTTCAAAGCCGAAGAGCCAGCATTGTCTGCATCTGCAGACATTTCCGTGGTCATGTGGCAAGCATGACTAGACACCAGAGTGCACGGAACGCTGTTACCTTCCCACCAAAGTGGTCCCTATTTATCTACTACTAGGATGGCAGGAGCTGGGACAAAGACGGGAGCTCATTCCATCCTGCAGTACTCGGGAATCGAACTGCTGACCTTCTGCCTCCCAGTCAGCATCTTAGTCACTTAAGCTACTGAGTAAACAAGAAGAAAAAAAAAAACAAAAGTCCCCCAAGAAGATGAGGAAAGGGTTCTTTGGCCCACACAGCTTTGTGCCCATTGCATCTACAATACCATCTAGCCATCTTATTTTTGGCCACCCCCTTCTTTTGTCCTCCACCTTTCCCAGCATCAAGGCCTTCTCAAGTGAATCCTCTCTTCTCATTTGATGTCCAAAGTACTTTAGCATCATCTTTACTATTTGACCTTTAATGAGCAGTCAGGGTTGATTTCTTCTAGGATCGACCTATTTCTAACACCACATTTCAAAGGCATTTATTTTTCTGTGCTCAGCTTTCCTAATGGTCCAGCTCTCACACACATACATTACCAGCAGGAATACCATTGCTTTGACTATGCAATTTTTTGTTTGCAAGGTGATGCCTCTACTTTTAACTATGTTCCCCAGGTTTCTCATAGCTTGTTTCCCAAGCATCAGTTGCCTTTTTATTTCACAGCTACAATCACCATCTGCAGAGATCTTTGATCCTAAGAAAGTAAAATCTGCCAGTCGTATCCAACTCTAGGGTGCAGTGCTCATCTCCATTTACAGCCAAAGAGCCAGTGCTATCTGTGTTTGCAGACATTTTCATGGCCATGTGGCAGGCATGATTAGAGCCCAGCAAGTCACATGGCTATATTTGGCCATGCCCACAGATTTGGCCACACCCACAGTGGGGTGTAGCTAAAATTTCCCTTATTTTCAAATCCAAAACTTGACAGGCATGGATGGAAAGACCAGTTCAGGGCAAAGTCCCTGAGGCCTTGGATGAGACTGGCATGGGATCGGAAACAGTGGAAAATGATGCTTGACTGATTGGATGGGGTAGAAATTGAATAAATAAATAAATAAAATGCTTCAATCTACCATGTCAACTTGATGTGTGAAGCATGGATCAACAAAACAAGGAATTTATGTGTATAATAGACAATCTAGACCAGGGGTTCTGAAACTTTTTGTTTTATGGGCTGGTCACATGTTTCCTCCCACAGGCAGTGGAAGTAAAATGTGCCCACGCATGCACAAAGCACTGCCGTAAATGCACCAGTGACTGTTGTAAATGCAGTGAGGTTGGTGAGGGCTGGATGATTTAGTGCTGTGGGCTGGATCTGGCCCATGGGCCATAGTTTGGCTACACCTGATCTAGACTGTGGCCAAGATAATACTACTGAATTATTTTACTTCTAGTCACAAATAGTCCAATTATTTTAATACTGTATTTTATTCTTTTAAATGCCTATATTTCATATGTGTCCATATTTTTAAATTATGTAACACTCAAATGAAAGAAAGGCCTTAATATATTTTGAGGATATCCTCTACTTTTTCTTTTTTCTCTTATTTTTTGTTCATAACTTTACCTCTGATGCTATAATGAGTAGCATATACCGCAAATGCTTGCTTCATTACCATGGTAACATAGTTTTCTGTACTTGCTATAAAGCTGTTTTTACTTTGCTGTGATTTAGAAGTAGATCACAGATGTAAGAAATATGGGCTTCTTTTGCCTTTTAATATAAGGAGTAAATAAATGAAAGGGGTGCATTTGTACCTTAATAATAAAGTACATTTGCACTTAATTACTCAGAAGCATTATTTTGAAGGCATAATCCAGTAGATGGAGAGACTCCTTGCTCCACAGAGTAATTAATAGGCTTGTTTATTGTGCTATAAGTTTTCTTTTTTTTTGTCACACCTAATTTGTTAAGTAAATTAGAAACTGAAATGCATATGGGCTTAAAAGATAGCAAATAATAAAACATTGCCAAGGATTTAATGATACCGAAATAGCTTGAGGAAAAAAATAGTATTCTGATGTGAACAGTTGCTATGGTAATGAGCTAGAACTTCCAAATATTTAATATGTCTAAACCTTCAGCACTCCTAAATCATTACTTGTGTTTTAAGAGGCAACAACAACAGAGAGATGTTGCAATTTATTTTCTACCATGCATGAAGTATCAATATCTTAAGCCCTGATTTCAAAACAATTTATTTGGAATGAAATTCAACTGATATTGATGAGATTTATTATGAAAGTAAGGGAAATGAGATTCCCATTGGAAAAGAAAATACATGCAAAAAAAAAAAAAGAAGAAGAGAAAAACACCAAACTAATAATAGTAGCCATTTCAAGGAGTCCTTTTTCATACTGG
The DNA here is from genome assembly GCA_035047305.1 of Bradypodion pumilum. NCBI lineage: Eukaryota > Metazoa > Chordata > Lepidosauria > Squamata > Chamaeleonidae > Bradypodion > Bradypodion pumilum. Next base: position 433,270,983 of record JAWDJD010000001.1, read on the forward strand.
TAACCTCAGAGGACATCACTTTTAATTCACTACTTTTGTATTTATTTAAGTCATTCTATTTTATAACCTGCCTTTTGTGTATGTGTATGTGGTAGATCAAAGCATCATCTTCCACTGTTTCCAATCATGTGTATGCACATGTGTATGCTTATGTGTATGTTTGAGAGAATGGCATGGATTTTATTACAAAGTGGAATTTACTTACAATACTCAAAATAATACTCAACTAAATCCTAATACTCAACTGAATCGTAATTAAACCCATGCATTTTTACTCTTTTGCCACTTTTGCCATAGTCATCTATGAATAGTTAGAGAAACTATTTTATGGTCCTGTTTAAAAGAAATCTATGCTATTAGATAACATAAAAATGCAAACATTGATTTTAATAATTGATTTACAGATTATAGCACAGAAATGTATAACTAAAATAAAATTGATGGTACAGAAACTGCATATGGAGAACATCAAATCAAGATGTTATAGTGGGTGGGCGATGTCTAGTTTTTCCCACCTTCATCGTGGGTTCTATTGTTCTTCTTGCATTATAGGTAAAACAATTTTAAAACTTTTTTTCTATTCATGCAGGTTTTACCACAATTTGGAATGATTTGGATATTGATTCTAGTCTTATATTAAAAAATTCACAAACAAATTTCAGTCACTGCTTAAAAATATTTTTCCCATCTTAACCTATCAGATTTCATGTTTGTAAAATCTAATTTTATTTCTCAATTGGAATTTTTGTCTATTCTGATTTTTGAACTATCATCAGCGATCATCAATCTTTGTTACAGTCATAGACCAGTGCAAAATAAATTACATTGGAAGAGTTGAGTCTAAAACATGAGTTAAAAGGCCTATGGTGTGGTAAGCTATTTCATCTAAAATGAGATTTGTTAAATTACTAGCTATGAAAGTTTTAAAACAAGTAATACAAGTTAAAATTTTATCTAAAATGTCTGAATTGAGTCAGTGTAAGTTTTGTCTAGTACATGTATATATGCATGCAATTGATTTAACAAGATATAGCATTAGATATTTGCTAAGAGTTTCCCTTCAGACTTCTGTGTATCTTTCTTAACACTACTATGCAGAATATGGCCACCTGTGCTGTCACTATATTCTGCTCATCCATAAACAGAAATTAAAGATAATCCCTATCTGAATGACCGGAAAACCTGCTGATCATGGGAGAAATGAATTTGAGTCTGGAATCCCGGTAGAAGGAGCATCTAAGTAGGACATGACCAGTAGTTTCTATCTCTCCAGAGCTGCAAGGGCAAAGTCATTTGGCAAATGGTGTACTGTTGAACTTGCCCTCTAATACAGCTGTGGGAAGCACATGGCATCTTACAAGCAATAAGGCTTTTCAGTGGCTTGCAGCCTCTAGCTGGTTGAAATATCTCACAGGATATTATGTATCTAGTAGTATCAGGTGCCAGGAAGGAGGATGTTAGCCCTAAATCCAATTGTCTTTCTACATCTTCTAACTGTTGACTCACCATTTTCTTTGCCTTTCACAGTGAGCGAGGGGAAAAAACCCCATTTTGAACAGGTTGGACTCAACATCCTTAATCCAGGAAGAGGGAAATTTATCTCATAGAATTAGAGGTGCCAAACCTTGGGGGAGCAGATTTAGTTTTATCCACAAATTTAATGCTGTCCTGTCTCCAGGTGGAAGATGAGCATTGGAAACACAGCGAGGAATCTGAAGGATTGTTCTGATGAATTTAGATTGTACTTTTTCTAGGGGAACATAGCAAGAGATTGGGGACCCCAGCTGAGACCCATACAGTAGCTGTGTTAGGGACTTAGCCTGAAAAAACTGAATCACAGCAGGAACATAGAATCCTCCCTTTATATATATCCAGACTGATGTACAAGAACATTTAGGTGAGAATCCTATTGTATATTTATGTCAGCAAATTATTGTCACAAGTTAAGTAGTCAACATAGGCATTTGGTGTCTCACATCAAGTAGTGTGATATCAAATGCAAAGGGGAACATTTTCTCTTTGCTTCTATTCATTTATGCTTTATTCAGTCTGTGAGTTTTCCCTTCTGCTCTGTTTATCAATCTCTTTCTTCTGTTCCTTTTGTTCCTATGACACAGTCCAGCTGGAACAAACACTTCGAATTGGCTCAGATTTTAATACCTTGGCCATAGAACAGAACAAAAATTCTGCCATTTAATGTACATTTAATAATTATTAAAGTAATATCTTTTTTAAAAAAATCATTTAACTAAAATGTCTTGTTACATGTTGTATCATTGCATCCCTCTCAGGAGTTCTTTCACAGATAAAACAGGAGCAGTTGTATACAACACCATCAGCATGCATCTTTATTTTCAATTTTTGATGATTTAGGATGCTTCTAGACTAGAGGGAGAGAAACTTCTAATCACCCTTTTTGCTTTGCGACATTTGGTGGAAAAGGATCATGGGAATTCCTGAGTTTCCCATCCAAATCTGATTTTAAAAGCCTTCCCTTACAACAGCATGTTTTCAGAAAAAATATTTCATTTTTAAAATCTTTTCCATTTTATTTTATTTTTATTTTTGAATAATCCCAGATTCCTATCTGGAAATTCTATTCACAAACTTCTTCCTTTCTTGCTTGCTTGCTTGTTTGTTTGCTCTCTGTTAGTTGACAGCTTAATTGAGAACTCCTGGTCAAAAATAGGCCAAAAAAAGTGAACAGAGATATCAATTACCATTACATTACCATGATCAGTTCTATGGTAGAGCTACACCACTAATGCCCACTCCTTGGAACAAACCAAACAGAACACATCATGTCTCAAGGATAATTAAAAACACACTGAAAGTCATGAATTTTTATCCCTGTTCTGAGACAGGTCTTGCATATCCTGCATGGCAAAAACTATACCAGGAAGATTAATGTAGAATCATGAATATTTCAAGTCCTTATTTTACTCTTCTTTCCTTCTCTAATTTTAATTCCTTGTATTCCTTATTCATCACACAACCACAATTAAACATCCCAGGAAATAGCAGTAAAGCAAAACAAAATGTGGCTTGGTTGAAGGGGCAGGTTTGGTGAAAACATCCTTGGTTTAAATTTCCCCTTTCCTTTTTAATACAAACATTTAAAAATGATGAGCCTATAAAATAATTCATGTGCTAGCAGAAGGGAGGGAGCAGAATGTGCTTTAAAGAAAAAGGGACAAGATGAACATAACTAAATCAATGGAGAGTTGCAGTAGAAACAGGAGTCTTTACAGACTGGAACATGGTGAGTTTTTTTAAAGATTATTTTGAAATGGAATCTAAAATAAGAGCAAAGATAGCAGGGCACATCAGGAAAGAATGCATAAGCTACACCTGTGTCTCACTGGCTATAAAATATATAACCAGTATTCTTCAACAAGAGTGAGTAAGCTTTGCCTAATGGTCTCAGAAAAAAAAAATACAGTATTCAGCTTTTCGTGTTCAGAGAATGAAGAAGCAGACGAGTGAAGTAGTGAAATTCAGCTCTTTATCAGTGGGGTTTGAACACAGTTTGGATGGGGCAAAACTCGGACTTATATACACTATAAACAGTAAAAGTAACAATAATACAACAAGCCCATTGGCTAACAGAGTGTGCACATTTTCAATCCACTTATTTGCATAGGAATAGATACGTGAGAAAAGATACAATCCGCTCCTACAACAAGCCCATTGGCTAACAGAGTGTGCACATTTTCGATCCACTTATTTGCATAAGAATAGATACATGACACTGCTTTAACATTTCTTCTTCAATATACACTCAGAGCAAATTCAAATGATCTAAATATGTAATCAATAAAATTAGTTGCTGCAAAAACAGACCAATCACGTTTAATTACAAGGTTTTCTATCTCTTTTGAGAAGTTACAGTAGAATCCTTTTAGAAATCAGGACAGACATATATAAGAAAATAAGACTCCCCCTCTTGCAAGCACACCTTAAGTTGGTGAGAGAATGAGTGTGTCAGAGATGAAAAGAATACAGTAAAACTCCTACTTACAAAACAAGTCATTTCCATAGGCTTTTGCTTAAATCGGTTTTTTATGTAACTCGCAAACCCATAGGAAAAATTTTTTTTACATAACTCAAAGCCAACCTATAGGAAAAATGAAATTTTTATGTAAATCAAAGCAAACCCATAGGGAAATGAATTTTTACGTAACTCGAAGCAAATCCATAGGAAATTGTGTAAATTGGGATGTGGTTTTAGCACAAAATCATTATATAACTCGAATTTTATGTAACTCAAGGCATTTGTAAGTTAGGGTTTTACTGTAATGCCATCAAGAGGCTTGACTCAATTATGAATCTAGACTTCTGTCAGAGCAAAAACTGAGAAACTAGATTAAGATGTATCTGTCCTCTTCAGCATTAACTGTCACATCAGAAAAAAGAATGGATAGAAGAACTCCATGAGGGCAGCTTGTGGGCAGCAGGAGTAATGGAATGTGACACTAATGGAAAATTTTTCATAGGCAACACAATGACATACGGATAACATTTATAAGTGTGGTGTAAAAGAAGGTAATTAAAATCCAATTCTGAATAGTTTGCATTGCAGGCGCACCCCCCAAAGAAAGACTCAGACACCGGTATATGGATAAAGGCATTGGGCCACTTTTATTGAATAATGCCCTAGTCCGAATTATAACTTTCAATTGGTGTATTCATCCAATTGTAATTCTTAAGGCAAGCAGGCCGCAGTAACACTGGTAAGGTTCCTCCCAAAATGCCAATGATAATTGGCTACAACGTAACTATTTGTATCAATTTGTTTGTTGACACAAACAAATTGTTGACCGGAGTCAATAAACTATCTACTGACCACACCCTATGACGTGTATCTGTCAAATCACAAGGTGATGCATGCTGTAAAGCTCCTGCCATCACCCCTTGCCTGATTCGTCGTTGACCGGCCAAAGCTATTACACCTGTACCTGTCTAAGTGTTGGACAGTCAATTGCGAACCTGCCGGATACCTATGGGTCATAAATCTTTACCATACCAGTGCTACCCGCCCAAAGTGACCAAAGTCAAGGAACCCCTTTGCTCAAACACTAGCAACAGTGTGGGATGGGCAAAAAAGCCAGAACCAAAGGGCCAATTGTAGGTTCAGGCAAAAATTCCCACCCGGCCCCGAAGCGACCAAAAAATCACACTGTTCACTAGGGAGGGGGTGGAGGAAAAAACTTCTCCTCTCCGTCGCTATTCTAAAATGGCAGCTCGGCTGCCTTGTGGCCACCCCTTTTATAGAGGGGTGGCCACGCCCCCTAACTCACCCGGATGTCTGAGTCCGGGTGGGGGAGGGGCCTGCAAAGAGCGTGGCGGCCATTTTGGCACCACGCTTTCATTGCAGGCGCACCCCCCAAAGAAAGACTCAGACACCGGTATATGGATAAAGGCATTGGGCCACTTTTATTGAATAATGCCCTAGTCCGAATTATAACTTTCAATTGGTGTATTCATCCAATTGTAATTCTTAAGGCAAGCAGGCTGCAGTAACACTGGTAAGGTTCCTCCCAAAATGCCAATGGCAATTGGCTACAATGTAACTATTTGTATCAATTTGTTTGTTGACACAAACAAATTGTTGACCAGAGTCAATAAACTATCTACTGACCCCACCCTATGACGTGTATCCGTCAAATCACGAGGTGATGCATGCTGTAAAGCTCCTGCCATCACCCCTTGCCTGGTTCGCCATTGACCGGCCAAAGCTATTACACCTGTACCTGTCTAAGTGTTGGCCAGTCAATTGCGAACCTGCCGGATACCTATGGGTCATAAATCTTTACCTTACCAGTGCTACCCGCCACACGGGGAGGTGTCTATGAAGACTCACCGCCACCCCAGACCGTCAGCTCGGTCACCAGGCCTGCTTGCAAATCTTCCAGAAAGAGGTTCATACCTCTAGCCGACAGGTGGACCCCATCCCCTGCATAGAGATCGTAATTTTGCAAACTAATTGTGGGGTGTCGGATGACCATCCCCAAACCGTTGTCTGACAAGAACCAGGCAACCACCCTGTTCACCGAGCGGCAAGCGCGGTCAAGGGCACGGAGGTCAATACCTCCCCTGTATGTATGATGTGGCACGATGTCCGACCATAGCAGCCTTGTGGATGGCTACACATAATGCAGATAATCCAGCTCACAGCAGATCGTGAATTTTAAGGAAAGGCCAGTGACCTGGGCAAGGTCATTGCCCCCGAGGTGCAGTACAAGGACATCAGGCGGTTCAGCATCCCTGATGGAAAACAGGAATGGCAACAGTTCCCGCCATCTCATTCCACGCTTACCGTACCAACGTATACGTGCGGTTGCACGTAGTCCAAGCTGGGGTCCCCACTCTGTCACCGCAGCATACTGCGCTGCCCAGTGCACGTAACTGTGGCCCACCAGCCATACTGCCACCGGTGTGCGGGGACACACAGGGTCTGTAAAAGAAGAAAAGAGAATAATGACTTAACTGGTACTCATGCCTGAAGTGGGCGAACATACAATGCAAAACGCATGGATCCCCATCTCCCCATCCGGCGTATATCAGCCTCAGAGTACCCAAATGCAGCCGCAGTGGATGCAGCACCTATCCTAAATGAATGGGTGCCGTAACGAGCCCCGGGGAGGCCAACACTGGTTAGTGCCATACCGGTCACCTTCCAAAATTGGAAGTTAGTAAGGGGAGACCCATCCTGGTGGCAGAAAAATGGGCCAGGGTGCGCGCCACGCACTGCCAAAAACTCATGTAGGGCACCAATCGGACAGATGTCTGCAATGGAACATCGTAGCAGTCTAACTCCACTGCCTACGCCGTGCTGATCAACTTTTGAGGACCGTATCCTCAACTGAGCCCACTCATTAGTGACATAGACATCGTCGAGTTCCAGTGCCCTACGAGTCGCATCCGCCTTAGATAGTAGTACCAACTCACTGATGCGGAGCGCTCCAAAGAAGGCCACCGTGGTAGCCGCATGAAAAAGAGCCACCTCATACCTATCATAACACAAGTTATGCCAGCCTCGTGCAAGGTGGGTCAGTACCTCTGGTGAAATTGGGTGGCGAGTGTCCGGGCGGTGGCCACGTTCCCATGTCCACCCCTCCAAAACATGACGTGTGCGGAAATCATTCACGCAGTCAGCAAAGCCCCTCACTTTTTGCCATAAATGCCAGTGCCGACAGCCTGGATGCTATAGTACGAGGAGCCAAACCCTGACTGTGTAGATAAACCATAAATTGTAAAACCAGTTCAACTGGAATGGGCCACACTTAGGGCAACTGTAGTTGCACACAAAAGGTTCTAAATTGTATAAAAGCATGTTGATACGACTTACGCATGCGAGGTGCCAAAGACATGCCGATCGCCCGGTTCACCTCTCCTCGCCAAATGTCCAAATCTCGGCCAGGAGTGGCGAGGGGAATTCCTCTGCTTCCGGAGCCAAGGCACGGAACCGGGAGATCTGCAGGTGGGATAAAGCATCAGCAATATCATTATTAATGCCTGGGACATGTCTGGCCTTAAACAGCACATTTAGGCGTAGGCTTCGTAACACAAATTGGCGAACCAACACCATAACCCTAGGCGATTTAGACGTCTGAGCATTGACAATATGCACCCCTGCTGCATTGTCACACCAAAAATGGACCACTGAGTTGGCCCACTCCTCGCCCCATAGCATCAAAGCTCCCAGGATGGGAAGGAACTCAAGAAAGGTAAGATCGCGGAGGCAATCCGTGCCACGCCATGTGGGAGTCCATTGGCCGTAAGCCCACCTCCCCTCAAAATAAATCCCATATCCCAGGGAGCTGGTGGCATCCGACTGTACTTGGAATCTAGGGGAAACCATAAGGTCTGATCTCCAGAAAGAGACCCCGTTAAAATCCCGTAGGAATGTGAGCCAAACCAAAAGGTCAGCCCGCATGCCCCTGGTCAGTCGGACCCTATGGTGGCGCTTTAACAGGCCAGTCATGGCGTCACATAGGCGCCGGGCAAATGCTCTGCTGGGTGTCACCACCCTGCAGGCAAAGTTAAGATGTCCATGAAGTACCTGCAGCTCACGAAGTGACACTTTACGTTTGGCCATCAATCCGGGTGACCTTATCCATGGGTAACCGGGATGCCTGTGCGACCGTGTCAATTTCAATTCCTAGAAATGTGAGCGTAGTAGATGGGCCCTCAGTCTTTTCAGGCGCTAAGGGGACACCCAGTTCCCGCATTAGCGTCTGAAATGTGGTGAGGAGACGCGTGCACGTGTCTGAGCCCCGTTCACCCCTGAACAAAAAGTCATCGAGGTAATGGGCTACAAACCGAGACCCGGACCTGCAAACAAAGGCCCACTGAAGAAAAGTGCTGAAACGTTCGAATGCCGAACATGAAATAGAGCAGCCAAAAGGCATGGCCTTATCTACATAAAACTTCCCTTGGAATCTAAAACCCAATAGCTCAAAGTCCCCAGGGTGCACTGGCAGCAATCGGAATGCCGATTTAATGTCACATTTTGCCAGGAGGGCACCGGGACCACAAGAGCGCACCATCCGTAGGGCCTGGTCAAACGACGTATACCTGACCGAACAAAGGTCATCAGGAATAGCATCATTGACAGAAGAACCCGCCGGGTACGATAGATGGTGGATTAAACGAAATTCACCCGGAGTCTTTTTAGGTACTCCCCCAGAGGGGAGACCTTCAGGTTAGGGAAAGGCGGTTCGGAAAAGGGGCCCGCTACCCTCCTGGCCTCCACTTCTTTAGCAATACTCAGGGCAGCTACCCCCTCCTTTTCCTTCAGGGAAATCAAATTGGGGGCATCTTGGGGTCATAACATAAGAACATAAGAACAGCCTTGCTGGAACAGGCCACAGCCCATCCAGTCCAGCATTCTGTCTCACACAATGGCTCACCATTTCCTTCAGGGTATTCCCAAGGAGATGCCTTCACCTGCTTAGGATTCCCTGGAAATGATATTGAGAGATATCCTGCCTATCTCTCCAACCCGGAGGTTGTCCTTAAGTATCCATAATTATAGCCATTGATCCCCTTGTCCTCCATGAACTTGTCTAATCCTTTCTTAAAGCTGTCAAAACTGACAGCTGTCACCACTTCTTCTGGCAGGGAGTTCCATAGACCAGTAATCCTCTGGGTGAAAAAGTACTTTCTCTTATTTGTTTGAGAACTAGTACCCAAAAGTTTCATGGAGTGTCCCCTAGTTCTAGTATTATGCGATAGGGAAAACAGTTTTTCCTTATCTACTTTGTCCACACCGTGCATGATTTTATAAACTTCAATCAGGTCACCTCTTAGACGTCGTCGTTCAAGAGTGAAGAGGCCCAACCGTTGCAGCCTCAGATGGTAAGGAAGGTGTTCCAGTCCCCTAATCATTCTGGTTGCCCTCCTCTGCACTTTTTCCAGCTCCATAATATCCTTCTGGAGGTATGGCGACCAGAACTGTACACAGTATTCCAGATGGGGCCTCACCATAGATTTATAAAGAGGCAAAATGACACTTGCTGACTTATTTTCTATACCCTTCCTAATGATCCCTAGCATTGAGTTTGCTTTTTTCACTGCTGAGGCACACTGGGTAGACACCTTCATTGAGTTGTCCACCAGGACACCAAGGTCCCTTTCCTGGTTTGTCTCAGAGAGTTCAGACCCCATCAGTTTATAAATGTAATTGGGGTTCTTTGCCCCAACATGCATCACTCTGCACTTACTAATGTTGAAACTCATTTGCCACTGTTTTGCCCACTCCCCCAGTGTCGAGAGATCCCTCTGGAGCTCCTCACAATCTCTCACAGTTTTCACTACCCTGTATAATTTAGTGTCGTCAGCAAATTTGGCTACCTTGCTTTTTACTCCTACCTCTAGATCATTTATGAAGAGGTTGAAAAGCAGGGGTCCCAGTACTGAACCTTGGGGGACCCCACTCTTTACTTCCCTCCACTTGGAGAAGTGTCCATTTAGTGCTACCCTCTGTTTCCTGTCCCTTAGCCAGTTGCTGATCCAGGACAAGACCTGTCCCTTTATTCCATGACTGGTAAGTTTATTCAAGAGCCTTTGGTGTGGGACCTTGTCAAAAGCCTTCTGAAAGTCCAGATAAACAATGTCAACTGGATCCCCCTTATCCACATGCTTGTTGACACTCTCAAAAAATTCCAACAGATTAGTGAGGCATGATTTGCCCTTGCAAAAGCCATGTTGGCTCTCCTTTAGCAGCGCCTTCTCTTCTATGTGCCTATTAATTCTATCTTTTAGGATGGTTTCCATCACTTTACCTGGGACACATGTCAAACTGACAGGTCGGTAATTTCCTGGATCACCCCTGGATCCTTTTTTGAAAATTGGTGTTACATTCGCTACCTTCCAGTCATCAGGCACAAAGCCTGATTTGAGGGAAAGATTATATATTTTGGCTAGGAGATCAGCAATTTCATCTTTAAGTTCCCTGAGAACTCGTGGATGGATGCCATCTGGTCCTGGTGATTTGTTAGTGTTTAGCTTAACAAGACATGCAAGGACCTCCTCCCTGGTTATTTCTATCTGGCTTAATTCTTCGGTTTCCCTCCCTATGAAGATAGGCTCTGTTTTGGGCATGTGGCCTCTGTCTTCTTCAGTGAATACTGAAGCAAAGAATTCATTGAGTCTCTCTGCAATCTCTGTTTCCTCTTTAATAACTCCTTGCCTTCCATTGTCATCTAATGGTCCAATGGCCTTCCTAGTTGGGTTCTTACTTCTAATGTACTTAAAGAAGTCTTTGTTATTTCTCTGAGTATTTTTAGCTATACGCTCCTCAAAGTCTTGCTTTGCTTTCCTGATTGTTGCCTTGCATTTGTTCTGCCAGAATTTATGTTTCTGCCTGCTGTCCTCATTCGGACAAGCCTTCCATCTTCTAAATGAGCTTTTCTTGCTCTTGATCACTTCCCGAACAGCTCCTGTAAGCCACATTGGAGTCCTCTTGGACCTGGCAGTGCCCTTTTTCCTTTTGGGTATGCATTCCAATTGGGCCTCTGTTATTGTTTTTGTAAACAGCCTCCATGCCTCTTGGAGTGTTTGGACTCTCTCAATTTTCCCTTTCAGCTTCTTTTTTACTAGTTTCCTCAACTTTGGGAAATTTCCTTTTTGAAAATTTAAGGTCTCTGTGTTAGATTTTATCAGTGACTTGCGGTCTATGATCAAGTTAAACATAATTGAGTTGTGGTCACTGTTCCCTATTGGATCAGTCACATTAACATCTTACTCAGGATCAAGTCAAGGATTCTTGTACCTCTAGTTGGGTCTTCAACCATCTGTCCCAGGGAACAATCATTTAGCATATCTAGGAACTTTATCTCTTTATCATGTGCTGAACAACAGTTCACCCAGTCTATGTGAGGGTAATTGAAGTCCCCCATTATAACCAGGCTTCCCTTCTTGGATGCCTCCTTTACAACATTCTCCAACTGCCTGTCTCCCTCAAGAGTTTGGGTCGGAGGCCGATAGTATATGCCTACTGTTAGACCATCCTTGTGGCCTGGTACTCTTACCCACAGAGCTTCTAATGGTGACTCCAAATCACCTAGATATTCCAATTCATACGATTTTATCACTTCTTTGTCATACAAGGCTACACCACCTCCCGTTTGCCCCTTCCTATCCTTCCTGTACAGTTTGTAGCCTGGGATAACTGTATCCCATTGGTTATCATCCGTCCACCAGGTTTCAGTGATACCAATAATATCAATATTCTTATCTATTGCTAAGTATTCCAGCTCCCCTATTTTGTTCCGGAGGCTTCTGGCATTTGTATACAAGCATTTATATATGCTTTTCTGACACAGTCTTTTGTGTCCAGTTGCATTGTTAGACTGCCTCTTGCATCCTTCTGCTAGAATGCTAGTAACTAGCTCCTCGCTCTGCTCAGTAATTTTTGCATCCTCCTCACTACCCAAGTACACACTTTCCCGAACCGGATGCTGCCCAGCTCCTGTCGGCTTTCCCCCAGTTATCAGTTTAAAAGCTGCTCTGCAGCCTTTTTGATGTTGAGTGCCAGCAATCTGGTCCCATCATGGTTCAAATGCAACCCATCCCTCCTGAACAGATTTGGCTTGTCCCAAAATGTTCTCCAGTTCCTGACAAATCTGAAACCCTCCTCTCGACACCACCGCCTCATCCACGCATTGAGGCTTCTGAGCTCTGCCTGCCTGGTAGGTCCTGCACGAGGGACAGGCAGCACTTCTGAAAATGCTACCTTGGAAGTCCGGGACTTCAATCTTCTTCCTAACAACCTGAATTTGGCTTCCAGGACAGACCGCTTGGCCTTCCCAACATCATTGGTACCAACGTGTACCATGACAACTGGCTCGTTCCCAGTTCTCTCTAACAATCTATCTAGATTTCTTGTGATGTCTGCAACTTTTGCACCTGGCAGGCAAGTCACCATGCGGTTATCATGTGCATCACAAATCCATTTCTCTGTATTTCTAATTATTGAATCGCCTAGTACAAGGAGCCTTTCTCCTGCAATCTGTTCATCTACATGCACCTCATCAACCATATTAAGGGAGAGAACCTCAGTTTGTTCCTGTTGTTCATCTTCCTGGATCTCATCAAGTGTGATGAAGGAGAGATCATCAGGTGGAACCAGTTGTTCCTCTGTGTGTTCCTCATCAGGTGTGATGAGGGAAAGAGCCTCAAATTTATTCTGTAATTTCAGACTCTCAGAGTGATCCCCTACTCTTCTCCTCCTTTGAGTCACATTCCTCCAACCATCTCCCTCCTGAGTTAGTGAAGGGCCTTCTCCCTCAGAACTGTGCCCTGTCTCTTCTTTGTCCAGCATAGTCTGCTCTGCTCTGTCCAAGAACAGCTCAAGCTCTTTAATTTGTTGATGGTTAGATATGCGGGCCTCTAGCTGCTGGACCTTCTCTTCTAGTAGTGCAACCAGCTTGCACTTGCTGCAAGTGTAGTTCTCCATATGCTTTGGCAAGAACACAAACATGGCACAAGTATTGCAGGTAACTACAACGGTTCCCTCAGAATCCATTTTAACAAGTGCAGTATTCTGGGCCTCAAAAATGTACACGTTTACTACCTTTCTACCTAGTAAAATTATATTCTTCTTTTGTTACTAGTTTGCAATCTCGCACGCCGTTAGGTGTGGCTCTGCCCCCCTGCTTCTGGAAGCTTCAAACTGCTTCCTCTGTTTGAACAGAGGTGGGTCTCAGCAGTTTAAATTATCAATTTAAACTAGTGGAGGCCTCTAAAGCAGCTCTACTCCAACTGCAAAACTTACCAGTGCTCACTTCCTTTGTTTGGCTCTCCTCAGCAGCAGCTCTGCTTAAGAGCACATGCAGAGTCAAAATGGCTGACCCTGAAAGAGCTCAGAGCTTTTAAAGGATAGTGTGGCTCCGCCCCTATGAGTCACAGTTCAGGGAAGGGCCTGGTGTGGCCCTGCCCCCCTGCTTCTGGAAGCTTCAAACTGCTTCCTCTGTTTGAACAGAGATGGCTCTCAGCAGTTTAAATTATCAATTTAAATTAGTGGAGGCCTCTAAAGCAGCTCTACTCCAACTGCAAAACTTACCAGTGCTCACTTCCTTTGTTTGGCTCTCCTCAGCAGCAGCTCTGCTTAAGAGCACATGCAGAGTCAAAAGGGCTGACCCTGAAAGAGCTCAGAGCTTTTAAAGGCTAGTGTGGCTCCGCCCCTATGAGTCACAGTTCAGGGAAGGGCCTGGTGTGGCTCTGCCCCCCTGCTTCTGGAAGCTTCAAACTGCTTCCTCTGTTTGAACAGAGGTGGCTCTCAGCAGTTTAAATTATCAATTTAAACTAGTGGAGGCCTCTAAAGCAGCTCTACTCCAACTGCAAAACTTACCAGTGCTCACTTCCTTTGTTTGGCTCTCCTCAGCAGCAGCTCTGCTTAAGAGCACATGCAGAGTCAAAAGGGCTGACCCTGAAAGAGCTCAGAGCTTTTAAAGGCTAGTGTGGCTCCGCCCCTATGAGTCACAGTTCAGGGAAGGGCCTGGTGTGGCTCTGCCCCCTGCTTCTGGAAGCTTCAAACTGCTTCCTCTGTTTGAACAGAGGTGGCTCTCAGCAGTTTAAATTATCAATTTAAACTAGTGGAGGCCTCTAAAGCAGCTCTACTCCAACTGCAAAACTTACCAGTGCTCACTTCCTTTGTTTGGCTCTCCTCAGCAGCAGCTCTGCTTAAGAGCACATGCAGAGTCAAAAGGGCTGACCCTGAAAGAGCTCAGAGCTTTTAAAGGCTAGTGTGGCTCCGCCCCTATGAGTCACAGTTCAGGGAAGGGCCTGGTGTGGCTCTGCCCCCTGCTTCTGGAAGCTTCAAACTGCTTCCTCTGTTTGAACAGAGGTGGCTCTCAGCAGTTTAAATTATCAATTTAAACTAGTGGAGGCCTCTAAAGCAGCTCTACTCCAACTGCAAAACTTACCAGTGCTCACTTCCTTTGTTTGGCTCTCCTCAGCAGCAGCTCTGCTTAAGAGCACATGCAGAGTCAAAAGGCTTTGAGGGGGTCCCCGAACCCCCTCAAACGGAATACGAAAGCCCCACTGGAAACCCTCCAGAATGTACCTCGCGTCCTCCCTTCTTGGATAAGTTGAGAGCCATCGCTCCAGCATATACACATTAACTGGGGAGGGGGCCTTTTGACTGGCTAGCTCTGTCAGAGGAAGCCCTGCCCGCCCCCTGTCCACCTCTACCTCTGCCCCATGACCCACCAGCCCACGGGCATGCGGTGGCGGCGTGGGGGCCAGCGCAAGAGGGACACTCATGTTTGTACCGACACTGTCGCTTATTGCACACGCCATTAGCTGAGAAGCTCCAACACAGCAAGCGGGCTGGAACCCCCTGCCCCGTCGGCTGGCGGGGAGCCTGTGTTGGAGCAGCTCGCTGCACAGCATGGCCACAATCCCCAGGCGCCGGACGCGTGGGGGTCATGTACAAGAGCCACAATTTCTGGCAGGGCTCATCCCACCTCATCTCTGGGTGTAGGGCCACCCTCATTCTAAATTCCTCATCGTAAGCCAACCACGATGGGCCAGGGAAATCAACCATCGCCCTGTAAATATTGTCCAAGTATTGGACCATAGGAATGGCCAGATCAGGCCGGGCCCTCAGGTATACCGCCATATAAATAAGATATGCCGGCAACCAGTTGGCCCACGTGCGCGGTGGCTTACGACGACGGGACAGCTCTTTGTCTCTGTCTTCCTGTCCCTCTCTCTCTTCCTTAGTGGGCTCCTGGTTCAATAGGGAGAATATATCCACGTACTCCCCTCGCCAAATCTTATCCCTCGTGACCTGTGACAAATGATCACCCAGGGGCAAGGAATAACCAGCCATCGGCAAAGCCGTCGTTGGGACATTCTGTATAGAGGGCATACGCAGCGGGACCTGGACAGCCCCTGCGATGCTGAGCACTGCCCCAGGGGCGGACACCCCCGCCCTTAACGAGGGACCATTTTGAAACCATGGGGTACTGGGATAGGATGGTAACTGATGCCCACTCGCCTCAACATGACAAGGCCAGGGCCACTGAGCCCCACCACTGTAAGTGGGCTGTGGTGTTGGTGCACTAAATTGAACCTGATACTCACTAGGTGCACCCCCGTGAGCCGCCCCCACCGGGGGTTTCGGCCCACGGCAGGCGTCGGAGCTCGTGACCGGAATCGAGCTCTGGGACCACCCCTGATTGCTCCCAGTCTGGAAATCAGGACAAACGAGGAGCTGCGAGACACCAGCTGGGGCCGGCCGGACCGTCTCAAGCAGCTCTACCCAGTTGGCCGCTCGCTGAAGCATTGCGGCTGGCAAGGTAGCCGGGGCCGACGAAGGGGCCCCAGTTGAAAGAGTAGCACCCCCCTCCGAAGGAGGCTGTGCAATGCCCAAGGATGCTTCCAGCACTGCTAACAGAGCATCCACTGCCCCAGAGCCCCCAGTATAAAGCGGGCCAGGTGGGCCGGACGGCCCACTAGGCAGTTGAGGAAAAGGTAACCCAAAAGGAGAGCCAGGGCCAGAATAGGGCCATGCCCAAAAATCTGGCCCATGAGGGGCCGGAGGAGCAGTGGGTTGGACACCCGCACCAGGCCCCCAGGCCGCCCTGTCCCATGCCCGGCAAAGGCGGGCCGAGGGCCAAAGCCCCGGAGGGGCCGTCCTGTAGCTGACCAGCTACCAAGCTGGAGCCCGGCTGCCAAGTGATAGCCTGACCAGCCCCACTGGTACCAGTGGGCAAGGCTGGCACATTGCCCTGCCGTGGGGGCGCAGCCCTGGTCCTCCGACCCAAAGGCTGGCCCCCATCCGGCGCAGGGCTGGTAAAAGTTCTTCCCCTCGGCCGTGGGTTTAGCACCAGGGCCTTCCGCTTGGGAGCCATGTCTCCCTAGGAGAAGAAAGTCGCGGCAGGATCCCTATCCAGGGATCGAACTCCTAGCATTTAAGCACCGCGGTAGCCAAGCAATCCAAGGCTCCACGTGCTTTAATCCTCCTTTCCCAGCCTGGAAACGAACTGCAAGGGCTCAATAGCTGAAGACTAAGGAGAAGAAACAGTGACGGAGAAAACTTCTCCTCTCTGTCACTATTCTAAAATGGCAGCTCGGCTGCCTCGTGGCCACCCCTTTTATAGAGGGGTGGCCACGCCCCCTAACTCACCCGGATGTCTGAGTCCGGGTTGGGGGGGGCCCTGCAAAGAGTGCAGCGGCCATTTTGGCACCGCACTTTCATTTTCAAAAGTCTGTGATCAGACAACCCAAAATAAAATAGGCAAGAGTGCTGGGAGAGTAGAGTCCTGGGTCAGTCAACTAGTAGAAGAAAAGTGGAAAAAACAAATATTACAGTTACTAACAAAGTGACTACTGTAATTCAAAGCTGAAAAGATCTCTAAGAGTCAATAGACAGAGGTAAAAGGGAAGTTGAATGCTCACAACACATACAGTTGGAACATGGAATATAAATATGCATCAAGGTAAACTGGAAAGTGTAAAAGAAAAATTAAACGAGCGTGTGCACAAACAAATGAATTTAATATAATCAATGACCAGAATAAAAACAAATAAATAAATAAATGGAACATTGCAGTATTGAACAGTTCAATTGATGAATTACTTTATCCTCTAAATGCCTTGAATTAAATGATATGATTACCATTCTTTAGACCAGTGGTGATGAACCTATGACATGCATGCCAGAGGTGGCATGCAGAAGCCTTTCTCCTGGCATACATGCCATTGAGGGGAAGTTCTGCACCATGCAGCCTGGCTGGTGCTGCTTCTCCATCACCTTTCTCCCTAAAGGGGGGAGCACCCATGGGGGCACAGACGTGACATTGCCAGCACACCTCAAGTGGCATGCATGCGCTCACACCCACATGATTTTGCCACAGGCATGCTGGCAATGTCAAATGGATGTGTGGGCACTCGTGGTGCCTCCCTGCATGCCACCTCCTCCTCTCCTCCTCCTTGGGCACTCTGTCTCTAAAAGGTTCACCATCACTGCTCTAGACATTTCTCAGGTGGCACTTGACATAACGAATATCAATAATTATTGCCTGTGCTTTGAAAGTAAGGCCAGATAGTCATTTTGATGTTGAAATATGAACCAATAACAAGAGATTACTAAGCACATCTAAGACCCCAATGTCTGCAGTTAAATGGCTTTTTCCTTCACACCGAAGGTGGCATGGATAAAAGGTAGGCGTACATAGTGATTCAGCAGTTCAGTGATGCTGCTATTGGGTTTCTCCATTTACAAATAAAGCTGCCTCCCAATGCAGCTCCATGTGTATACAGCATACTAATCACAGTTTAAGGGCTAAAAATTCTAACACTAACCATATATGCCAGGATATATCTATATAAGTACATATCACCACAATATAATTAGTTACAAGACTTCAAAAAGATTAAGCCAAAAAACAATGGGAATAAATGTACAAAACAATAGTGAGAAGAGGTCTATTTATCTCTAAGTCCCGGCTGAATAAGTGTATATGAATTGGGAAAGCCTTGCTTATTCTTATAGAGCGAGTCAAACCAGAGCTGCATACCTAGTACAGTTTAAGGGCTAAAAATTCTAACACTAGCAATGTATCACAGGATATATCTATGTAAGTACATATCACCACAATGTAATTAACTACAAAACTTCAAAAAGATTAAGCCAGGAAACACTGGCAGTTAATGTTCAAAACAACAGTGGGAAGAGGTCTCTTTATCTCTGAGTCCTGGTTGCATAAGTGTAAGTGAATTAAAGAAGCCCTGCATCTTCTTGTGGAGTAAGTCAAAACAGAGGTACAAACGTGGAGGTTCCGCAAAAATTCCAGCCATAAAGCCAAAACTTCAAAGGACAAAGACAAGGGCCAAATGGATTATATAAATGAGAAAACAGGAAAACTCCATTTGAGGCACAGGAATGGTAATGTGTTGTTAATTGTTGATTTTAATATCACAATATAAAATAGTAGACAGTCATCCAGTAATGCTATGTTGTGAATGTTGACCAGTAAACAACTCTTTCGGGGGAACTTCCCTTCTTCAGACAACTTAATAGCTTTACTTTCCAACTTCTGTAAAAACAATTAATACATACTAAATTGAATGACATACAGTAAGTCCGTAGCCCAGAAAGAAAACACAACATGAGGTTAGGACCCAATATAAGAATGATGCTACTATGCATATATATATGATGTAACCAGGTGAGTTGTTATTATAGTTGTTATTATATTTGGTGTTATAATTGTTAATAAGAATATTATATTTCAAATTTAATGTCATTCAATTTAGTATGTATTAATGGTTTTTACAGAAGTTGGAAAGTAAAGCTATTAAGTTGTCTGAAGAAGGGAAGTTCCCCCGAAAGAGTTGTTTACTGGTCAACTTTCACAACATAGCATTACTGGATGACTGTCTACTATTTTATATTGTGATATTAAAATCAACAATTAACAACACATTACCATTCCTGTGCCTCAAATGGAGTTTTCCTGTTTTCTCATTTATATAATCCATTTGGCCCTTGTCTTTGTCCTACATGATAGTGGGCCAGGATACTTGAGAGACCACATCACCATTAGAACATCTGTCCATACATCCAGAGAAGACCAGAGAGGCTCTCTTATTGTGCCATCTGCTAGAGAGGCTCATCTCTCTAGCACCAGAAGGAGGGCCTTCTCTGTGTTTGCTACTGCCCTATAGAACTTCCTGCCAATCGAGTTACAACTCCAGATGGAGTTGCTGCCCTTTAGGAAAGAGCTAAAAACCTGGCTGGCAAAGCAGGTGTGGGGCATTCGTGATGTGGTGACTTCCGCCTGCTGGCTGATATAGCAATATTGCTCCCTCACTCTTTTAGCTGTTGGGTAATTTTTGTAGTGCTTTTAATAGGGTTCTGATGGGTTTTAAGTTTTAGACTGTGTTGTTGATTTTAACTTTGTGAGCTGCCCAGAGTCACTTCAAGTTGAGTGGCTATATAAATTGGACAAAATAAATAAGTAAATAAGTAAATAAATAGGTTGAGAAATGAATTCTTCAATTACACCCAACAAAAGCACAAGAATTCCTTGTTCTGTCAGTTGTTGAAAGAGGTTTGGGGAAATTAGATTGATTTAGGAAGGTATTACTACTGTTTGAAGTGTGAAAGACAAAGTTTTAGATTATCATGTGTTCAGTTGCTATATTCCTACATTTTGCATGTTCACGTGGTGATGGGCTGACCATGTACAGATGTGCATTTCATTATGACATACAAAACTGAGATGCAACTGAATACATGTATTCAGAATGTTAATACTTTTGTCTTATTAGCTAATAAAAAAGAGAATGAAAACAGATTCCTTTTTCCTTTGAGTGAATTCTTTATTTCAGCCATATCTTGGTTAACACTGGATATGCGAAATACAGTCCAGAAAAATATGCACTAGGAAAAATATTAACCTAGAATTCCACTTGTTCACCTTGATGTGTGAACTGTGCTTTATGTAATGCATACTAATAAATACTAAGGTAGCAATATATTGTATAAAATGATAATTCTTGTAAAAATTTCATTTGGTTTATTTTTAACACATTTTTTCAAAATATGTACCTATTTTTATTTTATTTTTTAGAAAATGAAGTAATAAACAATCTTTCATGTTCAGGGAATGAAGAAGCAGACAAGTGAAGTAGTGAAATTCACAGTTAACATACATAACACAGTCTTAATCAAAAACATGAAGCTAACACATTTGCTCATCAGCCATAGGTCTTTTCATGCTTATCTTTCAAAACCATGGCTTTTAAAACCTGTTGATTATGCTATGTCTTTAGTGTTCATTATGAATTTCTTCTTTGATCTGATTTGTAGCCATAGGAACTTTTGGGGCAAGCATCCATGCTGTGCTACTAGACTTTTGGTGATACTTGACTGGCATGGATCCATCATTCTAGTTATCTGAGAAAGCAATACAGGAAGAATAATACATTGAATACATCCTCGCACTCAGGGGATTCCTGTATCTACATTGTAAATGTTACAGTTGAAGGCACTTAAAGGACATTGATTTGGAACAGGGTAGTATGACATTAATCAAATGGGCTTTTCTATACTTTCTCTGAAAACAGAGATAAAATATATTTCCCCACCCCTAGTAATATGTATAGGGGAGGAGTATTTTTGAAGGGGAGAATATTAAAACCTTTCACATCCACTGCCTTTTCTACTCTTCCAATTCTGTGTCAATTACATCTGCCTCACAGAAACCCAGCTGCAGTGTTTGTCAAATAAATCCAAAGAGGGAGGATTGACTAGAGGAGGATGCTTTATGGAATGTCACCTGGCTATTAAAACTTTGACAGTTACCCAGGACCTTCCTCCCTCTTGCCTGAATAATAATCAAAAATTGAGAAGCAAAATATGATTCCACTTGCTTTGTTTACCATGAGTGGTTGCTGAGGTGGAAAAAAGCTATTAGGGCTCAAACTGGGAGGACTGAGCCTGGTTACTATTATTCTGTGGAGCCTTGACTATATCTGATTCACATTCTTGAGGCCTGTCCTCCTATGGACTGCTGAAGAACCATGAAAAGTTGCTGTCAACAAGAATGGCTGCCTTGAAATCTCACCGTTGTCTCATTTCCACCTCTTTTCTCTCTGGAGATTAGCTTTACTGAAAATACATATGTGGAGGCTGTAGGGTGTTTTAATCCCTCTGATTTTTATAGTTATTATCAGCCCAGATCTCTGCTGCAGCAAGATGCAGGGGCTTTCTCTTTTTCTCACACAAGAGCACAATACTTTCCTTTGGTTGAATGACATCAGGCCTTTAGGGCCTGTTGCTCCAGAGAGAAACTGCTGCAAGAAAGTCACAAAACTATACTTCAGCTAATGGATAAAAGACATGTAATAATGGCATGTTGCAAATAAAGATGCTCTAGACCAGGGGTTCCCAACCTTTTCAAGCCAGGGGCTGGGTCATGCTCTCTCAGTCAGCTTTGAGAGCTGGATGCCCATTTTGCCCTGCCTGCATGATGGGGTGGCCATAATAATAATAATAATGAAGAAGAAGAAGAAGAAGAAGAATTATCAGTTTGAAAAAGATGTTTTTTTTTTTTTTTTTACAAATCATGGGCTGTATAGGTTGGGAACTCATGCTCTAGACATTAACAAATATTGTAAGATAGATGGCAGGCATCCAAAGACATCTTCAGAAACTTGGCAGGTTTTTCTCTCCCTGTTGGTGAGAAGGGACATCCCGTGGAACTCATGGGTACATTTTTCTGAGGTTGTTGTTTTGTTATCTCATAATTAGAGGACTGGTTAACAGTGAGGAAGTGATATTAGTTAATGTATATGTACCAAATGAGAAGCAGGAGGATTTCTTGTATGGTATATGTCAGAAGATTGAAAATGTAGCTAAGTTAATTATAGCTGGAGACTTTAATTCTTTTCAGCCTATCTTTCTTCCACTTTGCATGTTGGCCAGTTTTTGGGACTGTTCCTCTTCCCAGTCAAACATCAGCCTCCTAGACCTGGCTGTTAGGAGGATCTGGAACTGCAAGATTCCCCATGGACTGTGAGTCACCTGTGGATCTTGTTACACTGCCTCACCTCCAGTTATAATAGCTTTACTAGCTGCCAATCTGTGTTCAAGTCTAGATTATATTCGTTCTTCTTTTTCTCCTCCTCCTCCTCTGTGAATATAACATTTCAATAATGAATAAGAACAAGAAGTCCAAATATTGTCATGGGAAGGTCTTTGCTTCTTTTTTATTTTTAAAAAAGAGCAGATGAAAATCAAATTGCAGGCGCACCCGCCAAAAAAGGACTCAGACACCGGTATAAGTGGATAACGGCATTGGGCCACATTTATTGATTCATGCCCTAGTCCGAATTATAAATTTCAATTGGTACTCAGCCAATTATAATTCTTAAGGCAAGCAGGCCGCAGTAACACTGGTAAGGTTCCTCCCAAAATTGCCAATGGCAATTGGCTACAATGTATCCATTTGTATCAATTTGTTTGTTTACAACAAACAAATTGTTGACCGTAGTCAATAAACTATCTACTGACCCCACCCTCTGACGTGTATCCGTAAAATCACGGGGTGATGCATGCTGAAGAGCTCCTGCCATCACCCCATTGCCTGGTCCGTCGTTGACCGGACAACGTTAATCAACTTGTACCTATCTAGTGTTGGCCAGTCAATTGCGAACCTGCCGGATACCTGTGGGTCATAAATATTTACCTTACCAGTGCTACCCGCCACACGGGGAGGCTTAATAAAGACTCACGGCCCCCCCCCCGCCCCCCTGACCGTCAGCTCGGTCAATAGGCCTGCTTGCAAATCTTCCAAGAAGAGGTTCATACCTCTGGGCGACAGATGGACCCCATCCCCTGTATAAAGATCATAATTTTGGAGACTAATGGTGGGGTGTCGGATGACTCACCCCAAACCCTTGTCAGCAAAGAACCGGGCCACTGCCCTGTTCACTGAGCGACGAGCGCGGTCAAGGGCCTGGAGGTTGATACCCCCCTGTAAGCGTGACGCGGTATGATGTCCGACCATAGCAGGGTTGTGGCAGGCCACACATAATGCAAATAAGCTAGGTTGCTGCAGATCGTATGTTTTAAAGAAAGGCCAGTGACCTGGCCCAAGTCATTTCCCCCGAGGTGCAGCACCAGGACATCAGGCGGTTCAGCATCCCTGATGGAGAAAAGGAATGGCAACAGTTCCCGCCATAACATTCCGCGCTTACCATACCACCTGATACATGCGGATGCATGGAGTCCAAGCTGGGGTCCCCACTCTGTCGCCACAGCGTACTGCGCTGCCCAGTGCACATAGCTGTGGCCCACCAGCCATACTGCCACCGGTGTGCGGTGACACACAGGGTCTGTAAAATAAAAGAGACAGGACAGTGACTTAACTGGTACTCATACTTGAAGAGGGCGGACATATAATTCAAAACACTTCGATCCCCACCTCCCCATCTGGCATATATCAGCCTCCGAGTACCCAAATGCAGCTGCAGTAGAAGCAGCTCCTATTCTAAAAGAATGGGTGCCGTAACGAGCCCCGGGGAGGCCAACAATGGACAGTGCCTTACCGGTCACCTTCCAAAATTGAAATTTAGTAAGGGGAGACCCATCCTGGTGACAGAAAAACGGGCCAGGGTGCGTACCACGCATTGCAAGGAACTCTTGTAGGGCACCAACCGGACAGATGTCTGCAATGGAACATCGTAGCAGTCTTACACCACTGCCTACACCGTGCTGATCAACCTTTGAGGACTGTATCCTCAACTGAGCCCACTCATCAGAAACATAGACATCTTTGAGTTCCAGTGCCCTACGCGCCGCATCCGCCTTAGACAGTAGCACCAGCTCACTGATGCGGAGCGCTCCAAAAAAAGGCCACCGTGGTAGCCGCGAGAAACAGAGCTGCCTCATACCTGTCAAAACACAGGTCATGCCAGCCTCGTGCAAGGTGGGTAAGAACCCCTAGAGAAATAGGGTGGTGATTGTCCGGGCAGCGTCCACGTTCCCGTGTCCACCCCTCCAAAACATGTCGTATACAAAAATCATTCGTGCTGTCAGCAGAGCCCCTCACTTTGGCCATGAATGCCAGTGCTGACAGCCTGGATGCTATGGTGCGGGGAGCTAGGCCCTGACTGTGTAGGTAGACCATAAATCGGAGAACGTGTGTAACTGGAATGGGCCACATCTCGGGCAAACGGAGTTGCACACAAAAATTCGTAAATTGACTAAATGCATGGTGATACGCCTTACGCGTGCGGGGCACCAGCGACATGCCGATCGCCCGGTTCACCTCTCCTTGCCAAACAGCCAAATCTGTTCAGGAGGGATGGGTTGCATTTGAACCATGATGGGACCAGATTGCTGGCACTCAACATCAAAAAGGCTGCAGAGCAGCTTTTAAACTGATAACTGGGGGAAAGACGACAGGAGCTGGGCAGCATCCGGTTCGGGAAAGTGTGTACTTGAGTAGTGAGGAGGATGCAAAAATTACTGAGCAGAGCGAGGAGCTAGTCACTAGCATTCTAGCAGAAGGATGCAAGAGGCAGTCTAACAATGCAACTGGACACAAAAGACTGTGTCAGAAAAGGATATATAAATGCTTGTATACAAATGCCAGAAGCCTCCGGAACAAAATAGGGGAGCTGGAATACTTAGCAATAGATAAGAATATTGATATTATTGGTATCACTGAAACCTGGTGGACGGATGATAACCAATGGGATACAGTTATCCCAGGCTACAAACTGTACAGGAAGGATAGGAAGGGGCAAACAGGAGGTGGTGTGGCCTTGTATGTCAAAGAAGTGATAAAATCGTATGAATTGGAATATCTAGGTGATCTGGAGTCACCATTAGAAGCTCTGTGGGTAAGAGTACCAGGCCACAAGGATGGTCTAACAGTAGGCATATACTATAGGCCTCCGACCCAAACTCTTGAGGGAGACTGGCAGTTGGAGAATGTTGTAAAGGAGGCATCCAGGAAGGGAAGCCTGGTTATAATGGGGGACTTCAATTACCCTCACATAGACTGGGTGAACTGTTGTTCAGCACATGATAAAGAGATAAAGTTCCTAGATATGCTCAATGATTGTTCCCTGGGACAGATGGTTGAAGACCCAACTAGAGGTACAAGAATCCTTGACTTGATCCTGAGTAATACTCAGGATCTGGTGCAAGATGTTAATGTGACTGATCCAATAGGGAACAGTGACCACAACTCAATTATGTTTAACTTGGTCATAGACCGCAAGTCACTGATAAAATCTAACACAGAGACCTTAAATTTTCAAAAAGGAAATTTCCCAAAGTTGAGGAAATTAGTAAAAAAGAAGCTGAAAGGGAAAATTGAGAGAGTCCAAACACTCCAAGAGGCATGGAGGCTGTTTACAAAAACAATAACAGAGGCTCAATTGGAATGCATACCCAAAAGGAAAAAGGGCACTGCCAGGTCCAAGAGGACTCCGATGTGGCTTACAGGAGCTGTTCGGGAAGTGATCAAGAGCAAGAAAAGCTCATTTAGAAGATGGAAGGCTTGTCCGAATGAGGACAGCAGGCAGAAACATAAATTCTGGCAGAACAAATGCAAGGCAACAATCAGGAAAGCAAAGCAAGACTTTGAGGAGCGTATAGCTAAAAATACTCAGAGAAATAACAAAGACTTCTTTAAGTACATTAGAAGTAAGAACCCAACTAGGAAGGCCATTGGACCATTAGATGACAATGGAAGGCAAGGGGTTATTAAAGAGGAAACAGAGATTGCAGAGAGACTCAATGAATTCTTTGCTTCAGTATTCACTGAAGAAGACAGAGGCCACATGCCCAAAACAGAGCCTATCTTCGTAGGGAGGGAAACCGAAGAATTAAGCCAGATAGAAATAACCAGGGAGGAGGTCCTTGCATGTCTTCTTAAGCTAAACACTAACAAATCACCAGGACCAGATGACATCCATCCACGAGTTCTCAGGGAACTTAAAGATGAAATTGCTGATCTCCTAGCCAAAATATATAACCTTTCCCTCAAATCAGGCTTTGTGCCTGATGACTGGAAGGTAGCGAATGTAACACCAATTTTCAAAAAAGGATCCAGGGGTGATCCTGTCAGTTTGACATGTGTCCCAGGTAAAGTGATGGAAACCATCCTAAAAGATAGAATTAATAGGCACATAGAAGAGAAGGCGCTGCTAAAGGAGAGCCAACATGGCTTTTGCAAGGGCAAATCATGCCTCACTAATCTGTTGGAATTTTTTGAGAGTGTCAACAAGCATGTGGATAAGGGGGATCCAGTTGACATTGTTTATCTGGACTTTCAGAAGGCTTTTGACAAGGTCCCACACCAAAGGCTCTTGAATAAACTTACCAGTCATGGAATAAAGGGACAGGTCTTGTCCTGGATCAGCAACTGGCTAAGGGACAGGAAACAGAGGGTAGCACTAAATGGACACTTCTCCAAGTGGAGGGAAGTAAAGAGTGGGGTCCCCCAAGGTTCAGTACTGGGACCCCTGCTTTTCAACCTCTTCATAAATGATCTAGAGGTAGGAGTAAAAAGCAAGGTAGCCAAATTTGCTGACGACACTAAATTATACAGGGTAGTGAAAACTGTGAGAGATTGTGAGGAGCTCCAGAGGGATCTCTTGACACTGGGGGAGTGGGCAAAACAGTGGCAAATGAGTTTCAACATTAGTAAGTGCAGAGTGATGCATGTTGGGGCAAAGAACCCCAATTACATTTATAAACTGATGGGGTTTGAACTCTCTGCGACAAACCAGGAAAGGGACCTTGGTGTCCTGGTGGACAACTCAATGAAGGTGTCAACCCAGTGTGCCTCAGCAGTGAAAAAAGCAAACTCAATGTTAGGGATCATTAGGAAGGGTATAGAAAATAAGTCAGCAAGTGTCATTTTGCCTCTTTATAAATCTATGGTGAGGCCCCATCTGGAATACTGTGTACAGTTCTGGTCACCATACCTCCAGAAGGATATTATGGAGCTGTAAAAAGTGCAGAGGAGGGCAACCAGACTGATTAGGGGACTGGAACACCTTCCCTACCATCTGAGGCTGCAACGGTTGGGCCTCTTCACTCTTGAACGACGACGTCTAAGAGGTGACCTGATTGAAGTTTATAAAATCATGCACGGTGTGGACAAAGTAGATAAGGAAAAACTGTTTTCCCTATCGCATAACACTAGAACTAGGGGACACTCGATGAAACTTTTGGGTACTAGTTCTCAAACAAATAAGAGAAAGTACTTTTTCACCCAGAGGATTACTGGCCTATGGAACTCCCTGCCAGAAGAAGTGGTGACAGCTGTCAGTCTTGACAGCTTCAAGAAAGGATTAGACAAGTTCATGGAGGACAAGAGTATCAATGGCTATAATTATGGATACTTAAGGACAACCTCCGGGTTGGAGAGATAGGCAGGATATCTCTCAATATCATTTCCAGGGAATCCTAAGCAGGTGAAGGCATCTCTTTGGGAATAATGCCCTGAAGGAAATGGTGAGCCACTGTGTGAGACAGAATGCTGGACTAGATGGGCTGTGGCCTGTTCCAGCAAGGCTGTTCTTATGTTATGTTCTTATGTTATCCGGGAGCAGCGAGGGGAATTCCTCTGCGTCCGGAGCCAAGGCGCGGAACCGGGGGATCTGCAGGCGGGATAAAGCATCAGCAATATCGTTATTAATTCCTGGCACATGTCTGGCCCTGAAGAGCACATTGAGGCGTAGGCTGCGCAACACAAACTGGGGAACTAACTCCATGACCCTGTGTGATTTAGATGTCTGGGAATTGACAATGTGCACTACCGCAGCATTGTCGCACCAGAAATGAACCACTGAATTGGCCCACTCCTCGCCCCATAGCATCAAAGCTCCCAGTATCGGGAAGAACTCAAGGAATGTAAGATCACGTAAACGATCCATGCCCCTCCAAGCTGCAGGCCATCGGCTGTAGGCCCACCTCCCCTCAAAGTAAATCCCATAGCCCAGGGACCCCGAGGCATCCGACTGAACCTGGAACCTAGGGGAAACCAAAAGGTCAGATCTCCAAAATGATACCCCGTTGAAATCCCTCAGGAACTTAAGCCAAACGAACACGTCAGCCCTCATGCCCTTGTTCAGTCGGACCCTATCGTAGCGCCTGGATAGGCCAGTCATGGCGTCGCACAAGCGTCGAGCAAAAGCTCTGCCAGGCGCGACCACCCTGCAGGCGAAGTTAAGGTGACCATGGAGAACCTGGACCTCACGAAGTGACACCTTGCGTTTGGCCAATATGGCCAAAATCAATGCAGTGATCCGGGTAACCTTATCCATGGGCAACCTGGATGCCTGCGAGACCGTGTCAATTTCAATCCCCAGAAATGTGAGCTTAGTTGATGGGCCCTCGGTCTTTTCGGGCGCTAAAGGGACACCAGGTTCCTGCATTAGCGTCTGAAATGTGTTTAGGAGACTCGTGCACGTGTCCCAGCCCCGTTCACCCCTGAACAAGAAATCATCGAGGTAGTGGGCTACAGACCGGGACCCAGACCTGCGAACAAAGGCCCACTGAAGGAAAGTGCTAAAACGTTCAAATGCTGAACAGGAAACAGAGCAGCCAAAAGGCATGGCTTTATCAACATAAAATTTCCCTTGGAATTTAAAACCCAATAACTCAAAGTCACCCGGGTGCACTGGCAGCAAACGGAATGCCGACTTAATGTCACATTTGGCCAGAAGTGCACCCGGGCCACAAGAGCGCACCATGCGCAGGGCCTGGTCGAATGATGTATACCTGACCGAACAAAGGTCATCAGGAATGGCATCATTGACCGAATGGCCCGCCGGGTATGACAGATGGTGAATTAAACTCCCCAGGGGTCTTTTTGGGCACCAACCCTAAAGGGGAAACCTTCAGATTGGGAAAGGGTGGCATAGGGAAGGGGCCAGCAACCCTACCTGCCGCAACCTCCTTAGCAATACTAATGGCGGCCACCTCCTCCCTGCCCTTCAGGGAAAGTAAATTAGGGGCATCTTGTGGGCACCGCTCCCCTCCAAATGGGATGCGGAAGCCCCACTGGAAACCTTCGAGGAGGTACCTAGCATCCTCCCTCCTCGGGTAAGTTGAGAGCCACCGCTCCAACATAGTGACGTTAACCGGGGAGGGGGCCTTTTGAGTGACCAGCTCCCTCAGCGGCAGGTCTGCCCGCTCCTTGTCCACCTCTACCTCTGCCCCGTGGCCCACCAGCTCGTGGACACGCAGCGGCGGCGTGGGGGCCAGCGCAAGAGGGACACTCATGTTTGTATCGACACTGTTTTCTATTGCATACACCATTGGCCGAGAAGCTCCAACACAGCAGGCGGGCTGGAACCCCCTGCCCCGCCAGCTGGCGGGGGGCCTGAGTTGGAGCAGCTCGCTGGACAGCATGTCCACAATGGTACCTCTCCCCAGGCGCTGGGCGCGTGGGGGTCATATACAAAAGCCACAGCTTCTGACAGGGCTCATCCCACCTCATCTCTGGATGTAAGGGCACTCTCATTCTAAATTCCTCATCGTAAGCCAACCACGATGGGCCAGGGAAATCCACCACTGCCCTGTAAATATTGTCCAAATATTGGACCATAGGAATGGCCAGGTCAGGCCGAGCCCTGAGATACACCGCCATATAGATGAGATATGCAGGTTACCAGTTGGCCCATGTGCGTGGTGGCTTGCGACGGCGGGACAGCTCTTTGTCCTTCTCATCCTGCCCCTCTTTCTCCTCCTTGGTGGGTTCCCTGTTCAATAGGGAGAAAATATCGACATACTCCCCCCGCCAAATCTTTTCCCTCGTTGCCTGGGCCAAATGATCCCCGAGGGGCAAGGAATACCCGGCTGTCTGCAATGCAGACACCAGTGCAGCATTGACACGGGGCATCAGGAGGGGAGCCTGGATCGCACCTGCGACACCCGGTGCAGCCCCGGGGGCAGAAACCCCCCCCCCTCACTCCCTGTTATTGCAGTATGAGGCCAAGCTGCACCCGGGTAAGCCAGGAACTGATGCCCACCCACCCCGACATTGCGCGGCCATGGCCACTGGAACCCAGCCCCGGAAGAGGAGTGTGATGTGGGCACATTAGCTTGAACCTGATACTCACTGGGTGCACCCCCGTGGGCCGCCCCCACTGGGGGTTCCGGCCCGCGGCGGGCAGCGGAGCTCGTGACCGAAATCGAGCTCTGAGGACACATCCGACCACTACCTGACTGTAGTGCCTGAGGTACGGGGAGCTGCGAGGCTGCGGCGGGCACAGGCCTGCGCGCCTCAAGCAACTCAACCTGACTGGCCGCTTGCTGAAGGGTGGTGGCTGTCGCAGTCACCGGCTGGCAAAAGGGGGCCCCAGATGGCAATGACGCCCCCCCAATGGGGTTATTGGTGCCTCTAGCGCCGCCACGCGGGCCAGTAATGCATCCACCGTCGCAGATCCCCCTGCATAAAGGGGGCCAGGTGGGCCGGACGGCCCACTGGACAATGGTCCAGGGCCCATGACTTGAGAACCCGGCCCTAAATACGGCCATGCCCAAAACTCCGGCCCATGAGGGGCCGGGGGTAAGCCCTGCTGTGCAACCGCACCAGGCCCTCCCCCCTGCTCAAAGCCCATGGCCGGCAACTGCGGGCCGGGGGCCGGAGCCCCTGAAGGGCCGGTCTGAGGCTGGCGAGCCGCGGGCCATGGCATGAGCTGCCCCATCCCACCGGTCCCGGTGGGTGCCCCCGTTGAGGGGTCCTGTTGAGGGGGCGCAGTCGCGGTCCTCCGACCCGACTGCAGCCTCCTAGTCGGGCGAGCCGAAGTCGCCATAGCCTTCTTCTTAGGAGGCATAGCAAAGCAGATCACTTTCCAGGGATCGAGAACTGATGGCTGGGAAGCCGAAGATTAAAGATGCGAAGATCGCGCCAAGACTTCTGCCGCCCAAAAGGCTTCCCCAGCAAGACGAAGAGCGACGGAGAAAAACTTCTCCTTCTCCGTCGCTTTCACAAAATGGCAGCTCGTCTGCCTCGTGGCCACCCCTTTTATAGAGGGGTGGCCACGCCCCCTAACTACCCGGATGTCTGAGTCCGGGTGGGGGGGCGCAAAGAGCGCGGCAGCCATTTTGGCGCCGCACTTTCATTAGATCAGCTACTGTGAATCACAAATTGTGCAATGTGAGTAGATGTAATTTTTTTTACTGAACTGTAATATAAATCTAGATTTACCTTTGCCCCATGTGGCTAAACAAGAAGACAAGAAAGTAAGCTCTTTTCCAGAGTACAGGTTATACATCAGAACATTCAAATGTTGTGACACCTCTAATTATTTTAGTATGCAGCATAGCATTTCATGATCTAAACAACAATTGTAGTGTATTTCTGGTTTATAAATTATTTGGAATAGAAACCAAAGTGGATCTACTTGTTTTTTTCTGAAACCAATTTGGAGGAACTGAATCAACATTCATATTGGACCTGGGCTCTCCATAAAACAATATATTGCTTCAGTGTTTTAAGAGTTAAAAATAATAATTGGAAAATAAAATTAATGCTAAAACAGAAAGAATATGGAGCCCCAAACAGAGGGACATTGAAAGCTCAAGCACCAATGAAAAGGCCAACCCCAATCTTAGAGTCTCTGGGAGAAATTTTCCCATCCCTGTGATTCGTGGCCATTTGGGAGGGAAGCAGGTTAGAGAAAGATTGATGTTTGCATTGCTTTAATTTTCAGGAAATGTACATTGAACATTTTTCTTCCTTACTTTTAGGCAGCTGCTGATCTTAGTCCAAATGATTCAGTGCCTATGTGTGTGAAATGTGTGCTATAGGGTCTAGGAAAACCCTGAAGTGGAAATTCTTAATAAAATTTGATGCCAAAAATTGTGCTATGCAATGGACAAATTTCAGAACAATATTTCAGACCTCAAATCCTCACAATATTGATATTTAATTAAATGGTGGTCACTCCCAAACCCTCAGTAACAAAACACAGAGGCACAAAATGACAACTTCTGATTATTTTAATCCAACCAATTTCACAACACAAGTGTGACTAAATGAGAATATGCAGCAAACTGCAAATCATCATCAGGGACAACATTCCAGTGCCCATTCTAGGCAGAAAGTCACTACTGCAATAGACAAAGAAAAATGTCGACTTCCAAGAAAGACTGCCTAGATGCAACTAGCTTTAACACTTCACCAGGAACAGTGTTCCACTGCATGTTCTAGGCAAGCAAGCAATATTGCAAGGAACAGTCTGGCACAATGGTTTCCAAAAATCTATCTGTTCCTTCTAACTAGAGGGGACTGATGCAGCCAGCTGCAAAATGGCCATAGGAACAACATTTCAGGACTTGTTCCCGGAAGAAAATTAATATTGCTAAAATAGCATGGAATAGTAATTTAAGAATAGGGTAGTCCAACAAAATTTACCTATCACATCCAACTAGAGAGATTAATGCACTCTGCCACAAAATGCCCCAGGAACAACATTTCTGTACCTATTCTAGGCACAAAAATAGTATAATGAAATATAGCCTACAACTGTTATTTTTGAGTTTGAGGACCCCCCAAAATTCACCCATCCCATCTGGGTAGAGGGGATTCTTGCAGCTAGCCACAAAACACCCACAGCAACCACATTCTGGTAATCGTTTTAGGCAGGAAAAAAATCAATATTTTAAAAAAACAGGCAAGAACAACTTCTGAGTCGGACAACTCAATGAAAATCACCTGTCACAGAAGACAAATGGGACAAGGTGAATCCAAAGAACAATGGTGTAAACCCTATCTGTCTTCTGCTCTCCATGATAAGCCAAAACTGATGGGCCTGGGAGTGCTAACAGAAAACATACAACCACAATCTGTGTTTCTCTTGTGGACTGTACCTCCTTGTTGAAGGTCAGAGACTTGATGCATTAAACAGCCAGAAGATCTGATTCTTCAAAAAATAAATATCTGGCTTAAGAATGAGGGATATTGTGCTTCTGTATCTACAGTTCAAAATGCTAGGAAATGGCCTGATATTGTTGCACAGCATTGTGCCAGCACTGCCAGCAGGAAAAAGGATACCAAGCTTTACCTAGCAAAGGGCAGCAAGAACATTGACAACACATGTGGCAGCAGTCAGGATGGTCTTGTGATAACTATCATTCACAAAGAAATTCAAAGGGTGGGGGAAAATCCCAGAACCTGTCTCTTTAACCCCCACATAATGTCAACCACTTCTCACCAAAACACATAGCAATTGTTTTTCAACAATGTGAATTCACACATACATACCTGTCAAGTGCGGCTCCGGACAATATGGGACCTGCGCAGAACGGTTCTGTGCAGGTCCATTTTACGCATGCGTAAAAGCCATTTACACATGCGTAGAATGGACATGTGCAGGATAGTTTTGCGCAGGTCCATTGTACGCATGCATAGAACGCTTTTACACATGCGTAGAATGGACCTGCGCAGAACCGTTCTGTGTAGGTCGCTTCTACGCATGCGTAAAAGGCTTTTACGCATGCGTACAATGGACCTGCGAAAAACTGTTCTCCACTGGTCGCTTCTACGCATGCGTAGCAGGGTTCTACGCATCCCCTTCTGCACAGAACCCTTCTACACATGCGTAGAAGGGTTCTACGCATGTGTTGAAAAGTTCTACGCATGCATAGAAAGGACCTGTGCAGAAGGGATGCACAGTAACTCCTTTCCCCCGCTGCCAAGATCCGGGATAGCGGCAGCTCCGGGTGGGAAAGGATGAAAATCGGTGCAGAAATAAGGGAAATCCCGGCCAATCCGAGATACTTGACAGGTATGCACACATAACTTGTGTTAACCGGCCCTTCAACTCACTGCAGATGTATTAATCTATGTAGAGAGTAAGCCAGTAACCTGGCTTTTGTAAGTTCAGAAGATAGGGGTTCTACTCCTTTCTTCTTATTTGCATCAAGAAACTTCCTTCTCTTAAGGCTGCTCAACCACAATGTATGGTTCAGTCCACATTAGGACTTTGCATTTACTTTTGAGAAAGGAAGAAGAACAGGAAGATGACTTAGTTTCTAGGTACTGTATATGTTCACCATCAGCAATGCACTGAGGAGTAATCAAATTGATTTGTTCGGGCAGATGAGCATACATCATTCTTAACACACTCACTCCAAAATACTCACTCATACACATAATTCTAAAATTTAATAGTTCTGGGGAAATGCCTATATGCTCACGCAAAGTTTTTCCTCTTCACCTCTGCCTAACATGCAACACAAGTATTAAATTTGCTTTGAAACAATGTTTTTTAAAAATGTAAAAACTCATTGCTGTCTTAAATGATCTGGCATGAGTGTTGAAACTAAAGGAACCAAACCGCAATCTGAGGAGGAAATCATCCTCCTTTTTTTAACTGTTAGAGAACAATGCTATATAGTATATAAACAGCTCTTCATGACCTTTAGAAGCAGCTCAGAATCCAATAAATGACATCAACTCTGGATCTGTTCATAGCTAGATTTGTATCTGTGTGATGGTGCTGTTTATTACTGTTGTTTATCAGGCATCTGAGAATATCTTGGATTTTCCTCTTTCTGAAATTCTTCAGTGCCCAAATTCCTATCTATTTTGCCACATTGTAAGCAGCTAATAAGATAAGCAAGCTCAAATTAAATAAATCCTTCTCTGTTAGTACAACCATCTTTTATCTTCCTTTTCCCCTCCTCTGTGGTTCCTTATGGGCATTTATTTCCTTGCTTCTGAATTAATTGGGGGGGGGGGACAAGTAAGTAAGTAAGTAAGTTTCCCTGTATAAATTAGGAAAGGTGACTATAACCTGAGAAGGTCTGACATCATTTGTCTGACATACACCATCCCTTTTTACATATATTATGAAAGATTGCAAGACGTCCCTGAGTTGTGGAAGCATCTCCCACACTGATCCAATCATGCAAGAATTAGCCCTCTTACTTTATTCCTCACATGTATTATAACATTATAATACTTTGCTTTGGTATAGACTTCATACCTTTCCATTATTATTCTTACCAACCAGGTATCAGCTGAATTCCTGTTGTTTGGTGTAGTAAGTCACAACTAGAATAGGCTCAGTGAATCAATGGAACTTGTGGAGGAGATGACTTAACAAATCACCACTGATTCAATAGTCATACTCTAGTTGGGACTTACTATGCTAAGCAACAGGATTTTAGCCATCAGTTATAGCACTCATGGAACAGCTGTACTGTTAAGATAAATTACATTCTTTGTTAACAGTTCCATTTCTAATCAATCATGTATTCCTAAAACTGTTAGAAATTAGTCACAAAGGTGAAAGTGTACATCAATGCAGAGGTCCTAGAGAAAACATCATGGGGATACATTTTTCTGCCCCGGTAATCCCTAAATTGGAATATTTTTATCTCAGGTAGTATAGATCAGTCTTGGACCTAGTGGCTGAAATCCAATTTATGCAGCTGTGTCATCATTAGCTGCAGTGATTTCTGCTGTAATAAGTCTGATTTCTCCCTAAACCCCCAAGGCTTTCATGAAATACCTTACATGGTGGCACAGTGGTTGAACTTTTGTACTGCAACCAAAAGGTTGTGAGTTTGATTCTGGCCAAGGCACAAGGTTGACTCAATCTTCCATCCTTCCAAGGTTGGTAAAATGAGTACCCAGCATGTACTCATTTTACATGTTAATACTAATTAACTTGTGAACCACCCAGAGAGTGCTCTAAACACTATGAGATAATATATAAGTGTAATTGCTATTGTGAAAAAGCCTTTGGGGGGGGCCTCAGGACTGTCATCCTGCTGGCAGTGATTTTTAGAAATTGAAAACCTTCACCCATCCTGTGGCCCCAATAACTTCCCCAGAATGGAAGGGATTCAACAGAAGCCTTGGGGAGAAAATATGATTCCCCCCACACCGCAGCTGATGATGCCATCAGCTTACTTAGATGAAAAACAGGATTTCAGCCACTGAATCCAAAGATGTTTCATTCTCCTGAATGGTTATAGAAACTGACTTCTTCTGTAGCACCAATCAGACTCCAGGCTGGCAATCATCATTTATTAATCAATATGCATAACTTAATGAAAGACTCTGGTTATTTAAATGGTCATTTGGATATAAATAGAAAAAACAGAAATATGTCAAAGGTGGAAAGAAATCCTTTTGGGTTATGATTTGTAAAAAAAATGCATCTTTATCAAACTGATAATTCTTCTTCTTCTTCTTCTTCTTCTTCTTCTTCTTCTTCTTCTTCTTCTTCATTATTATTATTATTATTATTATTATTATTATTATTATTATTATTATTATTATTATTATTATTATTATTATTATTATTATTATTATTATTATTGCTGAAGATTACTGAGGAATTCTACTCCAGCATATCAAGGAAAAGTGCTCTTCTCTAATTTGGAGAAATTTTCAGCAGGGGCACAAAGGTTATTTATGTGCTTCTGCTCATTAAAGACTATGACAGTAAGGTAAAGGCTCAAAAGCCAGTCATATCAAACTTTAGGGTTCAGTGCTCATCTATGTTTTAAAGCCAAAGAGCCAGAGCTGTCTGATTTTACAGACATTTCCATGGTCACGTGGCAGGTATGGCTAGACACCGGAGCCCACGGAACACTGTTTGCCTTCCCACCGAAGAAGTCCCTATTAATCTACTTGCAATTTCTTGCTTTTGAACTGCTAGGTTGGCATGAGCTGGGACAGAGATGGGAGCTCACTCTGTCATGCAGTACCCAGCAATTGAACTCCAGCCTTCCAGTCAGCAGGTTCAGTGTCTTAACCACTTGAGCCACCACAGTCCCTGTATGTGAGTGTTAGAAAAATTAGGTCACGCATGGTGCCTATCCTGCTGAACTTAGACTGCTGCCTGTATTAATTCCAGTAGCTGGCAAACAACAAAAAGGCAGGGATCAACTTCGGGGACGATTCCTCTAGCAGTATGTTAGTGTTCAAGTGGTTGATAAGGCTGTATGGGACCAGCATGGCAGGAGGAATCTTGGTCGATCATAGGCACTTTGTTCTGTCCATCAAGATATTACAATTCTAGATCTAGATTAGTGAGGTGCAATCAAGTACAATATGTGAAACTACACAACACAATTAACTAATCATGGGGCAAATGGAGGCATTATCTTTAGCTTGCAATTTTTCTGACTTTGAGTAACTTAGATCAATGTGAGGCATTTCCTCACAACCCATGAAATGAAGAGGCAGAACACAGCAATTTTGGTGGAAACCAGGGCTACAATTTAATTTAATTTAAATCTCCTAAATCTCCAGGTAGTGCACAACCTCGTTCTAGAACAGGTAACTTCCTTATCACCTTTCTAGCCTGGACTGGTGATTCCCTAGCCCCTGCACAGTGCTGATCCTTGCCATCTACTGCTCATACTGGTTGAGTCATGGAGACATCACTGTGAGCATTTCCAACTCTATTCCCATGAATGGATGTCGGTCATATTGCAGTGCTGTCCCATGGTGTCCACTGCAAGCCCATTAGTTCACACAATTTGTGTCAGGCATACAGTACTCACCTCATCCAAAAACACCCTAAGGGATTCACTTCTGCCCTACTAACCAAGCAGTACCTGCCATTCTAATATTGTGACCTATTTAAAGAGACAGATGTTAGAAAGCCCCTAATACAAAGAAAAACATCACTGTTGGGGTGATCCTGAGCAAAGCGATAAAGAACAATGTTTAGTGTGATGCCATTTTCAGATAGGATCATTATGATCAAACTTAAAGGCAGACCTTTCAACATGAATGTCATACAAGTCTATGCACCAACTGCAGACAAATTGGATGAAGAGATCGAGGAGTTTTATGATCAATTCAAAGCTGTGCTGAAGTATACAAAAATAAATGAAGTTACTGTGATTATGAGAGACTTTAATGCTAAAGTTGGCCAGGGTAAAAATAATGATATAGTTGGACTACATGGCCCTGGAAAATGAAATGAGAGAGGAAACTGCATTGTACAGGTCTGCAGAGAAGAAGTTCTAGTGATAACCAAACATTTAATTTAATTTTAATTTAATTTCCAATTTGTATAGCCATGCAACTCAGAACAACTCTGGGTGGCTTACAATATTAAAATCAGTACTACAATCTAAAAACTTAAAAAGGGTAAAAACCCTAATTAAAAATACAATGAGGAACTACCCCGACAGCTAAAAAGATAGAGGGAGCCATATTACTATATCAGCCAGCAGGAGTGGGTCACCGCATCACTGGTGCCCCACACCTGCTTTGCCAGCCAGGTTTTTACGCCTTTCCTGAAGGACAGCAACTCCATCTGGAGTCGTAGCTCAATTGGCATGATAGAGCCAAAGCAGACACAGAGAAGGCCCTCTTTCTGGTGCCAGAGGGGTGAGGCCCCCTGGCTGATAGAACAATAAGAGATCCTCTCCAGTTCACTCTGGTGGGATGGACAGATGTTCTCGGGGTGATGTGGTCTCTTAAGTATCCTGGCCCACTACCATGTAGGGCTTTAAAGGTCATTACCAGCACCTTGAATTGCACCCGGAGGCACACCCGTAACCAGTGCAGCTCCCAAAGCAGTGGTGAGGCACAGGCGTAACATCTGCATCCCATCACCACCTAGACAGCCGCATTTTGGACTAGTTGCAGCCTCCAAATGGTCATCAAGGGCAGCCCCATTTAGAGCGCATTACAATAATCCAGTCTGGAGGTGACCAGAGCATGTGTGACTACAAGCAAGGAGTCCTAATCTAGGGGCGGGTGTAACTGGTGTGCAGGGAGGCACCCTCCTGACCTTGATTGCCCCCTGCTCATCAAGCAGGAGTTACAAGTCCAGAAGGACCCCCTGGGTCTGTTTAGGGTAAGATAGCCCCATTCAGAACCAAAGATGGTAGCTCCCGAGATAAAGCAGGGCCCCTAACCCATAGCCATTCAGTCTTGCCGGGATTCAGTTGAAGCCTTTTGCCCCCCATCCAGACCCTCACAGCTTCTAGACACCTGGATAGGACTCCGACTGCATTGAATGGATAATCACGGGCAGAGATATACAGCTGAGTATTATCTGCATACTTATGATACCTCACCCCATGGGAACAGATTATCTCCCCCAACGGCTTCATGTAGATATGTAGGAATCCCAGGCTGTCTTCAAAAAGGTGGAAGTAGCTTACACAAATGAGGCCATGAAAACTTGGCTGAAGATCAGCCCTATGACTCATCTCCCCTAAAATAGAGGGTCACCTAATTTCCTGTTATTACAAGTTGTGATCATGAGCACAACTTCCTGTTTACCCCAAACCTGGCTATGCACTGAGCTAATGCTGACCAATCCCCTTAAGAGTCACTCCCATTTCCTGGTTTACAGTTATGTAGTAATAAAACGGCTGGTAGTCCTTTGTCCTGGAATTCTTCCCTTCCCTCCCTCCAGCCTGAAAGGAAACAGCTTGTCTCTGTCTCAGTGTGGTGTGTATGCTTGTGTGAGAGTAAACTTCAGGGTGCTTGCAAGAGGCCCTCCCGTTACAACATAGATATTAAATAGGAGAGGTTAGAGCACCAAGCCCTTAGGCACCCCTTTTTGGAGAGGAGAGGCCTAGGGCTAGGCATCCAATCTTCCAACCACACCGACTGGGTCTGGCCCCTCAGAATTGAGGCAAACCAGGGCCACACAGTGCCCTGGATCCCCAATCCTCAGAGCTGTTCCAGAAGGATATCATGGTCAATGGTATTGAGGGCTGCTGGGAGGTCAAGAAGAGCAAGAACGGAGGGATGACCTCTATCCTGCTCCCAATAGAGATCATCCAACAGCATGACCAATGCAGTCTCGGTACCATGTCCAGGCCTCAATCGTGCCTGAAAGGGGTCCAGATAATCCACTTCATCCAGAATCCCCTGTAGCTGCCACAACACTGCCTTCTCCAAAACCTTCCCCAAAAAGGGGAGGTTGGATACCGGCTGATAGTTGGGCATTATTGTTGGGTTGAGCCAACTGCCTGTCACTACCTTGGACACCTTGACCAACCAGGTGGGCAAGCAGTGATGTGAACAGATCCAAGGAGCCTGTCCACTTCCTCAGGGACAACTGGATCAAACCGATCCCAGATAACATGGTAAAACTGTGAACCAGTCTACCCCATAGTATCCATGTCAGGGTCAAACTTTGAATGAATCTAAGTGATTTTCTCCACAAGATAATCAGCAAAGTCTTCAGCTGACCCCGCCAAACAGGGCCAGCCCCCCCCCACCGCGGAGGGACCTAGTCTCCTGGAGCAAAGTCACTGGGCGATTATCTGCAGAGGCAATAAGGGTGGTGAAATATTGCTGTTTCACCACCTCTATCGCCACCAGGTAGGCTCTGATAGTGGTTCTAGCCAGTATCCAATCAGAATCACTCTGAGTCTTCACCCAGTGGTCTTCTCAGCATCTCTTTGCCTGTTTAAGCTCCCTCAAATCCTCCATAAACCACGGGGATGAGCGGGGCTTATGTGCATGAAGAGGCCGGAGTGGCATGATCACATCCAAGGCTGCCATCACATCGCCATGACAGAGATTGATGAGAGTCTCGGGCGAATCATGTAGCCGATCCAGAGGGAAACACATGGTTTAAGATGCCACCTAGATGACTTTACACTTGGAAATCCCCTGCAGATAGCCCAAATAATATTGTCAGAGATCAAATAAACTTTGTTCCTATAAACAGAAGTTTTCATAACAGCATCTTGTCAGCAAAGACCTATCCTGGAGCATATATTTCATCAGACCATAAATCGCTAATTTGACGTCTCTGCCTAAAATTACATAAAATAATAACTAAAGCAATGAAAACTGGTTTTGATGTCAATGTCCTTAAGGACAATGAATGTATAACAGTGGCAAAAGAGACAATGGGAGAGGAGTTAGACAAAATGAGAAAACATCAAGGAAAATATGTGTAGAAGAGAAATGGGGGATAATAAAAGAAATAACCCAGAAAGTTAGACAGAAACACCTTTGCAGACAAAAGCCAAACCATAAGAATAAGGAATGGATGACAGATGGCAGACTCAATTTAATTGGAAATAAGAAGGACCCATAAGAATCAGGATAAGGAAAAATATACAGTAATGATCTACAGAAGATGATTAGGTGCAAAATAAGAGCTGCAAACGAAGCTTATATGGCTATCAGATGTGCTGAGATAGAGGAATACTAAATTAAGCATGATTTTTTCTACATACATAAAAGGGAAGTTACTGGCAGAAGACAACAGAAGACATACATTGTTAAAGGACAAGGACGGAAATCTTGCAGTGCAAATAAGGGATAAGAAATTGGTATGGAAAGAAGACATAGAAGAGCTGTTTAGTGATGAAATAGGTGAACTGTCTGTCATAAATGGCAATACTGGACCATCACTACTGGAGAGTGAGGTTGTAAGAGCTTTGCAAAGATCCAAAGATGTGAAAGCACGAGGACCAGATGACATCTCAGTAGAAATTTTGTAACTTCTGTCCGAAGTTAACATCAAAGAACTGATGGACCTTTTTAACACAATTTATGACACAAGGACCTTCCGAGCAATTGGATGCTATCAACTTTTGTTAAATTGCCAAAGAAACCAAACACAAAGTCCTGTGATGAGTACAGAATGATTAGCCTCATGAGTCATGCTCCTATGGTCTTCTTGAAAATCTTCCATAGTAAAATTTATAAGAAATGCAAAGAAAGCACAGGTGAAACACAATTTGCCTTCCGGAATTCTATTGATACCAGAAAGGCTCTGTTTACAATGTAGGTCCTCATACAAAGATATAGGTATGAGATGTGATGTACTCGCATGTTTTTAAGATTATATGCAAAAGTACTTGACAGATGGCAGCATGAGAAGATGATCACAGCACTGAAGAAAATAGGTGTAGATGATAAAAATATCAGAATCATCACCAATCTTTATTGCAATCAGACACTCAAGTAAGAGTTGAAGAGCAGCTGACAGAGCAGGTTCAAATTTGCAGAGGTGTGTGACAAGGCTGTGTGTTGTCCCTAAAACTGTTTAATATATATTTGGAGAATGTTTTTTTCAGAAGCATTATCAAATTTAAACATTTGCATTAAAATTAATGGGGAATGCTTGAATAGCATCCAATATGCTGATGACACAGTGTTGTTGGCCACAAACCTTGCAGATCTTCAGCTGATGCTGGATCGAGTTAGAGCAGGGGGTCCCAGCCTATGGCCCATAGGCTGGATCCAGCCCACAATGCCAATTCATCCAGCCCACACCACCTGTGCCATTCCCAGAAATGGGAGTAAAATTCACCCACGCATGCACAAAATGCTGTTGTAAATGACCTGTGGCTGTCATAAGTGTTTTTACAACAGCCGCTGGTAATTTATGGCAGTGTTCTGTGCATGCACAAGATTTTTTTACTTCCACTTCTAGGTGGGAGGAACCATGTGACTGGTCTGCTCAACCATGTGGCCAGCCCATGGCCCAAAAAGGTTAGGAACCCCTGAGTTAGAGATTCAAGTGCAAAATATGGGTCAAATCTCAACATCAAGAAAACAAAATATCTGGTTATAAGCCTAGCACCCCGTCAAGGCAAGCTAATGGCAGGAACACAAGAAATCAAAAGTGGATAAAATTGTCTATTTGGGGAGTATGTAAAATGAAAATTTGGATCCTGAGGTAGAGATCAAAATATGAATAGAAAAAGCAAGCTCTACCTTCGTAAAATATGAGACTTGTTCTGCAGTAGAGATCTAACTCTTGCTACAAAGACCCAAATAGTGAGATGTTACATATTCCCAGTGCTGTTATAGGGAGTTGAAGCTTGGACGTTGACTAAGACATCTGAAAAGAGAATTGAAGCTTTTGAGATGTGGATCTACAGAGGGCTGCTAAGGATATCATGGGTTGACCATGTGTCTAATGGTATTGTGCCAGATAGTTAAAGAAAAAGAACTCTTTAAGACCATTAAGCAAAGAAAGCTCCAATACCTTTGCCATATCATGAGGAACAACATAAAGTATAGAATGCTCCAACTCACTCTACAAGGAAAGATCCCTAGGAAGAGAGGCCCTGGATGTAGATGGACTCATGGCTAAAGAACCTCAGAGACCAGTGTGGTATGTCCTCAGAAGAACTGTTCCAAAAAGTTAAGAACAGGAAGACCATCACCATGATGACAGCTAATATCTGGAAAGGATATGGCACCTGAATAATAATAAGAATACAATTCCTTGATGCCTACCATTACTACACCTTGTCCTTGCAATGGTGAGCTACTCTTATTACAATATTCTGGCCTGTCTGGCAACATATATTTTGGCAGGAGAAGCTAGACAATGTTTTTGGATTTGTAAGTCAAATTATTTTAAAAAAAACTATGGGGTACACAGAAAGAGCAGATGAATAAAAAGTGTAGAGAGGATCCCACTGCACCCAGATAAATATAATTAATTTGTTGATCTTGTAAAAGTAATATCAAAGGGAAAAGGAAAAGGGAAAAATATTCCAAGAGGATGCAGCACCCAGGGACTGACTGACAACATCAAACTACTTCTGGATAGGTATCAGACACTCTACAACCACAATACTTTTCAAAAAGATTTAACCCAGCCACAGCAAAACTATACTAGAGTAATTTCTTATCCCTATTCCGTGTTCGCACCGGCCCTATGGAACCTCCTGCCAGTGGAATTGCGGCTGCAGACAGAATTGCTGCCCTTTAGGAAAGATCTGAAAACCTGGCTGACAGGGCAGGTGTGGGGCGCCGATGGGGGGGGGGGTGACCGCTGCCTGCTGGCTTGTTTAAACAGTAAGACACTCTCTCTCTTTGTGTGTGTGTGTGAGGGGCTAATGGGGTTGTATGTATTTTTAATGGGGTTTTATGTGTTTTTAGTGGGTTTTAACATTGTCTATTTCTTTAAGCTGCCCAGAGTCGTATTGAGTTGGGCGGCAATAGAAGTATGAAAATAAATAAATAAATAAATAAATAACAGTAGACGAAATAGTTAGTAAGTTGCTACAGAATGGACAAATGCAAGCCAAAATGGTTCAGGGACAAAACATCCTACCAGAGGAAGAAGAGGTGGGTCCATCACTCCCTGGCAAATAGAAGGGGGAGAAATGGAAGCAGTGACAGACTTCACTTTCTTGGTATCTATGGTCACTGCAGATGGTGACTGCAGTCATGAAATAAAAAGACACTTCTTGGGAGG
This sequence comes from Bradypodion pumilum, assembly GCA_035047305.1. Taxonomy (NCBI): domain Eukaryota; kingdom Metazoa; phylum Chordata; class Lepidosauria; order Squamata; family Chamaeleonidae; genus Bradypodion; species Bradypodion pumilum. The sequence continues at coordinate 433,315,158 of JAWDJD010000001.1, forward strand.
CAAGCAATGACAAACCTAGGCTGCATAATCAAAAGTAAAGACATCATCATCCTGCCAACAAAAGTCTGCATCGTTAAAGCAATGGTCTTCACAGTAGTAATGTATGTCTGTGAGAGCTGGACCATAAGGACAGCTGGGTGCAGAGGAATAGACGCCTTTGAACTGTGGTGCTGGAGAAGACTCTTGAACATCCCCTGAACTGCAAGGAGATCAAATCAGTCAACCCTAAAGGAAATAAACCTTGACAGCTCCTTGGAAGGACAAAGCTCACATTAAAATACAATTAGTCTTTAAAGTGCTACAACAAGTCCCTAAAAGCAATACTAACATGCCCTGGGGGATATTGTTGGTGAACAGCTGCTGATAACTGCCAGAAACATGCACCTGTGAGAACTTCAGTTTGGCCAATGACAAAACCAAGAAAGTGGCTTCATTTTGGCAGTCAAGGGTTTGAGTGGGACATGAAAAAGAAGATTAAAAATCTATTTAATTTTCTCAACATCTAAACTTCTCTGTTAAAGTCTCACATCATAATTGCAGAACAAGTATCCTTTGGAGTGCTCATCAAATGTTCCTGGATCCTAGCCTTGAACTGTGTTTTGGATTTCTATTTCACTCTAGGTCATATGTTGTGGTCTAGCTAAAAATTCTCACTATTTTAAGAGAAATGGAGGGAGGAAAGAAAGAACTAACTCTGACCTTATCCCTTCAAAAGAATATAAGATGTCAATTCACCAGAAAGTGCAATGAAATCTATGCATTTAAGAAAAGCTCAAGGTATTTTTGGTACTTTTCCTTCTGAACTAAGTTTTTTTAAAAGTCAGACAACAATTAAAAATTAAAGATTCATTATCACACATCTTTTGTATAACAACTGTAAATGTGCCCTAGGCTAACATACGATCCATATATCATATAACCTTGTATTTGTATTTGTTCTAAGTCTGCCTCTTACCTATTGCTACCATTCTATCCCCTTGTGTTGCAAAAAAATAAGACCAAAATAGCAATAATCTCTGAGTATATGTTTTATTTGGAACATTTTATCTTGCTTCTCGCACACAGAACCAACATAGTTTACAATAAATAATGCATCACTTTGCAAATAAAATGTTTCTGCTCTAAATAAGCATTCACATTTCCCCTTTCCTTTATGTGCCAGTGTACGGTTTCTATTTGAATGTCTTTTCTCACTAAGTTTGTTTCATATTTCATTGGACTCTAGGACTATCTATTAGATAAGGTGGAAGCCATATATGTGACCTCTATGAAACCACAAAAGATGACAGATTCAATTGGTCAAATAACCTCTGGTTTATAAGTGTGGGATACATACCTGTCAAGTTTTAGAAATGAAAATAAGGGAAATTTTGGGCCATGCCCCTCTCCCCACCAGGCCATGCCCCCACCCCCTCTCCACCAGGCCAAACCCCCTCCTCCCCAAAATCAAGGCACATCCAAGAGCCTAGAAGAGGAGGAGCTACCAGGACCAGGGCGGAGTGGTGGGCTCCCCCAGGTGGAGGAAGAACCACCCCTTAGGCACTCCCATTAGTACCACAGCTGCCCCTCATGGGGAAGAAGGCAGCAGGCCAGCCTTACTGTGATAATTATATTTTAAATCACTTTCCCCATTTTCTGCTGCGACAACATTTCATATTATGGTGATTTTTCATGGAACTATTTTTTACACTTATATCAGTTAATTGTCTACTGTCTTAGCCTTGTGTGCCACAATTTCATTTTTTAAAACTCTGTGTTTAAGAGAAAACCACTGAAATATCCTCTTTATGTTGTATACAAATATACTTGAAGCTGATTGGCTCATTGTCTCTTCCCTTTAACATCCTCTTTCCCAGGAGAGAGGGCTTCAAGTATATTTGCATACAACATAAAGAGGATATTTCCATTCATACCTGTCAACTTTTGGATTTGAAAATAAGGGAAATTTTGGCCACATCCCTCTGTGGGTGTGGCCAAATCTGTGGGCGTGGCCAAATATAGCCATGTGACTTGCTGGGCTCTAGTCATACCTGCCACATGGACATGAAAATGTCTACAGACAGCACTGGCTCTTTGGCTGTAAATGGAGATGAGCACTGCACCCTAGAGTTGGATACGACTGGCAGATTTTACTTTCTTAGGATCAAAGATCACTGCAGATGGTGATTGCAGCCATGAAATAAAAAGGCGACTGATGATTGGGAAACAAGCTATGAGATACCTGGGGAACATAGTTAAAAATAGAGGCATCACCTTGGAAACAAAAAATTGCAGAGTCAAAGCAATGGTATTCCCTGTGGGAATGTATGGGTGTGAGAGCTGGACCATTAGGAAAGCTGAGTGCAGAAAAATAGATGCCTTTGAAATGTGGTGTCAGAAATAGGTCGATCCTAGAAGAAATCAACCACGACTGCTCATTAAAGGTCAAATAGTAAAGATGACGCTAAATTACTTTGGACATCAAATGAGAAGAGAGGATTCACTTGAGAAGGTCTTGATGCTGGGAAAGGTGGAGGACAAAAAAAGGGGGTGGCCAAAAATAAGATGGCTAGATGGTATTGTAGATGCAATTGGGCACAAAGCTGTGTGGGCCAAAGAACCCTTTCCCCATCTTCTTGGCGGACTTTTGTTTTGTTTTGTTTTCTTGTTTACTCAGTGGCTTAAGTGACTAAGATGCTGACTGGGAGGCAGAAAATCAGCAGTTCGATTCCCAAGTACTTTGCACCCATGATCTATAGCAGGGGTTCCCAACCTAAGGCCATACCTGTCAACTTCTGGATTTGTCCCAGCTCCTGCCATCCTAGCATTTCGAAAGCAAGAAATTATAAGTAGATAAATAGGGACCACTTTGGTGGGAAGGTAACAGTGTTCCGTGTGCTCTGGTGTCTAGTCATGCCTGCCACATGGCCACGGAAATGTCCCCAGATGCAGACAATGCTGGCTCTTTGGCTTTGAAACAGAGATGAGCACTGAACACTAGAGTCGGATACGACTGGCTTTCGAGCAAGGGAAACCCCCCCCTCTCTCACACATAGTGATCAAGCAACCCCTCCCTCCCAAGTTAACTCTACAACTCTAGAAATGAAATCTTCCAGCCAGGAGGCAGGGCAGAAACAGCTCAATAAAGCATTAGGTTGCCCCTGCATATATGAAATATATCACTCACCTAGAGTAGACTCCTGCTCCTAAGAGCCAAAATGAAGCCTCCAGGACCATGTGGCTGGCAGGAAAGGGAAAGAGAGAAACTACAGAATGCCCCCCCCCCACCTTCTCTCTCCTTCCACAAGCAAAAAGCCTGCCACACAGCGCTCTCTGGTGGCCGGAAAAAATACTGTAGCTTCGCCTGTGAGGGCTCCAGTCAGGATATTTTTTAAAAAAATAAGGGATATTAAGAAAAATTAATAAAACAGGAGGGGGTGGGAAGAGGGGTAAAAATAAGGAATTTTCCCGGGAAAACGGGATAGTTGACAGGTATGTTTCCATTGCCTTGCTGACTCTGCCACATGATGAAACATTATAAAAACTGAAATCTGAATTCAGACCTCACCTCACTCCTTGCTTTTCCCATCTGCCTAGTGTAGGTCCTATGCAGATCCTTTGCTCTTTTGAAATGGCATCTTTGGGGGGGGGTGGGGTGCAACTGTCTGTATTGCTATTGCTTATTATTTTCTTATTTTTTCTAAGTAAACTTCTCTAATTTGTATCAAACAATTTGTCTGTGGTTCCTTATCAGAGCTTCCACTCATGAACCATTCCTTAAATATTAAAACAAAATAATTTCTCACTCCACGGCTTGGATGACTGCAGCTCTGGGGCATGGAGTCTGAAATTTAGGTAACATGAAGATGAGCTAAATAGATCCTGCCTGGCAGGGTCAATAGTTCATTTTGTGACATAGCTCACCAAACCTGCAGCAATATATTGTATCTATACTTTTAAACCTTCATACTGGTAACCTTGTTCCACATATTTTTACCTTTTTTGAGAGACCTTAGTTCAGTAACAATATTTCAACCCCTGTGACTGGGATTCTTTCTAAGTTAAAAAAAAAAAAGCTGATGGTAACAACCATTTTCCTTCAAGATAAGCAAGATGTGCCCATTTTATATCTGAGGGCATAAAAGGTTGCTTGTACCTGCAAATTTTAAAGAAAAACAGAACTTGGAAACCTGTTGCACAAATATCCCTCTTTTCGGCAGTTTGCAAGAGCAGACTGTCTGTTGCATCTGTGCCAAATTGGGTGCTGATCAGGCATTCAGTTTCAAAGTTATAATTTTTTTGTTTCAGATGTCCCCATTTTTTAAAATTGCCTTGTAGAATGTTATTTTGTTTTTCTACATAACATAGCTGTAATCCTATGATAACTAAGATGCACAGGAATAGAATGCCTTGATTTCTGATCTAATTCTTACAGGAACCATTAGTTGAAATGTAGAGCATCACTAAATTATAAGAAAAGCATATTTATAATTTATACGTCCATACTAGTTCTTTTTTTCTTCATCTTTTGACAGTTTTATACTTGGGCTATTTCACTATGTTTCTTTGCACAACACCTGCCAAGAGAGTAGGTCTGTAGTAAAAATTAATGGCAACTTGTAAAACAGACTAATGGATTTACAGAGTTGAAGAGTAAGTTTTTCAGATACCACCTGCAGCCCTTCCCAGCAAGCTCAAAAGTCTATTAAAAGATTCAGATATCGAGTCATAAAGCATTCCTTCCTTACTGTTTAAATTCCAAAGATCCTATTTTCTTTTTTTGTATGTGTGGATGCTAATTAAATACAATCCTCTGATTTGTAAGTGTATCTGGATTTGTAAGGGCATGCTTCCTTCCTTTCCTTTTTTTTATTATAAAGCAACCATGTAGTAAAGAATGGATTGCAAAATTTTCAGAATGGAAAGGCAATTCCATTTGATACCTTCTACTAAAGCTGAGCAAACAAACAGGAAAATAAATAAATATTAATGGCTGAATTAGTGTAACACTACTCTGACTATGCCTTCCTCCCTAATTCTCTGAAGTAGAAGAGGATTTTGTTTCTTTTGTTGGCTTGAGATTCTGAGGCTGTCTTCAAGGAACTGTCTTCCAAAGAATGTTAGCAGTCAAAAAAAGTAAAAACAAAACATCCAAACAAACACTTTGTGGTTAACAACAATTACAGGATACTTTTCATTTGTATCTTTGCAGAGCCAAGTATTCCCCTGCTTCCTCACTTTTCTATCTCTTACCAAATTTCCCCCATCCTCTGCATAAGGAAGTCATATCTATAGTTAACTGGATAGTGCTTCATAGCACTTATCTGTAATGATTCCAATTCCAATTCAAATGATTCCTTCCAGGTTGCCAAAAAATGCATTACCCAATCACTTTAAAACACAGCCTGTAATACAAACTAAAGCAACAAATCTATTTTATTCCTCTTGAGAAATTTCTGAGCTGGTCTTTCATTTCCTAGTAGCCCAATGGCCCCAGCAGCCCTCTAGCAGACTTTAATGTATTTTTGAAAATTGCTATTTATTTTGGTTGTTCAGTCTCACAGGTTTACAATTTCTCAGGAGGTTCCAGAACCACTCAAGATCAGTTTCTATATCTACTTTATAGCCTGATTAAATTGTCTTCACATGCCATCTTTTCTAATTTTTCCCTCCTTCTAAGTGCTTTTATTTGAATGCTATCTAATTTGTCTGATGCCATTTATATAGTGCTAGGACCATTACTGAAAGAGAATTACTTCTACCCAGCTCATTAAGGATTCATTGTGTTGCATATATATACCATTTCCCCTTCCGTTTCCCTTTGTGGCAATTAGCCATAACTGGTTTCTTCTGATGTAAACAACCTCTTATATAAAGAATGATCTGATCTGACCTTGTGGATTACAATTTGTTTCTATTATTCCTTCTAATTCTTTTGAATGGGTTTCCTTAATAGCCTATGTAAACATAAATGCTAACCTTTGAAAACAGTTTATAGAATTACATAAATTCTTGAAAGACTTTTCAGGGCTACAAAGGACAGAAGATTTTTTCCCCCTTTACTCACACAACTAATGGCATAATGTGTCAAGAGTTTCCATGGAAATCTTCTTCCTTTTAATTTAAATAGGGGTTTCCTAGTATAAATATGAAGTGGAAACTGTATGTTACAAGATGACCAGGATAGGAAGAGGACATTTCTTAAGTACTGTACTGAGGTGGCCTGATTATATAACATCTAAAAGGTGTCTAGAACTACTAGAGTGGAGAGTCCTGGATTCATATATGCATTCAACTTACGAGCTGGATTTCAGTCAGTCACTGTATAGAGCAGTGATGGTGAACCTTTTAGAGACCGAGTGCCCAAACTGCAACCCAAAATCCACTTATTTATCACAAAGTGCCAAAACAGAAACAGGGAAGGGAGAAAAATTATCCCATTGGGTTGCTGGGCAGAGGGGCGGGGCAAACTCTCTGCTAGGGGAGGAAGGAATTGATCCCATTGGGCTGCTGGCCAGAGGGGCAGGACAAATTCTGTGCTGGGGCTACCACATGGGTGCCCACAGAGAGGGCTCTGAGTGCCACCTCTAGCACACATGCCATAGGTTCGCCACCACTAGTATAGAGAAACATTTGAACAAGAGCAGAAAGTTGGAGGATATTTCAAATTCCATCTTTAAATTTCCAGGGACGTAGTTGGCCAATTGCTTGACATTTCCCTAGGGCAGCAACGGCAGTGGTTTAAACTCAATATCTAGGACAGAGAAAGACCTGACTGACTATTTGTTGTGTATGTAACTTGAATTATTGCTGTAACGTTGTGTAAGTGTTATTATGGGATCGGGGTGATCCTCCATTTTGTCTTCTTGTTGGTACTGAATTATCGCAGGACTTGCGTTCCCACCTTTTTTAACAAGACACACAAAGTCTTCACTCAGGTCCAGTAACCCCACAATCACTCCACTCCTCTCCTAACTAATCCTGTTGTTTCCCTCCCAAATGTATCCATTGTATAGTGTATATATAAAGGGTTGCTGCACCATTGCTGTTCATGTTCGGTTTGCTTACAATAAAGTTGTGTTTGGCCCTTTCATGCTGGGTGATTCTCTTCAATTTCCGAACATCAAACTATTTTTCCTGTTAATCACTTCATTAACAGCATCCTTGAATGTGGTAAGGACCAAATATGACACCACTGCTGCTAAAAACATGGTTCCAACATAGTTGTAAGTGAAGAACTTTTAAAAGTATGATCAGAACATATCAAAAACCTTTGTAAATTAAATTGTGCACTGTGAAGTGTAAGGATTTACAATATCAAAACCAGCAACTGGTATCAATTTATCATATCATTTTTAAAAAAAAAACATTCAAATCAAACCAAGATAAGCTTTCTGTTTTCTTGGCTCTTTTTCTACTGCTTCTTCATACTTACTAAATCTATCACTGTCACCATGTATGGCCTATTCCATTAATCTATTCATCAATCTGTTGAGGGATTTGTTTTTATTCCAATCTATATGTATAAAACAGAGGTGTGGTCTTGTATGTTATCGATGGGCTCCCACACCCCTGGACAGATCCTGCTGAAACTTGCCACACACATACCTTGGCCTGGTGAGATAACCACTGGGGGGTCCCAAACACCATTTGGGGGTTTGTTCCCAAAAAAGGGTTGCAAAAGGGACACCCCCATGTGAAAAAATGCCAGGAAATGCAGTAGTGCGCACACGCTAAAGTCTGTGCATGCAACACGGCCTAACCGGCATTCCATGTGCCAGTGCATGTGCAGTGTTGGCCAAGGGGGCGACGGCCGAGGCGGCAGTGGACAAAATGGCAGAGGTGGAGGTTGAGATGTGTGAGGCGGCAGTGGCAGCAGGTGAACCAACAGCAGGGCCAGGATGTGGCAAGGCCAGGCCAGGCCAGGCACCACCCCAACGGGATCACTCTGCCGCACCCCCTCACACACGGGAAAGAAGGAAACACCCTAAAAAATGATAGGCGAAGCAGTACAACAAAGTGAGAAATAGTTAATATTAAAAACCACAAAGTCCCCAAGGAGTTCGTAACTATTTAAGGATCAAGTGCGAATGCTGAAAATATAGAGAGTAGCAGTCCGTAGTCATATACCATCAGTAAACCAGGAAGTCTAATGTATCTGGATGGAGGATGAAAGTCCACTGAAAGGTATAATGATAAGTACAGCAAAACGAGGAACACAGGAACCAGACGGAATCGTAAGGAGCAACCTATATGTCAGCAGCAAATAATAACTCCAAAGGGAGACAATGGGCGGAACGACACTCAGTCTCGATATCCATCTGCGGTAATGAGATATTTCATTGACTTCTTCAAGAGTCTGTGCAAAGGTTAAAACACTTACTAGTATAACATGAAACAGGTAAGTATACAATGGTATCAAACATACATTACATGGCCAAAGACATATACAATATAGCAAAGTCAAAAGTACCTGAATTAAAGCATTATCGCGCTGTGAACAACCTCTAGTGTTGTCAGTCTTATAGGGTTACAGCGTTAAACAGAATAGAAAACTCTAAGAATATAAAGACAAGGTACTCAATAAGCCACACGTGTGATCCCTGTAGTGATCCCTCAACGGGAGGCTTTTTATATACACAGATTTCGGACTATCATCCTGTCTGGTCTAAATACAGATATGGACCTCTCAGCTTTCTTTAAATCCCCCAGTTTCTTGCGTTCCTTTCTCCTTTAATCCTCCACCTCTACAGGGATCACACATGTAAAAGCCTTCTACGCATGTGTAGAACGTGACTTGCACAGAAGGGATGTGCAGTACCTCTTTCCCCCTGCTGCCAATTCTGGGGTTTTGGCAGCTGGGGGAGGGAAATGGCACAAATCAGTGCCGAAAATCAGGAAATCCCGGGCAATCTGGGAAGGTTGACAGGTATGAACTTGTGCCTGTCTCCATAATCCAGCTGCCCTTCATCAGCTCTCATAATAATGTCTTAGCTCCAGGGTCAAAGGACAGTGAGTAGTGGAAAACTGAATGCCATATGTTTAGTTTTCAAGGAATGAAGAAGCAGCCGGATGAAGTAGTGAAATTCAGCTCTTTATTAGTGGGGTTTGAACACAGTTTGGATGGGGCAAAACTCAGACTTATATACACTATAAACAGTAACAATAATACAATAAGCCCATTGGCTAACAGAGTGTGCACATTTTTGATCCACTTATTTGCATAAGAATAGATACATGAGAAAACATACATTCCGTTCCTATAAACAGTAACAGTAACAATAATACAACAAGCCCATTGGCTAACAGAGCATTCATATTTTCGATCCCCTTATTTGCATAAGAATAGATACATGAGAAAAGATACATTCCACTCCTATCAGAAAACACAGTTAACATACATAACAATATGGTTATCACAATGAAAGGGTGTTGGGGTGCTAGGGGTACCCCAATTAGGCTTGGATGTGTTTAGCAGAGCAAAGTGGCTAGCTGTGTATGCAGCGACAGCTGGGAGAGATTTCCACACAGACAAGCAGGTTGTATAAGGAAAAGAAAATAGCTTTACTTTTCAGCAAACACAGGAGAAGCAAAAAAATATGCTTGAGATAAGCACCTCTCAGTACAGTTGGCAGCAGTCCATAAGAGATAGCAAATGTCCAAGTAAACAGTCTTTAGCAGAGATTACCTCTGAGCAGATGCAGATGGGAGTTTCCTTTATAGTAGCAAAAATGATGAGCCACTCTCAGATTCGGTTCAGCTGGGGCAGAGCACAGAGAGGTTCTTAAAGGAACGGACTGCGATCCATTACAATATACTGTGGGGACTGTGGGTTGCCCAGGCCACTAATTGGACAGCTACCTTTCCCAATGGGTATATTGGAACTTTGCAAACAATCCCCAGATCATCCTGGCTTGACCGGAAAGGCAATTGGGTACGGGCAAATTAGTAATAGGGAGCAACAGCGACTCCATGTTTCCTTGGCTGAGGGCACTGAAAGCAATGGGACAGAAGTCAACCAAATGTCACAATGCCTCGCAAACAGCATACAGTATTTGGCTCACGTCCACAAGCTGAGCTGAGCAAAAGCAAACCACAGCTAGACAAAATAGCTATGCATAAGTACACAGAGTCTGCTAGCTTGAGATAAGGCAGGAACAGTGAGTCTTGCTACATCTGCTGATTATTCTGCCTATGGCGAACCTAGGCACACAGTACTTTCCTAGGCTGGCAAACCTTAAGCCAGCAGCATGCTACGTAAGCAAAGCTTTCTGTCATAGTAGTCATGTGCAGTCTGTGATCCAGAATGCAAGCTAATAAATACAGACCACCCCGGGGCATCGGGGCTGGCCTTTTCCATCATACTTCAGTCTCGTGTGCCTTCCTTGAGTTCAGCACCTCAACTCTCACGGACCATTACAACAGGGGACTACACTGCTAGAAGCTATGGTAAGCTATGGAATTATGAACTTTGAGGCTGGATACTGAAAGACTGCAATGATACTGCTAAAGGCTTCTAAGGACTGAACTCTGTTTGCCTCATGCTTGTAACTGAATAGAAAGCCTGCTTACTGCACCTGGAAGGAAACTGCTCTCTGCATTTGCTCAGAGGTAATCTCTAGTAAACACTGTTTCTTTGGACATTTGCTAACACACACCCTACAATGTCTCAACCTGGAAGCATGACATAATTAGAGCCAACCAAGAAGCATCAATGCTATGTAGGCAAGCAAGCAGCAACATATTAATAGCAAGGAAAAAGGGATGGGAAAGGCCACAACTGCAGAAGTGTAATGCTGCCATTTCTGCTGTGTTCTCCAATACTTAGCTGACTGAAGCAACTGATTAAGCCAGCGATGCTGAACCTTGGCACTCCAGCTGTTCTTGGACTTCAATTCCCAGAAGCTCAAGTCTGTGTGAATCCATGTGCAGTGAACCCATTCATGTGGATTTACATAGACTTGGGCTTCTGGGAATTGATTTCCAAGAACAGCTGGAGTGCCAAGGTTTGCCATCACGGTCTTAGGCTAAGCTATCCCTTTAATTAGACAATGTAATGCACACTTCTAGCAAAAATCGCAACACAACAGCTGCACTCTGAGACTTTAGTTGGTCCCACCTTGGTCCCCATTTTCCTCAGATGGTTATCAGACTTACTATTCATGTCTATAAAGAGTTTGAAATATGTACATCCTTGGAAACTACTTTTCATTATGCAAATTTTGATACTTTGGCTAGAAATCCATTATTATGCTGGGTCATCTTTGTTTGTTTTGATAAAATGCTAAAATGTTGTGTCAATTAGAAACCGCCAGTCTGTTGCACATACTTTCAATACTGGACACACCAAATTTTGCTTCTGATAACAAATTACAGGGCAAAATAAGCCACCCTCTCGTGGACAATAAAATACCATGGAAAGACTTTTTTAAAAGACATGGATCACACTGAATCAAGCATTGAACTGTTGAGATGGGCAAGAAAAATGGCAGAAATATTCTCCAAGAAACAAGGTTCATTCACAGAATCAAATGGTCCTTTCTAGACAAGCTCTTAGAATAAACAAACTGAGTAAATTTATAAATTACAACAAAACAAAAATGATGCCTCCCCTAAAAAACAACAACAAACAACACATATTGGTAATGGAAAAAGTTAATCAAAATATATTGCTCACTCAATATATCCTCATATGTCTCTTTAAAGAGGAACAATCTTAGGGGTTCTTTTTAATGATAGATAATGGCATAGCTCAACCGGTAGAGAGCTAAAAGCTAAACTTAGTACAAGCTTCTAAATTTTTTTTATTTTAGATGAATAAAGAGGTAAAGTAAAAAATAAACCTATAGTTTTAATTGAAATTACTAATATATTGTACTCATGTTTATGTACTTGTTCTACAAGTACACAGTAAAAATGTAGCAGAAGAGCTATCAAAAGCTTGATTACTACTAATTCTTTATAAATGCCTTCCATAAATCTTGTCAGCACATTTATGTACATGACAAATTCCATCTTGATTGTGTCTGAGCAGATTTGAATACTAAAGATATTAAACTGAGATAGATTCACATAGCTATGCCATAAACAAGAAATGAAGGAAATGAGGATTTTTCAGGGCAATTCTCACTGAATTCCAAGACATGCAAGATCAAACAATGAATAGATAGTATAGTAAATACAGGTTGTTGGTTTTTTTTTAAAAAAAACATGCAATTCTTGGCTTGTACAAACAAGCTATCTGCTCTTATCTCTAGAAGTCTACATTAATTTGGATTCATTGCTAATGCTTTGCAATGATAACAGTACTATTCCTGATTTGTGAAACAAAGCAATTCAATATACAGGACAGCTTGATCAGTCAGTTTGTGTGTTAGGAAAAATAGGTTGCAACTGTTAGAATTTGCACTTTGCAAATTGGCTCAAGTGGCTAAGACACTGACTGGAAGGCAAGAGGTCAGCAGTTTGATACATGAATACTGCAGGACAGAATGAGTTCCCATCTTTGTCCCAGCTCCTGCCAACATAGCAATTCAAAGCAAGAAATTGCAAGTAGATAAATATGGACCATTTAGGTGAGAAGGTAAACAGTGTGTGATCTGGTTTCTATTCATGCCTGCCACATGACCACAGAAACGTCTGCAGAAGCAGACAACACTGGCTCTTTGGTTATGAAACAGAGATGAGCACTGAACCTAGAGTTGGATATGACTGGCTTTCAAGCAAGGGTGACCTTTACCTTCAAATTTTAGTATTAATGCAGTATGAATCCATTGAAAGTGCGGCGCCAAAATGGCCGCCGCGCTCTTTGCGCCCCCCCCGGACTCAGACATCTGGGTGAGTTAGGGGGCGTGGCCACCCCTCTATAAAAGGGGTGGCCACGAGGCAGCCGAGCTGCCATTTTAAAAAGAGCGACGGAGAGGAGAAGTTTTCTCCGTCGCTGTTTGTTTCCCCCTTGGTCCTTCCCAGCTGGGAAGGAAGGATTTCGCACGGAGCCTTGGCTTGCTGGCTCCTCTGTGCCTTTTTGTGCTCTTCGATCCCTGGAAAGGGATCCTGCTCCTTCCGATATGCCTCCCAAATGGAGGGCCTCGGCGACGAAGCCGTGGCCCACGGGGAGGACTTTTGGCCCTGCGCAACGTGGGGGCCAGCCCTCGGGTCGGAGGACCAGGGCTGCGCCCACGCGCCAAAGCTCTACCCCCACCGATACCGGTGGGGTGATGCAGGCTGCTTGGCCCTCGGCCGGTCAGCCTTCGGCTGGCCCTTCTGGGGCTTCGGCCCTCGGCCCGCAGATACCGGCCATTGGCCCGGGCAGCGGGGGTGTGTCCGGTGCTGGGGCGCAGCACGTTCCACCTCCGGCCCATCATGGGCCGGAGTTTTGGGCTTGGCCCTATTCGGGCCCGGGCTCTCATACCGGGGTTCCTGGGCCAATGCCTGGTGGGCCGTCTGGCCCACCCGGCCCACTTTATACTGGGGAATCTGTGGCAGTCGATGCATTGCTAACGCGTTTAGCTGTGCTCGAGGCATCCTTAGGGATGGCACACAACCCCATGCCTGGTGGCCCTTCATTTGCTGCGGGGGCACCTTTGGGTCCTCCGCCTACCTCAAAGGCCGCCACACTGCAGCAAGCGGCTAGCCGGGTTGAGCTGCTGCAGACGCTCCGGCCTACCCCGGCCGGTGTCTCGCAGCTCCCTGTTCGGCCAGAGCTACAGCAAGAGAGTGGTCAGGTGCGGCCCCAGAGCTCGATTCCGGTCGCAAGCTCCGACGCCCGCCGTGGGCCGGAACCCCCAGTGGGGGCGGCTCACGGGGGTGCAACTAGTGAGTATCAGGTTCAAGTTAATGCACCCACACCACAGTCCACTTTCAATGGTGGGGTTCAGTGGCCATGGCCTCGTAATGTCGAGGCGAGTGGGCATCAGTTGACACCTTATCCCAGTGCCCCTTGGTTCCATACTGGTGCAATGTTGGGGGTGGGGGTTTCCGCCCCTGGGCCTGTGCCGGGCATCGCAGGGACTGTCCAGGTTCCGCTGCGTATGCCCCGGGTACCTAATGTGCCGGTGACGGCTTTGCCGATGGCTGGTTATTCGTTGCCCCTTGGTGATCATTTGTCCCAGGTCACGAGGGAAAAGATTTGGCGGGGGGGAGTACGTGAATATATTCTCCCTATTGAACCATGAGCCCACTAAGGAGGAGAGAGAGGGACAGGATGACAAAGACAAAGAGCTGTCCCGCCGTCGTAAGCCACCACGCACCTGGGCCAACTGGTTGTCCGCATATCTTATTTATATGGCGGTGTATCTCAGGGCCCGGCCAGACCAGGCCATTCCTATGGTCCAATATTTGGACAATATTTACAGGGTGATGGTGGATTTTCCTGGCCCATCGTGGTTGTCTTGCGATGAGGAATTCAGAATGAGGGTGCCATTGCACCCGGAGATGAGATGGGATGAGCCCTGTCAGAAATTGTGGCTATTGTACATGACCCCCACGCGTCCGGCGCCTGGGGATAGGTACCATTGTGGCCATGCTGTTCAGCGAGCTGCTCCAACGCAGGCTTCCTGCTAGCTGGCGGGGCAGGGGGTTCCAGCCCGCTTGCTGTGTTGGAGCTTCTCGGCCAGCGGTGTGCGCAATAAGCGGCAGTGCCGATATAAATATGAGTGTCCCTCTTGCGCTGGCCCCCACGCCGCCGCCGCGTGTCCGTGAGCCGGTGGGTCACGGGGCAGTGGTAGAGGTGGACAGGGAGTGGGCAGAGCAGCTGCTGAGGGAGCTAGCCAGGCAAAAGGCCCCTTCCTCAGTTAATGTGTATATGTTGGAGCGATGGCTCTCAACTTATCCACGGAGGGAGGATGCGAAGTACCTCCTTGAGGGTTTCCAGTGGGGCTTTCGAATCCCATTCAAAGGAGTACGGGGACCCCAAGATGCACCCAATTTACTGTCCCTGAAAGGTAGAGAGGAGGTGGCTGCCCTGAGTATTGCTAAGGAGGTTGGGGCCAAGAGGGTGGCAGGCCCCTTTTCTGTGCCACCTTTTCCCAACCTGAAGGTCTCCCCTCTGGGGTTGGTACCCAAGAAGGCCCCGGGGGAATTTCGTTTAATCCACCATTTATCGTACCCGGCGGGTTATTCTGTCAATGATGCTATCCCTGATTACCTTTGTTCGGTCAGCTATACGTCCTTTGACCAAGCCCTACGGATGGTGCGCTCTTGTGGTCCGGGTGCCCTCCTGGCAAAATGTGACATCAAATCGGCATTCCGATTGTTGCCAGTGCACCCTGAGGACTTTGAGGTATTGGGTTTTAGATTCCAAGGGAAGTTCTATGTAGATAAGGCCATGCCTTTTGGCTGCTCTATATCCTGTTCGGCATTTGAACGTTTTAGCACCTTCCTTCAGTGGGCCTTTGTTCGCAGGTCCGGGTCTCGGTCTGTACCTCGATGACTTTTTGTTTGGGGGTGAACGGGGCTTGGACACGTGCACGCGTCTCCTCACCACATTTCAGACGCTAATGCAGGAACTGGGTGTCCCTTTAGCGCCCGAAAAGACCGAGGGCCCATCCACTACCCTCACATTTCTGGGTATCGAAATTGACACGGTCGCACAGGCATCCCGGTTACCCATTGACAAGGTTACCCGGATCTCTGCGATGATTTTGGCCTTGCTGGCCAAATGTAAGGTGTCACTTAGGGAGCTTCAGGTACTGCATGGCCATCTTAACTTTGCCTGCAGGGTGGTTACGCCTGGCAGGGCATTTGCTCGGCGCCTGTGCGATGCTATGTCTGGCCTGACAAGGCGCCATCATAGGGTCCGACTAACCAGGGGCATGCGGGCTGACCTTTTGGTTTGGCTCTCATTCTTGCGGGACTTCAACGGGGTATCCTTTTGGAGGTCCAACCTTTTAGTTTCACCTAGGTTTCAAGTGCAGTCGGATGCCTCCGGCTCCCTGGGATATGGGATTTACTTCCAGGGGAGGTGGGCTTATGGCCAATGACCACCAGAATGGCGGGGCACGGATCGCCTCCACGATCTTACATTCCTTGAGTTTTTTCCAATCCTGGGAGCTTTGATGCTATGGGGCAAGGAGTGGGCCGTCTCAGTGGTCCATTTTTGGTGTGACAATGCTGCAGTAGTGCACATTGTCAATGCTCAGACTTCTAAATCACCCAGGGTGATGGCTTTAGTTCGCCAATTCGTGTTACGTAGCCTACATCTCAACGTGCTTTTCAGGGCCAGACATGTACCAGGCATTGATAATGATATTGCTGATGCTTTATCGCGCCTGCAGATCCCCCGGTTCCGCGCCTTGGCTCCGGATGCAGAGGAATTCCCCTTGCCACTTCCGGCCGAGATTTGGACATTTGGCGAGGAGAGGTGAACCGGGTGATTGGCATGCCCTTGGCGCCCCGCACGCGTAAGTGTATCATCATGCTTTCGTTCAATTTAATAGCTTCCATGTGCAACTTCAGTTGCCAGAGGTGTGGCCCATTCCAGTGGAACAGGTTTTACAATTCATGGTTCATTTACACAGTCAGGGCCTCGCTCCCCGCACTATAGCATCAAGGCTGTCGGCATTGGCATTTATTGCCAAGGTGGGGGGTTTTGCTGACAGCATGAACGATTTTCGCATACGGCATGTTTTGGAGGGGTGGACACGGGAACGTGGCCGCCGCCCGGACACTCAGCACCCAATTTCCCCAGGGGTGCTCACACACCTTGCACGAGGCTGGCCTAACCTATGTTTTGACAGGTATGAGGCAGCTCTTTTTCATGCGGCTACCACGGTGGCCTTCTTTGGAGCGCTCCGCATCAGTGAGTTGGTACTACTGTCTAAGGCGGATGCGACTCGTAGGGCACTGGAACTCGACGATGTCTATGTTTCTAATGAGTGGGCTCAGTTGAGGATACGGTCCTCAAAAGTTGATCAGCACGGCGTAGGCAGTGGAGTTAGACTGCTACGATGTTCCATTGCAGACATCTGTCCGGTTGGTGCCCTACAGGAGTTCTTGGCAGTGCGTGGCACGCACCCTGGCCCGTTTTTCTGCCACCAGGATGGGTCTCCCCTTACTAAATTTCAATTTTGGAAGGTGACCGGTATGGCACTTTCCAGTGTTGGCCTCCCTGGGGCTCGTTACGGCACCCATTCATTTAGAATAGGTGCTGCTTCAACTGCAGCTGCATTTGGGTACTCTG
Organism: Bradypodion pumilum; assembly: GCA_035047305.1. Taxonomy (NCBI): domain Eukaryota; kingdom Metazoa; phylum Chordata; class Lepidosauria; order Squamata; family Chamaeleonidae; genus Bradypodion; species Bradypodion pumilum. The sequence continues at coordinate 433,332,316 of JAWDJD010000001.1, forward strand.
AGGCTGATATACGCCGTATGGGAAGATGGGGATCTATGCGTTTTGCATTGTATGTTCGTCCTCTTCAGACATGAGTACCATTTAAGTCACTGTTCTCTTTTTTCTCTTACAGACACGGTGGCAGTATGGCTGGTGGGCCACAGTTACGTGCACTGCGCAGCTCAGTATGCTGCGGTGACAGAGTGGGGACCCCAGCTTGCGGGGGGCTGCATGCATTCGTTGGTACGGTAAGCGTGGAATGAGATGGCGGGAACTGTTGCCATTCCTTTTCTCCATTCGGGATGCTGAACTGCCTGATGTCCTTGTACTGCACATCGGGGCAATGACCTCGGCCAGGTCACTGGTCTTTCTTTAAAATTCGCGATTTGCAGAGACCTAGCTTATTTGCACTATGTGTGGCCATTCACCAGGCTGCTATGGTCGGACATCATACCACGTCACGCTTACAGGGGAGGTATTGACCTCCGTGCCCTTGACCGCGCTCATCGCTCGGTGAACAGGGCAGTTGCCCAGTTCGTGGCAGACAAGGGTTTGGGGATGGTCATCCAACACCCCACCATTAGTTTGCAAAATTACAATCTGTATGCAGGGGATGGGGTCCACCTGTCGGATAGAGGTATGAACCTCTTTTTGGAAGATTTGCAAGCAGGCCTGTTGACCGAGCTGACGGTCTGGGGGTGGTGGTGAGTCTTCATTGAAGCCTCCCCGTGTGGCGGGTAGCACTGGTAAGGTAAAGATTTATGACCCATAGGTATCCGGCAGGTTCGCAATTGACTGGCCAACATTTAGACAGGTACAGGTGTAATAACGTTGACCGGTCAACGACAAACCAGGCAAGGGGTGATGGCATGAGCTTTTCAGCATGCATCACCCCGTGATTTGACGGATACATGTCAGAGGGTGGGGTCAGTAGATAGTTTATTGACTACGGTCAACAATTTGTTTGTGTCAACAAACAAATTGATACAAAATGGATACATTGTAGCCAATTGCCGTTGGCAATTTTGGGAGGAACCTTACCAGTGTTACTGCGGCCTGCTTGCCTTAAAGAATTATAATTGGATGAGTACCAATTGAAAGTTATAATTCGGACTAGGGCATTATTCAATAAAAGTGGCCCAATGCCTTTATCCATATACCGGTGTCTGAGTCTTTCTTTGGGGGGTGCGCCTGCAATGAAAGCGCGGTGCCAAAATGGCCGCTGCGCTCTTTGCGCCCCCCCCCCCGGACTCAGACATCCGGGTGAGTTAGGGGGTGTGGCCACCCCTCTATAAAAGGGGTGGCCACGAGGCAGCCGAGCTGCCATTTTAAAAAGAGCGACGGAGAGGAGAAGTTTCCCTCCACCCCCTCCCTAGTGAACAGTGTGATATTTTGGTCGCTTTGGGGCCGGGTGGGATTTTTTGGTTGGAACCCACAATTGGCCCTTGGGTTCTGGCTTTTTTGCCCATCCCACACTATTGCTGAGGTTTGATATAGGGGTTTTTCTTGTTCTTGACTTTGGTCACTTAGGCGGGTAGCACTGGTAAGGTAAAGATTTATGTCCCATAGGTATCCGGCAGGTTTGCAATTGACTGGCCAACATTTAGACAGGTACAGGTGTAATAACGTTGACCGGTCAATGATGAACCAGGCAAGGGGTGATGGCACGAGCTTTTCAGCATGCATCACCCCGTGATTTGACGGATACACGTCAGAGGGTGGGTCAGTAGATAGTTTATTGACTACGGTCAACAATTTGTTTGTGTCAACAAACAAATGGATACAAAATGGATACATTGTAGCCAATTGCCGTTGGCAATTTTGGGAGGAACCTTACCAGTGTTACTGCGGCCTGCTTGCCTTAAAGAATTATAATTGGATGAGTACCAATTGAAAGTTATAATTCGGACTAGGGCATTATTCAATAAAAGTGGCCCAATGCCTTTATCCATATACCGGTGTCTGAGTCTTTCTTTGGGGGGTGCGCCTGCAATGATGTAGCAACTGATAGAATCTTGCCAACTATTCTAAATATTTCTGAGCTGTTATAGAGGAGGCAACTATTTTTTACATTTGCTTTATGTTGATCATCTGGTAATGAAAAACAATGACTTTTATTGTTATTTAATGTCCATGTATTATGTTCATGATAACATCATACCAGAAAGCATTTAAGAGGGAATTGCACAACCATCTGTAAGATCTGCTTTGATTTGGTTTCCTGCATTGGCCAAAGGGTTGAACTCAATGACCTAAAAGGCCCCTTCCAACTCGGTTATTCTATGATTCTATGATATACCGTTCTCTGGGATTTCAGGAGCAGCGGAGAAATTGTCATAGTATCAAAAAGGGAAGCCCCTGTGAGGTCATGGTTTAAGGGGCACGCAAGGACACACAGACTTATCTTCCTGCCAGGAGACTCCAAGAACCATCACAATTTCTTGAGAAAGCAAACAGTGAACTATCAAAAGCAAATCTCCCCCAAAAGTAGCTCACCAGTTTCAAGGAGCCCTTTGGAACAGGCTATATGTGCAGTGACAGTTGTTTTCTCTTAGATTTTACTACAGGTTGCATCAAGTTAGTGCTGAGTTTGTGACTATTGAACAGAAATGATTCATATGTACTAGACTGTTAATTAAAACAAAAGAAAACCGCCTATTGATTTAGGGATAGTGCTGTTAGAAAACTGAAAATCAAGGTTTGGTAAGGAACGAGGGCATTCAGGTCTAAGAGTTAAGATAGAGCATTATAATTGGTTTGCTCTCTAAAACTTTTGGGGCCTATATAAATCACAGACACACAGAAACAACAATCCAACAACAAAAATAAAAAATTGAACTACAGCAATAACAACCCAAAACTTTGAAGAACCTAAGCATAAATATAAATGCAAAAAGACCAAATATTAAAGAAAGTATCTATATGCCATTCCCTCCTAAATATCACATTCTCCAATGGAGAAAGAGTTTCAAGATCCATAATTAATAAAAGTATTCTTCTAGTATAGAAACTGGTAGATAATTTGTATTTACATTAAACTTTACCCCCGGAGCTTGAGTGGTCTAACTAGGCAGTGTTGCCCATCTCTTGTAAATGATGTTAGCCCAGGATTAAAATTCAACAAAAGCATCCTGCATCACATCCCTTTGAGCCAGGTGAAAGCAGAGGGCACATGTCATGGTCCACATAGCCCAGTGATGGCAAACCTTGGCACTCCAGGTGTTTTTGGACTTCAATTACCAGAAGCCCAAGTCAGCACTTCTGGTGATCAGGGCTTCTGGGAATTGAAGTTCAAGAACAGCTGGAGTGCCAAGGTTCGGCATCACTGACATAGTCAGTGGGTGACATGATATCCAAATGGCTAAAAAACCGCACACAGGTGGACTTGATTTCTCAGGTCCATTAACATGTGTGGCATGTCATTGCAGAGACGTCTACCAATGTGTGTACTCCTCGCATTAAACTTTAAGTTTTTTGAAGTGGTAACCATGTTTTGAAGTGGTAACCATGCCAACCTAGCAGTTCGAACACAAGAAAGCGCAAGTAGATAAATAGGGACCACTTTGGTGGGAAAGTAAACAGCATTCTGTGTGCTCCTCCAGTGTCTAGTCATGCCTGCCACATGACCATGGAAATGTCTGCAGAAGCAGACAGCGGTGGCTCTTCAGCTTTGAAACAGAGATGAGCACTGAACCCTAGAGTCAGATATGACTGGCTTTCGAGCAAGGGAAACCTTTACCTTTACCTAACCATGTTAACCTATGCAAGCTGATCAGATGGAATGTGTGTGTGTTTGTGTGTCAGAGATTACTCTGGGTTGAAAGGATTTTTGCAGGGGACGCCCGGATGAGGCTCCTTTCATGTCCCCTCATAGAATCAAACAAGTCAGAAGCCAACAATTTTTTTGCCACCTTAAAGACTAATGCTGGCTTTTATGGATCAAACCCATTTCTTCAGAAATATGTCTCCTTCATGGTAATAAAATTATACATGTCCCCAGTAATGAATTAAAATGGAGAATTTGCTTTTAGTGAGTTAAAAGGGTTACTGTGCTCTGTTGCTTCCTGAGCAGGGATGAAGACAATCTTGGAAAGTGGCCTTCAAGCCAGGTGCAGATTCCTGTACTATTAGAATTCAAAATAAGCTGAGACTATGAGAATGAAAGTAGGAATGATTAACATTGAATGTGAAGTTTTATTGGGTGACAGAGAGGAGGAGGAGGGATAAAAGATGAAAGATTAGTTTGGTTATCTTAGAATGTTGACGGAGAAACACCATTATTATATTGAGCATGTTCAATGCAGGAGGAAATATGAGTTACCTATGTTTGCTTGTGAGAAGAACAGTAGAAAGATGAAATGTAATCTTGATTTTGTTAGCTGGCTAGGGCAGGAAATATAGTTAGATATGGTTTTCTTGTTTCATCCAGGAAAAGGGAAAATGTAAAAATGTTCCTTTTTATTTTTTTAATCTTTTTTGTGATTCTAAACTTTGATCTATTTTTCCTGCATATAATAAAGTTGACTTGTTACAGAAGATGTTGGACTTTTCATATAGAGCATAATCTGGTTTAAGAATTACAGTTCTTTATTTCTTAATTGGCAATGCAACATATTGCTGCCTAATCTACATTGCTTTTTCGTACCTGATCTTGCTGGTCTGTAAGCATTAAAAGCCACTGATTAAAGTCTATCATAGATTTCTCTAGCCTGGAGCAGAATCACATGTACTCTGAAGCAGTCAAAGGTTTTATATTTAGTCTAGCTTTATCAAATTCTGTAGGATGATTTTTGACACTTTCCTTTTTCTCTCTTCTAGACCCATCTTTTACTCTGCTAGAGGCTTAGAGGACTGCCATTTTAATATTTTACTGTTCTAATATTTAATGTATCCTTTGTCTGCTTGACTATGTTTGCTGTTGGGATGTCTTTGTTTGTCAAGGAGGAGGGATATTGGGAGAAGCATGGACCAGCTACTACAATTACAGAGGGCAGGGAGAATTCTGGACAAGAATCCAGAGAAAGAGACAGCAGAAATAAAATACATCCATATGCTGGATAAAGGTAAAGGTTTCCCTTGCTCGAAAGCCAGTTGTATCTGACTCTAGGGTGCAGTGCTCATCTCTGTTTCTAAGCCGAAGAGCCAGCGCTGTGTATCAAATTTGATACACAGGCTGTTTGTTATATGCTGCTACATATGTTGCTATACTATACCACTGTCATGTATTCCATAAATTGAGATGCCTAAAATTTAAAGTAATTTAAAATGAAGCTTGATATGTATTCACATTGCAATGCTTTGCTTAGTTTTAGGCACATATGGGGTTCATTTCTAGCAGCCAGCTAGGATCTATTTTGAAGAGTCTGCCTCAAATCAGCAGACACTGCATTTCTCTGCCTGAGAAAGCTGTCTCACCAGGAAGCAGAAAAATACTTTACTCTGAGGAGTCAATAACAACCAGGAATGCAAACAGTTTGTATTCATGTTTGGGTTATGGGTTGAAATCTCACCACAGGGGATTTCCAAGCCAAGATATGGAGCCAGGTGCACAGACCTGGGCCATATTCTTGGGGTGTCTGTTAACTGTCAATCACAGCATTGACACACATTGAATTTCAATGGTTCTCATGGAAACACTTTAAGAAGGGATGTTAATGTAAACAAATTATGGAGAAGGTTCCTAACTCTGAGGAGCTCAGGATTTCGTTAGCCATGCTGTCTAACTGAACCCACAAAGCCACTTTGTTTTATGGGTGGCTTTGGCCACAATATATTGGACTCTTATTCTATGCTTTGAAATTTGCTATCGTTCCAATGATGTGCTCTAGCTAAACCAGAGAGCTAGGATGCATTACTATTTTTATATCTTCTAGAGTCATGCTTTTCTATACAATAAAACTTCAATAAAACTACAAAAAATAGCTTTTGTTAGTTATTTTTAAGAACTCCCAAAATACAACTGGGATGTCTAAAAGGGGTAGAATTGCTAACACACACACACTGAACAAATGGTTCAGCAACACGGGAAGGGGAGCCAGCTAAGTGGAATTCAGGCTGCAACTTGCAAAGCTGCATGGAGCCATTTCCCAGATGTGAAGCAAAGGTATGAATCTGCACCCCCATGCACCCGCCTTAGCAATTCAAGGCCACCTAACCTACCCCAATCTAGAAGGGAAACAATGGGCTCTGTTCTCATGAGAAAGTATGTCCTTCAAGGAGTGGCCATCCTTAATCTACACATGGACATTTAATTGCCAACTGGGCAAGTTGAGAACAAACCATTGTACTCTCAATCTGCTCGGGGAAGCTCCAGCCAGTCTCTCCTTCGAGGAGAGCCCTTCACCAGCCACACTAATAGAGAGAATCAGAGTCGGGGTCTTGCTGAGAGTTCCACACGCTACCCATGGCAGAAGCCAGCTTGGCCACCGGTCCTCCGACAACCACCTCCACAGAAACTTTTTAGTAGAATTCTGATTCACAACAAAAGCTGTCTCAAAGAACAAAGGATGAATTCACACAATTGTCAATAGACAAGGTTAAACTCATTAGCAAATATTTAATGGCACAATGTTTGTCTTGCATCCTCCTGCTATTTGCAATTCTACATGGTGAAAATGCACAAACAGCCAAAGACGGAATAAAACCTGTGCAGGATGAATGCAGTTTTTGGGTGAACTGAGAAAGATAAATTTGGTGTAAGAGGAAGACAAATTCAACGTGTCTGGTACATGGTGTGGGTGGTGGGAGGGTGAGGCTATGTGGTATGTTGTAATGTATGTTATGTTGTTTTGTGTGGTGAATGTATTTGTATGATGTATGTATTTTAATTTAAAAAATGCACAACTAATCCGAATAACAACCAGAGATCATCTGCTATTACCATTTATAAAAAGCCATATTGATTTGTATACTTATCTGTTATGCTGACCAATCACTTTGCACCTCTGTACCTGATGTGTATAAATTGAAGTCACACTCCCATGTCTGATGAAGTTGACGTGATCCACGAAAGCTAACATTAAAACACAGTAGTTAATTTTTAAAGTGCTACAACATTTTTTATTTGATTTGATTTATAGGACTTGTTTTTGTTTTGTTTACTCTCTGATATGCTTTATATGTCAACTCTATGTCTCTGAGTATGTTTGAAACTCAGAAAAACATAGCTACTATTTTAAAAAATAGTATGTGAAGGAAACATGTCACTTATTGTGAAAGTAGTTATTACCACATAGTAATACAGGGTAAATCTTGCAAACATTTGGCAGGCAGTAGGGCTTTTTTGGAGTACAAATTTAAAGGAAACAGATGTAAATGTTTTCTTCAACATCTACCAAAGTAAAACCTTTCTTCTTGAATAAGAAGAGGTTGTGTTAGTAGATAAGCCAGGATTTAGATGTGTAGGGTCCTTTAAAAATGTAGCTATGTAAAATATATTGATTTGGGAAGGAAGGAAGGAAGGAAAAGCTATCATTAACACCAATATGCCCTTTTGGCAAATATCTCATCAGCGCTAAATACTGTATTAAATGATCACAGATGCATTATATTATTATTTTTATTGAACCAGTAATGTGTCACAGCTGGGTAATTTGTGCCTATGGGCAGAATTAAAGAGTCTTTGTGAAGGACACATGCCAAAAATGATATGATTATAGTTGCTACATGCCAACTTTAGCAGTTGTCCATTTACTCAAATTCAGAGCTTGCTATAACTCCATAATTCTGTTTCTATCAGTCCTTTTTCTTATGGATAAGAATTAAGTCATGGCCAGTCAGAAACTGAACATGTAACAAGTTCAGGGAAAATGCCTAGCAGGCTGGATGGCTTGGTTCCCAGTCTATGATGAGAAGATTGTGTTTATCCTGTAAGTTTAAGGGAGATGGATGTTAGTCATACATACAACCCCCCTGAAAACATAATATGGCATAACAAAGCTGAGAAAGGCTTCTGCTGCAGATAATGGTGTCTTCAGAACAAACATGTACTGGGTAGGATAGATGACTGTTTTATTTATTTATTCATTCATTCGTTTATTTATTCATTTATTTTAGTATTTCTATGCCACCTGATTTAGTGCTGAGTGCAATTCAAGGCAGTGAACAAACATATATGAAAATGTTACAATAAAATAACATAAGCCAAACAAACATAAAAAGTAATTAAAAACAAACAGCAGTACACTAACAAAACTGTTACATTTTAAGGAATACAAAATTATTCAGAAAACCAAACTGAAAAGTAACCCTTCATACTGAAAGGAGAAACTTTCAGAATGAGGGAGCAACCATTGAGAAAGCTCTCATATATGTTTTGCTCTTTTTTGCCACTATTGGGTCTAGCCAGTCTCAACAATTCAGCCTGAGAAGACCTCATGCACCTGGTAGAGTGGGAGAGTCATCTGCCAGGTGGAAAGGTCCCCAGACATGTAGGGCTTTGTAAACTAATAAAAGAATCTTGAATGCGGAACGGAATGCAATGGGTAATAATAATAATAATAATAAACTTTAATTTATATACCACTCTACTCGCCCAAAGGCGACTCCGAGCGGTTTACATTGACGCATGCTGTCTGCACAGCAGACAGCAGCAAACATAAACAAGAAAATACAATATAAAATATACAAAAAGTGTCAGAACATAATTAAAGTTACAATCAAAAGAAAGCAGTGATGAAATAGAAACAAAGACAAGATACAAACAATAAAGCCCAGCCAGGATAAAAGGTAAATGTTCCTCAGTTACGTAGAAAGGTCCTCAAGTGGCTTCAACCCCCCCCCCCCCGGGGGCGATGGTGTGGCTCCGGGGAAGCACAGGACCTCTGCGGTGGTGGCGGTGGCTTTTCATCCTTCTAGCCAAACGTGGCTCGTAGAGGGTGGCAGCGGCTGCAAGTGCAGGTGAGCTGGGCTCAATACCAGGCAGGCAGTCCAGGGCGGGGGAAGGCACCAGCGTCGGGAGCAGCCCCGCGGCGAGATCTTTGTAGCTGCAGGGGTCTGACGCAGCTGACCCCCATTTCGCCCGTAGGCAGTCCAGGGAGGGGGAAGGCAACCAATGAAGGCACATCAGAACCGGGGATATATAATCATATAGTTTGACACAGTACAGTTTGATATGTACATATCCCATCTCACCATCTGAAGGCTGTACATTAGATTACATTAGATATAGCTTGGTAGCATAGCTGAAATCATATTTAAAGCAGTGTTCCATATCTGATAAATCAGATTTAGAAATGAAGAAAATTCTTATAGTCTGATGACCAATCCCATAAAAGTAAACTGGTTTGCAAATTACAGTAAATGAGAAAAGATCCTGCTGTGACTTTCACACATGATCAGAAGTTAAGGAACTGTCTCTTCCTTAACCTGAAATCTGTAGTTGGACCATAAAAACAAAAGGACAGACAGTGCAAATGTAGTACTGTATTTGCCGGTTATAAGATGCACCCCATTTTTTAGACACATTTTAAAGGAAAAAATAATTTTCTACATTTTAACTACAGGAGGCGAGAAGGGAGGGATTGACTAGGCAAGACAGCTCCTTTGGATGCCTCTTGCCTGGCTGATCCCACCACCACTGGTCATCAGGAGGCGGGGATGAAAAGCAGGCAAGTTTGCTCCTTGGTCAGTGAACTTGCCTGGTGAGGCCTCTCTTTCCTGCTTGCCTTCCTCTCCAGGGCTGGTGGGAGACTGAGATAATAGTTTCAGCATGGAGGAAGATAGCCAGGATGGGGCCCCTTCCAGCTCTTTCTACGGACAGAGTTGCTGGCCCAACCAGCCTGGTGATGGGTAAAGGATTGCTATTCCCCATGGATCCTGCCAGGGGGCTGGAAAAAAACCCTTTCCATGTGGATCCTGACCTCCTTAGCAGGATATGCAGGGAAGGGAGAGGAGGTGGGGGTGGGGTGAATAGCTCATTTTGGAGCAAATTTGCTCGTCCTAACTTATCCCCTTTGGTTTATGGCAGCCAGTAGGGGTGGGGTGGTGGTGGGAAACACCCATCAAGAGGTGAGGGGGGAGGCCTTGCCTGAGCAAGTTCACTCGCAAAGGTGATCTCTTCTGGGAGCAAACTTACACGCTTTCCTTCCCCACCTCCTGATAGCCATCAGGGACTAAGAGAGGAGGCCCCGATCCCAGCCCAGTATCAATGTGCATGGCTAGGACAGGGCTCGGACTTTGAAAGAAACTCCCTCAGAAGCCCCAATCCCAGCCCAGTGTCTGTTGTACTGAACTGCACCAGCAAAGGGGGGGAGGGGAGAGGCTATTACCGTATTATAAGGCACTCTGTTTTTCCTGCATATTTTAAGGGGGGAAAGTGCATCTTATAAACTGGCAAATACGGTACTTCATACCAAAACTGATGGAAATTACTGTTATGGACTATAGCCCTCGATGACTGAGAGCTGTTATCCAAAAAGAAACCTTTGCTAGCTGTGAACTTCAAAGTGAACAAAGGTAGTCTAGTAAATATCTGGGCACAAATCTGATCAAGCTATGGACACTGTGAAGAAACAGAACTGGTTAGTACAAATTGCACTTATGCTGATTTTTTAATTCTATTGGGTATGATGATAAACTTCTAGTTTTTACTTCTATTGGATATGGTGATGGGATCATATCAAACATAATCTCCCTCCTCTAAATTTAGAGGCATAGGGATGACCTTTATTTTTAATTCATAATAAGCACCCACAAAACTACATCCAGTAGTTTTTGTCTGTTGTTCAGCTCACATTTTGAATGTGTGGCTTATCAAAATAATGAATGGCAGTGGTTACTTAGTGGATGAAGTTCAGAAACAGTTGTACATCAAAGACTAAGTATCCTTGCTATCTAATATAATTGCAAGGAGCTGAAAATTGCAAGGAACTGAAAATTTGGCGTTGACATTACTTTTCCTTAAAATCCCCTTATTTCTTTTTTAGTGTCTTCTTTCCCGTTTGGCCTCACATTGCTCTCATTTTAAAATATTTTGTAATTTATCCGATGGTTCTAATTAAGCCATTCCTAGGGATTGTAAGCCTTATTTAATTATATTCATTAATGTATTTATCTATACGGTATAAGAAAAGCTAACCTATTCACCATAGCTGTCAAGTCTTCCATTTTGGCTGGTAAATTACCATATTTTACCCATCTTTACCACCGCCCTCCCATATTAGTATTTTCCCATAATTCTCCTGTATTATTATTATTATTATTATTATTATTATTATTATTATTATTATTATTATTATTATTATTATTATTATTATTATTATTATTATTATTATTATTATTATTATTATTATTATTTAAATTTAAATTTAAATTTAAATTTAATTTTATTATTTATTATATAAAACCAAGGTGTCAAGGGGTATGTTCCTCATACCAGAGCCAGGGAGGTGGAGTGTTGGGCTCCCCCAGGTGGAGGAGGAAGCACCCCCTAGGCACTCACCTTAGCACCACTGCTGCCCCTCACGAGGAGCAATGCATCAGGGCAGCCTCAACAGGCCAGCCTCAGCTGCAGTGGAAAAGATAAATACTGTAATATTTCTATTTTAAATCTCTTTTCCCCATTATCTCCCACAGCATTTCATAATATGATGATTTTTTCATGGAACTGTTTTTTACACTTATATCACTTAATTGTCTACTATCTTAGCCTTGTGTACCTCAATTTCATTTTTAAAAAAATCTGTGTTTAAGACAAGACCACTGAAATATCCTCTTTATGTTGTATGCAAATATACTTGAAGCCGATTGGCTCATTGTCTCTTCCCTTTAACACCCTCTTTCCCAGGAGAGAGAAGATACAATGAGCCAATCAGTTTCAAGTATATTTCTTTAAATTCTTTATAAAATTCTGCTGGCAAACCATCCTGTCCTGGGTTTTTTCCTATTTTTAAATTATTTATTACCTCTCTTGATAGATAAGGAAGATGCAATAAAACAAGAGATAAGGTTAAAATAATAAAAGACTTCTATCAGGAGTTGTATAAGGGAAAAGAAATATGGATTGATAAATTAAAGGAATACATGCAAAAATATAAAGGGGTGAAAGTTAAGGAAGAACATAAGCAACCAATGGAAGAACAAATAATGGAAAAAGAAATAGATGTCTGCATCTTAAGGCATATTGGAGTTGCTAAGTGCAACTCTCAGTGGATGAGACAGTGTGGTGTAGTGAATGAAGTGACAGACTAGAATTTAGGAGACCTGGGTTCATATCTGTTGTGTTTTGGGATCAAGGAGACAGCGGAGGCTTGATTCATGAAGAGGCAACAGGGCAAGATAGCTCGGTTGGAGTTTATTAGGAATAACAGACAAAGACATTCCAGAGAAGAGTATGCAATCTATTCTTATTGGTTACCTGCGATAACATAAAGTTACTTAATTGGCTAAATATCGGCATGTCTGCCTCGTGCTCACTTTGCTAATTGGCCACAAGCTGCGTGCTAGCTGAATGACTGCGTGCCATCCCTGGGCATAGTGGGGAGGGCCAGAAGGCCTGGAGTGAGAGGCCCAAGCTGGGGCCTCTAAGTTATGGCGTAAACACAGATGAGGTAAGGAGAATGATCACCCACGATTTATGACCATGGTGTGCCACTAGCCACAGCGATCGTGCTGTGAAACTCCTCACATCTTCCCCCTTCTGTTTTTAAGAAGCTTATAAGCATAATAAATTTGGTCCTTGCGTACACGAGGCCGGAAGCGAAATCCTTGCAGGCAGGTGGCTAGCAACGAAGGTATGCATTGAATAAAGCAACAGGCAGTTATCAGAATGGCAAGAATAATTAAACCATACTGCAGAATGATCCGTACCCAATCTCCATCAGGAAGCCAGGACAAAAGAGTGCTCCACCATGAAGGCAGAGGGTTTTGCTTAATATCAGAAACAATTTTGGTTAAAGAATCCAATTGGTTTTGTACCTTATTAGAATTATCAGATAAGTTAAAGCAACACATATTATGCACAGACTCACAACCTTGATGATGCAACATCAGCAAATAATCGATCGCGGCGCGGTTATCTAAAATGGCATTGCGAAGCTGAAATTGCTCCCTGTTCAGGAGGCTAATAGCTTGGGAAGTGTGATTAATGGCTTTTACAAATGCACAAGCAAGCTTTCCAAGCTGCCTTGCATTCCCGGCTGCCAAGCCAGGCACGCCAACAAGACTGATGGCTAAGGATGTGTACTCGGCCTGGGAAAGCACCTTAACAGTGCTATCGCAATCAGAGGGTAACTGCTCAGCGGCAGTACCTCGGGCGATGCGTTTGCGGGCGGGACGCTGACGGACCAGTGTAGTGCGGTTGGGCAAAGCAACAATCATACGACTAAGGCAACAAGTGGTTTTAGAGAGGTTAGCAGGAATATAGTTCCAAGTTCGTGACCCACAGGTCCAGAACCACCCAGAAGGCAACAGAATGTGCTGAAAGTTAAAATGAAGGTCCTCTGTTTCTCTCCTGGTGCAATTAAGACCACGACCGGGCTGGAAACAGCGAGGCTTTGACTTGTGTTGAGTACAGTTCACAACCCTGGCACATTTACTAGCATTACTAACAGCTACAATAGGAGTATAGAGAGACAGGGCATCACAAACCCATCTACATGTGTAGGGTACTGAAAACTCTTCCATGTACTTCTGGAGGTACCTTGAGATATGCAGTTACATAAGGCAAAATATAACATAAGCAAAGACAGGTCTTTCCCCAAGAGAATAAGCAAAACATTTAAGCATGAACAAACATGAACATTTCTCTTCTTCCTTACGTGAAGGAGGTTTCTGTAGCATTCTAGAAAGCATTTCTCACTCCCCAATTACATGAGTAAGGCATTACATTTCTTCTTCTCTCACTGGTGTAAATGAAAGAGGCATTCAATATCTTAAAACCAGCATAGCATGGTAAATCAAATACAGTAGAAATATCATTAGAGCATTTCACACTCATAGCATGAGCAGGTAGACAATTTTTTTAAAAAAAAGGTTTTCAGGTTTTATAATGCAAACAAAGCCAATTCTTCTTTAAAGTCCACACAAACTTTTTAGTCCAATTAAAATGTCCAAATTAAAAGACCAAATGTTGATTGAAGCTTTCTTCTTCTCAGATTACAACTGAAACACTATCTTCTCTCCAGCACAGTTCTTGGCACAGCAAGGTTGAAATTAGGCCATAAATTAATTCTCACTGACTTCACAAGACAACCCGACAACCCCCCTTCAGCGTTTCAGGCAAACACACATTCCTTCATGCTCCGGCCACCCTGATGCTTAAAACTTGGAACAGCCCACTCAGATCTCTTTGTTTGAGGGGTGGGCAGTTCAAAATCAGCCAAAAACTGGCGTACGTCTTCTCCCTCATTGTATTTTTGCAAAAGCCTGCTGTCCATACAGGAAGGATCCACTCCCCTTTTCCTCTGGACTTTTTTCATCTGCAGCATCTGAATCTCAACTTTATGACAAACTGCACCTGTTAGGTTGTACTTGTGAGAAGACCCCTTCTTTCTGGGCTTGGGTTTTCTGCATTCCTCCTCTGGGCCATCCTTCCACTTCCTGCCCAAACATGAGGTATCAAATTTACCACTCAGCTTCTCCTGCTTTTGTGATGAGGGTTGCTTCAGGGATGAGCTGAGGTCCCCTGTGCTGCACTTTGAATCACACTCCTTGCTTCCTGCCACTTTGCATGCATTACTAGCTTCAATCTGTGATGAGGTCCCCACCATTTGTTCCCAATCAGCTGGCACTAGTTGTTTTTTAGACTTGGCAGGCAGTATTGCAGCAGTCTCATTTGCCAGAGCCTCTCTGTTCACTGGATATACAGCAACAGTTTCCATATCCAGCACAGCTGCAGTTAAAGCTGCAGAGAACAGGTCTTTTGTAGGGCTAAAAGTGCTTGATTGCTGCAAGGCAGGATATAATGTCCCATCTCCATTTCCACCCCATCTCCATCAGGGGGCTCATGCTGTTGTTTCTCATATGATGGAGGGGCAGTCAGACTCCCTCCCTTGGCTGGGGGCAAAAGCTGTGGCAATGGTACAGTAAGCCTCTGAGACAACAGAATATTCTTTGGAGTAAAATCTTGCACTTCTTTTGTTTCTGCTCTTTGCCCATTCTTATTCAGATGATATGAGAGATCTTTACAAAACTCCTGCTGCTGCGATGTTAACGCACCCCCCATCTCAACCGTAATGGGAAAAGCAGGACTCTCTCCTTGCCACTCTTCCGCCTCCTCCAGAGACAAAACCCCATCGCTCTTGGCTCGATGTATGGCGGAGCGAACATTTCCCATCACACCGCCAGGGTAGGCAGGCGGCGCCTGGAGAACCAGGCTCGGGATGGGCGGCACCAATGGTGCATTAGGTGGTAAAATAGCAGGCAGCACTTTTGGATAAGGAGGTGGTGGGTCCTCGGGTGGATGAGTCAGAGGATTGGTCAGGGATGCCTCTGCTGGTACTAGTTTCCTGACTGCCTCATTAACTCTGTGCCAAATCAATAAATGATGAACCGCTGCCCTCGGTTCTTCCAATAAAATTGTTCCAATTCTTTGGCAATCATCCCGTTTGAGTGATCCAATTTCTGGGTACCAAGGACATTGGCATTCGACTTCCTTAATGAAGTCTTCTAGATTACTAAGCGTGATGTCTGGACATCCGCTCTCCTTGATGAGTCTCTGCAATTCTCTTGCATGGGTCTTCTGCCCTAAAGAAAGTCCCCCCCCCCATACTCACAATCGGGAGCTCGAAAGCTGAGGGAGCCTAAAAAGGCTGTGGCGCGCCAGGGGGCTATTCCAGCCGGTGAGTCGGGGAGTTGGGATCTAGCAATCGCGTCGCGGGTCGCCAGATGTTGTGTTTTGGGATCAAGGAGACAGCGGAGGCTTGATTCATGAAGAGGCAACAGGGCAAGATAGCCCGGTTGGAGTTTATTAGGAATAACAGACAAAGACATTCCAGAGAAGAGTATGCAATCTATTCTTATTGGTTACCTGCGATAACATAAAGTTACTTAATTGGCTAAATATCGGCATGTCTGCCTCGTGCTCACTTTGCTAATTGGCCAGAAAGCTGTGTGCTAGCTGAATGACTGCGTGCCATCCCTGGGCATAGTGGGGAGGGCCAGAAGGCCTGGAGTGAGAGGCCCAAGCTGGGGCCTCTAAGTTACGGCGTAAACACAGATGAGGTAAGGAGAATGATCACCCACGATTTATGACCATGGTGTGCCACTAGCCACAGCGATCGTGCTGTGAAACTCCTCACACATATCTTTGCTCAGCCACTGAAACTCACTTGGGGGAAGGGGTTTGCTGATAAGTGCCTCATATATCTTGGAATCCTATCAGAGAAGCTGTGATATGATGTGATATGATGCAACATAACATGCACCAAATAATGTGGGTGACATGCAGTAAAGTTTTGGTTCATAGCAGTCTAGTGCAGTGGTGGTGAACCTATGGCATGAGTGCAAGAGAATGCACTCTCAGCCCTCTCTGTTGGCATGCATGCCATTGCTTCCTCGCTCCCCCAACACCATTGGCCCTGCCCCTCCTCTCAGCAGCCGAATAGGAGCACTTCCTTCTCCCCCCCCCCAGCATAGAGTTCACCCCGCCCCTCTGTTTGGGCACTCGGTCTCTAAAAGGTTCACCATTACTGGTCTAGTGTAACAGTTCATGAGGCAGAGTCTTACTACAGGAGGCAGAGTCTTACTACAGTCTGAAGGATAAGGCAGAGTTGTTTGTCAGGAAGAGCCGAGTTCAGAAGCCAGTCATTGGAGAACTGAGACAGAAGTTTGATCCAGAAGAGTAGTTGAGTTTCCAGGCAATGAGTCCAAGGTCCAGAGTCAGTAATCAGGCAAGAGGTACAAGTCAGAGTAGCGTGGAGTTAGCAAGGACACAGATTGTTCCAACAAGGCTTGTGCTGGTGTACGTGTCTGCTTAAGAAGGTTCGGGCTCAAGGCTCACAGCTGGGAATGGCAGTTGCAAATGAGCCCTTGATTTTCTCCTTCTCAGCTGCATCTGCATCTTTCTGATGTGCTTGGCTCCACCTCCTCTTCACTGACACTTGGTGCCTCAGCACCAGCTGGCTGTGCTCCTGTCAAGTCTTGATCAACTTGATCAACAGGCAGCAGCTCCATGCTGACAGCAGTCTGAGATACTGGCAGAAAGTCTTCCCCATCGGACTCTTGTCTGAAAAGATCTAATCCAGAACCTAATACTTCACCTGTATTGTACTTAGTGTCTACCAGTAACAACTACCACCACTTAAAAATGTAATGTAGATGTAAGAAATTATTACTGTAGAATTCTGCAACATTACATAATTCCATGTGATCAGAAGATGTTTGCTTATAAAATTGTATAACTCTAGTCGGAGTGAGTTGAGGTTGTAAAGGAAGTGGTATGACAAATGGTCTCATGGAACAGTGAATTAAAAGTGAGCCAGTTGAGTCCAGTACAACAGTCATGAAGTCATGAACAGTCTTTGCTTTTCTTACATTATTTTAAGTCACTTTCTCTCCAGGTAAAGTGCATACAACCAGTGGAGGAAAAAGAAAGCTAACAACGTCTTACTGCTGCCCCACTTGAAATGTGCAGCTTGCACTGGGAACTGCATTAATCATTTCCATCAACACAGCAAAGAGGTTATTAAGTGTTTGCCACACAAAAAGATTTAATTTCTCCAGCTGGACTCTCTTGCTGCTTCCTCCCAGCATATTGCTCCTGTCACAGTGGTTTAGCACCATTTTAAAATGCATTTATTTCAGCCTCAGGCTAACATATGCAGCCACCCTGCTTGTTTCTTCTTTCTTCATCTTCTCTTCCCCAGTAATTGAAGAGGGGTACTGAATGGAAAGATCTTGATGAGCCATGAGAAATCAAGCTTAACTTAGGTGTGTATTGATGTGAAACAATTCATCTTCGCAACCATTTCTAATGGGAGAAGTGTGATCCAATTCATCATTTTATCTGTCTAGTGTCCCTGGTTTTTAAAAATGCCTTTGATCAATAGCCATTCTATTGACTGCAGGAACAAAAATATATTATGCATTTGTATCCAGTGGAACAACTGCATCCCTTTATTTGTACTTAATAGACAGATAATTGGTATTGTGATAGAGGGCAGGCATTTAGGAAGCTTTTGTAGTAAATGTATAGGTTCAACACTACTGGCATTTGTTGAACGTGCTGAATATAAAGGCAAAAATCATACAGATAATAAGTCCAAAAATCTTTCAGATGGTAAATCCAAAATAAAATATGCCAGCTCAATTTTTGATGCTTACTTCCAAGTGAATAACCAAGAAATAGAGCAAGCTAAATATTATACATGTGTGGAAGGCACCCAAACTAGTTTTTTACTCCAACATTGGATCCCTCCCTCTCCCTCCTTCCCTTTTAAGAGACATGCTGATCTGTTCCTCCACAGTTTACCCATTTTTATATGCTAGAACTGTTTCTATTTCTTTGACATAAATACCTTCATGGTATGAACAAATTTCTACACAAGGCTTGATGAGAAAAAGTAAAACATTCACCAAATATTTACACCGTTAAAACCAGATAATGAAGGGAAATCTGGGGGAAATTTTGCACCACAGAACGTTAAGTTAACATAGTGTGGTGCATCCATTTCCCCCCAGATTTCCTCCAGAGATCTTTGTCCCAAAGCTGGTAAGGCTGCTCTCCCCCTGGGAAACGCCTTCCCAGGGGGAGACCAGCCCTGCTGGCTTTGGGGCAGAGATCTCTGAGGTGCCCTTGCTGTTTTGAGGCACCACTGGAGATCCAAGCAAAGAGCAGCCCTGTGAGCTTTGGGGCTTCAATCTCCTCTTGCCTGCCTCCTCAGAAAAATGTACTGCATAATGTTAAAAACCAGACAATGCTAAGACTTGTGGAACTAAGTTTTAGCATTATCCGGGGTATTACTGTATATATCCTCACAACCCAATCTGGAAGCTTTGATTGAGCATCTTTTCATTCTGTCCCTTTTAAAAAATATATAACAACAACAAGGTGGAGGAGGCTAGCTGAAAACAACTGTCAAGATATGGATTTTTTAAAAAAAATATATGTTCCTCTGAAGATATAAATGCCCAATGTAGAAGAGCTAATCATGACATGAGCTTTGTCTAATCTTCCATTTATATCATCAGAGCAGCTTGAATAAACAGCTTAAGGTACTTTTTTTAAAAAAAATATATGCTGTTTTTTTCGCTTTTCTTTCCTGGCTTCTACAATTTCTATTTGTCTAGATGTATTCTACTTAATTTCACACAAAAATAAAGGACTGACTTTGGCTGCTGATTTATGTGTAGTCATATCATCTTAGGCTTGGAGCTAAAGAAGTCTGATAAAATTAGCAGAAGGCAAAGTCAGGATGTGTAATGAATATAAATGCTTATGATCAGATCTAGAGCAGCTTTGGACAGTAGCTATTCATATGAAAGCTTGCTAGCTATCTCAGAAAGGCAGATATGATCACACTTGCTATTCAATGCTAATGTTCATTTTGTTTAGAGATAGCACCATGTGACTTCTATATAGCCTTTTCCCAGATACTGTGCTTTAGAACAGAGGTGACTAGCACACCAGGGTGGAGGAGTGCCTCCATTCAAATTCCAGGCAGGCACTCTCTGCCATAGTTATGAACTGTCACTGCTTAAGACCATATTTATGCTGTCTGGCTCAGAACAATTTAAGTTGGATCAAATTTTGATCCGGAGCTCATTGAAGTGGTCTAAAGCAATGTGGAGTGTTTTTATTTTCTAAAGGATGTAAGTCTGTCTGGCTAGGTTATCCTGTTATGGTAATAGAGTAGACCATACTGCCAGTGACTCAACATCACGCGTCAGGTGGCAGTTAACTTATCTGACAACCCTGCTATTACCTGCCAAATAATGTGACCTATTAAAAACCCTTAATGTCTGAAAGGGCAACAAAACTTCCTGACTTCTTTTCTTTACTGCCAGTCAGGAAGTCAAGCTAAAAAATTCCTATCCAGATCATGCAGGTGACCCATCAAACACTCTAGGCGCAGGGCAGGTGAGCAGGCCCTCAAAGCCAATCCCAAGAGGATTCTACTAGGGCAGGGCAGGCCTTAAAAACAGCCTTCAAGCCCTGACCCCAGGGATCTGGCTTTGGAGCTACATAACACACATCCTGCTCTCACCATAGACATGTTATGTGGAGAAGGAAATTTTGCCACCCCCACACAGCAATTGGCACTCACTGATGCCCAGTTCGGAGAGATTGCACAGATAGTCTTACGTGCTTGGAGAAAGATTCCTTCTCAGGGTGTCAGCTCTGTTGCTAGATTTGCAGCAATCAGGTAAGGAGCAAAGGAGGACTATACTGAGTTTATTAACAGATTTATGACAGCCCTTAACCGTCAAGTTGAAAATGTCCCAGCCAGGGAAATGCTCATGAAACAACTGGCGTTTGAAAATGCCAATGAGGATTGCAAGGGTGCTCTGACATCTATTTATAGCCGCCCAGGTACCACAGTAGCAGATATGATGAAAGTGTGTCAAAATGTTGGAACCCACAGTTACAAAGCTCAGCTTCTGGCAGCTGCAGTTCAGTTGCTCACAAATCCAGCCCAAAACAAGCGGTGTTTCGGTTGTGGGAAAGAAGGGCATTTTAGGGCCCAGTGCCGCTCCTCCCAAAAGCAGGCAGCACGTCCCTCCAAAAAATGCCCCATTTGCCAGAAGGGATATCATTGGGCCAACCAATGCCGCTCAAATCCTAACGCCAACCCCTCGACTGTCCAGCAAAAGAACTCTGGGTCTTATATGCAGCAGTCGGGAAATGGGTCAGCGGGCCACACCAAGGCCCCAGTGAAATAACAGGGTGGGGAGAGGTTACAGAAGAGGAGGAGGTTACAGAAGAGGATATAGAAGACGCCTTAAGGGAGGAGCAGGACATTTGGGAGGAGGTGGGCAGAATGGCCCCTTCAAGATTGGGACAGCCCCCACCTGAGGGTGGATGGCCTTTAATCACTTCTGTAGAGTGTAATTTTCACACTCCAGGACTTGTGGAACCTCTATTGGTATCTGCCCAGGGGATTCTACCCAAAGGCATGGTTGGGGTGGTTTTTCCCCACATGGACTTGTTGCCAGCAGCTGTCCATGTTCCACTAGGAACCATCTCCACCCTTGGCAATGCCAATTTCATCATTCCGGCTATGGCTTCCCAAGTTGCCATGATACCACAGGACCAAGAGATAGGGCGCATGTATGCTTTGCAGACTTCAGAGTCAAATTTGGCCACCACGGCTACGCCTACTTCCCTTGCCATGGCACTGATTACCATTACCAAGGACAGACCAACCCACTCACTAATCATGGGGGGGCGGGGCGATCAGTGTCTGAGCTCATTGATACAGGAGCAGATATTTCAGTGGTGTCAAAAAAGGACTGCTCAATTGAATGGCCTACCCTCCCGACCCAGGAGGTGTATGGGGTGGGTGGGTATGAACCAGCACAACAGAGTGTCCACTTGATTAGGTTTGAAACATCTGGGGGAACAACGATCTCTCTCCGACCGCTGGTCATGGACATTCCTATAACTTTGTGGAGCCGAGATCTCCTGGCTAAAACAGGGTGTACCTTGCAGACAAATTTTTGATATGGGCCTCCCCCGCAGTGCCATTGCATGCATTTCCATTGCAATGGAAAAACACCCCGCCAGTGTGGGTGGATCAATGGCCGCTACCAATAGAAAAGCTCCAGGTAGCAGAGGCCCTTGTACAGGAGCAATTAACTCTGGGACATAGTCCTTGGAACTCCCCGATTTTTGTGGTAAAAAAGAAGACTGGGAAATGGAGATTGTTGCATGATTTGAGAAAAGTTAATGAGCACATATTGCCAATGGGACCTTTACAGTGTGGGCTCCCCAATCCTAATATGATTCCTGAAAAACACCAAGTCATGGTAATAGATTTGAAGGATTGCTTTTATACCATCTTGTTGGCACCACAAGATAGAGAAAAATTTGCATTTACATTGTCAGTATACAATAATGAATGCCCTACCCAATGTTTCGAATGGTGTGTCTTGCCAATGGGCATGGCCAACTTGCCAACTTTATGCCAACATTTTGTGAATATAGCCTTGGAACCTTTCACACATCGCCACCCAGAGGTTCAGGTCTATCATTACATGAATGACATTTTATTACATGGCCCACAAGTTAAGGAAAAACACTTGCAGGACCTTGCAGAAATCTTGCAATGGGTGATCGCTCCTGAAAAGGTGCAGAGGATGTATTATTTCAATATCTGGGACATAGGCTTTCAGCTACAGCTTCAACTCCATTGCTGCCAACCAAAGCTATTCCAGAGCAGTTCACTCTTGTGCAGTTGCAGCAAATGTTGGGGAACATAAATTGGGCACGTCCCTTCTTAGCCCTTAGCACTGAGGAATTGTCGCCGCTCTTCGCTGCTCTTTCTGGTCATACTTTCCCGGCAGACATCATACCATGCATGGAGGAGATGCGCACAGCTCTTCAACGCCTCAATGATAAACTCCATACCATCGCCATGGATCGTGTCCCCCCAGGCACCACAGCACTGGCATGTGCGCTTCTCCCCACACCAAATTTGCCCACCACTGTTCTGTTTGTGCCTGTCAACTCCCAGAAAGTGGCTATCGTGGAATGGCTGCATTTGGCGCACACTCCTCCAAAGAGTTGTTACCGCTTGCCAGACGCACTTGCTGACCTTTTTCTTAAGTGCCGTAATCGAGCTAAGCATTTGACTGGTTATGACATTGACTTTGTTTGTATTCCCCTCTCACAGGAGCAGTTAACAGCCTTATTACAGCATTCCAAAGCCTTTCAGATTATCATGGCGGATTTTGTGGGGCAGATCAGGTTTAACCCCCCAAAGGATAAGTGGCTCACATTGCTGAATCTCACTTCTTATTCTCTATCATCTCTGCTCTCCCTGCAACCTATTTTGCATGCTGTCACTCTTTTCACAGATGGGTCTCCCTCCCGGGGAGTCCTTACATGGCAGGGCCCCACTGGGGAGTGGGAAACTGTGTTCACGGACACACAGACCTCAGCGCAACTGGCAGAGCTGGCAGCCATCATTCTTGCCTTCTGATGTACCTTTTCTGATGTACCTTTTAATCTAATTGTGGACACTCAATATGTTTATCGTCTTATTTTTACTTTAGCTCAAGCCTATCTGTCTCCTTCTTTGGACAAAGATCTTTTTACCTTGTTTCAACAGCTCCAAGGGTTTCTTTCCACTTGTACTGTTCCATTTTTCATTGCCCATATACTCTCCCACACAAGGATCCCAGGATATTTGACAGAAGTCAATGCACGAGCAGATTCTGCTCTTCGGGACTCTACTGAGGTTTTTTCCCTATTTGATAATCCCATTGAGAGTCATGCAATGTTTCATCAATCTGCTAAAGCTTTGCATAAACAATTTTCTATTCCTATGTCACAGGCTAGGGACATTGTATCTAGCTGCGCCTCTTGCGTGAAGTCACCTCTGTTTCTGCCCTTTCATGCTGTTAATCCTCGAGGAACGTAAGCAAATCAACTATGGCAGATGGACGTCACACAAGTATCTGCTTTGGCTCTGCTTTCTAAGCTACATGTGACTGTTGATACCTTTTCTGGATTTATATGGGCTACACCTTTGCGGGGGGAAACATCCAGACATGTCATACAACATTGAGGTCATGGGTAAACCTACACGCCTTAAGACGGATAATGCTCCATCATATGTTTCTTCTGCATTTCAGGACTTTTGCCGCCAATGGGATGTCAAGTTAATGCATGGAATCGCCTACAACTCAACTGGACAGGCGATTGGTGAAAGGGCCCACCTGACATTTAAGAACTTATTACATAAGGAAGTGGGAGATAGAGGGGTCCCTGTGGCTGAAATCCCTACAACCATTGCTAAAGTGCTGTATACTCTTAATTTTCTTCTTGCTCCCCATAACAGGTCATACTCTCCAGTTGAATTGCATTTCAAGACAGAGGAATGTCTTCCTAGACCTTTGGTCATTTATCGGCAACAACCGGATCCTCAGTGGAAGGGTCCTGTCCCACACCCGCTGAAGAAGCATGACAACACCCGCTGAAGAAGCATGACATTCAAGAAGTATACCAAAGGGCTTTGCTTCTGTTGCCATAATTCCGGGGTTTGGAATAATAAATGGAAGTACTGGCATCGAACAAAGCGGGTTTTGCAGAATGTGGGCAATTATACGGGGTGTGATGATTATTTCTGGTTATGGGGTAATTATAACAGTTCATATAAACTTAAGTATACCTTGTTTAACACTACTATCGACGATATATATGATGAGTTTCCTATGTTTACACCTGATTATTCTGCTATAGCTGGTGGCTCAATCTGCAGCGGATTGCAAATTAAGGATCCTAACATGTGGTTCTTTTTAATGGAGTTGCCATGAATTTTCACCCAGGAGGATATCAATGTGCCGCATTAGGTTACTTTACCTTACCTGTACAGGTGCAAACACCACCGAAGGGTGAAATGCGATGCAGGCGGGCTGTGGCCAGCCCCATGGGTCCTGGTTGCAATGATGAAGTAATAATCGATGTTCAGCTTTCTGATGGTAGCTCCTGGGGCAGAGCTATAGTAGGTGCTATCACTGGAGCAGTCAACCTGGGATCTTACCCAGGGGTCATCTCCCAGGAAAATAGGAGGTCCATTTTGGGGCTTACCTGTAGGCTGGAGAAATCGATCAATGCCACAGGGAGGATTATATGGGACCTTCAAATGGAAATCAATGAACTCCATCAAGATCAAATGCAGGACAGGTTGGCCATAGATTACCTACTAGCGAAATCTGGAGGATTTTGTAAACTGATAGGAAACCAGGGGTGTCAGGTGAAATTCCATGATCTAAACAGTACAATTGAGAAAGAACTCCAGGATCTGCAGGAGACCATTACTAATAATGTGCATAATGATGTATCTCTTTTTGATTGGATGACTTCTTGGCTGCCAGATCTTTCCTTCCTCAGGCAGCTTTTCTTTTTCGGGGTCATTGCCATTATATGCCTTATACTTTTATGCTGTTGTATTTAATGTATTCCTAATCTTATTTCTGTTTGCAATACCTGTCTACTGAATAGAAAGGAAGCCTCTGGTTCTACGAAAAGGCAATTATACTCTGTAAAGTATCATCCTCTTGATCAGCGTGCCAGGAGCAATGAGGGGTACGATGCCCGGGAGGATAGTGATGGTGACTATGAGGGAGTAGTTATGAATTATGCTGATATGCAGGTATATAATTGGCGGTCCCTCACTCAAAAATTTAAATAAAGAAGGAGGACATGTGGGAGGCTACCTGGACTGGAATTGTTCAATATGTTTGCATTCTCCATTACTTGCAAGCAAGACCCACCCCCAAGGCTGACGAGGACAGATATAGATTACTGCACATGTGCAGACAGAGGTAAAAGTGCCTACTCATGCTTCCATATAAGGTTGTGCTTGCTATGCTCTGATAGGCTGATGAGGCATCTGATGTATGAGCATCTGATAGGCTGATGAGGTGTATGACATATGTAACCTTGTATTCAATAAAAATACTGTGCTGGGTGTGGCCAGCAGACATTTTTCTCTTCTTTATTTAAGTGCACCAGATATAAGACTGAAGTCTCCCTTTCTTTCTGATCGTGCCATTTTGTTCAGGAGCTGGACTCCCACAATTAATTGAGTCATTTCAGTTTGTACAGACCATGAAGAGGCAATTTCTATTATCAAGTTAGGAAATTTCATTAAACTTGAATAGGGAACTCTCCCTATTTCCCCTATGATCTCCTATACTAGGACTCTGAATATACCTGTATCTTAGATTGCTAGTCTGGGGGGCGTGGTTTGGATGCTGCCTGAGTAGCACGTATCTCTATCAGCTCGCGCCTGGAATGTGGTATTAAATGTGATTTTTTATTAAAAGTGGGATCTAAACCTTCGGAAAAGTGTTATTTTGGAGCCTTGGATACATTGTCTCAACATTTGGAACTTTATTAGAGTCGGAGTCCGAAGAACGAGCGGTAAGTGCAATGCGGCGCAAGCCGTGCTAAGCGAGCGGCTTGGGGATGGAAGGGACTCAGTTTCACTTTTAAAGTCGAGGCTCCAAAAAAGAGGAAAAAAGAGGATTATCAAATATTCTGGTGCTGGAGGACGAGAATGCGTCTGGTGGATGTGTGATGGGATAAGCAAGTTTGGGAAGGAGATCGGAGGTTCTGAGCTGTGTTGAAAGAGCTGGTGGTGAAGGAGGAAAAGAGTAATGGCAGCGAGGCAAAACGGAATCGAAACTTAAGAGTCTCCATGAGGTAATGGCTGGATAAGATTGGGAGTTGGGAAAAGCCAAAAAAGTGAAAATTTTGTGGAGAAAGTGCTCGATAAGGAGGAAGGAAGAAAAAGAAGGTAACATGAATCCTGGTTTTTTGGGGAAGTCTTTGCTTGAAAAAAGGAAGAAGCGTGGGGGATTCTCGTCAGATACCGCCACCGCGGTGTGGATTATATTGGTTTTTTACTACGTGGTTTTCTTCTTTTTTAAATTTTAAATTTTGGTTCCGAATGGTTTAAACTTTTATTTGCTTGCTGATTTGATTATTACCTCCTTTTGCCTGCATTGGATTATTGTTTTTTGGAATACCGTCACTTTTTTACCCCCTGCGCAAGTTTGTTTCATCGCAGAGAACCAATTGTATCACCTCGAATCTGCCTCTTCCCTTGGCTGATCCTGGAATTACAGTGTTTTTTTTCTCTCTCTCTTCTACATTTGTTGGATTATAAAATAAGAAGGAGGAAGGGTGATGTAGAGTGGAAGTTAAGAGGAGAAGAAAGAAGAGAAGGAAGGACTGGTACTTCGAGGATTGTGATTTATGAAGGACTGTTTCCTTTCTCTTTCCTGTTGTGAGCATAAATAATATATTGTTTATAGTGTGAATTTGTGGGAAAGGTATTATGGAAAAAAATTGGATGATCAAGTCAAGAAAGATGATGGGGAAAAGATGGGAGATGATGACCCTGTGGTGAAACAAAAAAAAACAGAAGGGAAAAAAGAAAAGGAAAAGAGAAAATAGAGAAAGGGCAGGTAGTTCTCCATTACAATTTGATGAAGTTGTGCTGATGACTGAATTTGGAAAATTGGGTGATAGATTGGAGAGGATGGAAGCACATATGCAAAGAAGTGAGGAGATAAGGGCTGAGTCTCATAAAAATCTTGTAACTATGTTTAATGAATTTGTCCAGAAAGCAGATGCCAATTTTGATAACATGGGAAAAGCTATTGTATCCACCCAAGAAAATGTAAAAATGATTAAATTGGAGGTAAAAGAAATCCAGAAAAAACAATATGATTATAATGTAAAGATGGATGTGCAGGAAAGGAGGGTGGAGGCCATGAGAAAACAGAATTTGGTTATTAGAAAATTGTCAGAGAAAAAAACGGATCAGTTGAAAATTCAAGTTTTGGATTGGTTGAATAATCTTAGCATGGATAAATTTTTTGTGGCCAAGGATATAATTAATATATTTCGATTGGGTTCAAAGAGAATGGGCAAAGTTCGGAATGTTTTAGTTAAGTTTGCAAATGCCAGTGATAAATTGATGGTGATGGCACATGTAAAACAAAAGGGAACAGACATCTTAAAAATTGATGGTGATGATGTGGAGGTTTACAATGATATTTCTGTTGAGGAGTAAAATTGGAGGTATAAAATGAAACCTGCAACAAAAATTCTTCGAGATCAAGGGATTAATTATTATTGGAGGTTCCCATTACAAGTGAGATTTTTCTATGCAAAAAAATGCATACAATTGATTCGGGAATGGACCCTTTGGAGTATTTTCGAATGATTGGTTTAATTAGAGGTGGTACACAGGAATGGTCATCTCTGAGGCAAGCATTGATGGAAACAGGGGCTATTGAGAAGACGCAGATAGAGGAAGAATTGGGTGTGCAGCAGGAGGAAAAAGTCTGGGGGAATTGAGTGTGGTTGAAGTGACGGTCGGATGAGGGATGAATGTTTATAATTAATTATTGATATAGATATTCAGTTGAAATTAATAGAGGCAATTGAGTATGTAGCTGGCACTTTAGGTACATCCCCGTGTCCCCCCCCTCTCTTTGGGAAAACTTATTTTTCGTGGAGGGGACTTTTTGGAAGGAAAGTAGAGGGGTGTAGAAGACTAGATTTTTAATTTTTAATTTTTCTTTTCTTTTCTTCTTTCTTTTTTCTTTTTATACTTTTATTGTAGTTTATTGTTTTTGAATGTCAGGTTTAATTGGTATAGAATGTTTAGTTAAATGCACAGTCCATGAAGGTCATGAGAAAATAGAGGGTGTTTTTGTAGAAAATTTTCCATGAAGTTTATTAAAATATTGACGGGGAATGGGAAAGGTACTGGCTCCCAAGTTAAACGCAAAAGATTAGAATCAGCTCTCAGAAAAGATCAACCAGATATAATTTTTCTGCAAGAAACACATCAAAAATCGGAAAGCATGAATAAATTATTTTTAGTTTGGACACAAATTTATGAAAAAGCTTATGGTACTTCGAAAGCAAGAGGGGTCGCAATATTAATTCCTACCAGAATGGGTTTTACTATAACAAAAAGTATTTCTGATCTGGAAGGTAGATTTTTGATTGTAAAAGGTATGATTGATGATGAAGAAATAACCCTTGTGAATATCTATGCCCTAAATGACCAACAAGATAAATTTTTAGACAAGGTATATCATACCTTGAAAAAAGAGAGGACTGGAAAAATGATAGTAGCAGGTGATTTTAACTTAATTAGATCTAATTTGGACTGTACTAATGTATCGAGAGATAGACTGAGATCAAAAATGAAAATATTAGATAATTGGATTAAAATTTTAGGTCTAAAAGATGTGTGGAGAGAAATCAAAGGTTCAGAAAGAAGTTATACATATTTTTCTCAAGCCCACAATTCTTATTCTAGAATAGATTATTTTTTGTTACAGATAATATACTTAAAAACATAGAGGAAATTGATGTTGGAATCTTTAAAGAATCAGATCAAGCAAAAATGTTAATGCAAATCGGAGTTGGAATGAAGGCAAAGAAACTAAACAGCTGGAGGTATGATCCAAAAATGTTTGGGGATCCCAAAAACAAAGAAAATATAGAAATGATTTGGAATCAATATTGGCAATGGAATGACACAGGTGAAGTGGCGTATAACATAGTTTGGGATACCATGAAGTCAGTTTTTAGAGGAGAATGTATCAAGCTGAATAGCATTAGAAAAAAACAGTTAAAGGATAAGTATGAAGAAACTGAGAAAGAAATTAAGCAGTTTCAAGAGGAGCATATAAAAACCGGGAAGAAAGAAACACTTGCAAATATACAGAGATATAAAAGGGAATTAATAGGTAAAGTTATAGAAAAGGTTAAAAAAGATTTGATATATTTAAAAAGGGAATATTTTGAGTATAGTAATAAAAATTCAAAGTTATTAGCTAGAGCTGCGAAAGAAAAGAGTATTAGGAGAGAAATAGGTGTTTTGATAAATCAACATGGAGTGAGGTGTAATAAAACAAAGGAAAAGGTAGAAATCATCAAGGAGTTTTATCGAGAGTTGTACTCCGAGAAAAATATAAAAGTAGGGCGATTAAGGGGATATTTAGAAAATTGGAAGGGAATTAAAATTAGAGATGATCATAAAGACAGAATGGAAGCTTTAATAACAGAGAAAGAGATAAAAGAAGTGATACAGTAGTTGAAAACAAATAAAGCTCCAGGAGAAGATGGATTTACAGCCGAATTTTACAAACAATTTAAAGATTCGGTAATGCCGAGACTTTTGAAGCTGTTTAATTATATAATAGATGGAGGACTATTACCGACTTCATGGTGCAGATCAGTAATTGCTTTGATTCTTAAGCCGGGAAAAGATCCAGATAAGATAGAGTCAGGATGCAAAAAATTTTACAGCAATATTAGCAAATAGGTTAAATGAATTTATGAAGGAATATATAAACAAAGATCAAGTAGGATTTATGAAAGATAGATATATGGAGTAAGAGTAATTGATTTGGTAGATATTGCTGGGCAAAAAAGGGAAAGGATTGGATTATTGTCATTAGATATTTTTAAAGCTTTTGACTCTTTGCAATGGATTACGATTAAAGAAATTATAAGAAAATTTGGTTTCGGTACAAAATTAATAAATTTAATTGATCAGTTATATCAGAAAGGTATAACTAGGATTAAAGTCAATGATGTATTGACAGAGGATATTAAATTAGAAGCGGGGACTAGACAAGGATGTCCATTATCACCAATATTATTTGTGATGGCTATGGAATTATTAGCAACATTAATAAGAGATGATAAAAACATTGAGGGAATTGAAGGAATAAAAATTAATCTATACGCAGATGACACAATGATTATAATGAGAAATCCTGTGAAGGCAATGGAACGAATTTATACACACTTGAGAGATTTTGAGGAAATGAAAGTGAATTGGGATAAATCAGAAGCGATTTTTTGTAATGTGGGTGATGAAGAACAAAAAAAGATTAGGGAGAAATATAATATACAAATTAAAAATAGTGTGAAATATTTAGGAATAAACATTACAAATAAAATTGAAGATCTTAAGAAATTGAACTATGATAAACAAATAACAGAAATTAAAGGGAAAATAAAGCAGTATAGTAAGCTGAATTTGTCCTGGTTTGGTAGGGTTGCGTTATGCAAGATGAAGTTGTTGCCAAAGATACATTTTTTGTTTGATGTCCTTCCTATTCAATTAAAGGAAAAAGATTTTAAGGATTTTCAGATTATAATAAATACTTTTTGTAATGGAGGAAAAAGACCAAGAATTACAAAAAGTTTATGGTATGTATCACAAAGAGAAGGTGGTTTAGGCCTTCCAAACATTAAACATTATTATAGAGGTTTTCAATTAAAAAATATTGTTAAGATTATAGCCAGGTCAGAAGTTATTTGGGGTGAAATAGAGATTAAGGATTTACAAGGAACTGGTAATGCAATTTTTTGGGATAAAGATGTAAAGATAAAGACAAATAATCAATTGACAAAAGCAATGTTAGCAGTTTGGAGAAATATTAAAGGGAAATTTGCCCCAGGGATTTCTCCAATAATGGACATGGATGATGTAAAGACGTTTCCCATTAAAATTGATAAAAAAATAAAAGATATAATGTTGAGGAATGATATGTTTTTGCTGAAAGATTGGATAAAAATGTCTGATGATCTAGAACTGAGAGCTGAAATATTTGAACAAATGAAATTGAATTGGTTACAGGTAATTTCAATAAATAAATGGGAGAAGAAATATAAAGATGGATTTAATTTACAGAGGGATAAAACGGAATTTGAAAAGATGATTTGTAAAGTAAGAAAAGGAGAAATGGGAATAAAAGGGTTAGTAAGTAAAATATATAAGATCTTAAATAAGGATGAGAACTCACAAGAGGTTTTGAGAAAATTATGGGAAGAAGATTTGAATATAAAAATTTTAGAATCCCAATGGAAAAGCAAATGGAGGGCAAGAGTTATGAAGAACCTTTCAGTTAGACTAAAAGAACATAATTATAAAATATTGTGGAGGTGGTACCTGACTCCAGTTAAATTATTTCGAATTGATAATAGTAAAACAAAGAATTGTTGGAGATGTAAAAGCGATCTTGGAACATATGAACATATGTGGTGGAGTTGCAAAGTGGTAAATGCTTTTTGGAAAATGTTTGAGAAAGAAGTATCTGATATTTTCAGAGTTGATTTTAAACTGGACTCAGGTATCGCCCTATTGACAGAATGGATAATATAAATATGAGTACAAATAATAAAGAATTGCTATCTATAATGTTAACAGCTCTAAGATTATGTATAGCTAGGAAATGGAAGAGTGATTTAACATTGAAAATGGACGAATGGTACAAAGAAATGTGGGAAATTGCCTTGAATGATAAATTGACATGTGAATTGAATGTGAAGAAAGGTATTTTGAAAGAAAACAAATTTTGGGAAATATGGAGACCTTTTGTGGAATATGTTTTAACATGTGGTAAAGGAGACAAACCAGTACCTCAGCATATGAGTTTTTGGAGTGATTAAAACAAAATAATGATCTTCATGGCATGTATATATCACTGGGTGTTATTACTATTACTATTATTATTGTTACTATTATTATCATTTTTTAATACAACAAGTTGAACCTTGTAAATCTTTGGAATTTTAGATAGAACATGCGATATACTGTAAAATATCTGATAAATACAAGGTTCTAGAGTAATACTGTTTTACAATACTATTATATATGGAATTTAAGTATTTCAATGAATATAATTTGTTTTTTATGTTTATGTATATTTTTTGTAATTTTGTTTTTTCTTTAAAATTAATAAAAGTTAATAATAATAATAATAATAATAATAATAATAATAATAATAATAATAATAATAATAATAATAATAATAATAATAATAATAATAATAATAATAATAATAATAATAATAATAATAATAAAAAGATTGCTAGTCTAATTTTGAATGATTTGTATGATGGCAAGTAGAGAATGGCCAGTTTCAAAATGAAATGAAAAGCATGTACAGTTCCATCACTTGAGCTTAGCTGGTGAATTCTTAAGCAAGCTATTATGATCAATACATTTTGCTTAGTACACAGAACCCTGAAGCTTGCCATATGCATTTTTTCTCCCCATTTAGATTCTATGTACATGAGAAGAAAAAGAAAAATGTGACAGGCATTTTGCTCTTCCAAAAAATTGAGAAGTGGATTCCAATCCAGGAGACAAATAAAAATTGTTGAGGCAGAAATTGCTACCGCCTGAGTCACAATGCATTCAGAAACTCCAAATCAGGCATAAAAACTAAATTAGGGACCTTTGCACAACCCAAGTTAGTACTATCTCAAGTTTGTTGATCACACTGTTCAGGCTCTACACTCTACTGAAGACTGTATAACTGACAAATTGGCATGTTTTCCAAGCTAAATGCAAGATATGAAAGTGGGGAAAATAGAGTTTTATAACAACCTTGTACATTGCCTGTAGTTAGATGAACGGGATGGACTTTTCTAGGCTAGAGTGACTATCTATCCAGTTATAATCAATCACTGCCTCCCATTTTTACATTTAGACAGCCCCACCTCTCTCTCTACTATATGTTATTTCCCTCTTTTTTCCAGTTGTTTTCAGTTATATGTTACTGTTGGCCTGTTCAGTTGATTGCTAGCATACTGCAGTAAAGAAAGCAGTGTACAGTACACACATCTGTAATTACAAGTAATTGTAAGTGAGTGAAGTAATGATTTTATTATTTCTCCTTCAAATTACTCAGAATATGTTATTGATATTGTGAGTTAATGAGAAAGGGGGAGAGTTGTAAACTATTCTCCTTTGTAGCTATCTGCACTTCTACTGCACAGATAAAGGGAATTTCATTGGAAATTATAACCTCCGCATAGGAAACACATATGCTAGGACAAACAGATGGCTTTCAAAATGTGATGGGAACACTACTTCAAAAATACATTAAACACTTTGCTCATCTACCCACAATCCCTTGAGCTCATCTCTCGGCATCAGTTTGCATGGTAACTGACAAGTGTCTGAGTTGCATGTGTTTGATTTGTATATTGTAAGGTAAAGGTCAACCTTCACTTGAAAGCCAACTCTAGGGTTCAGTGCTCATCTGTTTACAACTAAAGAGCCAGCATTGTCTCCATCTGCTTACCTTCCCACTGAAGTGGTACCTATTTATCTACTTACAATTTTTTGCTTTCAAACTGCTAGGTTGGCAGGAGCTGGGGCAGAGATGGAAGCTCATTCTGTTATGCAGTACTTGGGTCTCAAACTGTTAATCTGCCACTTTCCAGTAGTCAAGTTCAGTGTCTTTACCACTTGAGCCACCCACCACAGTCTCATTTAGTAGATCCACCTTTTTAAAGTGGTTTAACTATCGGCTCTGTCCATCATTATGCTGTTCTGTGAGATTTATGGCCTTCTGTTGCTTTTAATTGTTGTGAGCTAGACAGAAGGGAAGTGTGGCACCAATATGGCTGCCATGCTCTTTGCTGGCTCCCCCATCCCTGGACACAGACATCTGGGTTTCTCTGGGGTCTCACCGCCATTGTTAGAGAGCGACAGAGCGGAGAAGTTTGCTCTGCCGCTCTTGCCTTGGTTAGCTCGTGCCTTCCTCGCTTCCCTTGCCTTTCGCTTGGAAGCAAGGCAATTTTGTGACTGATGGAGTGGGGGAATCCGCCAGTTTGCTTCTGTGTCCCATGGGACACCATCGCTGGTGGGTGGCCATGCCACCCAAGAAGAGGAGCACAGTGGCCGTGCGGGCTCGTGCAAGGGGCAGGGCTCGCCCGACCCCCCAACCGGTCTTCTCCTCGGGCCGAAGGGCTCGGGCGGCAGCGCTGGGGAGGGCTGGCACTGGTTTCCCCCCCCCCACTGCCACCAATGTGGGTGACCAGGCTCCTGCCCCCCCAGCCCGGTCGGAGGACTTGTGCGGGGGCTGTGCGGGCCTGCCCCTCAGGGGTTTCTGCCCCCATGGAGTTAGGGGCCCCGGGAACATCGCTGGGGCCCAGTACAGGGCAGAGTGGCCTCACCTGGCTCAGTGCAGGATCATGTCCAAACCTGCCCCAGGCACCACATGGGCCGGATTATATGGCCTGGCCCTACTGTGGTAGGGGACTGCCACGTGGCCCTGACCCACTGCCCACGGTTGGCCCCAGATTGGGGCTGGGCTTTTTGCCCTCAGCTGGATGGGGACTGCCCGGTGGCCCACCTGGCCCATCCGGCCCACAGTATTTCGGTGGGCCGGATATGGGGGAATTGCTTCTGGCCCGCATAGCGGCCCTAGAAGACTCGATGGGTTGGGCCATGCACGGCGGCTCCATCTTTGCCTCCCGAGACTGCACAATGGGCCCTCAGCCGGGTAGAGCTGTTTGAGGCCATCAGGCCCATGCCTGGTGGTGCTCCGCAGCTCCCCGTGCACCCGCCCCGGTGGGGCATCCTGCCAATGCCCGGTGTGACCTGGCCGGTACTTCTGATGGCTCAGAGCTCGATTTCCATCACGAGCTCCGACGCCCACCATGGGTCGGAACCCCCAGTGGGGGCAGCCCACGGGGGTGCAACAAGTGAGTATGGTGGTCAAATTAGCACACCATTCACACTACCACATGCTAACGTGGATGTACAGTGGCCCTGGCCTCAGCAGGCTAAATCAGCATTGCAGCATACTACCCAGCCCCATCTTGCCACTTGGGGCCCTCCCTATTCACAGGGTTCACAAGGGGTGACCGCCCCGTCTGTACCGGCTCCATTTCCTATTGGGCCATATGGCCCATTATCTACTACCCCACTTCGCTCTGTGCCAACTCCGGCCATGTCGACAACTGGCTATTCTCTTCCTCTGGGTGACCATTTGTCTCAAGCCACCAGGGAGAAGTTATGGTGGGGGAAGTATGTCGAAATCTTCACCCTCCTTAACCGAGAACCAACCAAGGAGGAAAAGGAGGGGCAAGATGACAGGGACAAGGAATTGTCCCGTCGTCACAAACCCCCTCGTACATGGGCTAACTGGTTACTAGCCTACCTGATCTATATGGCTGTTTATCTCAGTGCTCGTCCTGATTTGGCTATTCCAATGGTGCAGTATCTGGACAACATTTACCGTGCTATTGTGGATTTCCCTGGCCCGTCATGGTTAGCCTATGATGAGGAATTTAGGATGAGAGTTGCCCTTCAGATGAGATGGGACGAGCCCTGCCAGCAATCGTGGCTCCTTTATATGACCCCTACACGGCCGGCACCGGGTAACCGATACCAATGTGGCCATGTGGTCCAGTGGCACGCCACTACACAGGCTCCCCGCCAGTTGGTGGGGCAGGGGGTCCCAGCCCACCTGCTGTGTTGGAACTACTCCTCTAATGGAGTGTGCAACAGGCGGCAATGCAAATTTAAGCACCAGTGCCCTTCTTGTGTCGGACCGCACGCTGCTTCCACGTGCCCACGGGCTGGCGGGTCACGGGGCATGGGGAAGGGATACCAGGGGCCAGCTGGAGTTGTGTCTGACGCCGCTACACATCCCAAAGGCACCCTCCCCAATTAACCTCAGCATGCTAGAGAGGTGGTTACGTGTCTATCCTAGGAAGGATGACGCGGTTTATTTGTTAGAGGGTTTTACTTATGGCTTTCGCATCCCATTCAGGGGTGTTTGCACACCCCAGGATTCCCCAAATTTGCAGTCCCTCAGGGGTAAGGAGGACATTGCTGCGGTAAAGATAGCCAAAGAAGTGAGGGAGGGTAGGGTTGCTGACCCATTTGATATGCCCCCATACTCAAATTTAAAAGTCTCCCCTCTCAGCTTAGTGCCTAAAAAATCCTCAGGTGAATTTCGCTTGATTCACCATCTTTCCTATCCTGCGGGCTCCTCGGTCAATGATGCTATACCGGATGACTTTTGCTCGGTCCGGTATACGTCCTTTGACCAAGCCTTGCAGATGGTCCGCTCATGCGGTCATGGGGCGCTACTGGCAAAATGTGATATTAAATCTGCATTCCGATTGCTGCCAGTACACCCTGATGACTTTGAGCTTTTAGGTTTTTGTTTTCAGGGCAAGTTTTATGTGGACAAAGCCATGCCCTTTGGCTGCTTCATTTTGTGCTCAGCCTTTGATGCTTTAGCACCTTTCTCCATTGGGCTTTTGTTTAAAGGTCGGGATCTTAGGCCGTGGCACACTCCCTCGACGATTTTTTGTTTGGGGGTGAACGTGACTCGGGAACATGTGGACAGCTGCTTGCCGCATTTCAGGGGCTCATGGCGGAACTTGGTGTTCCTCTGGCATCTGAAAAGACCGAAGGCCCAGCCACCACTCTCATCTTTCTAGGCATAGACATTGACACCGTCACACAAACATCCAGGTTACCAACTGAGAAGATGACCCGGATCTCAGACGCGATTTTGGCTATGCTAGTCAAACGCAAAGGTGTCTTTACGTGAGTTGCAGGTGCGACACGGCCACCTCAACTTTGCCTGCAGGGTGGTAACCCCAGGTAGGGCATTTGCCAGGCATCTCTGTGATGCTATGGTGGGTCTTTCCAAGAAGCATCACAGGGTCCGGCTTACTAGGGGTTTGCGGGCCAATCCTATCAGTCTGGCTCACATTCCTGCAGGGCTTCAATGGAATTTCCTTTTGGCAGACAGAGCATATTGCCCCCCCCCCAATTTCAAGTACAGTCGGATGCCTCGGGTTCCCTTGGATATGGGATTTATTTTAATGGCAGGTGGGCCTATGGGAGGTGGCCCCAGGAATGGCAAGGTACTGAGCGCCTACGCGATCTCACGTTCCTTGATTTTTTTCTGATTCTGGGTGCGCTCATGCTCTGGGGGGACATGTGGGCTAATTCCGTAGTTCACTTTTGGTGTGACAATGCTGCTGTAGTGCATATTGTCAATGCCCAAACATCCAGGTCCCCCAGAGTCATGGCCTTGGTTAGACAGTTTGTCCTCAGGTCCCTGCGCCTTATGTGTTCTTTAAGGCTAGACATGTGCCAGGCATTAACAACGATATTGCTGACGCTTTATCCCGCTTGCAGATCTCCCGGTTCCGTGCTTTGGCACCAGATGCGGAGGAAATTCCCTCTCTACTTCCGAGAGAGATGTGGACCTTTGGCGAGGAGAAGTGAACCAGGCAATCGGCATGTCTTTGGCCCCGCACACGTGTAAGGCGTATCTGCACATGTTCCTCCAATTTAGGGCTTTCTGTAGGGAGGTGCCTGACATGTGGCCAATCCCGGTTGACTATGTTTTGCAGTATATGGTGCACCTTCATGATCAAGGTCTAGCCCCATGCACCATTGCCACTAGGCTTTCCGCCTTGGCATTTATGGCTAAGGCTTGGGGTTATGCTGATCACAAGGGTGACTTTAGAATACACCATGTATTGGAGGGATGGACACGTGAACGCGGCCGCCGCCTGGACATGCATCAACCTGTTTCCCCTGGTCTGCTGGCAAACCTTGCTAGAGGTTGGCATAGCCTGTGCTATGATTGGTATGAGGTTTAATTTGCATAGTATGTGTAAGATAGAAAAGCCCTATTGAGATGTCATGTCTGAATCCATTTAAAGCTAAGGGGTTAATGGAAATAGCTATGTACATATTTGTTAAGTGTCCTAAGAATTTCTGAACTTCAGAAGTATATCTATATAAAATAAGGAGAATCACATGAAAAAGCAGAATCCATAAAGGATGTAAAATCATAAATATACTGATCTCTCCTTTGTCTTGGCTATTTCTCATTGCAGGCGCACCCCCCAATAAAGGACTCAGACACCAATGAAAGTGGATAACGGCATTGGGCCACATTTATTGATTCATGCCCTAGTCCGAATTATAAATTTCTATTGGTAATTGACCAATTATAATTCTTAAGGCAAGCAGGCCGAAGTAACACTGTAAGGTACCACCCAAAATTGTCAACGGCAATTGTTACAATGTATCTATTTGTATCAATTTGTTTGTTGACAACAAACAAATTGTTGACCGTAGTCAATATCTAACTAATGACCCCACCCTCTGATGCGTATCCGTAAAATCATGGGGTGATGCATGCTGTCTAGCTGTAGCCATCACCCCGTCGCCTGGTTCGTCGTTGACCGGACAACGTTTAACCAACTTATACCTGTCTAGTGTTGTCCAGTCAATTGCGAACCTGCCGGATACCTGTGGGTCATAAATGTTTACCTTACCAGTGCTACCTGCCCATGTGACCAAAGTCAACAGCAGCAACAGACAAACCCCTATATCAAACCATAGCAACAGTGTGGCATGGGCGAAAAAACCAGGACCCAAGAGCCAATTGTGAGTCCCAGCCAAAAATTCCCACCCGGCCCCGAAGCGACCAAAATATCACACTGTTAACTAGGGAGGGGGTAGAGGGGAAAAACCTCTCCGCTCCATCGCTTCGCAAAATGGCAGCTCGGCTGCCTCGTGGCCGTCCCTTATATAAGGGTGCTGGCCACGCCCCCTAACTACCCGGATGTCTTCATCCGGTGGGGGGGGGCCCGCAAAGAGCGTGTTGGCCATTTTGGCGCTGCGCTTGCATTGCAGGCGCACCCCCCAATAAAGGACTCAGACACCAATGAAAGTGGATAACGGCATTGGGCCACATTTATTGATTCATGCCCTAGTCCGAATTATAAATTTCTA
The DNA here is from genome assembly GCA_035047305.1 of Bradypodion pumilum. Lineage (NCBI taxonomy): Eukaryota > Metazoa > Chordata > Lepidosauria > Squamata > Chamaeleonidae > Bradypodion > Bradypodion pumilum. Next base: position 433,371,522 of record JAWDJD010000001.1, read on the forward strand.
TTGGTAATTGACCAATTATAATTCTTAAGGCAAGCAGGCCGAAGTAACACTGGTAAGGTACCACCCAAAATTGCCAACGGCAATTGTTACAATGTATCTATTTGTATCAATTTGTTTGTTAACAACAAACAAATTGTTGACCGTAGTTAATATCTAACTAATGACCCCACCCTCTGACGCGTATCCGTAAAATCACGGGGTGATGCATGCTGTCTAGCTGTAGCCATCACCCCGTCGCCTGGTTCGTCGTTGACCGGACAACGTTTAACCAACTTATACCTGTCTAGTGTTGTCCAGTCAATTGCGAACCTGCCGGATACCTGTGGGTCATAAATGTTTACCTTACCAGTGCTACCCGCCACACGGAGGGGCTTCAAAGAAGGCTCGACGCCCCCCCCCAGACCGTCAGCTCGGTCAACAGGCCTGCTCGCCAATCACCCAACAGGAGGTCCATACCTCCTCGCGACAGATGGACCCCAACCCCTGCATACAGGCCATAATTTTGCAGACTAATGGAGGGGTGACGACTGACCCGCCCCCAACCCCTGCTGACAATAAACCGGGCAACAGCCCTGTTTGCCATGCGTCTAGCCCGGTCCAGGGCCTGGAGGTTGAACCCTCCCCTATACGCGTGCCGCGGCACCCTGTCTGACCAAACGAGGGTTGTGGCGGGCCACACGTAATGCAGGGAGGCGAGGTCGCCGCAAATTACATGCTTCAGTGATAGGCCGGTGACCTGACCTAAATCATTGCCCCCAAGGTGTCAGGATGTCAGGATGTCAGGCGGGTCAGCACTCCGGCCCGAGAAAAGGAATGGCAACAGCTCCCTCCACAACATCCCGGGCTTACCATACCATGTGAGACTTGCTTATGCACCCAGTCCCAGTCGGGGTCCCCACTCTGTCGCCGCAGCGTAACGCGCTGCCCTGTGCACGTAGCTATGGCCCACCAGCCATACTGTCACCGGCGTAATACAACACCCAGGGTCTGTCAAAGAAAAAACGAGTAAGAGAAAAGGTGCGGTGACTCGACTGGTACTCACGGTGAAAGAGGGCGGACATAAAATTGAAAACATTGTGATCCCCACCGCTCCATACGGCGTATCTCAGCCCCGGAGTACCCAAAAGCAGCCGCCGTGGAAGCCGCCCCTATTCTGAATGAGTGGGTGCCGTAACGGGCCCCTGGGAGGCCAACACCGGCCAGCGCTTTGCCGGTCACCTTCCAAAATTGAAATTTAGTAAGGGGAGACCCATCTTGGTGACAGAAAAACGGGCCATGGTGCGTGCCACGCTGTGCAAGGAACTCCTGTAGGGCACCAACCGGACAGATGTCTGCCAAAGAACACCGTAGCAGTCTTACTCCACTGCCTACGCCATGCTGATCCGTCTTAGAGGAGCGTATCCTCAACTGAGCCCAGTCTTTGTCCACATAGACATCTTCAAGTTCCAGTGCCCTACGACTAGCATCCGCCTTAGACAGCATCACAAGCTCGCTGATGCGGAGCGCTCCAAAAAAGGCCACCGTTGTAGCCGCATGAAACAGGGCTGCCTCATACCTATCAAAACATAGGTCCTGCCAGCCCCGTGCCAGTTGGGTAAGAACCCCTGGGGAAATTGGGTGGCGGTCGTCCGGACTACGCCCACGCTCCCGCACCCACCCCTCCAAAACATGTCTCACACGGAAGTCAGCGGTACTGTCCGCATGTCCGCCTACTTTGGCCATAAAAGCCTGCGCTGACAGCCTGGATGCTATGGTTCGAGGTGCAAGGCCCTGGGAATGCAGGTCAACCATGAATTGAAGTATATGGGCCACCGGGATCGGCCAGGTATCTGGCAGCCGGAATTGGGCACAGAATGCCCTGAAAGAATTGAATGCGTGTTGATACGCCTTACGCGTGCGTGGCGCTAGCGACATGCCGATCGCCCGGTTCACCTCTCCTTGCCAAAGGTCCATATCTCGTCCAGGAGTGGCGAGGGAAATTCCTCTGCATCCGGGGCCAAGGCGCGGAACCGGGAGATCTGCAGGCGGGACAAAGCGTCAGCGATATCATTATTGACCCCCGGGACATGCCTGGCCCGGAACAGTACATTAAGGTGCAGGCTGCGCAATACAAACTGGCGCACCAGGTCCATCACCCTGGGTGATTTGGAAGTCTGTGAGTTGACAATGTGGACAACGGCCGCATTGTCACACCAGAAATGAACAACCGAGTTGGCCCACTCATCACCCCATAGCATCAAGGCCCCCAGGATGGGAAAAAATTCCAGGTACGTGAGGTCCCGCAGGCGCCCCGTACCTGACCAGGCTGGTGGCCACCCACCATAGGCCCACTTCCCATTGAAGTACATCCCATAACCCAGGGACCCAGAGGCATCGGACTGTATCTGGAAACGAGGGGAAGCCAGAAGGTCAGACCTCCAAAATGACACCCCATTGAACTCCCTCAGGAACTGGAGCCAGATAAGCATATCTGCCTTAATGCCCTGGGTTAGTCTGACCCTATGGTGGGGCCTGGACAAGCCTGTCATGGCGTCGCACAAGCGCCGGGCAAATGCCCTGCCCGGTGCGACCACCCTGCAAGCGAAATTGAGATGACCATGCAACACCTGCAGGTCCCGCAGTGATGCCTTGCGTTTAGCAAGCAAGTCCAAGATAAGGGCCACTATCCTTGACACCTTATCCCCTGGTAACCTAGAAGCCTGCGCTACCGTGTCAATCTCCACCCCCAGGAAGACTAGCTGTGTAGATGGGCCCTCGGTCTTTTCGGGCGCTAAAGGGACACCCAGTTCCTCCATTAGCGTCTGAAATGTGTTGAGGAGACGTGTGCACGTGTCCCAGCCCTGTTCACCCCCGAATAAAAAATCATCCAGGTAATGGGCTACAGACCGGGACCCTGACCTGCGGACAAAAGCCCACTGTAGGAACGTGCTAAAACGCTCGAAGGCCGAGCACGATATGGAACAGCCAAAAGGCATGGCCTTACCGAAATAATATTCACCCCTGAACTTAAAACCCAGCAACTCAAAGTCACCCGGGTGAACCGGCAGGAGGCGAAAGGCAGACTTAATGTCGCACTTAGCCAACAGCGCACCCGGGCCACATGAGCGCACCATGCGCAGTGCTTGGTCAAAAGATGTATACTTGACCGAGCAAAGGTCATCAGGGATAGCATCATTGACTGATCGGCCGGCTGGGTAGGACAAGTGATGGATCAGGCGGAACTCGCCCGGTGACTTCTTGGGCACCAAGCCCAAGGGTGACACTTTAAGGTTGGGGAACAGGGGTGCAGGGAAAGGGCCAGCGACCCTGCCCGCATCAACCTCCTTAGAAATGCTGGCGGCAGCCACCTCCTCCCTCCCCTTAAGGGACAAAAGGTTGGGGCATCTTGGGGGGACCTATCACCCTGGAAAGGAATACAGAACCCCAGTCGAAAACCTTGAAGCAGGTAAACCGCATCTGCCCCCCTCGGGTACGATGCGAGCCAACGCTCCAGCATGTCCACATTAATTGGGGAGGGGGCCTTTCGGTGGACCAGCTCCCTCTGCGGCAGTCTTGCCAGCCCCTTGTCCGCCCCTACCTTTGCCCCGCACCCCTCCAGGCCTGGGGCAGGCGGAGGCCGCATGGGGGCCAGCGCAAGAGGGACACTCATGCCTGTACCGGCAATTCTTCCTACTGCAGGAACCATTGGACGAGAAAGTCCAGCACAGCAGGCGGGCTGGAACCCCCTGCCCCGCCACCTGGTGTGGTGTCTGTGCTGGGGCCGCTCGCTGGACCGCATGTCCACAATGGTATCTGTCCCCAGGTGCAGGGCGTGTGGGAGTCATATACAGAAGCCACAGTTTCTGGCAGGGCTCATCCCACCTCATCTCAGGGTGCAGGGGAATCCGCATACGGAATTCCTCGTCGTAAGCCAACCATGACGGGCCCGGGAAGGCGACCATCGCCCGGTAAATGTTGTCCAAATACTGGACCATCGGAATTGCCAAATCCGGCCGGGCCCTGAGGTAGACCGCCATGTATATAAGGTACACCGGCAACCAATTGGCCCACGTACGTGGCGGCTTACGACGACGTGCCTGTTCCTTATCCTTCTCATCCTGCCCCTCCCTCTCCTCTTTGGTGGGCTCTCTGTTAAGAAGGGAGAAGATGTCAACATACTCCCCACGCCAGATCTTCTCTTTGGTGGCCTGGGCCAAATGGTCCCCCAGGGGCAAGGAATACCCCTCTGTCAGGAATGCTGACACCAGCACAGTGGGAACCACGGGGATCTGAAAAGGAGCCTGGACCAACCCGGCCACCCCTAACACATTCCCAACTGAATAAGAGGTACCACCCAAAACTGGGCCCTGGGTGAGCGGTGAAGTCGCCGGGTGGGACGTCGGCGACTGAACCGTCGCGCCACCCATGCGAGGCCACGGCCACTGGAATGCCCCCCCCCAACGTGGGTAGGTGTGTGGGTGCACTAGATTGAACCGCATACTCACATGCAGCACCCCTGCGGGCCGCCCCCACTGGGGGTTCCGGCCCGCTGGGGGCGTCGGAGCTCAGGACCGCAATTGAGCTCATCGACGGGGCCTGACCAGCATCAGCCTGTTGAGTGGGGAGCTGCGAGGCAGTGGCCGAAGCCAGCCCACACGCCTCGGGCAGCTTGACCCGTCCTGCCGCCCGCCGCTGACCGGCAGACAATGGATCAACCTGCACCCCAAAAGGCACCCCCGGGTGGTTAACCCTCACGAGGGATGCCTCGAGGGCCGCAACGCGGGCCAGAAGGGCCTCAACACTAACGTAGCCTCCTAAGCCAAGTGGGGGCAAAGGGCCAGCCGGCCCACTGTGTGCAGGCGCCGGTCCAGGTCCCTGGACCCCGGGGCCCATATACGGCCACGACCCCAGGCCCGGCCCTGCGGACCCATGGAAGGAGGCCCCGCAGAATGGGCCATGCCAGAGGCAGTGGCCACTGCTTGCAGGCCAGGGGCCGCGGCCCCAGCTGGGCCGGTACGCGGACCCCCCGCCTCGGGCCAAGGGGTAATTAACCCCATCCCACCGGTCCCGGTGGGCTCAGGCAAAGGAGGCTGCTGGGGAGGCGCAGCCGCGGTCCTCTGACCCGGCTGGCGCCTCCGCGCAGAACGAGCCACATTCGCAGTCGCCTTCTTCTTCGAGGGCATAGCAGCTAAACGATGGGAAGCCTAAAAGTCAAGAAAATCAGCAGCCAGAGGCTTCCCTGAGCAAGGCAAGAGTGACGGAGGTAAGAGAGAAAAACTTCTCCGCTCCGTCGCTTCGCAAAATGGCAGCTTGGCTGCCTCGTGGCCGCCCCTTATATAAGGGTGCTGGCCACGCCCCCTAACTACCCGGATGTCTTTGTCTGGTGGGGGGGCCCGCAAAGAGCGTGGCGGCCATTTTGGCGCCGCGCTTGCATTCTCCAACACAGTATAACATCTTCTCTCTTTCTGTCTTTCCCCTGCCCCACTAACATACAGTAATCCAGGTAAGGCTAAACGAGTGGTGGGGATGCACATAAGCGAGTGGTGGGGATGCACATAAGCTTCACCACATAAATTTCCACCTTATTCAGAGGTCAATAGGATCTCTGGATATTTTTACAAAGGTCTGAAAAGAAACCTGTATGCGTGTTCATCTAAGCAGGAGTTTTGCTCCTGGTCACCTGATTGCAGTTTACAAACTGGTTTTTACACCTTCACATGTAACACACCAAGTCTCACTGACTTGCAGTAAGTAGTATGCAGTGGGCACACACAGAAAATACCAATTAAGGTTTCACATACAGTATATGCAAATAATTTCAGAGAAGAGAGAGAAAGAGAGAGAAATGTAATGCAGTACATACTCTATTAAAAATTGCATTTGTTTATATCTTGCTTGAATTCTCCTCCTTCATGTGACTGTATTGTTTTTATGTCAATATGTTGTTTAAAGTTCAGTTTTTGGAAATAAGCCTTGTGTGTGTTTCTTTTATATTTTTATGAGACTACACTAAAATTCTCTTCTTTGTTCTTCTGTTATTTGTCTCCTTTGTGACCTATTCTTCACACCCTTGATATGTTATCTCTATTTGTGATTGAAACTGCATAAAATAATATATAGGGATCAAAATTTAGTTACAAAGCCTCCCATATACCACTTAGCTCATAATTGTACAAGAAGGTGTCCAGTTGTCTTTTTATCAGGCCTAGGTTAGGCTGTACCAGGAGCATAATCATCATCATGATCCCCAAATGTGTGGCTGTCATTCTGCATGATTATCTGTTGATATGTGAACAAGCACTGAAGCGGATTGGGTTTCTTGTAATCATCCCTAGGAAGCCTGAAGAAATACATTGCTCAAGATAATTAAAAGCATGTCTGGAAAAAATCTATTACAAGCAAGTAACCCCACAGAGAGGCACCCTGGGAGCCTGAAACTAAGATATCAACTGAACTGCCAACCTATTATAGATGTTGTGGAGCTGATGTTTCTCTCTAAGCAACCAGTGGAGAATATTAGGGATATATTTATTGCTGTAGGTACTTCTTTGATTACTGTTATAAAAATGTGCTCCCAGCAATGTGTTAACTATTGTACCAAAGACTGATGTGATTTTTTGAACTGGAGGAGACTGGTCTTAAACAGCTGGATAAGCTATGTGGAGTCTATTCTGGAACAGAGATGGGACAAAGAGAAACAAGAGGGAGAAAAAAATTAAAGTAGAGACTATTCTGTAGTAAATTGTATTAGGAAGGATCTTAAAAATTGTATGGACTAGAATGTTTTCAAGATGAATGACATGGATGAATAGCCCTCCTGTCATAGCTTTCCCACAATTCTTCATTTTTCTTATTTTGTGTATTCTGTCTTATTGCGGCAACATAGACTTTTTTTACATTTCCCCATATATATGCATTTTAATGCAGGTTGGTTTACTGTAGGTATGTTCCAAGTGTTTTTCTTTAATATAACTTTGATTTGTGTATTCCCCCCCCCAATAGTACATATATGTTTGTATGCATCCATTTCATAATGCACACATTTGTTCATAGAATTGCTCTGTATCATTCTGAGTCATGTGAATTACCAAAGGATTATTTCATTCTGTGATTCACTGATTGAGTTGGAAAGTGATGTGTTGGCAAGAATAACTAAAATTACCATATATCCTCGAGTATAAGCCGACCCAAATATAAGCAGAGGCACTGAGTTTTGACCTGAAAACCCAGGAAAATAGATTGACCCAAGTATAAACCCAGGGTGGGAAATGCAGCAGGTTCTAGGCTTTCTCAACTGAGTCCTCTCCTCTCATATGGTGGGCAAAGTACTTTAGTTCCATCTTCAATATTTGTCCTTCCAAGGAGCAGCCAGGGTTGATTTGCTTCAGGATCAACTCATTTGATCTCATTGCTGTCCAGGGTACTCTCAAAATTCTCCTCCAACACCACATTTCAAAGGCATCTATTCTTCTTTGCTCAACCTTCCTTATGTTCCAACTCTCACAACCATACATTGCTACTGGGAATACAATTATTTAGACTATGCGGACATTTGTTGGCAGAGTGACGTATCTACTTTTTATTATTTTCCCTAGGTTTCTCATAGCTTGCCTCCCAATAATTAATTTTCCTTTTATTTCATGGCTGCAGTCACCATCTGCAGTGATCTTGGATCCTAAGAAGGTAAAGTCTGTCACTGCTTCCATTTCCCTCCCTTTCTGCTTGCCAGGGCATGATAGGGCTGGTTGCCATTATCTTGGTTTTTTGATGTTGAGACTCAGGCCAGCTTTTGCACTCTCTTCCTTCACCCTAATCAAGAGGTACTTTAGGTCTTCTTCACTTTCTGCCATTAGGGTAGTGTCATCTGCATATCTAAGGTTGTTGATGTTTCTCCCAGCAATTTTAATTCCAGCTTGTGATTCATCCAGCCCTGCATTGCACATTATGTACTTTGTATATAAGTTAAATAAGCAGGGTGATAATGTACAACCTTGTTGTACTCATTTTCCTATTCCAAACCGATCAGTTGTTCTGTATCCTGTCCTAACTGTTGCTTCTTGACTCTTGTACAGATTTCTCTTTATACAAATGAGGTGGTCTGGTACTCCCATCTATTTAAGGACTTGCCACAGTTTACTGTTGTCCACACAATCAAAGGCATTGAGAACAGTAGATTTCTTTTTGTTACTCCTTTTCTTTCTCCATGATCCAGCAAATATTGGCAATTTGGTCTCTAGTTCCCTTACCTCTTCAGAACCCAGCCTGCACTTCTGGAAGTTCTCGATCCAGATGCTGCTAAAGCCTAGCCTGTATTATCTTGAGCATGACCTTGCTAGCATGTGAAATTAGCGCAGTTGTTCGATAGCTTGAACATTCTTTAGCATTGCCCTTCTTTGGGATTGTAACATATACTGACCTTATCCAATCTTGTGACCACTGCTGTGTTCCCCAAATATGTTGTCATATAGAGTGCAACACTTTAATTGCATCATCTTTTAGGGCTTTGAATAATTCAACTGGAATACCATTGTCTCCACTAGTTTTGTTGTTAGCAATGCTTTCTAGGGCCCTCTTGACTTCACACGCCACAATGTCCAGCTCAAGATCAATGTTCTCATCACTGTGGTTGTCAGGGACATGAGGTCTTTGCTGTACCCACACCCCAATAATGACACGGACACAAATATTGGATTGAAAATTGGGCCGCATTTATTTAGATTCAAAATGGTCCTGCCTTAACAATGGTTAAGGATCAAACGAGCCGAAATAGCACTGGTAAGGGGCAAATCCAATTAGAACCCTAATTAACTGCCTCTCACCATTTGTTACTGTGGTAACAATTGAGAGCCTCCATCAACAACCAGCTTCTGTGGAAACGTGTTGTTGACCCCAATCTGGGTGTTAACCTATATAAGTAATTTGGTTGGCCATACAAGTTTGGCTAACCTTGTCCTCACTATGGCCAACCAAATGGATTTGCCCTATTAAGTAGTAATGCAGTTGCCCCTCACCAGTGCTATCCGCCAGAAGTGGCCAAATATCTGGCATGTGAAATACCTCATAAGTCACCCGTTGGCGACAGTGTGGAGTGGGCAAAAAAGCCAAGAACCAAGGTGCCAAACAGGTTCAAACAAAAATTCCCCCCAGCCCCGAAGCGACCAAGAATCACACTGTGACCTAAGGAAGGGGGTGGTGGGCAAACGCGCCTGGGGCCCAGCCGAATTAAGGAGAGCGGGGCCGTTGGCTCAGCCACCCCTTATAAAGGGGAAGCCGACCATGCCCCCTCTCCATTTTGTTGTGCCCGTGCCTCAGGGATGGGGCCAGCAAAGTGTGCAGTGGCCATTTTGCCACCACGCATCCCTTTTGAAGAGTTATTCTGTGTATTCTTGCCATCTTTTCTTAATCTCTTCTGTATCAGCTAACTCCTTGCCATTTTAGTCATTGAAACGTTCCCTTAATTTCCCCATTTTTTTGGGAGAGATCTCTTGTCCTTCCCTTTCTGTTGTTTTCCTCTATTACTTTTCACTGTTAATTTAAGAAGGCCTCGTTACCTCTCCTTGCTTTCCTTTGGAATTCTGTATTAAGTTGAGTGAATCTTTCTCTTCCACCTTTGCTTTTGGCTTCCTTTCTTTCTTCAGTAGTTTACTATTCATAGTTTAATATTCCCTTCTTCTTGGGACACTTGGGGCTGTGCACCTTATGCATGCCAGCCCTTTTTGCAAGAGGCATAGTGGGGAATCAAACTTCCAACTTCTGGCTCTGCAGCTGGATACCTAAAGCTCTGAGCTATTTAGCCAGCTCAACTGCTCATACTGACCTTGAAATTACTCAGTCCAAAAATCTCAATGAGAATGCCTCGTTCATATGACAGGTACATTGGAGCAGAAGAAGGAAAAACATGGAAGAATGCCTCAGTTCCATAAACTTGTTCTATATAGCCAGTCATTAGCACGCAAGGCAATAAGGGGGAGGGGTGGCTCAAGTGGTTAATACCCTGAACTTGATGACTGGAAGGTTGGCAGGTCAGCAGTTCAAGACCTGAGTACTACACAATGGATTGAGCTCCTGTCTGTGTTCTCCGTCCCAGCTCCTGCCAACCTAGCAATTAGAAAGCAAGAAATTGCAAACAGATAAATAGGTATATTTGGTGGGAAGTAAACAGTGTTCTGTGCACAGTGTTCTGTGGAGGCATGCCTGCCACATGCCTGCCACATGTCCATGGAAACATCTGCAGACACAGACAGCGCTGGCTCCTTGGTTGTAAACAGATGAGCAATGAACCCTAGAATTGATACAACTGGCTTTCTAGCAAAGGCAACCTTTACCTAAATCTTAATGACAATCCTAAGTAATGCTGCAGCATTCTTAATTTGCCAATGTCTTTATGAACCTGAATGGAGTTTGCTTACCCAAGTGTTTGTTTTCCCTATCCTATTCCTATCTACTTTGCAGGGGGAAATTGCTGAGGTTTTCTTTGCTCACAAATTTTGATTGCCACCACTTATTCTGAAACATGAATCAGCAAACCTCTCTCTTTTAACCTCAGGAGGATTTTTCCACTTCCTTCAAAAAAGATAAAAGAGAAATGTGTGACCTATAGAAAAGTAGCACACTTTAGATGCTACATCGTATTTCCCCTAATTTCATGGCTATTTCTTTCTTCAAATATAAAAACTATAAAGGTAGTTCAAGTTACCCTTCTGACCAACTATTTGTGCATGCTACTCTCTAAAATTTTCTTCTCTGAAAAGAGTAAAATAAAATAAAAATCTGCCTTTATATCACAACACATCACTCAAGAAAGCCATTTGTATCATCCTCACATCTATTGCCAAATAAATATTGGCCACAATCTAGTTTTAGTCATAAACAAGCAGCTCCTTGCAAGAATGCACAAACTCCTAAGGGAAGCGTGGCGCCAATATGGCCGCCGCACTCTTTGCAGGCCCCCACCCCCACCTCCGGATGCAGACATCTGGGACTTCAGGGGGCGTGGCCACCCCTACATAAAAGGGGTGGCCACGAGGCGGCTCTCCGCCATTTTGTTAGAGCGACGGAGCGGAGAAGTTTTTCCCTCCACCCCCTCCCTAGTGGGCAGTGTGACTTTTTTGGTCACTTTGGGGCTGGGTGGGAATTTTTGCTTGAACCTACAATTGGCACCCTTGGTTCTTGGCTTTTTCGCCCATCCCACACTGTCGCTAGTGTTTGAGATATGGGGTAAGTTTAATTTTTGGTCACTTTTGGTGGGTAGCACTGGTAAGGTAAACTTGATGACCCATAGGTATCCGGCAGGTTTGCAATTGATTGGCCAACATGAGGATAGGTACAGGGGAAACAGGCCTGGACGGTCAAGGGCGAACCATGAATGGGGTAATGCTAGGAGCTAGACAGCCTGCATCACCTTGATATTTTATCGGATACACGTCAGAGGGTGGGGTCAACAGATAGCATATTGACTTTGGTCAACAATTTGTTTGTGTCAACAAACAAATGGATACAAGTTGATACATGATAGCCAATTGTCATTGGCAATTCTGGGTGGGACCTTACCAGTGCTACTGCGGTCTGCTTGCCTTAAATATTTTACAATTGGATGAAACACCAAAAGTTATAATTCAGACTAGGGCATTATTCAATAAAAGTGGCCCAATGTTTTAAATCCAATACCGGTGTCTGTGTCTTTATTGGGAGGGGGGGGTGCACCTGCAAAGAAAACACACATCCATATCTGCAAAAAATGCACTGAATTTCTTCAGTTAAAGCCCAGATTAATATTGCAGTATCAATGTGAATGCACATCCAGGCTCACATCTGTATTTGTCAGATCATGTAGAAAAGCCCAACCCAATTTAACAATCTTTGTTACGTTGCCTATTCTCAGAACATCCAAGATAGGCTGCAGTCCTCTTAATAGTACATCAAAATATAATCCATATCAAGAGTGCTTGGTAACATAGCATCACATTTAACATGTTATTGTTAAAATCCTTATCTTTGTGTTAAACAGAAGGAATGCATATTCTTCTTCTGCTTCAGCTATATCTGAATCCTAGTATTGGTGATCATCATGGTGATCAGTCATGAAGACTGTCCTGAGAATATAATGCTGTGGCCTTTCATCTGCCTTCCGCATCGCAGCATGACACCTCTACTACTGATCCAGCTCTGAGAGTCACTTTCTGGTCCTGAGCACTTTTGGCACAAAGTCCTCATCAGCCGCAGTCCAGTATTGATGAAGCTACTGCCCTCCATTAAGATATATTCAAGTTGGATTCTTATTATTTTCTTGTTTATATGCATTCTCCACTTGGATTATTTTAAAATAAAGTTTATTAGGTATTGGGGGTCTAGGTGCGAATTCAGCAGAGTGAAGCAGTTGGCTTTTAGCAACAGCAGAGGTGCCCGAACAGTATTTCACTCACACCCAGATAATAAGACACAGATAAGAGAGTGCGAATAATAAAGCTTTTACTACAGTGTGCTATTAACAAGTCCATTAGGTAAAAGACATAAACAATAGGTTCTTCTCTGTAATGCAAAACAATATCTGTGGTGGTAAGTCTTTGTAAACAATAGTTCTCAAGGTCAGTTGTAGGAATTGGGGCCGTAAAGCGGCCCTTGAGGTCCCGGAGGAGACTGGTCAAAGGAACGACACGAGGCAAGATGGAGCGAAGACCAGTGATTTATTGAGGGAAAAGCATCAGTATATATTATGTTCAAGGCTGCGCATGGTAGAATGATCATATGGCAGAAAATTACATCACCCATTTACCCGGGTTAATTGAGAACCTCTCTTGGGGAAGTTAATTAACTAAGACAAACACTGACCATTGTCTGAGGCTTAGGCTAGGGTAAATATGGCTTCTATTTGCACCAGAGATTAAGCTTAACTCAGAGTGAGTAATTGCCTAATACGTAACAGAGGTTAGAGATTTGCTTTCTCAGCAGAGCCGTTGTTCAGGTCAAGGAATTGGGTGAATCAAACCCTATAATTTATCCACCCCCCTTAATTTCTCTGCCCGCAGAGCCCACGGCTCAAGGAGCGTTCCCCCGAAGTGGCCTCTGCGCGGGCCGTTCCATGCCATTGGGGCATGGGGAGACCACAGTCAGTGACCCAGACAATTATAGAGCTTGGCTCTTGGCTATCTCAGAGAGAAAAATGTACTCACAGTAGACCTTGGAGACAAACAGATACAGTACTCCAGCCTCCTCCATGGGTGGCACTTGGCAAAGTTACAGTCCAAAGCAAATAGTCCTTGCAAGAAGAAAAATATCTGAGCCTCCTGTCTCAGTGCTGCTGCTTGTTGCTTATCTGGAAACAGGGTCCAGTGATAAGTTGGCAACACAAATATACCATTCTAAGATAGACAAGTCAACTGGAGACTAGCAGACTGTCACTCCATAGCAACAGGAACATGAAATAGAGCATAGCAGGTAGCAGCCAAGTAAATAACATCACAGCATACAGAGACGTGGGCAGCATAGCAGACAGCAAGCCCAATAGGTAGAATGCAAGTAGGCTAACATCAGCAAAGTATATGGCAACAGAGGTGCTACATTTATAATGCAAACATGCTTAGTCATCCACTCAGTAATTTCAGCTGGGAGATGTACTCAGCTAGCTGTTAAAGTTACATGCATCTTACACAATACATACTGATGCACAATATAATCCTATCAAATTTAAAATCTCACTTTTAAAGCACCATTTTCCGGATCTATCAGTTTGCTTGTCTTTCAGTTTAACACCAGAGTGGGTCATGGTGGTGGTGGTGGCTTGCATTAAGATGTTAAATTAACCTTTTTGTCTCATACTTTCAAAATCACAGACTAGGAATAAAGAAAATAAAATCCTACAGTACTTATTGCTGTAGGAATATACATTGTGATTTCCCAGTAAATTTATTTTTCCATTGTTTAAATGCAGGAAAAGTACAGATCTGTGGGTAAATATGATGAATGAACAGAATAGGCTTACACATATTTTCTGACTAGGAATGTAGTAGGAATTTGCTTGGTTCTCTATTTAATATTAACTGATCCAATTCACACTTCTTGAAATAATATTTAAACTGGAATACAATTATGCTTCGGTTTTTGTACTTTCTTGAGCTTTGTGTTACATTTCTCAATTAAAAATGAATGCAACATAAACACAGTTGGGAAGCTATTATAAAGAAGGCCTAAATTAAATGAAAGAACTTGGTGGAAAGTGTATACTAGTGGGAATTTCTTGCAATTGATATGATTTTCACTATTAATACTAATATGGGAAGGGTGAGAACAGGGTCGATGAGATGGTGTCAGAACCTGCTAAAATTATTTTCCCCATGATGAAATGGTATTTTGACTCCCACACCTCCAAACTCCAGCGCTGTAACTAGTGTTTTACACCTGGATTGGCCTCTCCCCCCATTCTGGTCACGATCTCCAAATGATGAGCCATGGAAGGTTTGAGTGTATGGTAACATTATAAAATAGCTTGGTAAAATATTTGGCAAGTAGGTAAGCAGATTCCAAATTCCTTGAAAATAAGACCTAGGATAGTGTTAGCGTTTATTTGAATAAAAAGCAAACCATTATCCATAAGGCAAAATACTGCTCTAATAAGCACAGCATTGCAAAACTTAAGAAAAACATCTGGTTCAGCAAAACCAAAATGAAATCTAAGCTATTAAGCTTCTAAATTTCTCTCTATCGCTATCCTGTTCCTAAGTGCAATGTCCTACCTAGCACTTTAAACTAGAAATTAAAAATGTGATATTTCTAAGAGTAACTTCTCACTCTCTGAGCTGAGAAATTTTAATTCTCAAACTTTGGGAAAACTCATTAAGTGTGATAGCTGGAAAATAACCTAAGTATCAAGGTTGCAGATTTTATTCTAAATCTTTCTGCTGATAATTTCAGAAGGAACGGCCTTTTGAGGCCGCATCTCGCTTCAGATGTCCATCCTCTGGCTTCTCAGTAATGTGCCTCCTTGAACTTCAAAAGCTTTTGCAGCTACTCCAAAAGTCCTCTCTAACTCTCCTCTGACTGCCCTTTTTACAGGGTTTTACAAGGTGTTTTGCACCTGTTTTCTCACGTGAAGTGATGTCCTTGAGATTAGATCATTATCTAGGGATCACCCTTCCCCCAACGTCAAGGTTGCCCTTCCTCCACTGGTGGGTAGGTAAACCCTTGGGGTCAAAGTGTGTGACTCACAATGCAAAGATTCCATATACAAAGTATGGACCCAGGTGATCCATGTGATTGAAGAATTGCTTTCCCTAGTAGCAACAGATTGAGATTTAAAATCAGCTGGAAAATTCTACTTGTAATGTGTCATATGATAATACACTTGGTTTGATGTTCTGGTAGAAATGCAAAGCAGCCAGCATAATAGGGCCAAACAACTTTATTAGGCAGTCAGAACATGGGGAGCAATGGTGCAGCACTGCTAAATGTATACACTCAGAAATGGATACATTTGGGCAGGAAACGACAGGAAGGGGAGTGGGGTAACTGGGAGGTCATTGGACCGGAGTGAAGACTGTACAGGCTACATTGTTTAGGCAGGAACATAGTCCCGCAATATTTCAAGACCAAGAAGAAGGAGACAAAATGGAGGATCATACTGATCCCAATTATTTCACCAAACATTACAGCAATAAATGTATTCAAACACAACACTTGGCAAATGGAAATTTATTATTTTCTCTTCCTTGTACATCCATGTACATGTTGAGTTGCTGCTTTTGAATAGCTAGGGGATACTATGGAACAGCTTGAGATCTAATACAGGGATGAATAAGGGTCAGTGGGAATGTCTGAAAATAGCCTCTTTTCAAACTCTATTGAAAAAGCACTAGTGGATTCAATTGTTTTCTCTAAATGGAAAGAATTCTCACTGTGACCATTCTGGCCCATAAAAATATTTGGCATCCGTTAGCCATTTAATAATACATTTTTCTGTCAATATGTTGCAGAAAAGTACAAAAATAATCTTACAAATGTGGAGTTTTATTTTAAGAAAGTCTGCAGAATGCAATCAAATTGTTTATGTAATCCATCCCATCCCAAGTATAGAAATTCTAAAAGGAAGCACTTTGCTATTCTATATTGATTTGGAATTCTCTACATTGTTGAACATACTACATATAACACATTGAACACTACAGTTTCTTTAAGTACTTTGTAAGCATGGTAGTTACTTAATGTTATGAAGAAAAACACCAAATTGCAACTAGGGTAATAATACTCTTCTTTTACTAATAACAAAATGTCAGAATATCTTTATTGTGAACTTCACGCGTGTGTCATGTATTCTTCAATCCTTGAAAAGATTTGGAACCTGGCAAAACCGATGCAAATGTAAGATGTTTGTGCTACTCAAGATGTGTGCTTAGTTGACTATGAAAGCAAGAGGACACCAACACTAATAACTCCTTGATGTTGTTGTTAATCTGTGCTGGTGGTGAAAACTGTCACCTTGTCTTTGCCCCACATCACCTCATCTATACTGGACTACCTAAGCCTCTTTTTCTTCATGAGGGGAGCTTCATCAACATGTTCCACTCAAGCATAACAATCGTCCTACCTGCTCTTGATGGCTCATTTTCTGCCCTGTGTAGCAAGGATGGCTTGGTGCATTGAGTGCTAAAGCAGACATATGTGATAGTGTCGCTCTGGCTGAGCTGTGGCGCTTGAACCCACAAAAAGAAAAAGAAAATGCTAAGTATCTCACAAAGCACAGGATTGCATAAGTGAAGCCATGTCAGTTAGTAGGATCAAACAGCTACATTGTTTTCCTTGAGAGGCAGAAGAACAGAACTACAAGTGTTCATTTCCACTCAGGCTTTCCAAATTTCATTATTCTAGTGCTTCAAGAGGTCTATAACACTGGTATCCAAGGTACCTGACCAATTAAAAGTATGTGCTAAATTAGTGAGGGAGAGTATTGAAGGCATACACGGTAATCCCAGATGTTTCTTACAATGAGAAGAAAATGTAGAACAATAAACTGCTTGGGCCTCATGGTAGAAATCTAATTCTTCTTCTGCTGTATCTGAATCTGAATATAGGTGATCAGCATACCAATCAGCCATGCAGACTGTCCTGAGAATATAATACAGTGGCCTTCCATTTGTATTCCGCATCACAGCATGACACCGGTAAAACTGATCCAGCTCCATGAGTCACTTTCTGGTCCTGAGCCCTTTTGGCATGCAAAGTCCTCCTCAGCCCCAGGCCATATTGATGAAGCTGCTGCCCTCCATCAAGATGGATTCAATTGGGATTTGATTCCACTTGGTGACCATCACCCTTCCCTGTGGACTTAATCAAGGCTGTTAGTCCTTAGGGTTGTCAGGTTAGTTAACCACCGTCTGATGCTCGGCATTGAGACACTGGTAGTATGGTCTACTTTATTGCCATAGGAGGATAACCTGGCCAGACTGGGGAAATCTAATTTCTGACCCAATAATCCTATTGTGCTAAAATGCTGGAAAATGTTTTTGATGATAGGTAATAGGTAGGAGTGCTGAAGTTAAAATGTTTGGGAAAGTATGTAGTTAGTAATAGATACTACTCACATCCTGAGGATTTTGCTATCTGTTATCTAATTTCAGTGTGAACACAGTGTTATTGATCAGAGTGCAACATATTGAATAGCATCCAAGACTGAATCTATTATCTGACTGCTTTGAATAAAGCTTTGAAAATAATTACAGTGTATTGTTACCTTCCTTAGCATTAGAGCTGATGTCTGTCTGTAAACTTTATCTGATCAGATCAGTTTCAAACTAAAACTCTGATGGAGGGAATAAGCCCAGGCTTTATGAACTGTTTTGCTTAATACCCACTTTCTTTGTCACAGGAAGGATTTTCATATTATGTCTGAGATGGCAAATCATCTTTTAGATAAGTAATCATGCATGATCTCTGTGTCTCTGTAATCATTTCTAAGAGTAGGCTATATATCCGCAGACAGAATGTATCAACCTAAAAAGTTAAAATATAAGAAATTAATATTTATTCACATTCCTAAACTGGTTTAGAGTAAAAAAGAAGTATATCATTAATATAATTATGGTATAATTAGAACTGGAGAAAACCAATTTCCTTGATACATTTCTCAGTAATTATTACCTTATATCATTGGTAAGATAAAGGTTTCCCTTGCTTGAAAACCAGTCCTATCAGACTCTAGGGTGCAGTGCTATCTCTGTTTCAAAGCCGAAGAGCCAGCGCTGTCTGCTTCTGCAGACGTTTCCTTGGTCATGTGGCAGGCATGACTAGACACCAGAGCACACGGAATGCTGTTACCTTCCCACCAAAGTGGTTCCTATTTATCTACAGTAGACCCTCACATAACGAAGTTACTTGGTTCCCCAAGTAGCGTTGCTAAGCGATTTTTGTTGTTATGCAGGTTTCTATGGAGTTTCCTGCGTAACAACGTTTTTATCTGGATAATGACAGTTATTTTAGTGTTGTTGTCCGGACAATGATGCTAAAAATGTTGTTATGCGGGGGAACACGTGGTGCATAATGATGCATTGTTAAGCAAAAATGATGCTATCCAAATGTGTTCTTATGTGAAGGTTGACTGTACTTACAATGTCTTGCTTTCTGCATATTGGCAGTGGCAGCAGTTGCAACTCGTATCTGCGAATGCATTTTTTCCTGAAGCAGGAAATATGCCATTTGAGTGAATTTGTTTAAGGTGGATCCCAGCTTGCCGTGAATTGACCCACACACTATGATCATGGACCCATCTCCTGCAGCACATATGAAATGAGTCATGCAGGATTTAACATTGGGAGTGCAATGGACAGCCACAGCCTTGAGGATATGGACAAGGTGCACCTTCACAGATAGTCCATCTGGCATGGCCTCTTCTACCTCCATGACCATTGGGAATCATGGGATTCCCAATGGTCGGATATCCCGCTACAGTGATGGAGTAGACTGTACAGCCAGTGACTCTACAGAGTGTTGGGTGGCAGTAAATAACCTGACTCCCTAAATGGGGCAATGGCTAAGGGCAGATTAGCACCTTTAGGTGATGTGATAGTCCCTCAGTGGAGGAAATGGCAGTGGAAACCATCATATTGGGCCCAATGGCAAAATGAGTGGAGGAGGAACTCTGAGTTTGGCATATATGGAAGAAACATATAGCAGTCATATAACCTAGTGTTCATATGGGATTTAGATATGACTAGATAGGATAGAAAAAGATATAGTCAAGCACAAATTGGTATGTGATTTCAACAGATTAATTCAGTAACTGTTATGGAACCTTCTGACATTTCATTAAGTTCAGGTTAGAACATCCAGTATCTGTTATTTAGAACATGTCATATAAGGAACATGTCTCATGTCACATCATGTCATGTCACTCAAATATTATTTACGGTTCCCTGTCAGCTGTACAAACTGTGCTGAGCTTGTACTTTAGCCTCGTCATCAGTTCTATATGATAGGTCAATCTGATCTGTTTAACTTTACAGAGTACTGAGAAAATAATTTTTACTTTTTAAACATAATTAATATTATCTTAATTCTTTCACCCCTATTTCATAACAATGGCAGTATAATTTCTCAGATATCAATACTATCCATATACACTTATTTTTGAATTGATGGAAAACTGAACCAATTGGAAAACATTTTATCTGTCAAATATGAGTGAACCATATTGATATTTTGAAAATTTGGATAAATTCTGATTTTTGAAACTTAAAATAAATGTCTCACCTCTGTGTAATTTGGACATGAATGGGAATATTTTGTCTTCTTCCGTGTCTAAGTCTGACTTTAAGCTGCCAAAAATGAAGCCAATTTTTGGTGAATTCCTTCTGTAGTTCCTTTCACCTGTCCTTGTGTGAGAAAGATTAGCCAGCACAATAAGGGTGCCATTGCCCGGCATATGCCCGATTGTGGTTCAAAAATACCACAATCTTCAAGGAGGCTCTTTCTGTGTACTGTAATGGAAATAATAGTAAATAGGTATTCAGGTCATACCCTTTTGTTACTCATTCACATTGATTTGTAGTGAGATTTCTACTGTAAATAGCTGGATCAATATCAGAATATGAAATGCATTTCAATTAAATTTTAGGACACTCACACAATTTTCCCCCTATTTAATTTTGAGAACTATGCAATAATAATGTCTTTTGAGGTACTCTGCACTATCCATTATCCTTGTGGCTTTTTTGGTGGGCTGCAGAAGTCTTAAATTTATGGATGTAGTAGTAGACTAGTGATTGTGTTGATAAAAGGAGACAGGAAGGATTTACTTCTAGGCTCACCCAAATAACTAAGATGCTTTACAACAATGAAAAGAGGCTTTCTTCTCCATTATCTGAGATTTATTTTCCATTTTATGATTCTTACAGTAAGCCACAGACAACTCTTCCTTCCTCTGAGGATTGACATTTCTCTAAGTAATGCCAAATTTCAAGCGAAATTGAAGACTCATCACTTGAAGGAGAAAAAAGGCTGCTTTAGTGTCATTTCCATTCTGTTTAATTTCTTTTTTTTTATTCTCTACCTACCCCCACCCCACAATGGAACAAGGAAAGTGCTATGAGCTTTTAGTAACTAGTTGCCCAGTAAGAACATAGATCATCAAGTAGTGGAGATGCCCCAATTAATTGTAGCAAACATTTTAAAAATATTATCAGTTTGATTCCTGCACAATTATCAAAAGCAGGCTCTTATTTTTCCTCAAACAAGCAAAACATCATCTTATTAAACTAAGTCAACATCACTCTCTTCTTTTGTCTTTTCCAAAACTACTTTAGATGAATAAGTATACTGTCAAGAAAACACATTCCAAAATTTTCCATTTATTAATGAGCATAGACATTTTCAAGTCTCCAGCATTACCAAATGCGTTTTGCAATGTTTTCAAAACATATTTGTGCAGCCGGGGGGAGGGGGGAGTCAGGGGGGGGGAATTACCAACTCCCTTGAAAGTGTGTGCTGAATACTTGATAGATTGGTAGAATGGGATAAAAATAAAATCCTAAATAAGCAGAATATGCTGCCTTCATAACTTGTATTTAGCACAAGCATTTCTTTGCAGGCGCACCCCCCCAATAACGGACACAGACAACATTGAAAGTGGATAACAGCAAAGGGCCACATTTATTGATTCAATGCCCTAGTCCGAATTATAAATTTGTATTGGTAAAACGACCAATCATAATTCCTAAGGCAAGCAGGCCGAAGTAACACTGGTAAGGTACCACCCCAAAATTGCCAACGGCAATTGGTTACAATGTATCAAATTGTATCAATTTGTTTGTTAACAACAAACAAATTGTTGACCGTAGTCAATAACTAACTCATGACCCCACCCTCTGACGCGTATCCGTGAAATCACAGGGGTGATGCATGCTGGTTAGCAATCATCATCACCCCATCGCCTGATTCGTCGTTGACCGGACAACGTTTAACTACTTTATTCCTGTCTAGTGTTGTCCAGTCAATTGCGAACCTGCCGGATACTTGTGGGTCATACTGTTTACCTTACCAGTGCTACCCGCCCATGTGACCAAAGTCAACAGTAGGAACGAAGAAAGACCCCTATATCAAACCATAGCAACAGTGTGGGATGGGCAAAAAAGCCAGGACCCGAAGCCAATGTGGGTCCCAACCAAAAATTCCCACCCGGCCCCGAAGCGACCATAATCACACTGTTAACTAGGGAGGGGGTGGAGGGGAAAAACTTCTCCGCTCCGTCGCTGAGGCAAAATGGCAGCGCGGCTGCCTCGTGGCCACCCCTTTTATAAGGGAGCTGGCCACGCCCCTAACTACCCGGATTCTCTGTCCTGTGGGGGGGGGCCCGCAAAGGGCGCGGCGGCCATTTTGGCGCCGCGCTTGCATTGCAGGCGCACCCCCCCAATAACGGACACAGACAACATTGAAAGTGGATAACAGCAAAGGGCCACATTTATTGATTCAATGCCCTAGTCCGAATTATAAATTTGTATTGGTAAAACGACCAATCATAATTCCTAAGGCAAGCAGGCCGAAGTAACACTGGTAAGGTACCACCCCAAAATTGCCAACGGCAATTGGTTACAATGTATCAAATTGTATCAATTTGTTTGTTAACAACAAACAAATTGTTGACCGTAGTCAATAACTAACTCATGACCCCACCCTCTGACGCGTATCCGTGAAATCACAGGGGTGATGCATGCTGGTTAGCAATCATCATCACCCCATCGCCTGATTCGTCGTTGACCGGACAACGTTTAACTACTTTATTCCTGTCTAGTGTTGTCCAGTCAATTGCGAACCTGCCGGATACTTGTGGGTCATACTGTTTACCTTACCAGTGCTACCCGCCACACGGAGGGGCTTCACAGAAGACCTGACGCCCCCCCCCCCAGACCGTCAGCTCGGTCAACAGGCCTGCTCGCCAGTCACCCAACAGGAGGTCCATACCTCCTCGCGACAGATGGACCCCATCCCCTGCATACAAGTCACAATTTTGTAGACTAATATCGGGGTGATGACTAACCCGTCCCCACGCCCTGGTGGTGAGAAACCGCGCCACTGCCTTATTGACCGCGCGCCTAGCTCGGTCAAGGGCCAGGAGGTTAACGCCCCCTCTGTAAGAGTGGCGCGGAACAATGTCCGACCAAACCAGGGCTGTGGCAGGCCAGACATAATGCAAGTAGGCGAGGTCCTCGCAAATCGCATGCTTGAGCGATAAGCCGGTGACCTGGCCCAAATCATTGCCCCCCAAGTGGATGATTAGAATGTCAGGCGGGTCAGCCCCCAGGCCAGAAAAAAGGAAAGGCCGCAGCTCCCGCCATAACATCCCAGGCTTACCGTGCCATGAGAGACTGGCATGGTCACCCAGTCCCAGTCGGGGTCCCCACTCTGTCGCCGCAGCGTAACGCGCTGCCCTGAGCACATAGCTGTGGCCCACCAGCCATACTGTCACCGGTGTAATACGACACCCAGGGTCTGTAAGAAAATTGAGAAAAATGAAGGTAAGGTGACTGGATTGGTACTCATGGCGGGAGTGGGCGCACATAAAACTGAAAACATTGTGAGCCCCACCTCCCCATGCTACGTATGTCAGCCCCAGAGTACCCAAAAGCAGCTGCTGTAGAGGCTGCGCCAATACGGAACGAATGTGTGCCATAACGGGCACCTGGTAGTCCCACCCTGGTGAGGGCTCTGGCTGTCACCTTCCAAAACTGAAATTTAGTAAGGGGAGACCCATCTTGGTGACAGAAAAACGGGCCGTGGTGCCAGCCACGCAGTGCCAGGTATTCATGTAGGGCACCAACCGGACAGATGTCTGCCAAAGAACACCGTAGCAGTCTTACTCCACTGCCTACGCCATGCTGATCTGTTTTGGAGGAGCGAATCCTCAACTGGGCCCAGTCTTTGGCAACATATACATCTCCGAGTTCCAGTGCCCTACCACTTGCATCCGCCTTAGACAGCATCACGAGTTCGCTGATGCGGAGCGCTCCAAAAAATGCCACCGTTGTGGCTGCATGAAAAAGGGCTGCCTCATAATGATCAAAACAGAGGCCTGGCCAGCCCCGGGCCAACTGGGTAAGAACCCCTGGGGAAATAGGGTGCCGGTCATCCGGGCAACGCCCGCGCTCGCGCACCCACCCCTCCAAAACGTGTCTCACACGGAAGTCAGAGGTGGTATCCACATGACCCCCTACTTTGGCCATAAAAGCCAACGCCGAGAGCTTGGATGCTATGGTGCGAGGTGCAAGGCCCTGTGCATGCAGGTGAACCATGAACCGCAGAACATGGTCCACCGGGATGGGCCAGGTCTCTGGCCATTGAAATCGAGTAGCAAAAGCCCTATACAAATTGAATGCTTGTTGATACGCCTTACGCGTGTGTGGCGCTAGTGACAGGCCAATCGCCCGGTTCACCTCTCCTTGCCAATAGTCCACATCTCGTCCGGGAGTGGCGAGGGAAATTCCTCCGCATCCGGGGCCAAGGCGCGGAACCGGGAGATCTGCAGGCGGGACAAAGCGTCAGCAATATCGTTATTAACCCCTGGGACATGCCTGGCCCTGAACAAGACGTTGAGGCGCAGGCAGCGCAGCACAAAATGGCGCACTAGATCCATGACCCTGGGCGATTTAGAAGTCTGTGCATTGACAATGTGCACCACGGCAGCATTGTCGCACCAGAAATGCACCACCGAATTAGCCCACTGTTCGCCCCATAGCATCAAAGCCCCCAGAATGGGAAAAAATTCCAGGTATGTGAGATCCCGCAGGCGACCTGTGCCTGCCCATGCCGGTGGCCACCCACCATAGGCCCACTTCCCATTGAAGTACATCCCATAACCCAGGGATCCTGAGGCATCAGACTGGATCTGGAAATTGGGGGATGCCAGGAGGTCAGACCTCCAAAATGAGACCCCATTAAACTCCCTCAGGAATTGCAACCAGACAAACATGTCTGCCCTGATACCCCGGGTAAGCCTGACTCTGTGGTGGGGCCTGGATAACCCTGCCATGGCGTCGCATAAGCGCCGGGCGAAAGCCCTGCCCGGTGCGACCACCCTGCAGGCAAAATTGAGGTGCCCATGTAGCACCTGCAGTTCCCTCAGGGATGCCTTACGCTTAGCCAGCAATTCCGAGATAAGGGTCACTATCCTGGACACCTTATCACCCGGTAACCTAGAAGCCTGTACTACTGTATCAATCTCAACCCCCAGGAATACTAGTTTGGTCGACGGGCCCTCGGTCTTTTCGGGCGCTAAAGGGACACCCAGTTCCTGCATTAGCGTCTGAAATGTATTGAGGAGACGTGCACACGTGTCCCAGCCCCGTTCACCCCCGAATAAAAAGTCATCCAGGTAATGGGCTACAGACCGGGACCCTGACCTGCGGACGAAAGCCCACTCTAGGAAGGTACTAAAACGCTCGAAAGCCGAGCATGATATGGAGCAGCCAAAAGGCATGGCCTTATCAAAATAATACTCCCCTTTAAATTTAAAACCCAGCAATTCAAAGTCGCCCGGGTGCACCGGCAAGAGGCGAAAAGCTGACTTAATGTCGCACTTGGCCAGCAAGGCACCCGGGCCACACGAGCGCACCATGCGCAGCGCATGGTCGAACGATGTATACCTGACCGAACAAAGGTCATCAGGTATCGCATCGTTGACCGATCGGCCGGCTGGGTAGGACAAATGATGAATAAGGCGAAACTCACCTAGGGACTTTTTAGGAACCAAACCCAATGGTGAAACCTTAAGGTTGGGAAAAGGGGGTGCGGGAAAAGGTCCGGCGACCCTGCCCGCGTCTAACTCCTTTTTAATGCTGGCCTCGGCTACCTCCTCCCTTCCTCTGAGGGATAAAAGGTTGGGAGCATCCTGAGGAGATCTATCACCCATAAAAGGGATACGAAATCCCTGCTTAAAACCTTGGATGAGGTACTCCCTGTCCTCTCCCCTTGGGTACGATGCGAGCCAGCGCTCCAGCATGTCCACCTTAATTGGGGAGGGGGCCTTTCGGAGAACTAGCTCCATCCGTGACAGGCTTGCCAGCCCACTGTCCACCCCTCCCTCTGCCTCGCACCCCCCCAGGCTTGGGACAAGCAGAGGCTGCATGGGGACCAGAACATGTGGGACACTCGTGCTTATACCTGCAGTTCTTCCGACTGCAGGAACCATTGGACGAGAAAGTCCAGCACAGCAGGCGGGCTGGAACCCCCTGCCCCGCCATTTGGCGGGTAACCTGCGCTGGAGCTGCTCGCTGGACCGCATGTCCACAATGGTATCTATCCCCCGGGGCAGGACGTGTGGGTGTCATATACAAGAGCCACAGTCTCTGGCACGGCTCATCCCATCTCATCTCGGGGTGCAGGGGAATCCTCATACGGAATTCCTCATCATATGCTAGCCATGAGGGGCCCGGGAAATCTACCATCGCCCTGTATATGTTGTCCAAATATTGGACCATGGGAATAGCTAGATCCGGCCGCGCCCTCAAATACACCGCCATGTATATCAAATAAGCGGGGAGCCAGTTAGCCCAGGTACGCGGCGGCTTACGGCGGCGTGCCTGCTCCTTGTCCTTCTCATCCTGACCCTCCCTTTCTTCCTTAGTGGGCTCTCTGTTCAGGAGTGAGAAGATATCCACGTACTCCCCTCGCCATATCTTTTCTCTGGTAGCCTGAGCCAAGTGATCACCCAATGGCAGGGAATACCCTGCCGTCGGCAAAGCCGAAAAGGGGATAGCTGGCCTACCCAAAGGGGCCTGAGTTAACCCTGCCACCCCAAGTACGTTCCCAGCAGTGTAAGAACCAATGCCCACCCCAGCGGGCATGGTGGCAGTAGTTGTCGCCGGGTGGGTCGCCAGCGGCGTAGCCCCTGCAACACCCGCGCGAGGCCAAGGCCACTGAAAGGTCCCCCCCATATTGGGAATGTGTGTGGATGTACTCGTTTGCACCATATACTCACATGCTGCACCCCCGCGGGCCACCCCCAACGGGGGTTCCGGCCCACTGGGGGCGTCGGAGCTCACGACCGATGTAGAGCTCATCACCGGGGCTTGACCCGCGCCAGGTTGCTGGCTGGGGAGCTGCGAGGCAGTGGCCGGAGCCGCGCCACCCGCCTGCAGCAGCTCAACCCTCCCCGCCGGCCGTTGTCCTGCTGCCGATAGCGCCTCCAAAGGTACCCCGAAAGGGGCACCTGCCTGACTGGCCCGGGCCAAAGACTCCTCTAAGGCCGCAATACGGGCCAGTAAGGTGTCTACAGTAACCATGGGTAAAGAGCCGGCCGGCCCACCTGACCCTTGCATGGGGACAGTTCCCTGCGCCCCATGGCCCAGATATGGCCATTGGCCAGGGCCGAAGCCCGGTAGGGCTGGTGAGGAAACCAGCCAAGGCGGGGCACCGGGCCACCCCCCAAGGCTAGAGGGCCCCGGGAGAGGCTGCGGCCCAGAAGTAGTCGGCCCAACGGGTTGGGCGGAAGGAGGAGCGGTGTCCACCGCTCGCGGGCCGCGGGCCGGAGCGCCCTCCGCGCCCGCACTCTGAACGGGCCAAGGTGCGATAGACCCCAAGCCACTAGCCCCGGCCGGGGATGGCAAAGGTGGCTGTTGAGGAGGCGGCACCACGGTCCTCCGACCTGGGTTGCGCCTCCTAACAGCCCGAGCTGAATTCGCAGCAGCCTTCTTTTTGGAAGGCATCTCGAGCAAAAAAGGGAAGCTAGCTAAGCAAAATCGACCCAAAGGCTTCCCGGCAATACCAACGAGCGACGGAGGCGCAGGGGGAAAAACTTCTCCGCTCCGTCGCTGAGGCAAAATGGCAGCGCGGCTGCCTCGTGGCCACCCCTTTTATAAGGGAGCTGGCCACGCCCCTAACTACCCGGATTCTCTGTCCTGTGGGGGGGGGCCCGCAAAGGGCGCGGCGGCCATTTTGGCGCCGCGCTTGCATTTTCAGAGATTAAGCTGGCTGTTCCTAATGTGCAACTAACCTTGAATCTCACAGATGAGTGGATCCCAAAGGAAACCTCCTTTTCAACTATAAGCTTCAATTGCTTATGTTGCTGCTCTCCTGTTTTCTTTAAGCTTTACTCTTGTTATTCTAAAGGTAATCTGCATGAAACATTGCAAGTATTCTTGAAAAGCTTTTAAATATAGTGATACAATCCAAACACTTATGAGTGCTCTTTGTTGCAAGGGAAAGAAATCAAATCATTTCTTCTGGATAAAACCAGACTCCTATTAGAACAGCAACTGTCAAGTAATGTTGATTACCACTTAGAGACTTAAGCAAATGCTTTTAACTGAAGTTGTTTTGAAGTTGTCCCACAGCAATTGTCTTACTTTCAGCTGTAGTTAACAATTAGACACCCAGACAGTGGTTTTTATTGTATTGTTTTAAAAGATGTGAAAAGTGTGGGGTTTTTGCTTCGTATTTTTATGTCTGTAGTTTTGTTACTGCAGTGGCTCAAGTGGCTAAGATGCTGACTGGGAGGCGGAAGATCAGCAGTTCAATTCCCGAGTACTGCAGGACGAAATGAGCTCCTGTCTTTGTCCCAGCTCCTGCCAACCTAGCAGTTCGAAAGCAAGATTGCAAGTAGATAAATAGGGACCACTTCGGTGGGAAAGTAACAGCATTCCGTGTGCTCCAGTGTGTAGTCATGCCTGCCCCATGACCACAGAAATGTCTGCAAAAGCAAACATCGCTGGCTCTTTGGCATTGAAACAGAGATGAGCACTGAACCCTAGAGTTGGAATACAACTGGCTTTCGAGCAAGGGAAACCAAATTTTGTTACTGCTCATCCATTTTAAACTGGTGGTAAATGTATTAACTGTTCTGATAGCAGTGGCGTGTCATCCTTCTAGCCCAATTTACTAAGAAAAAGGACAGTGCTTATTTTTTGTGGTAGGCTGCAGCACAGGCTTATTCCGTATAGCCTGGGGAAATCTAACTTCATATTTTAACCATGGAAAACAGTATTGGGTAGCAACCCCAATGACTTGAGGGCAAGGCTAGAAAATCTATGCTCAATGTGCTGTAGGTCTCCAATTCCCATGGCCCCCTTGACAGTGGTGTGAGACAATAAGACCAGTAGTTTATCAATAGCTGGAGAGCTAGATGTCCATTCTTGCATTAAGTAGAAGTGAAACAGGAATATTGCAATACTAGAAGGTTCCAATGGAAGTTTTCCAAGAAATTGCAAAAAAAGGTATATAAACAGCAAAAACGAGGACAACCATTTTTGTGGGGGGAAAATATGTATTATATAGAGTATTTTTTCTTATAAGGAGTATTTCTTCTTTCAAATGATTTCAAACAAGTGTCAAATATTGAAGAATAAAATAGAAAATAACCAAAGGTTTTAATATGCCTTATAAAATAAAGTGAATATGTACAAAAATCCTTGATGATTACTTAGTGTCTTTAAAGTTATCATGTGGTCCCAAAACCATTCTAGTAAATTTGGTTTTTCATGCAACAAGCCATGTTCTTTTCCTTGGCAATGATAACAGCATTTCAGTTAATATTTATCAGAAGAGTGTGGGAACACCATTCCTCTCAATAATGAAGAATGGAAATGTCTCTCTGAAGCCAAATAAGAACAAAGTCCCAGATACATTTATTGACTGTGGTAGAAATGGTCCCAAGTATACAATCTTTAAAGGCTTAAAACAGGAGTTCTCAACCGTTTTAAGCCAGGGGCCGGGTCACACTCCCTCAGATGGTTTCAGGGGCCAAGCAGACATTTTGCCCTTCCTTCACCACATGGCACTTCCTGGTGTAGTGGGGGAGCCACATGAAATGGCACCATGGGTTGCATCTGGCCCACCGACCACAGTTTTAGAATCCCTGCCTTAAAATAAAATAAAAAAATAATTTAATTTAATTTTAATTTAATTTTCACACTTGTATGCAGCCCAATCAGGGAACCCAACTCAGGGTGGCTCACATGGTAAATAAACAATAGCATGCAATTGCAAATACACTCTTCCAGTGCCCCTTCTGCCTGAGCATATTGAAATTCTACTGCCTAAATCAGGGATCCTCAATCTATGGCTCATGGGCTGATTCTGGTCCACAGCATCAAATCAACCCAGCCCACACCCTAACCCCAGTCGTGCCACCACCGCCATTCTGTAGCAGTGCAGATGTTGTAAGGTGTATTCTGCAATGGGAATGAATACAAAACTATATGTATGTTTCAAATGCATCTATAACATTGACAAAATGCAAACAAAAATATTTTGGTCAATGGGAAAATGTTTATTTCAGAAAATCACATGCAAAGTGCATATAGGGGAAGCATACACAAAATGTTTACAACTTTCTGTGTAAAATGAAAATAAGCATTATGACCCAATAAGGAAATGCATATAGAATGAAAATGCTAGTGAGATAAGTAATAAGATGGACAGTTTTTCATATTGCTATATCTTACTAAGGTGGTTTCGTGTTCGGGGAATGAAGAAGCAGACAGGTGAAGTAGTGAAATTCAGCTCTTTATTAGTGGGGTTTGAACACACTTTGGATGGGGCAAAACTCAGACGTATATACACTATAGACAGTAACATTAATAATAATACAAAAAAGCCCATTGGCTAACAGAGTATGCACATTTTTGATCCACTTATTTGTATAAGAATAGATACATGAGAAATGATACATTCCACTCCTGTAAACAGTAGCAATAATACAACAAGCCCATTGGCTTACAGAGTGTGCACATTTTTGATCCACTTATTTGCAATAGAATAGATACATGAGAAATGATACATTCTGCTCCTGTCAGAAAACACAGTTAACATACATAATATTCTTCCCCCCAGGTAAAAACAAAATCCTTTAACCAGGATGACGGTCTAGTTTCCCTCCTGGGTCAGACGCTTGGCTGAGCCGGCTCAGGGGCTCATAGGACACCGGGCAAACCTTTTAAAATACATTCTACAAGAGATTGAAATATTCCGGGGGCCGCATTCACCCCAAATTGTAGTCTAGTTACCTTAAATGCCCCCCTATGTGTTACTATGGTCTGGGCAATGGCAGCAGCAGGAGACACAGTCAGTTGTTGGTAAGCCTGGGCAAGGTCAAGTTTTGCAAAGCAATTTCCTCCATGCAAGGAGGCAAAAAGGTGGCTTACCACAGGCACAGGATATGTGTTCGGGCGTATAGCTGTATTGATGGTACACTTGTAGACAGGACCTCCACATTACTTTCAAAGCAGTCACTATTGGTGTCTCCCACTCTGCGGAATCCACCGGCACTAGGATGCCCTGCCCCACCAGTTTGTCCAGCCCGGCTTCTATCTTCTCCTTTAAAGCAAAGGGTACCCGGCGTGGCTTCATCCGGATGGGCCAGACGGTTGGGTCAAGCTCAAAGTCCACAGGGGGTCCTTTGTATAACCCTAAACCCATTTTGAACACCTCAGGATGTGCAGCACAAACATCTTGGCTATGGTCAGCGTCTATTGC
Source organism: Bradypodion pumilum (assembly GCA_035047305.1). Taxonomy (NCBI): domain Eukaryota; kingdom Metazoa; phylum Chordata; class Lepidosauria; order Squamata; family Chamaeleonidae; genus Bradypodion; species Bradypodion pumilum. Next base: position 433,402,446 of record JAWDJD010000001.1, read on the forward strand.
GTGAATGCCAGAAAACCAGATTCCCAGGGGCCTAAACCATTGGGTCCCAATAAGACAGTTAGTGTCCTGCATAACTACAACCAATGGCAAGGAGGTGCGAATGTTTTTGAATTTGACCAAGAAATTTCCTACCCCCAGGACCGGAATCTGGAAACCTTGCACATCCCGGAGGGAAGTTTTAAAAGATATGAGCTTGGGCCGAGAGGAAGGGGGAATTCTCAAAAACTCCTGCTGTGGGATTATGGAAAAGTGAGTACCTGAATCCACCTTCATCTTGAAGGGGACATCCTGCAGGCTCAGGTCAGTGAAGAAATGCTCACTGATGATGCCGACTTGGCACGGCTAAGGCTCTGGTGACACTTTGGCGATGGACGTTTTGTGGTGATGACTCTTCTTGGACTCAGGTGCTGGAGTTCTTTGCTTTCGCTGTTGGCATACTTTAGCAATGTGCCCTCGTCACCTGCAGTTGTGGCATTCTGCAGTACGGAAGGGGCACTTCCTGTGGTCATGCCGGGCTTTGCAGCCATCACACTTGTGAAGGAATTTCTTCTCCCAATTGTTATGATGCTCTCGGTGCTTTCGTCGTACTGCTCGGACTTCTCCCTCTGCGTCGCTGGACTCCGATGAAGAGGTGGAACCAGGCGATGCTGAGGAGGATGAAGATGAATTTTGTGGAGCTTGCACAGCTGAGTTGGTGGCACTGGTGGTGGAGTGGCGATACCAGAAAAGCATGATGCCAGACCGTGCGGCCTCAGATGCTACTGCCTCTTCTAGGACAGCCTTGAAATTTAGCATCTTCCTGATCATGAGGTGACATTGAGCATCTTCGTCCTTCATGCCAGCCAGCAGACTGTCCTGGAGTGCTTTTTCGATGTTGTCCCACTTGCACAGGGCGGCAGCAATGCACAGAGCGGTGGCGGAGTCTGCAATGGACTCCCAAGGTCGCTGCTCCATTCTGTGGAAGGCCACCATTGGCCGGGAAGTTTGAGACCTCTGGCAGCAGGTGTTTCCTCAGTGTGGACATGATTTCTGCGAGTGGCACCACATCCACGTCCCTTGGGTGAACAAGGTTGGTTGCCAGCTCAAGCATCTCAGAACCGCACTGAGCAAGGAAACAGGAGCACTTCTGGTCTTCGTCGGTGATCTTTTGCGAGGCCATTGTGTGGCAGAATCAGCATCCGTATGTTGCCCATTTCTCTGGACGTGCTGGGTTAAATGGGCCAATGTTGCTGCCGTGTGGGGATTCCGTCCCATCCTCATTGCCAGTTTCGTGTTCAGGGAATGAAGAAGCAGACAAGTGAAGTAGTGAAATTCAACTCTTCATTAGTGGGGTTTGAACACATTTTGGATGGGGAAAAACTCAGACTTATATACACTATAAACAGTAACAGTAACAATAATACAACAAGCCCATTGGCTAGCAGAGTGTGCACATTTTCGATCCACTTATTTGCATAAGAATAGATACATGGGAAAAGATACATTCTGCGCCTGTCAGAAAACACAGTTAACATACATAACAGGTGGCCTCTGCAAACTATGACAATCAAGAAATGTATATGACAAGAGTCAGAAATGATTCCAAAGCTCCAATTCTGAAACTGTCTGTCACTGACTATTTTTGTTACTATATAGATCATTTAGTGGAATGCAGCCATACTGGAGAGAGCGTCATTGCTATGCACAAGAGTATCTGCTTGCTTTTGCCAAGAATGACTCATATTTGATGAACATCAAAAATACCAAAAAGAAGGTAGGAGGAGAAAAGAGGAAGAAAGAAAAGACTTGGTCATAAACAGACATTTTGACTGGATAATATTTAACTAACATACCAAGAGGAATCTCTGTGCTATTGGCTGCCAAAAAAAAAAATCTATATGAACATCACATGCTGTAAAAAAATGTGCACAAGAATTGTTAATGATAGGGCCCTCTTTGGATGATTTGGAAGTAACAGAAAATTGACATTTTGGATGAATATACCTTGGATGAAATCTTTTGTTTCCTGGTTTGCACAGGAGTGCTTTTTGTGGATGGATTTTCTCAAACCAAATCTGGCTTTATAAATTGATGTGCATGACATAGCTGTTTTGAGCCATTTCCCAAGAATAAATATATTCACTACAGGCATTGTTTTATTCCCCATCACAGAATTGATAGTCGATTAATATTTATATTTATATCTATATCTAACTTTGTGTGCCATATACATGAAGTGGCCAGAAATATGAGGGTGATGTTTAACAAGTAGCTAAATGCAAAGTAATGCAAAACTGCTGGGATGGGATGGGTTAGAGAAAATCCTGTTCCCAGACAAGTGAAACCCTGTGTCATAGCCTGTCCAGTCCAAAGTTAAAGGGTAGGCAAACCACTAACTCTCTGATTCACAAAGGAACAGTCAAAAGATACTGGTAGAGAAACAGCAGGGACTTTCAAAGTTGAGGTGAAACATTCAAAGTCAAACTGTCATCAGATATAAGAAAATGTAACAAGAATATTTACATTGGTTAAAAAAGAGGGGGCAGGACCATATGTGTCAGGTTAGTCAACAAGACTCAGAAAAGAAATCTGTGCCACATTTTTGGCCTTCCTTTTTTCCCTATTGCTATCCTGTTTCTCTAACATTATTGCCTTCCCCCCCCCTTCCTGATTGCTCACTTTCACAAGGCAAGGGTTTTTTGAATGTGTTAAGGAACCTCAGAGCAATATGTCAAGAGACTAGACTCCAGCAGGACTTTTGGCTCATCCAGGAAAGAATGGTCACAGCTGGGACAGGATATAGGATGCATCCATCCTTTTCAGGAATTGAGGGCCATGACAATAGGGGGAAAAGTTCTAGTGCTGATGGGGGTGAAGAAATTATTGAAGGTCTGAAAATGGACAACAGCAATAGTGGAAGGTGTCAATGAGGATAATCTTTCATGGACAATGACAATGGAACTCAGATTAACTATTGGAACTACTATGCAGAAGGCAATGTTAAATTACTTTTGAATATGTGTTCGGTTTCTCAAGAAATCTCCAGTTTATGATTGTTGAATATTGTGCTTCTGTATCCATGATTCAAAATCAAATGCACTACTCTGAAAAGCCAAACTGACCCTGTCCCTCTTCTCCTTCCATTGTCAGACAATGACCTTCCTATTCAGGCAGCCTTTTCTATACCTATAAAAAAGAGAAATGTCCCCGTGTGGGTCCTGGAAAGGCTTCCACATCCCTTAACTGTCCCCATCCAAATTGTGCCCAAACTTACCTGGCGCAGGAAAGATGGTCAAGATGTGGGTCTTGGGGCACGAGGTGGGCAATGTGCCCCACTAAAATGGGAAAAGGAACAGGAACTACAACTCCCAAGGTGCCTTTGGAGAAAAAATGGCAGTTTAACAACAAGGCCTGGAAATTGAATGTTGGAAAGAACTGATTTGCATGTTGGACTGTGATTGGTCTAACAGCAAGGCCTGGAAATAGAATGTTGGAGAGAGCTGATTTGCATGTTGGTCTGTGATTGGTTGAAAGTGAATAACTGATAGGGAAAGGTCCTGGAATTCCTGAGAAAACCTACATCTATGAAACAGATGTGGATGGAACAACCCATTCCATGTAAGCCTCTATAGCCCAGGAACAAGACACTTTCAATGTACATCACTGCTGTGTGAGTGAGAGACAGAGAGAGACAGGGAGTGTGTGTCTGTGTGTGTGTGTGTGTGTGCAAGAAAATGTACGAGAAAGTGGGTTCCGGCCGGGTCAGTCACTGGGGTATGTGTGGATGTGTGCCTGAATGAGAGAGAGAGTGTGTGTGTGTGTCTCTGTGTTGGGGTGAATCAGGGGCCAGAAAACCTACACATACAACAAACACACCCCGGCCCAGACCGGGCAATCAGCTAGTAAGCAATAAGTGGGGATCTAGGGACTTCTCTAATAAATACTGTGGTGGCTTAGAGGTTAAGACACTAAACTTGATGACTGGAAGGTTGACAGGTCAGCAATTCAAGACCTGAGTGCTGCATGATGGGCTGAGTGCATGTCTCTATCCCAGCTCCTGCCAACCTAACAATTGGAAAGCAAGAAATTGCAAGCAGATAAACAGGTACCACTACAGTGCACAGCATTCTGTGCACTCTGGTGTTTAGTTATGCCTGCCACATGTCCATGGAAATGTCTGCATGCTATTTGGCTCTAACAGAGATGAGTACTGAACCCTAGAGTTGGATATGATTAGCTTTTGAGCAAGGGCAATCTTTACCTTTAGGGACAGCTCTATTTATGAAATTTAGATACAGTATCTTTAAATGTTTTTTTTTAAATTTAATTGTTTTAATGTACAGTTTTATAAATTATTTTAACCTATTATTCTTGTATGATTTTAATTTTAGTAGGCTGCCTTAGGTTTCCTAAGAAAAGAGCGAAAGAAGCAAGCAAGCAAACAAACAAAGTCTCTCCAGAAAGATGACCTTCTTGTCAAGAGGAATAATTTGCACCTTTAAAGTTCCACAGGTGACCACCAGTTTTTCACATGCCTTCATTACATGCTTCTTTTCTAAGCTGTGCAGAAATAAATGAAGTGTAGAAGCAACTCCTTTGTTATTACAATTGATCTCTCAAGCTTTAGAGCAGGGGTTCCAAACCTTTTCAAGCCAGGGGCCGGATCATGCTCTCTCAGTCAGCTTTGAGGGCCAGATGGCCATTTTGTCCTGCCTGTACAGTGGGGGTGGCCATTTTCTCCCAACAGCTTCAAAGGGGTGACCATTTTGTTTCTTGAATGCCCTTCGAGGGGTGGGGGCCATATAAAATGACACCACAGGCCAGATCCGACCCACAGGCCATAGGTTGGGAACCCCTGCCATAGAGAGATTTCTTCCAGGGTGTTGAGGATGGATAGGAAGATAGCAAAAACAGGGTTCTCTTTCCTTTATAAAAACAATCTTAGAAAATAAAAAGTTGTAGTAAATCAATTTCCTGCCTGTCTCTCCCATTCATTTGTAATGTCAGAAAAGAAGCATTTATCTGTTTTCAAAATACTCACCCTGCTCTCTGTCGATACATGTGGAAAGCTCCTCTGTGGCAGCTTCTACCCTTGTGTGAAAGATTTGAAATAACACTCCCTCTCAAAATTCATCATCATTTTCTTCAAAATAAAAACCAAAGCAGAGGGGGTGAAGATGATAAACTTTGACTCTTTCTGACAGTTGACCTTTCAGGCTCTAAAAAGAATTATAATAACAATGCAAAATAAGCCTTGACTTGGTCAAAACATTATCCATCATGTCAGCCAAGGCCTTTCTTTTTTTAGAATGCCAGTGTTTAATTCTTCCACAACTTCTATATTTCAAAAACAGAACCAAGTACAATTACGTGCTACAACCTGCTCTTAGTACCACCAAATTTCAATCCACTGCATAAAGAAATCCCATTTAAAGGGATCCTCCCCTGTTTGATTATTCAGATGCTGCTGGGGTAATTTTTTTGGAGGGTGGGGGTGTGTGTGGAGGGGATAAACTAGCAACACAGCTTCAGCCATGTACCAAGCAGCCTATAGGCAGGAAATGGCAAATTGTTAGGTGCTCAACCAGGTTTGGAAAAAATAAGAAGTTAGACAAACACCAGTCCACTTCAGGAAAAGCCTGCAGTGCTTAGGAAAAAAAATGTTGTTGGACTATAATAGGGGTTCTAAACCTTTTTAAGCTGTGGGCCAGGCCACACCCTCTCAGACAGCTGAGTGAGCCAGACTGGCATACCTGTCAACTACCCGCCACCATCCCGTAATTTGACTGGTGGTGGAAAGTAGTTACTGAGCATGAGCTTCTGTGCTGAACCCTTCTGTGCATGTGCAGAGCCCTTCTGTGCATGCGCAGAGCCCTTCTGCACAGAAGGGTTCTGCACAGGTCCCATAATCTCCAGAGCCACACTTGACAGGTATGGACTGGTGGTTCCTCCCACCATAAACGCCGCCATGAAATGCATCCATAGCTGTTGTAAACACATTTCTGACAGCCGTGGGCACATTTACAGTTGTCGTAAACATGTTTTTGACCACTGCAGGTGCATTTATGGCTGTTGTAAACACATCCGCTTCACCTTCTGCTTGTGGCAGTGGAGTGGGCCACAGGAAATGTTGCCACAGGCTGAATCTGTCCCATGGGCCATAGGCTGATAACCCCTGGACTATAACTTTCAGGATTCCACACTCATGGTGGCGAACCTTAGCACTACAGGTCTTGTTGGACTTAAATTACCAGAAGCCCAAATCAGCACTCCTGCTGATCAAAACTTCTGGGAATTGAAGTTCAAGAACACCTGGAGTGCCAAGGTTCACCATCATGGGCTTAGATAGTTGGGAGACATTTTATACTAAAAAATAAAAAATGGCTTTTCTAAACTTTGCTGATTATATTAGCTCCTGGAATTTGTGCTGCTTTAAAAAGAGAACTTGGGACTTATGCCCCCAACATCTCCACCAAATTATTTCCATCATCCTATTTTATATGCTGGCATGGAATCTTTTGTCATGAAGCACCTTTCATTGCCCCCACATGCATGGCTAACAGCAAGAAACTATAGAGCAGAAATGCCAGAAGCCTGAGGCACCATAGGTTCCCTACAGCTGCTCTATATGTTCATTCATTACTACTGCAGGGCCGCATTAAAATATGATTTAAAAGATGTTATTTTTAAAATAAAAATAATTATTAAGAATAGCTTTTTGCTAGAGGTTAACAGCTAAGTACTCTAGAACTTCTAGAAAAACTTTTTCAATCACAACACATAATATGCTATCATGTTTTATATATGCTGTGGTCTTTCTATTTTCCCACTCCTTTCCATGCTGCTTTACACCTCAAGCTTCATCTGGTTTAGAAACAGAGGGTTTCACACAGATTAAAGCTGTTAGAATATGATGCTGGCCAACATCTGTAGAAATAGTCCTATATTTTACTTATTTTATAAAAATCAGAAAATTCCATTGGAAGATCAGTTGAATGTGAGCCATTAAAACCATTTGAATTTGTTTAAAAACAGCATATCCTAATTATAAACCATGTTGGTGGTGCAATGTGCAGATAATTCCCAGTACTGAGCATATTGTGACTGTCTTGGCAACAGTTATAAAACAGAAGACAAAACTGTAAACAATTGAGTTTGCTGAACAAAATGTACCTCCTGTGTTGCTTGCTGTTCCAGGTGTGTCATGCTCCATTACAGTTTCAGGGGAACATCAATACAACACAACAGCAGAGAGAATGCAATGGAAAACAAGCTGGGAATGTTCAACAAACCCATAGCCATGCTCTAGGCTGTAGTCAATAAAGTAGATGGGAGCTATTCTATTTCCTATTCTATTTCTTCCCCTCTTCCTTTTGAATTGGAGAGTGACTTCTGCCTGTAAGAGTGGTCAAGAGCTTCAAAATTGTAACATCAAAGGGTCAGGAAAAGGCAATTAAATTTCACCTTGCAATCAAGATGCAGGCAGAAAGTTCTGTTGTGTCCTATGTGTGTATGTGGTATACAACATGATGTGTTTACACACACACACACACACACACACACACACACACACACACACACACACACACACACACACACACACACACACACACACACACACCACTCTATTTCTCCCTGGTGATATCTATCTGTGCGTTAACTGTTGGAATGTGACAAAGGATGTTGCACCAGGCCCCACTAGCCCCGACTGAGCATTCGTGCACTTGCCTGACTGGGGTTCGCAAGTAACTGTCGGGTTAAGAAATGTGAGAGTGGGGCAGGAGACCCATGAACGCAGTCAAAGAAAATGAACTTCAAGTCCCAATGTTCCTTGTGCCTCGTCACGCCACAGCCAATCAGGCTGAGCGGTGCAAGCAAAAGGAACGTTCAGAAATGCACTGCGGCCAATCAAAAACAAGCCGCAGAAGAAAACCACTGCACAAATGGTAAACACAAACTGAAAATTACAAGCCCCAGAGTCGTGCGCGCCATTAGCACCCAGAACGCTGAGAAGGCCGCCACGCAAAAGTTAAAAACAAATAAGCGCCCTGAAGCGGCACTGGGGTTCCTGCGGCCCGGCCACTGAGGCCAGGCCACGGGAAGGGAAGCCCAACCTCCAACGCCACTTGAAGCGGCGGTGGGGTTCCCGCGGCCCAGCCACTGAGGCCAAGCCACGGGAAGGGAAGCCCACCCCCAACACCACCTGAAGCGGCATTGGGGTTCCCACGGCCCAGCCACCAAGGCCGGGCCACAGGAAGGGAAGGCCACCCCCCAATGCCGCCTGAAGCGGCGCTGGGGTTCCTGCAGCCCGGCCAATGAAGCCAGTCCACGGGAAGGGAAGCCCACCCCCCAACACTGCCTGAAGCAGCGCTGGGGTTCCCGTGGCCTGGCCACCAAGGCCAGGCCATGGGAAGGGAAGTCCTACCCCAACACTGCCTGAAGTGGCGCTAGGGTTCCCATGGCCTGGCCACTGAGCCCAGGTTGCGAGAAGGGAAGCCCACCCCACACACAACTCCAACCCCCCAATATTTTTAAAAAATAACCATTAAAAAATAACAAAAAACACAAACACAAACACCAACTAATAAACCAAACCACTAACAAAACACTTAACTAGAAAACTAAAAAACCATAAATCACAAAAACAAACAAGAAAAAATAAATAAAACCAGAAATAACCAAACCTAAAACTAAACTAAAACAAACAATAACAAATATAAACACCTTCGAGACCACCACCACTAAACCTTCAAAAAACAAACACCCTAAATAAATAAAACCAGCCAACTCAGCACCACACGTCTTCCCTCCATGACGTCCGGAACAGAAATGAACAAACAAAGACAACTTACCAGAAGAAGCACCGCCCAGAGGCCAGAAGAGAAAAAACACCTAAAATGAAACCAAAGTCCCTAGCAGCCCCACCTGCAGGGCACAATCATAAAAACAACTCAAAAAGACTCAACAGCCCCACCCAGAGGCCACAAGAGTAAAAACAAGTCAAAAACATAACAAAATATCACAATTTCACATAAAACACAAATAAAACCTAACCAAAATAAAAACATTTCTAAAATCCTGTGTTGAGTTTTAACTCAAATAAAGACCCAAAACATCTAAACACAGTTTTAAAACATTGAATGTAAAAATATTTACTTTCACATTTTAAAAATTATTACCTACATTAACACTATTAAAATAAAATACACATAATAAAACATTATTTGGTTAAATAAAAAAAATAAAAATATAGCATCCTTTGTTCTTTTTAAAATCCACAAAAAAAACAAAAAACCTGATCGCAGTTTATAACAGCCCGCGTGTATAAATAAACATTTTAAAAATGACAATTACAGACTAACCTCTTCTTTACAAACATTAACAAACAAACAAAAACACCTTCCAACACAATTTAAAACACCCCGGCACCGCCAGGCAATCTCTGCTAGTACAATATGTATTTATAATGAAACCTTGCATCAGAGATTCCAATTCTAGGAAATGTAGTAGGCAGAAGATTCAAGCAATCTTCTTTCACCCTACAATTTAGCCTCTATGACATATAGTGGGATGTGCTTTCTTTTCCTTTTCCTTGTCCACCACATAATTTACATATATACCAACTACCTTTTGCCCCATAATGACCAGCATTTATTTATCATATGATGAATATCTACATTGATGTTGATATAACAAGCACAAATTGACCATCTCAAGTTCCTGGCTAGAGTTCCACATAATGGCCAGTGTCAAGAACATATGGGGCATCTAAAATAAAAATTTTCATAGGACATTTTGATGGGCACAGTGGACATTGACATAGGTCTAAAATTGTCTGTTCTTCTCCATGCTCATAAATGACTGAGTTTTCTTATATTCTGGTTTCTGTCAACTCCATTCTACACCCAATTGAGAGACATCCATATAAACCAGTTCTCCATGTGGCTAGGAGCTTGACTTTCCATACATTTGAAGAAAAAAGTCCTGGCATTCTCTGCTGTTTCTTTAAGATCTCAGATGTTCTATTAAAAAACATTTTCTTGCTTATAATCCGGGAAGTTTGGGATGATAGCCAATATGTGGATGCACATCTTATATACATGCTTTGCGTCTTTAACTATTAAATGCTTCTTCTCTCATTTCTTCAAGTACCTAGTATTGAACAGAGATGAGCTTTTCTTGTCCTTATGAGTACAACTATCTACTTTTCCTCTCTTTCTTAGTGGGACCAGAAAGTTTACCTCAAGCAGACAGGGTTACATAGGGGGAAGGTGGTAGCAAAGGGGTCTTATTTTAGTTATCTGGGAAATGATTTGAGAGCAAGAATAAAACTCACCAACACTTGGTTTATCTCTATCACACTGTAGGCTGTCATTTTTAAGCCTATATATTTCCCCAAATATCATTATATAGTCTGAATTGTCCAAATGTAGCTGGCTGGATAGCTGAGCTAGTTAATTATCCTGCTGATCTGTACATCCTAGAAGAGACAGCCTGTGTGCAATAGGCAAAATGTCCAGTCCCAGGATACTGCAGAAAAATGGAATGGTAAATCAGTTCTGAGTACCCTTTACCAAGAAAACCTTGATAGGCCATATGTCAGAAATGACTTGATGACAATTGTCCAAATGTCATGGGGAACATTTTAAGGAATTTGGAGACCAAATATTTACCCTCAAGGTAAAGGTAAAGGTTTTCCTTGCACGAAAGCCAGTCAAATGCTCCCTAAAATATGATACCACATGGTTAATTGCCATTCCAGGGCCTCGTGAGGCTTTCAAAATGATGATTTTCTATAACTTCTTCCCTTTGAAATTCAGAAATGCATAGGAGCAAAGGTAGTTTTGATGGGGGTGGTGGTTATGTCCTTCCAAATTTGGAGTGAAATTCCCCTTGTAAAATTTTTGACTAACTCTAACCTTACCAGGAATACTCTTGTGATCCAGTTTATGGATTTAAGTAATTGTGACTATGCTTCTTAGCAGAACAAAATGAAGATTAGACTTGAGTTTTTGAAAATGAAAAGTTGTTTGGATGCATCTTACTATCTGTTGTGTAAGAGTGATTTATTTCACCAATCGAAAAAATAAGCACACTGAGAAAACATCCCTGCTCAAATGTTCATCTTTTCCAGTCTTGCGTATATGCTCTATGAAAAAATACCAGATTTCACATTTTTACTTTGGTGTATTCTAGTGCATAATTAATCTATTTTTTCTAGTACATTTACACATACCTCTATTTTTTCATAGATCATTTACCCCAGACAGGAAAAGGTAAATATTTGAGCAGGGATGTTTCCACAGTGTCCTTAAGGTTATGTTCTAAGTTTCTGAATTTCATTTTTCATTCACTATGCTATCAATGCCAAAATCAAAAAGTGCTTTTTTTAACTGTATCTATTTAATGTGTCTGTATTTAAGTACATGCTACTTGCTTCAGAATATGGATTTTAAGACTGATTGCCACTTTACGGAGTTTCTATCTGTCTAAAAAGATATGGAATCTAATGGTTTCCAGATTTTCTCCTCTTGTGCATACAGGAAACAGAGAGATATGTCATAATATTAGCTCATCATTTCATCTTTCAGCTGAAAGTGCAGCATAACATGAAAAGGCAACAGAAAATTGCAGTAACATTCCATAAGAAGAAAACTGTAGCAATCTTTTCCAAATAGTAAATAATATTCTTCTTAATTTTTGTATGTAAATTTATATAGATTACAAATTGATAGTCATTATTGACCCATTAGGCTTGGTGACATCAGGACTTTCCACTTGGGCTTCATGGCCGCAGACAAGGATACCAACATGCTTGCTGCTGTGAAGGGTAAGAGTTTTGTTGGCATTCTCTGCCTCTGGAGTCAGAGAAATTGAATATGGCCAAGAGGTAAGAAAGATCCAGGTGGTGTGAAGGATGGTTGCCTGATGCATCAGATTTAATAAGACACAGGTTCCCTGGAGCATCACCAGGAAGGTTTATTTCTCTGAGCAGAGAAAACAGAATAGGACATTAAGTTGGCCTCTCTTAAGCTAAACTAGACTGCAAAAACACCACACAGTTTGCCTTGGAGATTCAAAGCCCAATTTGAACTACCAGGTTTTTTTTTCTACTGCTGAAATTGTTGAATTGCATGATTTTGCAATAAAAAGGAGGCCACATTTGAGACTTAGACTTATAAGCAAGTTTCTCAAGAATCCCCCTTTATGTAACTAAACCAGCCAAATGAGCAGTCAGACAATAGTAACATGAAACAGACTGTATTTAAAACCTTGTCATGAAGTGTAGTGTTATTCTTCTTCTTCAGAATATTTTATGTTGTTCCTCATGTGATGCCCAAGTTATTGGATCTTAATGGTCTTAAACAGTTTTTGTTCTTTTACCATCCGGTGCAACATTTCTACATTAGTCACATGGTCAACCCATGATGTCCTTAGCAGCCATCTGTAGATCCACATTTCAAAAGCTTCTATTTTCTTTTCAGATACTTTAGTCAATGTCCAAGCTTCAGCTCCATATAGCAACACCAGGAATATGTAACATCTCACTATTCAGATCTTTGTAGCAAGAGCATACCTGTCAAGCTTTGGACATGAAAATAAGGGAAATTTAAGGCCACACCCTTCTCTCCCAGGCCACTCCCCCTCCTTCCCAAAATCTAGGCACATCCAAGAGTCTAGAAGAGGAGGAACCATAGAGGAGTGTTGGGCTCCCCTGGTGGAGGAAGAACCACCCCATAGGCACAACTGCTTCCCATCACAGGGAAAGGGGCAGCCAGCAAGCCAGGCTTACTGTAATAATTCTATTTTAAATTTCCCCCTATTTTCCCCCTATCTGACTGCATTTCATATTATGGTTATTTTTCATGGAACTGTTTTTTACATTTTAATCAGTTAAAGAGGGTATTTAAGGGAAGTCAATGAGCCAATCGGCTTCAAGTATATTTGCATACAGCATAAACAGGATACTTCCATGGTTTTCTCTTAAATACAGAGTTTTAAAAAATGAAATTGAGGCACAAAACACTAAGACAGTAAACAATTAACTGATTAAAGTGTAAAAACAGTTCCATGAAAAATCACCATCATATGAAATGCAGTCGGATAGGGGGAGAATAGGGGGGAAAATTAAAATTGAATTACTACAGTAAGCCTGGCTTACTGGCTGCCTTTTTCCCATGATGGGAAGCAATCATGCCTATGGGGTGGTTCTTCCTCCAACCTGGGGAGCCCAACACTCCTCTGCTCTGGTATGAGCCACACACCTCGTGAATAAAGATATAACATAATAATATCTGGGAGATTCACATGTCCCTGGATTTTTTTAAAAAATATGGGAAATTATAAAAAATATGTGATGGTGGAAAGAAGGACTCTAAATTGCGGGGTTTTCCTGGGCAAAATGGGATACTTGACACCTATGAGCAAGAGTTAGATCTCAACTGCATAATGAATGTCACATTTTTATGAAAGTGGATCTTGCTTTTTCTATTCTTATTTTAATCTCTACCTTAGGATCCCAAATTTCACTTAACATACTCCACAAATAGACAATTTTATCCACTCTTTTGATTTCTTCCAGTCCTGCCATTAGCTTGCTATAAATTGGCATTCAGCTTATAACAAGATATTTAGTCTTCTTGGTGTTGAGATCCAAACCATATTCTGTGCTTGAAGCTCTAAGTCAGTGATGGCAAACCTTAGCACCCCAGATGTTCTTGAATTTCAATTCCCAGAAGCCCTGATCAACAGGAGTACTTACTTGGGCTTCTGGTAAATGAGGTCCAAGAACACCTGGTGTGCCAAGGTTGGCCATCGCTGCTCTAACTCAATCCAGCTGAAGATCTGCAAGGATTGTGGCCAACAACACTGTGTCATCAGCATATCGGATGTTAGTCAAGCATTCCCCATTAATTTTAATGTTGTTGTTCAGTCGCACAGTCGATTCCGACCCTTTGCGACCCTATGGACCATCTTTCTCCAGGCACCCCTGTCCTCCACCATCCCCCTCAGTCCTCCCAGTTCTGTGCCCGTTGTGTCTATAATACCATCTATCCATCTCATCCTTGGCCTCCCCCTTCTTCTTTTGCCCTCCACCTTTCCCAACATCACGGCCTTCTCAAGTGAATCCTCCCTTCTCATTTGATGCCCAAAGTACTTTAGCCTCATCTTTACTATTTGACCTTCCAATGAGCAGTCAGTGTTGATTTCTTCTAAGATTGACCTATTTGTTCTCCTCGCTGTCCAAGGTACCCTCAAAACTCTCCTCCAACACCACATTTCAAAGGCATCTATTCTTCTGCGTTCAGCTTTCCTAATTGTCCAGCTCTCACATCCGTACATTACCACTGGGAATACCATTGCTTTGACTATTCTAATTTTTGTTTTCAAGGTGATGTCTCTGCTTTTCACTATGTTCCCCAGGTTTCTCATGGCTTGTCTCCCTAGAATCAGCCGCCTCTTTATTTCATGGCTGCACTCCCCATCTGCAGTGATCTTAGATCCTAAGAAAGTAAAATCTGTCACTGCTTCTACTTCTTCCCCGTCTATTTTCCAGGAACTGATCGGGCCTGTTGCCATTATCTTGGTTTTCTTGATATTGAGTCTCAAGCCAGCTTTTGCACTCTCTTCCTTCAAACCGATCAAGAGATTCTTTAGGTCTTCCTCATTTTCTGCCATTAGGGTGGTGTCGTCTGCATATCTCAGATTGTTGATGTTTCTCCCAGCAATTTTGATCCCATATTGTGATTCCTCCATCCCTGCATTGCGCATTATGTGCTCTGTGTATAAGTTGAATAAGCAGGGTGACAGAATGCAGCCTTGTCTTACTCCTTTTCCTATTCCAAACCACTCTGTCATTCCGTGTTCTGTCCTAACTGTTGCTTCTTGGTTCATGTACAGATTTCTCAGGAGGCATATGAGGTGCTCTGGTATTCCCATCTCTTTAATCACTTGCCACATCTTGTTGTGATCCACACAATCAAATGCCTTAGTGTAGTCAATAAAGCAAAAGTAAACTTGTTTCTGGTATTCCTTTGTTTTCTCCATGATCCAACGTATGTTGGCAATGTGGTCTCTAGTCCCCCTGCCTCTTCTGAAACCAGCCTGCACCTCTGGTAATTCTCTTTCCACATGCTGCTGAAGTCTATCCTGTATTATCTTGAGCATCACCTTGCTAGCGTGTGGGATGAGCGCAATTGTTCGATAATTTGAACATTCTTTGGCATTGCCCTTTTTTGGGATTGGAACATATACTGATCTTTTCCAGTCCTGTGGCCACTGTTTTGTTTTCCAAATCTGCTGGCATATTGAGTGCAGTAATTTGATGCCATCATCTTTTAGAGCTTTGAAAAATTCAACTGGGATACCATCATCTCCACTAGCTTTGTTGTTTGCAGTGCTCTTTAGGGCCTTTCTGACTTCACTCTCCAGGATGTCTGGCTCAGGTTCATTTTCTCCATCATTGTGACTATCAGGAGTGTTGAGTTCCTTTTTGTAGAGTTCCTCTGTGTACTCTTTCCATCTTTTCTTAATCTCTTCTGCATCAGCTAGCTCCTTTCCGTCTTTGTCCCTTATCATGGTCATTTTTGCTTTAAATGTTCCCTTGATTTCCCGGATTTTTTTGAAAAGATCTCTGGTTCTGCCTCTTTTGTTGTTTTCTTCCATTTCTTTGCACTGTTCTTTTAGATAGTTTTCCTTATCTCTCCTTGCTTTTCTTTGAAATTCTGTGTTCAAATGATTGTATTTTTTCCTTTCTCCTTTGACTTTTGCGTTCCTTCTTTCCTCTGCTATTTTAAGAGCCTCATCAGACAACCACTTTGCTTTCTTACTCTTCTTTTCTTTTGGTATGGTTTTCTTTGCTGCTTCCTGCATGATGTCCCTTATCTCTGTCCATAATTCTTCTGGCACTCTATCTATTGAGTCTAAGCCATTGAATCTGTTCATCACCTCCACCGTATATTCTTTAGGGATGCTGTCTAGATGATATCTGTCTGGTCTCTTTGCTTTCCCTATTTTCTTTAGTCTAAGCCTGAATTTTGCAATCAGTAGGTTGTGATCTGAGCCACAATCTGCTCCAGGTCTTGTTTTTGCTGACTGTATGGATGTTCTCCATCTTTGGCTGCAGAGTATGTAGTCAATCTGGTTTCGGTGTTGGCCATCTGGTGATGTCCATGTGTAAAGTCGCCTCTTGTGTTGCTGGAAGAGGGTGTTTGCTATGACCAGTGCGTTCTCTTGGCAGAACTCTATCAATCTTTGCCCTGCTTCATTCTGTGTTCCAAGGCCAAATTTGCCTGTTATTCCCTCCACTTTTTGATTTCCTACTTTGGCATTCCAGTCTCCTAGAATAATTTGAACATCATTTCTTGGTGTTTGTTCTATGAGGTGTTGTAAGTCCTCATAGAACTGGTCCACTGTGGCTTCATCTGCACCCGTGGTTGGTGCGTATATTTGGATCACAGTAACATTGAGGGGTTTGCCCTGAATTCTTACTGACATCATTCTGTCATTTTTGAGGTTGTATCCCATTACTGTTCTTCTCACTCTTTTATTGACAATTATGGCTACTCCATGTCTTCTAAGGTTTTCTTGTCCACAGTAGTAGATGTGATGGTTTCCAGAGCTGAATTCGCCCATCCCTGTCCATTTGAGCTCACTGATTCCCAAGATGTCAATGTTTATTCTTTCCATCTCATTTTTTACCACTTCTAGTTTACCTTGGTTCATTGATCTCACATTCCATGTCCCTATGCAGTATTGCTCCTTACAACATTGCATTCCTCCTCCCTCCTTCCTGTCCCTCCCCTTTCTCCCCTCTGAGGTGTTAAGCATCCTGTATCACCTAGCCTGCCCTTTTGTTTTGCCTTTTGTTTTGGTCCATAGGGTTCTCTTGGCAAGATTTATGGCGTGGTTGCCGGTGTCTGCGCCATTTTTCTCTCCTCATACATTTTATCACAGTTTTTAAAGTTTAAAACAGTTTAAACAACATATTATCATGCATATTATCACACTCTAAAACACAGTCTATATGTTAATTGCTATATTAAGTCAGTATGAAGTCTCTATGTCAGTCGCTATATTAATTCAGCTACATTTTTCACATCAGTTACTTATCCTTGTGTCCTCACTCCCCAGGTGGGGTTGTTGTCTCTGGGTCCCTTGCTCCAGGGGCATCGCAGTGGCGGGCAGTGGATGTTTTCCCCGTGTCTCAGCTGTTCCTCTTCCCCTGCCTCTGTCTGCAGTGGTGGATGGTGACCTTTCCTGCCGCCTGCCTGGTCTTCCTCCCTCCCCCGGCTGGGGAGGTCTTGCGGCTGCTTCTGTCCGCGGGCAGCCTCCTCGTGGCGGCGGCTGTGGAGGATCGCGACCTCTCCCGTCGCCTGCCTGGTCTTCCTCCCTCCCCCGGCTGGGGAGGTCTTGCGGCTGCTTCTGTCCGCGGGCAGCCTCCTCGTGGCGGCGGCTGTGGAGGATCGCGACCTCTCCCGCCGCCTGCCTGGTCTTCCTCCCTCCCCCGGCTGGGGAGGTCTTGCGGCTGCTTCTGTCCGCGGGCAGCCTCCTCGTGGCGGCGGCTGTGGAGGATCGCGACCTCTCCCGCCGCCTGCCTGGTCTTCCTCCCTCCCCCGGCTGGGGAGGTCTTGCGGCTGCTTCTGTCCGCGGGCAGCCTCCTCGTGGCGGCGGCTGTGGAGGATCGCGACCTCTCCCGCCGCCTGCCTGGTCTTCCTCCCTCCCCCGGCTGGGGAGGTCTTGCGGCTGCTTCTGTCCGCGGGCATTAATT
Source organism: Bradypodion pumilum (assembly GCA_035047305.1). Taxonomy (NCBI): domain Eukaryota; kingdom Metazoa; phylum Chordata; class Lepidosauria; order Squamata; family Chamaeleonidae; genus Bradypodion; species Bradypodion pumilum. Next base: position 433,420,195 of record JAWDJD010000001.1, read on the forward strand.
TTAATGCAAATGTTTAAATTTGACAATGCTTCTGAAAATATATTTTCTAAATATATATTAAACAGTTTCAGGGACAACACACAACCTTGTCACACACCTCTGCAAATTTGAACCCGCTCTGTCAGCTGCTCTTCAGCTCTAACTTGAGCTGTCTTATTCCAATAAAGGTTGGTGATGATTCTGATATCTTTATCATCTATTTTCTTCTTTCCTGGCATAATGCTAATCTGGATGGTTTACAGGTAATTACTCATTTTACCAACCTTGGAAGGATGGAAGGCTGAGTCAACCTCTATGCTGATCAGGATCGAGCTCACAACATTTTGGCTGCAGTACAGCAGTTTAACCACTGCACCACCAGGGTTATCAGAATAAAGTTGATAGACACATGGTGCCATTGAAGTAGAAAAATAAAGTTTGTAATATGTTATTTTAGGACAAGTTATCCTAATAAAAAATCTGATGAAGAAGTGGCTGGGGGGAGCTTAAACACTAAGCTTAAGAGGCATCAGTTTGCCCAAGAATACAACAGCCTGGTCAGTGATGCACTGCAAAAAAAAAAATTCTACCTACTCTGTGGGCATGGCTAACTCTGTGGATGTGGCTAACTCAAAGAACTCAACAAAATATATAAATCAAAAAATTAAAATATAACAGTATTAAACACACAAAACAGCTAATATAATAAAAAATAAAATAAAATAAAAACAACAAAACTTAGTGAAAACTAACTACATGATAAAATTACTAAAATTACCAAAATCAGGATTTTCCTCACGCCCCCCCCCCCAAAGAACAGAAACCAGTGGCAGCGAGTGGGCACGTGCTTCCTCCTCCTCTTCCTGGCCTCTGGGCGTTCCTGGAGTGCGGGGGGAGGGGGAGGGGATGTGGTGTGGGAGGGAGTGTGTGTGGCCAGCCGGTTCTGCTACCAGTCCTATAGAACCTCATAGAACCTGGTGCAGTGCAACACTGAACCTGGTGCTTCTCTTCCATGGCAACAACAAGGTGGCTTCTCCTGCTGCTCCCGCTGGGTGAATGTGTGTGCCCGTGGTCAATCCCAGGAGGTGTCACTGGTGCTGGGTGGGCTAGGGCACCCTAGGATGAGTCCCGGTAGCCCGGTGGGCCAGCCCACCACTGCATATAAATGCAGTTTCTATTGCTATTGCCCTTGTAGCAATCCTTGTGGCACTATTAGATGAAAAAGTTCTCCATCAATTTGTTAGGCAAAGGATTAAATAAAGTTACTCAACAGAGGGAATGTGAAAGAAGCATAAATGTTTGTAAACATTTTTGTAATCATGCATCGTTCAAGTTAAAGAGGCTCTCTTTTGGCAATCAATGAGATATCATGAATTATATGAAAGAGATCCTCTTTTATGCTTTGAGTCTTTCATTCAAACAGGAAAGGCTCATCCCTAAGCAAAGCTGCTTCAGTGATAAACTATATCCTGATGCCAGATTGAAATGGGTCTAGATTTTCTTCTAAATGCAGCTGTTCACCACATCTCAAAAGGGGTTTTGCACATATTAACATACACATCATATAATGTAAAATTAGGCCCCATTTGAATCAGGATTGTGCTCCTATCCAGCATCTTACATAACCTCTCTTTTTAGAAAGAATGGTTCCTAGATTTCTGATTTTCAGTAAACCATTAAATTTAACCTGACTTTCAAAACTGATGATATTAAACACAGTTTTATAAATAGATTATTATGCTTTTCATGAACAGAAAAACAATCCAGATTTTATACTATTTAATATCCAAAGATTTTGGATTTTCTCTCCACACAGGAGAGAAACCATATAGGTGCCAGGAGTGTGGGAAATGTTTTGCTCGGAATTCAAAACTTGTGAGACGCAAGAGAGTCCACACAAGAGAGAAACCGTACAGGTGCCAGGAGTGTGGGAAATGTTATGCTCGTAATTCAGTCCTTGTGAGTCATAGGAGTGTCCATGCAGGAGAGAAACTGTACAGGTGCCAGGAGTGTGGGAAATGTTTTCCTCATAATTCAGTCCTTGTAAGTCATAGGAGAGTCCATACAGGAGAGAAACCATTCATGTGCCAGGAGTGTGGGAAATATTTTGCTCGGAATTCAGACCTTGTGAAACATAAGAGAGTCCACACAGGAGAGAAACCGTACAGGTGCCAGGAGTGTGGGAAATGTTTTGCTCAGAATTCACACCTTGTGGGTCATAAGAGACTCCACACAGGAGAGAAACCGTACATGTGCCAGGAGTGTGGGAAATGTTTTGCTCAGAATTCACACCTTGTGAAACATAAGAGAGTCCACACAGGAGAGAAACCGTACAGGTGCCAGGAGTGTGGGAAATGTTTTTCCCAGAATTCACACCTTGTGAGTCATACGATACTCCACACAGGAGAGAAACCATACTGATGCCAGTAGTGTAGGAAATGTTTTGCTTTGAATCAGCTGCTTGAAGGACATAGGTGAATCCATAGAGGGGAAAAAACTGTTTTGAATCAAAGTAATATGGCAGGAAATTGTTTATGCTTCCAATCCCCATATTGTGTATGCTTCAGATCCCCATATTCAGATCCACACACATTAAAGGTAGCTTTATTTGTGCTTCTGCCAATGTGATTTATATTAATTCACATTTTGGGCCATTCAACAATTATGTGATCCATTTTTTTGGGAGGGGGAACTGACCCCCTGCCCCCCATGTAATCCAATTGTAATTTTTGCTTTGACACCCACCCACCCCCTTAAAGTTACATAATCCAGAGCTTGTGTGAACTTTGTTCACTGCCCCAGACTCACCTGCGGAGGCAGTGGGTGGTAGGACTTCGCTGCCGCCCCCCCCCCCCCCCAAGACTTATTTGTGGCTGGGGCAGAGAGGCCACTGCAGTATTGTGACATGGTATTGCTTTCTATTGATATATTGTCTGGACTGAATATTGTACAATCACATTGTATTGCCATTTGTATTGCCATTTTTATTGTAATGCTATTTTTCGTTGCATTGTATTGCTGTATTTTATTGTATTGCAATGTTTGATTTGTTGTGAGCCACCCTGAGTCGCCATATGCTGAGTGGGTGGCATACAAATCGAATAAATGAAATGAAATGAAATGAAATGAATTTTCATATTAAACCAGGTGCCGTCTAGCCATTTGGTTCCTCAAACCCCCTAATAGCTTGTAGTAAGTACTGAATGTTACAAAAACAAGCCACTATTATATACTGTTGTAATATATCAGGGGTTCCCAACCTTTTCAAGCTGGGGGCCGGGTCACACTCTCTCAGTTAGCTTCAAGGGCCAGATGGCCATTTTGCCCTGCCTGCATGATGGGGGTGGCCATTTTGCCCCAACAGCTTCAAAGGGGATGCCATTTTGTTTCTTGAATACAATTGGAGGGGTGGGGGGAATATGAAATGCTGCCAGGGGCCAGATCCAGCTCACAGGCCTTAGGTTGGGAACCCCTTTGATATATAATAGCATCACAATAGCAAACATACAAGAATGAGACAGTATTGGTTCACACATGCCTATCCACATACCAGTCAGAGTTGTAATCACCAATTAACATATATGACACTTAAACTTGACTGACAGTCACTGGCATGTTAGGGTATGCAATATTTGTTATTTCTTTTAAATGTTGGCAGAACTGATAATCAGTGGATTGGAGTGTTAACAATTATTCTGGATAAATGCAAAGCAAACTATTTTTTCTCACCCCTGAAAATACTTGAGCCAATTAATACAATTGTAACATTTAATCACAGGGGGAAATTGCACCATTTCATGTGCTGAGAGCAAGCCAAGGAGGAAAAAAACAACAGTACCATATGGCTTCTTGTGATGCTTCCTGTAGGTTTAACAAAACACTGTAACATTTTAACTGCATGAGCTTTTTAGAGATGACAAAAATTTGATCAGCAGACGAGGAATTTTACTTGCCTGTGTTAGGAAAAAATGGAAGGCTATGGAGGACAGCTAATATGAGCTGATTAAAAATTGAGGTCCTGCTATACAACTCTGAGTAGGCCATTGGGCAGTTCCAAAATAGACTTATCTCATATAATTTAGTGCTGCTGAGTATGAGTGAAGTGGATGTGTATGTCTATTGAAATAACCAAGCTCTTAATAAAACTAATCTACTTACATCCTCACTTATGTCTATTGAGTCCTTTAACTGGGAAGTTCTCAACAAACCTGGTCACAAAAAGGAGTCCAGCAGATTTCACATGTTCTGTGAAATTTACAATAAGTTGTCTGATCAACATCGATAACAAAATTAACATAAATGATCAGATATGAGAAAAATATGTTCTTCTTATGGTGCCTTATCCGATTCCAAATATTGGCAATCATCATGGCAATCAACCATGAAGATTGTCCTGGGAGCAATATAATGCAGTACCCTCCCATTCACCTTCTGCATTGCAGTGTGACACCCATATCACTGATCCAGTTCCACAAATCACCTTCTGGTCCTACGCCCTTTTGGCAAGCAAAGTCCTTCTCAGCCCAGGCCAATATTGATGAACCTGCTGCCCTCCATCAAGATGGATTCAAGTGGAATTTAATACACTTGGGGACCATCATCCTTCCCTGTGGACTTAACCACCCAAGGCCATTAGTCCTCAGGTTTGTCAGGTTAGTTAACAACTGTCTGATGATCAGTGTTGAGTTGCTGGCAGTATGATGTACTCTATTATCATAGCAGGGTAACTTGGCCCAAGGCTATGGCAGTCCATTGCAATCCTGGTGTTAAATCCTGCATGTCGTGCTTCATGTGTGCAATGGGTAATGGCTCTGAGATCATAGTGTGTGGGTCACTTCATGGCAAAATGGGATCCACCTTAAACAAATTCACGCCAGTGACAATTTTCCTGCTTCAGGTGGAAAATGCATTCTCGGATACAGGTTCCAGTTGAGTAACTTGGCCAGATAGGCAGAAATACATTGAGAAGTGCATATTTTGACAGCAAATATTTCAGAGATGTGTATTTTGCGGCAATAGGCATGGTCAAACGTGCATCTTAGTATGAGTCCAAATATGAATTTTATTCAATCTTTTTTAAATTCTTCTGATTAAAGTGGAAAGGAGCACCTGTGATTGTCTTGCAAATGAACATATGTGAAAATTATATAATCACACTTGAGGCTTGTTTGAACATATTTTTAACCAAATGACAGACATCTTTCATGATATTCAAGTATTAAATTTGGATTACTATGGATAGTAAGTGTAGACTTCTACGGTGATACTATCCCTCTCAGCAACAGGAACAAGAGAGAAGATACAGTCATAATATGACAAACAAAAAACAACTCTTTGCAAAGTTGAGTTTTGGTTTCCTTTTTTGATCAGTGGAGAATTTCGTTGTAGTTAAGTTTTTTTTAAAAAAAATAGTATGTGAGAAAACTGAGGCTAATAGCTTCATTTATTCAGGTTGAACACTTTCAGTACTTAACACTTAAAAATCTAAGTGTGAATTCATGTATAGATTTAATCAATCACAAGAGTGCTCTATTTGGGTTGTGACATACCTATATTTATGTTTCTAAGAGGTGCCTCTAGTAATCTAGGTAGGAGCAAGACAGTACTCCTCTGTACTCAGGACCAGTGTGCCTAATGAATTCAGCCACAGCAGATGTTTGAGATTTTAATCTCCATTTATTTAGGAAGGATTGATCAAACTTCTCAGATCACAAATTTGAGATGGACAAAAATACAATATAAAACAAGAGAGAGCAAAATCATCCAGTTCTCCCATTCCTTGTCTAGTACATTTTTCATCCATGAAGTCTGGCAGGTTAGCTAGCTAGCTGTTTTACTCTTTCATAAAATGAGACATTACAGGTATGTGACTCTTCCATGAAGAACATGCCAGAAATTATTTCATTGATGGCAGAAAGCAGATGTTTTAAATCTATCTGGCAAATAGAATCCACTAGCCACAATATTGTAAATGCATTTCGTTCCTGTGTCCCAGAATTCTTAGAATAAAGGAAACAAAAATGGGTGCATCTGCACTTGTAGTCTTTCTTTCCCACCCCTACTCCAAATCACTCCTACATTTTCTTCTTATTTTGGAAATTCTGATCATCAGTTTCCTGCCCATAGTGGTCTTCTGCAATTTTCTATAGTGTTCTCAAACCTTGTGATGCAGATTATTGTCAATGGTTTCTTAAACTGCAGGAGTGGATTACAGGATATGTGAAGTGCATGACTGCAATGGGGTCTTTTATTGTATCACTGAGCTATCAGAAGCCTCAATTTAGATGTTGCAGATCCTAGTCAAAATATACTTAATGGTACAGTTTTGAGGCATTTTTGTAGAGATGATTATTGGCAAAATCTCTCTTGTCAGTGTAAAATAGTTTGGTCTTTCTGTTCTTTCCATCCTGCTTTTATGCAGCTCTAACTATGTGTTGATGTTGTTTTCTATACCGTCAATCACTGCAGTTGAACAGTATTATAAAAGGGGAAGTAGAATAGCATATAGGTTGGAGTTCACAGCTTCTGTCTACTTCATGCAGCTGAATGGGAAGAAATGAACTCTGTTGTATAATTGAGGACTTTTTCTTTTTCCTGCTAAACCACTAGAAAGTAAGAATAATGTCCTGAGGGCAAAGATAAATATAATTCTTTCACTTCAACAGGAAGGGAATCCTGGAATATGTGTGAAAGGTGTCTGCTTTTGCAATAAAATATCAAGGCCAGAATCCTACTGCTTTTTTGTATCTGTAAAAAAGAAACTGTGGAAGCTACTGAAGCAAATTCTAACAGATGAAATAGTGGTTTTATATGACATGAATGCCAGGCTTACAATGAGGAACATGCCCAGCATGTACTGGCACCTTGTCAGTTTGTCAGCCTGGCTTCCTTGCTTTATCTTCTGTGGACATAAATGCACATTAATGTGAAGAGGTGTTCATTGTTTTGTATGTCTTCAGTGTGAGAAACAGAATCTGAAGTGAGTAAAGATAAATTCTACCATCAGTAACAATAAGTGGCACTCATCATGGACATATGTATTCAATCCACACTACCTGAAGATATCCTGTATATTAGACATTATAAAATCTACTGTTTAAAAAACAATTGTAATAACACCATGAGATGGTTATCTACCATACACAAACCATTTAATAAAATTAAAGAGCATAGAGGCAGGCTTGTTGTTCGTTAAACAAAGTCAAAACTCAGAAATGCTATATTAGAATAATGTTTGCATTTGGCTAAGTAAAGAAAGGAAAAAAGGAAAGGAAAGGAAGGAAAAAGTAAAGAAAGGAAAAATACCAATTATATTCCAGCTTTCATGCTCCCTTGAATTCTTCATAAGGGTAGGTGTTGCAACCTACCCTTTTGTGTGTGTGTGTGTGTGTGTGGAGGGTTGACCACATTGAATTTTAAAAAGGCCGATACTATAGTTTTTTGGCAGGCTGATTCATATGTTTTCATTGATCACATGATGCAAAGGGAAACGTGAATTTGCCAAGTTTCCATCTCTCCAAATCCATGGTTTTTTTTTCCTATTCTGCCACTGGATTTTCTACTTTTTGAGGCATGTGGTCACCAGAACTGAAGCAGTAGAGGGAGGATTAGCATGCAGACACAACGTGGTGTTTTGCACATTCCCCATTGCCTGTGCATCATCATGACAGAGGATAAGCTGCATATGCACAGGCACACAGTACCATTAGCATGCACTATCTCAGCCAAAGGTGGCACTATCTTAGCCAAAGGTGGCACTATCTCAGCCAAAGGTGGCTGGGCCACCTTCTTCCCCCTTTTTTAAAACACTTGATAATGGGGTGATTTTAGAGATAACAAGTATTGTTGTTTTTTGAATGAGAAAAGGCAGTTTTTTGTTTTGTTTTGTTTTGGTTTTTTTGTAATGTGACACCTGCAAGGCTATAAATAGAGCTGCAAAGAAACAGCAAAGGAGGCTTTTCTCCTGTCTACTATGTGGTTACTTAAAGTAAACAGACACGACTTCCCTAGTGAATTTGCATTTCCCTCTCTGTGTAATTGTGCTGTAATAGAACTATTGCTGGAATTAACTAAAGAAGTTTCAGGTTATTGCCTTCTCATATTCAATAATTTACTAAACCAAGGCATACTTGTCAAGTATCCCGTTTTGGCTGTAATTTCCGGTAATTCACTGATCGTTCCCCCTCTTTCCCACCACCATCCCGTAATTGGAATGGCAAGGAAAGGGGTTACTGTGCATGCTTGAATGGGTTACTGTGCATTTGTGCACCAGCGCCCGGAAACTTTCCCTTATTTTCTTTGCCGCAACTTGACAGGTATGACCCAAGGGCAGCAGAGTTGTTGTTTTGCTATGGTCATTAGGGGGGGGGACCGGGGGGCATCAATTGCAGGATATAATTATTCAGAACAGGAATGGCTGAAACAATTTTGATAATCAATAGCCAGAAGCAAGGGAGATCAGTGTGTGGTATTTAAAATGTATTCAAATCAGTATTAAAACTATTAAATTGATTCTACTCAGCACTCAATTCTCTTTGAGTCATTTGGGTATAATTATTATGTCCTTCAAAAAACTGCATTGGTTAAAAAAGATACCAAACTGAACACAACTCTTGCTCTCCTCTTTAATTGTATTCCTATCTAACATGGTGTAGGAAGCTGCAGTTTAAAAAAATCATTTATTCTACTTTTTAAAAAAAGAAAAGAATGACTGAAAGTGGGTGTCTCCTGACAATTTTAAAGTATGCTTATTCTCGTAACAGGCTTTGAATTTTAATACAGTTACATAAGTTTAGAAAAATATCAAGGTATTATGGGCATCCCTAAGCATTTTGACACAGACAGAGTGCCTATAACTCTCTCACACACACACACACACACACACACACACACACACACACACACACACACACACACACACACACACACACACACACACACACACACACACACTGGTCAACATCTTAAAAAGATTGTTTCAAGAAAGGCATACTTACCAGCCATTTAGAGTATCTTTCTAAACATGAGGGTGTACTCTGGAGGCAGTGATAGACCTGATTCTTGATTATTGTAACAAGGTCTGTATGAACTGTGCTGATCAAAAATATGTTTTGTCAATATTGTGTTGTTGGGAAAGCCAACCAAGCAATGATGCAAAAAGAAGACAAGAAGTGCTTTGTGTATAGAAAAGTATAGAAAAGTTATATAAGAAGCCACATATGTGAATTATATTTTGCTGCATTTCAAAGAGGTGTACAGTGGAACCCTGGTTTACAAATGCCTCAGTTAACATAATTTTTGGCTTGTGAAAGTTTAGTGTATGGGACCAAAGACAACCGGACAACCGAAAGGTTGGTTTAACACAGGTTTATTGCATTGCATGAGGTTCCAGTGAAGCATGAGGTAATGGCGGTGATACATCTCAATATATACAGTAGCTCTCTACATTTGAATCTTGTAGCACGGTAGCTCATTGGCTGCTACCGGCGTGGCCTCGCCCAGGCACGCCTCTTTCTTCAGCTGCTGAATGCGGGGAAGGTTTTCCCGCGGCTGTCCCTGATTGAGCAATGTGAACCATGTGAGGCTGAACGCTCGCAGCTGCCCTCTATGGGCTGTCTGCTCGCGTTCCTTTACAGCTGGTATCATTTGTATCTGGAGTGGTTACATTCTTGCCTTTACAGTATAATGAACATGCATACATACATACATAACATCCCTCCCCCCTAGGATGGGACGAAGTCCCGCAACCATTGTGGCTTGCCGCACGTGCGCTTGGGACGCGCTTGCGTCTGACCTAGTACTGGAGAGCCTGTGATCCCTGACTCCGCGGGTGCTTGTCCTGCAACGGGAAACGGGGATTCGTTAGTGGCTCCGTGGGGCGTCCGTGCCTGCCTCGCGCCCGGGGATGGGAAAGGAATGAATAGTTGGGAGGTGAACCCCTGCCTGTTGCTCTCTGACCCCGGGGATCCACCTATTGTGAACCGCGGAACCGATGAGGTCGCCCTTGCGGTTCGGCTACCTTCTGATCCCTGCTCGGGGGACCTTGAGACTGTGGTGGTCGGACTCGCTGATGCCTCCCGTCTTGGGGGTGTCGGTCTCCGGAAAAGTGGCGCTATATCGCATTCTAACTCACAGGGGCTACTGGGACTGAAGGTACCAGGGGCTGAACTGAAACCCCTCTTTTCGCTAGGATGGGTGGGGGACCACTCCGCTAACTCCCCCTGGTACTGCAAATCAACGTCTAAACTTCTATGGGCATCTGTGTTTCGGGGAAACTCCCGCGGGGTATGTGTGTGGTCGGGGCTCTTCCATTTCTTCGGGGACCCCCGCGAAAGATTTCTGTGGATCGATTCCCTTTCCTCCCCCCTTGGTGGGGACCCATGCTCCCCTTTTCCTCCCCCTTGGGTTAAACGGGTGGGGGAGTACCCTAACGCTGATTCGATGCTATTCTCGTCTCCGTCCTGCTCTCCGGGGACCCTGCGCCTGAGTTGGTCCACGTGTCGCCTCCACAGGAAGCCTGTACTGGTTTCTACGTGGTATGAGACGGGGCCGGTTTGTTCTACTACGGTGCCCGGCACCCAGGCTGGCCCCGCGCTGGCGTAGTTCCTGCAATGCACCGGGGCGCCTACGCTGAAACTCTTTGTGGGTTCCACCCCTATGTTCCGCCCCTTGTCCTCTACTCTCGTGGGGTCTAGCTTGGAGATTCCCGTGGCCAGCTTCCTGCGCATCAACAGCTCTGCGGGGGAGTACCCCGACGCTAGTGGGGTGACCCTGTATCTTAGCAGGAATTGGCACAATTTCAGGTCGAGGTCTCCGGGCCCCATGCGCAGTAGCGCGTCTTTCGTGGTGCGCACGAGGCGCTCTACTTGGCCGTTGGTGGCCGGGTGAAAGGGGGCAGAGGTGACGTGCCGAATGGCGTTGCGCTCCAAGAATGCCCCGAACTCGGCGGACGTGAAACAGCTGGCGTTATCGCTGACGAGGGTGTCGGGTAAACCGAACGTGGAAAAGACCCTCCTTAACCGTTTAATTGTTGTGGCCGAGGAGGTGCTTGAGACTGGAATGACCTCCAACCACTTGGAGAACGCGTCCACCACGAGGAGGAAAAGTGTTCCCCTGAACGGGCCAGCAAAGTCTACATGTATCCGGGACCAGGGCCCCCTAGCCGTGTCCCACTCCCTAGGTGGCGAGCGAGCCTCTTCTGGCCTTGAGCTTTGGCACGCTTCGCAAGTGCCGACCATGTGTTCAATGTCGGCGTCTAGCTGGGGCCACCAAAAGTAACTGCGGGCCAGCGCCTTTGAGCGGACGATCCCCGGGTGGCTGACGTGCAGCAGTTTAAGCACCCTCGGCCGGAGAGGCGTGGGGATCACTACCCGCTGTCCCCACAAAAGGCAACCCCTCTCTAGGGACAACTCTAGTTTCTTTTTGAAAAATGTGTCGAATTCCGCTGCTGGGGAAGACACGGGCCACCCTTTCTGTACCCAGGAGCAAACTGTGGCCAGCGTTTTGTCCTTGCCTGTCGCTTTGGCGATGTCGGCCGGTACTACTGGAGGGGAGTCTAGGACCTCTATCATTAAGACCTGATGGTCTCTCTCTACTTTGTCCACGTGGCAGCAATCCCGGGGAATGGGGGACCTCGACAGGGCGTCGGCATGGCTGATCTCCCTCCCGGGCCGGTACACCAACGCGTGCTGATACGCGTTGAGAAAAATGGCCCACCTGAGCATTCTCGGGGACAGGATTTGGGGTGTGGGCTTATCTGCGGTGAAAATGCCTAACAAAGGCTTATGGTCCGTCACTATGGTGAAGGGGCGGCCATACACAAAATCATGAAATTTCTTGGTCCCCGCAATTATTGCTAGTGCTTCTCTGTCTGTCTGAGCATAGTTCCTCTCTGCTTGGGACAAGGACCTAGAGTAGAACGCTATCGGGGCCTCCCTACCGTTGTCCAGCACGTGGCATAACACCGCCCCCACCCCCACCGGGGATGCATCGCATATCAGGACCACCGGGCGTTTGGGATTGAAGTGGGTCAGTACGGCATCTGATGCCAGGAGTCGCTTCAGGTCATTGAAAGCCTTTTCCTGGTCGTCGCCCCACTTCCATGCCTCGTCCTTTTTTAACAATTTGTGTAGCGGTTCTGCCACGGCTGCCTTCCGCGGGAGGAAGGAGTGGTAGAAGTTGAGCAGTCCGAGGAACGACTGCAACTCGGGCTTGGATGTGGGGCGAGGGGCCTTCTTGATGGCGGCTACCTTGGATTGGGCTGGTCTTATTCCCTCGGGAGTGACACGGAACCCTAGGAACTCAACCTCTGTAGCGAAGAAGACGCATTTGTCTTTCCGCAACCGCAACCCCGCCTTTTCGAATATTGTCAGGACCATTCCCAACCTAGTTGCTAATTCGGCCCGGCTCCCCCCTGTAATCAATACGTCATCAAAGTAGGGTAACACCCCCTCTAACCCCTTCAGGAGGCGTTCCACAAGTGACTGGAAGATCCCGGGCGCCGAATTCATGCCGAATTGTAGGCGCGATACCTGGAACGCCCCTTTGTGGGTGACTATGGTCTGCGCAGCAGCTGCGGCGGGGGTCACCGGGAGTTGCTGGTAGGCTTGGGCCAGGTCGAGTTTAGCGAAGCACCTCCCCCCGTGTAACCTGGCCAACAAGTGGCTGACTACCGGCACCGGATACGCATTAGGGCGGATCGCCTTATTGATGGTGCACTTGTAATCAGCGCATATGCGGACCTCCCCGTTGGCCTTGAGAGCCGTTACAATTGGAGTTTCCCACTCCGCAGAATCAACAGGAACAAGAATCCCCTGGCCCACCAATTTGTCCAACTCCGCCTCTATTTTGTCCTTTAGTGCGAAGGGCACTCTGCGCGGTTTAAGTCTGATTGGACGTACTCCAGGGTCCAGGTCGAAAGTCACTGGGGGGCCCTTGAATTTCCCGAGCCCCTTTTTAAAAACCTCGGGGTGCGCGTCGCACACGCTCTGTATTGGATCAGTCCCGGCGGGGTGTGCTTCCACGGCGTGCACCCCCCCGATGAACAACCCCAGGGGCTGGAACCATTGAGTCCCGAGGAGGCTGCATTTACCTCCCTTGAGGACGACTAGGGGAAGCGTTGCGGTGTGCTTTTTAAACTGGACCCGGAACTTCCCAACCCCCAACACTGGGATGCGGTTCCCTTGCACGTCCTTCAGTGTGGCCCTCAACGCCTTGAGCTTGGGCCGCACGCGGGGGGCGATTTTCATGAACTCCCCCTGGGAAATAATGGAGTATGAAGAACCCGAGTCCACCTCCATTCTAACAGGGGCCCCTTGTATTACTACCTCAACGAAGTAACGGGGGTGCTCCGTGGAAACGCTGCAGACCGGCGCGTCGTCCTCGCTGTCGTCGGAGATGCGCCCTACTCCGTCCCGCGTCCACGTGGTCCGGGTGCCGTCCTTTGGCCTCGTGGTGCGGTCCTGCCTCGTGGTGCGGTCCTGCCTCGCCGAGCGGTCTGGAGAACTCCTGGTGGCCTCGCGCCGTTTCCGGCAGACCTTGGCGATGTGCCCGCGCCGGCTGCAGTTGTGGCACTCGGCCTTGCGGTACGGGCATTTGGCGCGGGCGTGGGCGGCGCCGCAGCCGTCGCAGCGCCGGCCCTCTCTCTGGACCCTCCGGACGTCCTCGTCGTCGCCGCTCTCCGCAGACGAGTCCGAAACTCGCCGGGCCGCTCGCACCGAGCTCTCTGCCTTTGCGGGCTTCGGGCGCCAGTCCTGAAGCTCGTGCACCCCGGCAGTAGTGGCCTCCGCGGCCTGTGCCGTGTCGAGGACTTGTTGCCACGAGGGAGGCGGCTCCCTCTTCATCAGCGCACGCTGAGTCTCTGTGTCCCTCAGACCGCAGAGCAGGCAGTCCCGGAGGGTGATGTCGGGGAGCTCCCACTTGCATGGGCCAGCGGCCAACCGCAGGGCCACGGCGAACTCCTCGACCGATTCCCCGGGTGCCTGGACTCGCCTCCAGAACGTGCTCCGAGCGGGGAACATTGCTATTGCTGGCCGGAGATGGGCGCGCAACGCCGCCAGGAGCTCTGTAGCTTTGAAGTCGCCCACCTTCCTCGGGGCGATCAGGTCCACCAAGGTCCTCTTGGTCTCGTGTCCGAGCATGCGGACGAAAATGGCCCTCTTTTTGGCCTCATCGGAGACTTCGAGCTCCACCAGCGCTGCGTTGAAGTCTATCTCAAACAGCTCCAAGTCTCCCGGCTTCTTGATCTCGTAGCCGGCGCATGTCTTGGTCCCGTGGGCAGCCATATCCCACCTTCGTCGCCAATTTAGTGTATGGGACCAAAGACAACCGGACAACCGAAAGGTTGGTTTAACACAGGTTTATTGCATTGCATGAGGTTCCAGTGAAGCATGAGGTAATGGCGGTGATACATCTCAATATATACAGTAGCTCTCTACATTTGAATCTTGTAGCACGGTAGCTCATTGGCTGCTACCGGCGTGGCCTCGCCCAGGCACGCCTCTTTCTTCAGCTGCTGAATGCGGGGAAGGTTTTCCCGCGGCTGTCCCTGATTGAGCAATGTGAACCATGTGAGGCTGAACGCTCGCAGCTGCCCTCTATGGGCTGTCTGCTCGCGTTCCTTTACAGCTGGTATCGTTTGTATCTGGAGTGGTTACATTCTTGCCTTTACAGTATAATGAACATGCATACATACATACATAACAGAAAGGAAATCCAGAGAAAATAGTGCCTCAGTTTACAGATTTTTTGCATGGCATAGCAAGTTTCCCCAGGGTTCATTAACAAACCAATATCTGGGATTAGCAGCCCAACTATAGTTTTGTCTGGATGGTGCAGAAAACCTTCATAAACAGCTTTCAATACTTTTCACAAACATGCAAGTTTCAAAATAGTTTTTAGTTCTTTTCAGAAATATGCAAAAAAGCAAACTACATACCAACAGACACATAAAAACAGGTTTAAAACTTGGAATTGCACAAACCACAAGATTCAGTCTCTTATTAGGAGCTTTGAAAAATAACACACTTTGGCTGAGACTGATTTAGAAATTCGCTTTAGATCCCAAATCAAAATGGGAGATAATAGATGCTTTACAGTCTGTACAGCTCAATAATGTGAGCAGGATCCTTGTAAAGGAGTAAGGTCCCAACAGTTTAAGTACACTCACAAATTTACTCCTGATTCTAGATGCCCAGATCTCAGCAGTAACCATTTAGTTTGTTGCTTATTAATAATATGTATTTAATATTTTCATTTGTACTTCATTATTCTGTCTGAAAATACACAGAATGGTGCACACCACAATATATATAGACAGGCTTTACATATACAGAATAGTTGATGAAACTGAATAATTTGCTTTCTCTTCCCTCTTGGATGCTTTCAGCAATTATTTGAGAAGTGTTTGCAGAAAATAGCTCTATCCAGGCAAGAAATCTACAGTTTCAGAAGGATAGGCTAATGAAGCATGGTAGTATTAGCAGAATGACCGTCTGCAGCTCAGATCTTAAAGTCCCATCCTTGCCCTAAGGGTAAACAAAGAAGTAACACAACACAGATTAAGAAGGTCAGCAAAGCACCAAATTTAAATTAATCACTATTGTTGCTTTATTTGTAAAGAAGGCTGAGTAGCATTTAGGAAACAAAGTTTCACAAGTAGGAAGGAGATGAGAAAGCTCTAATGACATTATTTGATAATTTACTTCAGTAGAAGAGAGGAACTGCTATTGAGTTTCAACTCTTCGTAACCCAATGGACCACATCATGCTGAGTTCTCTGTCATTCAGAATCCTTCAGAGTTCATCCAGATCTACACCCACTGTGTTAACAATGCTACCTAATCATCTCATCCCATGCTGCCCCTTCTCCTTTTGCCTTCAATCTTTCCTAGCATCAGGGTCTTCTCCAGTGAGTCCTCTCTTCTCATTTGGTGACCAAAGTATTTAAGATAGATTAACAAAAGAGACAGATGACAAAAAGCCTTTTTCTTACACAGGCCAAAATACTATTGAAGCCAATTTAGACTGAGGAAACCAGATTGATGTCATCATTCAGGTCAATAAAATTTAATTTGAACTAATTATAAGTGTTCTATCCTCTCTTTATGTTTTGAGGCTTCCCAGAGTTCCCTTTGAGTTCCCTTTTGCTCTGAGGAATAGTTTGAGACCCTTAGGATAAAAGAGGGAGCCTTTAATCACAAAGCCTCCTGTCAGATCATCTCTAGGGCCTTCCCCGAACCTTGCCAAGCATGAGGACACTTCATGCATTCTCATACTAACTGGCTCACCACTTTCAAGAAGAAAGCAAATGCCTTCCAACCACACAGTGTTCAAGATCAGAATGAAATAGGAGTGAAAGAATTAAGATATTAATTCTAATATTTATTCTGCTTAAAAGCAGAAATCATTCCTCAAGCTATTCTGAAATGAAAAACAGATCAGATTGACCTGATCAATATACACCATAATGACGAGGCTAAAGTAAAAAAAGGCCTTGTGTCCACAAGCCGAACAAATATGCTCAATAAACATGCAATGTAAATACAGGATTTCTATCTGTAGAAAATAGCAGTAGAGATTTACACATAATGCTGAGTAATATTTCTGTGAAGTGATATGGTGTGACATGACATATGAACAATTTCTGAATGTTCTAACCTAAATGACAGTTCTTAATTTGATCTGATATGAATGACAATGTCATAAGATTAATAACAAACTTGGCTTATGCCATAATGATATAATGTGTGGAAATTCCCTGTGTTCATATGGTATAAAAGAAGGCTCTGAAAATGTATTTGCTGTTCAAAGTTATTTTTACACTCGATAGAGTGACTTTGGACCTGTTTGGCCAAATAATAATAATAATAAAAAAACTCCTAATCTGTCTTAGTTTGGAAAGTGGTTTGTCTCGTTTTCATTCCACAACAAAGCAAGACACTTCTAATATTAATATAACTGTATCCAAGTTTTATCAGCTAGAGCTAGACCAAAAGAATACCATGAGCACAATTTCTGGTTGGTTGGTTTGATTGGTTTGGTTGGTTTGGTTGGTTGGTTGATTGGTTTATACTGAAGAGTGAATGGCTTCATGATCTAATTTTTTTTAATATACATTTACACACACACACACACACACACACACACACACACAAGTAGTTATTTTTTTTTCCATTTAGGAAGAAGGTGCAATAGATTTGCTCCCTATTTCACAGTTCTGTGAACATATCCAAACTTATAACCATTTTCATATGTTCTGAATTCTGCAATCTGAATTAAGCTTCAGAGTTGGTACTATTTACTTTGAACGGAAAATTGGTCGTATCACAGAAATTATGAGAACCAGTATTCAGGGGTTAGGTTTAGATCTTGCTTTAGGTGTCATCCATAACTGAGGCACATCAATATAATAATAATAATAATAATAATAATAATAATAATAATAATAATAATAATAATAATAATAATAATAATAATAATAATAATAATAATAATAATAATAATAATAATAATAATAATAATAATAATAATAATAATAATAATAATAATAATAATAATAATAATAATAATAATAATAATAATAATAATAATAATAATAATAGATGGGGAAGTAGTAGAAGCAGTGACAGACTTTACATTTTCAGGATCTAAGATCTTTGCAGATGGTGAAGCTATGAAATAAAAAGGTGACTGATTCTTGGAAGGCAAGCTATGAGAAACCTGGGGAACATAGTTAAAAGTAGAGACATCACCTTGCAAACAAAAATTTGCATAGTCAAGGCAATGGTATTCCCGGTGGTAATGTATGGGTGTGAGAGCTGGACCATAAGGAAAGCTGAGCCCAGAAGAATAGACTCCTTTGAAATGTGATGTTGGAGGAGAGTTTTGAGAGTACCCTGGACAGTGAGGTTGATCTTAGAAGAAAGCAACCCTGACTGCTCCTTAGAAGAACAAACAGTAAAGATGAAGCTAAAGTACTTTGGACATCAAATGAGAAAAAAAAGGATTCACTTGAGAAAGCCTTGATACTGGGAAAAGTGGAGGGCAAAAGAAGAAGGGGGTGGCCAAAAATGAGATGGCTAGATGGTATTGTAGATGCAATGGGCACAGAGCTGGGCTGGTTGAGAAGGATGGTGGAGGACAGAGGTGTCTGGTGGGCAATGGTCTATGAGGTTGCAAAGGGTTGGAATCATCATCATCATCATCATCATCATCATCATCAACAACAACAACAACAACAACAACAACAACAACAACAACAACAACAACAACAACAACAACAACAACACTCAAACTGTTTTCCATCAGAAATTCATCTGACAAACTGATTGCATTTTATTACCGGTTGTAAATAACTCATTGATTTACATGTCTGTCTCCAGAATCAAACAAATTTGCACCACTACTCTGGGCCTCTATAGCAAATGTATAAATGTGTACCATGAATATCCAGTCTTATGTCTGATGAAGTAGACTTGGTCCACAAAAGCTAACATCAAAATACAGGAATTAGTCTTTAAGATGCCACAGCATTTTTTGTCTTTTTGTTTTGTTTACTCTCTGATATGCTTGCAAAGACTAACATGTCTACCACTTCAAAAAATTCTGCTCAGGGAATGCTCAAATGAGGCTCCTTTTATGTCCCCAAGATCTGGGATAGACTGGCACTCAATCCATCATGCAGTACCTGGGTCTTGAACTGCTGACTTGCCAGCCTTCCAGCTAACAAGGTGAGCTTCTTAACCACTGAGCCACCACAGCTCCAACAAGACTCTGTGGTGGATTTCTTTCTCTTGCTGTCTGAACACATGCAGCTCTGTACTACATAGTATTCCAGCTGAAAGGGTATGGGACAGCCTTGAGTGGGAATGGTATGGTGCTGGAAGTAATTTATTTTATATCTCCTTGCTTTGTACTTGTGTATTTGGATTCTGTTTGATCCTTTGGATTGTTTTTTTATTTTATTATTATGACTTTCGATTGGTTGTCTGCAGTACTTGCTTTCCCTGGCTGACTCTTTCCTTCGTCTAGAAAACAAGGCTGCCTCACCTGGTACAAACTAGCATATTAATTCTCTGAAATCTGTTGCATAGGTGATACTGCATAATTCTGAAACCCTGTTGCCTAAATTATGCTGCATTAAACATTGAAGTCCAAGAACCAAAGGTTGGGAAACACCGCTTTAGACCCTCTGGGGTGAGATGTTTTCATTTTGGGTGGTTTGTTTTATCTCTGCATTTTACTGTGTTGGGTTAGTGCTGGGCGAGCGGCGGAAGGGCCAGCCGTGGCCGCCGCCGGGCAACCACCCCCAGCCGGGGGTTGAGGAGGAGAGCCAGCCAGCCGGGCGAGGGGGGTGAGGAGGAGAGCCAGCCAGCCGGGCGAGCGGCGGAAGGGCCAGCCGCGGCCGCCGCCGGGCAACCACCCCCAGCCAGGGGGTGAGGAGGAGAGCCAGCAAGCCGGGCGAGCGGCGGAAGGGCCAGCCGCGGCTGCCGCCGGGCAACCACCCCCAGCCGGGGGGGGAGGAGGAGAGCCAGCCAGCCGGGCGAGCAGCGGAAGGGCCAGCCGCGGCCGCCGCCGGGCAACCACCCCCAGCCGGGGGTTGAGGAGGAGAGCCAGCCAGCCAGGCGAGGGGGGTGAGGAGGAGAGCCAGCCAGCTGGGCGAGTGGTGGAAGGGCCAGCCGCGGCCGCCGCTGGGCAACCACCCCCAGCCGGGGAGTGAGGAGAAGAGCCAGCCAGCCGGGCGAGCGGCAGAAGGGCCAGCCGCGGCCGCCGCCAGGCAACCACCCCCAGCCGGGGGTTGAGGAGGAGAGCCAGCCAGCCGGGCGAGGGGGTGAGGAGGAGAGCCAGCCAGGCGGGCGAGCGGCGGAAGGGCCAGCCGCGGCCGCCGCCGGGCAACCACCCCCAGCCGGGGGGTGAGGAAGAGAGCCACCAAGCCAGGCGAGTGGCGGAAGGGCCAGCCGTGGCCTCCGCCGGACAACCACCCCCAGCCGGGGGTTGAGGAGGAGAGCCAGCCAGCCAGGGGAGGGGGGTGAGGAGGAGAGCCAGCCAGCCGGGTGAGCGGCGGAAGGGCCAGCCGCGGCCGCCGCTGGGCAACCACCCCCAGCTGGGGGGTGAGGAGGAGAGCCAGCCAGCCGGGCGAGCGGCGGAAGGGCCAGGAGACCAACTGAAAGACGGGAAGAGGGCAGAGGAGGAAAAGCAGGGGGAGAGACTCAGAGTCCCAGGCAAAGGATAAGTACCTGATATGCAGACGTAGAAGACTTAACATAGAAACTGACATAGAGACTTTATACTGACTAAATACAGAAACTGACATAGAGACTGTGTATAAAGTGTGATAATATGCATGATAATATGTTGTCTAAAATGTTTTAAACTTTTAAAAACTGTGGATAAAATGTATGAGAAGGGAAAAATGGCGTAGACACCGGCAAACCACGCCACAAATCTTGCCAAGAGAACCCTATGGACCAAAACAAAAGGCAAAACAAAGGGGCAGGCTAGGTGATACAGGATGCTTAACACCACAGAGTGAAGAAAGGGGAGGGACAGGAAAGGGGGAGGGGAAATGCAATGTTGCAAGGAACAATACTGCATAGGGACATGGAATGTGAGATCAATGAACCAAGGTAAACTGGAAGTGGTAAAAAATGAGATGGAAAGAATAAGCATTGATATCTTAGGCATCAGTGAGCTCAAATGGACAGGGATGGAGGAATTCAGCTCTGGAAACCATCATATCTACTACTGTGGGCAAGAAAACCTTAGAAGAAATGGAGTAGCCATAATTGTCAATAAAAGAGTGAGAAAAGCAGTAATGGGATACAACCTTAAAAATGACAGAATGATGTCAGTCAGAATTCAAGGCAAACCTTTCAATGTCACTGTGATCCAAATATATGCACCAACCACTGGTGCAGATGAAGCCACAATGGACCAGTTCTATGAGGACTTACAACACCTCATATAACTGACACCAAGAAATGATGTCCAAATTATATTAGGAGACTGGAATGCCAAAGTAGGAAATCAAAAAGTGGAGGGAATAACAGGAAAATTTGGTCTTGGAGTACAGAATGAAGCAGGGCAAAGATTGATAGAGTTCTGCCAAGAGAACGCACTGGTCATAGCAAACACTCTCTTCCAGCAACACAAGAGGCGACTTTACACATGGACATCACCAGATGGCCAACACCGAAACCAAATTGACTACATACTTTGCATCCAAAGATGGAGAACCTCCATACAGTCAGCAAAAACAAGACCTGGAGCAGACTGTGGCTCAGATCACAACCTACTGATCGCAAAATTCAGGCTTAGGCTAAAGAAAATAGGGAAAACACGGAGACCAGAAAGATATCACCTAGACAGCATCCCTAAAGAATACACGGTGGAGGTGATGAACAGATTTAATGGCTTAGACTCGGTAGACAGAGTACCAGAAGAATTATGGACGGAGATGAGGGACATCATGCAGGAAGCAGCAAAGAAAACCATACCAAAAGAAAAGAAGAGTAAGAAAGCAAAGTGGTTGTCTGATGAGGCTCTTAAAATAGCAGAGGAAAGAAGGAACACCAAAGTCAAAGGAGAAAGGAAAAAATACAATCATTTGAACACAGAATTTCAAAGAAAAGCAAGGAGAGATAAGGAAAACTACCTAAAAGAACAGTGCAGAGAAATGGAGGAAAACAACAAAAGAGGCAGAACCAGAGATCTTTTCCAAAAAATCGGCAAAATCAAGGGAACATTTAAAGCAAAAATGACCATGATAAGGGACAAAGACGGAAAGGAGCTAGCTGATGCAGAAGAAATTAAGAAAAAATGGAAAGAGTACACAGAGGAACTTTACAAAAAGGACCTCAACACTCCTGATAATCACATTGATGAAGAAATTGAACTTGAGCCAGACATCCTGGAGAGCGAAGTTATAAAGGCCCTAAAGAGCACTGCAAACAACAAAGCTAGTGGAGATGATGGTATCCCAGTTGAATTTTTCAAAGCGCTAAAAGATGATGGCGTCAAATTACTGCATTCAATATGCCAGCAGATTTGGAAAACAAAACAGTGGCCACAGGATTGGAAAAGATCAGTATACGTCCCAATCCCAAAAAAGGGCAATGCCAAAGAATGTTCAAATTATCGAACAATCGTGCTCATCCTACATGCCAGCAAGGTGATGCTCAAGATAATACAGGATAGACTTCAGCAACATGTGGAGAGAGAATTACCAGAGGTGCAGGCTGGTTTCAGAAGAGGCAGGGGGACTAGAGACCACATCGCCAACATACGCTGGATCATGGAGAAAACAAAGGAATACCAGAAACAAGTTTACTTTTGTTTTATTGACTACACTAAGGCATTTGACTGTGTGGACCACAACAAGATGTGGCAAGTAATTAAAGAGATGGGAATACCAGAGCACCTCATATGCCTCCTGAGAAATCTGTACATGAACCAAGAAGCAACAGTTAGGACAGAACATGGAATAACAGAGTGGTTTCGAATAGGAAAAGGAGTAAGACAAGGCTGCATTTTGTCACCATGCTTATTCAACCTATACACAGAGCACATAATGCACAGTGCAGGGATGGAGGAATCACAATATGGGATTAAAATCGCTGGGAGAAACATCAATAATCTGAGATATGCAGACGATACCACCCTAATGGCAGAAAGTGAGGAAGACCTAAAGAATCTCTTGATTGGGCTGAAGGAGGAGAGTGCAAAAGCTGGCTTGAGACTCAATATCAAGAAAACCAAGATAATGGCAACAGGCCCCATCAGCTCCTGGAAAATAGACGGGTAAGAAGTAGAAGCAGTGACAGATTTTACTTTCTTAGGATCAAAGATCACTGCAGATGGGGATTGTAGCCATGAAATAAAAAGGCGACTGATTCTTGGGAGACAAGCAATGAGAAACCTGGGGAACATAGTGAAAAGCAGAGACATCACATTGCAAACAAAAATTAGAATAGTCAAAGCAATGGTATTCCCAGTGGTAATGTACGGATGTGAGAGCTGGACAATTAGGAAGGCTGAACGCAAAAGAATAGATGCCTTTGAAATGTGGTGTTGGAGGAGGGTTTTGAGAGTCCCCTGGACAGCGAGGAGAACAAATAGGTCAATCTTAGAAGAAATTAACCCTGACTGCTCATTGGAAGGTCAAATAGTAAAGATGAAGCTAAAGTACTTTGGACATCAAATGAGAAGGGAGGATTCACTTGAGAAGGCATTGATGTTGGGAAAGGTGGAGGGCAAAAGAAGAAGGGGAAGGCCAAGGATGAGATGGCTAGATGGCATTGTAGACACAATGGGCACAGAGCTGGGAGGGCTGAGGGGGATGGTGGAGGACAGAGGCGCCTGGAGGAAAATGGTCCATAGGGTCGCAAAGGGTCGGAGCCGACTGTGCGACTGAACAACAACAACAAACATTGATGTTGTCATCAACAGCAGTGGTTATCCAGCAATTAATATTTCCAGCTACTCTCCTGAGAATCCCAAGAATCCAAGGGAATCTCTTTCATTTTCATGATACTGACCTCCTCTGAGAACTGAGAAAATCCATGTAGTAGTGAGCACATTGGCTAGAACTACCGTTTCAAAAAACCACTTATTTTTTAGAAGCAAACAAAAAACAAGAACACAGATAAAAATAGCAATACCAGTCCACTTCATTGTTGTCATATCTTAAAAAGAAAGAGAGCAGAAACCCTTCAAAGGAAAACATGATACTGAATAAACCATGGCTAGGCCCAATCAAAAATAAAGCAAGACTTGGAAAGGAAAAACATTCCAATAAAGTTAAATCAGCATTTTTCTCACATACAAAAATGTTACTTGATACTGACAGCAAACATCTTGCTCACTGCCTTTAGCAGATGAGAAGAAATGTTTTACGATTGCTGGTTCCCACAAACTAGAGTGAGACAAGCCAGGATTTACCTCCTTAGCAAGGATAAATCAAATCATGATCTATCATTCCAATTAATCCTATAACTATAGCGAAGGATGGTGGAGCACAGAACAGCTTGCCAGTGTTCCTCACTGGAAATGTTTACGATATGCTCAGACAGACACTTGACCATATAGTTAAACCCACTTCTTCTTTTGTGATCAGATCAAACTTTGGACTGACAAAATGAAACCACTTACTTTACTTGGCTTTGTTGTTGGCCAAACGCAAGTCCTCATCGGTGCATGTTTCTGCCAATAATTGGCAGACCAGTAAATGAGCCAGGTTCTGTATCTCTTGACATTTACACGTGTTGTTGTCCACCAGCAGACCCTTCTTGCTAATGTTCATTTAGCATTTAGGCATTCCAACTTTCAGCCTGTTCAGGGTCCTCCGAGGGAAGTTTGAGTTCCTCAGCTATACTCATTTAATGTTACTCCCCATCCAGTGAGCTGCTTACTCCATCGTCTGATTTGGTTTTGCTGTTGTATACCCTCAAGAATGTTTGTTCTTGCCATAAAGCTCTTCCTGGATCTGAGTCAACAGACTTGAGGTACACATCCATTCTCTTTTTTAGTTCTTTCAGTGCCCACTGCTACTTCTCTCCTTATCTAAGGTGGAGCAATACCAACAAGAGGATAGGTTTTCTTATAGGTGTAGGTTTGAGGCATCCTGTCTTTATGAACATTGTTTCATTAATACATTGTTTCAGATGAAGTGGACTAGATCCACGAAAGCTAACATTAAAATATAGCAGTCTTCAAAATGCTACAGCATTTATTTATTTATTTGTTTTGTTTTGTTTCTGCTTGAAACATAGACTAACACGGCTACTATTCCAAAAAACTAGACAAGCTATACTTACTATTAGTGAAAACTGTGCCATTTCCTGAATTATATGAGTTATAAATGTGCTCTGTAGTGACACTCAAAGTGCACATTTTGCCAAGGACTAAATAATGCTACTAGCACATATAGCCAAACACTTTTGCTGCCTGAAAAAAATCCTTATTACTCAACAGCTAGAGTAAAACCCGCCAGGCTCTACAATGAATCTTCTTCTATCCAGTTTATACTCTATGTAATTTATTTCTTCTGCTACTATAAATCTTAAGACATGAGAAGACCTAAGTGTGCCTTATTTGGGATTTGTGATCCGAGCATCCTGGGAGTTGGGATAAAAAACTGAAATCTTTATTCCCGCTTGGCACCATCTTTGGATCCTCAGGCTTACCTTTGCATTCAACGGTCTTGCTTGTATCTTTTGTCATTGGAATTGAAAATGTTGGAGAACAGGGTAAATCAAAATGTAGCAACAAACATAGCAAAGCAGAGGCTAAATGTCTACCCTCATAACAATTTTAGACATGGTACAACAAAGTTGATTGCTGGGGAGAGAGGTCTTTATGTTTTCAAAGGTCCTGCCTAAAAATCCATGTCAGCTACAATACTAACCCCATAGAAATTACCCCGGGGAGGGGGGGTAGCAGAAATATAAAGAATTAGCATTCTCAATGAATTAATAGTAGGTCTATGAAATGTAGCTCTTTAAAATGGAGGCTGCAATGCAGCTTGAAATTGAGTGGGGGGGAGAGGTTCCTACAACTCTGGGAGGAAGAGGCTAGGAAGGCAGTGGGCATATCAATGCTGGTCACCATGGGAATGGGGTGGAAGGTTTAAAAAGATTGACCTGCTCTAGCCATGGCTTCTTTGCTTGGAATTCCTGATGACCTGCCCACCCTTCAGGCTAGAGTGATTAGCGGGTCACTTTCAGGGGTTGGATAGGAATTTGGGGGCTTGGCTTCTAAACTGGCATTTTGGAAATGAAGTTGAGTCATTTTTTGCCGATCCCACTCTGAACTGTGGGACATGAGGCAACTTAGAGCAGTGTTGTTAAATAGGTCACAATTTGAATTGGCAGGTAGTGCTGGATTAGGGTGGCAGAGGTGATTCCCTCAGGGCATCATAGATGAGGTGTGTTCTGTATGCCTGGCATAATTCAGATGGGAATGCAGGGCACACCGTGAAGTATCCATGCAGCACGACCAGTGGTGGGCATCAGCAGGTTCACACCAGTATGTGTGTACTGGTAGTAAACATGTCTGGCCCCACCCACCCCCTCCTCCTCCTAGAAGAGGCTTCAGAGGAGGCTGGCTCCATTTCCCCCTTCATCAAAGTCTTTTCCTAGGCTCGGTTTCACCCCAAAGCACATCCCCAGCCACTCTAGAGTGGTTGGGGAGGCATTCCGGGGTGAAATGGAGCCCAGGAAAAGCCTTGGTCTGGAGAAAGGGGGAAATGGCTTCAGAGGTTCGCTATAGAGTGATGAAAATAGAAGAAGCTTCTACTTTATAGCAAAGAGCAGTCACATGGCCAACAGGTCACATCCACCCAGTCACATGGCCATGCCCACAGTGTGGTAAGAAATTGTTTTGATGCCTACCACTGAGTATGACCAATATGCATTCAAGTGAATGGAATTGGAAATGACTGCATGAATGTCTCCCCAAATCAACTGGTCTGGGCAACAGCTATAAAGGCCCAGGCCTGCTCAGGAGCAAGGGTTTTGCCAGTCCATGCGAGGGAGGATTTCCAGGTTATTATTACTACCAGGTCCTGCCACTGGGAAGTGGTTTTGAAAATTAAATAAAATTGAGTTTTCTTTTCATGGTTGAGGAAGGAAATTTTTGTTATTACTATAGGCTGCCAAGTCAGAACCAATTTACAGGCACCCTAATAGGAAGTGAAATATTTAAGGAGTGTTTTTACCAGTTCTACTCCCCCTTTGACTTTCCATGGCTCAACAGGGATTCAAACTCAAGCCTCCTGCACCATATATTTCATTCTATCCTCTACACCACACTGGGAATTCTCCTCAAAGACATAACCATAAACTGCTTAGACATTTACTCTCAGTTTGAAAAGCAAGTGGTTTTGGCAATGGGGGGTGGGAAGCATAGTCCCAAAGAATTAACTGTACGTTTGATTGACCATAGTTATTGTTTTTGTTTCATATGCTTATACAGTTAACCCCTGACTAACAACACATTCGAATAGCGTCATTTTCGATTAACGACGCTACTGACACCCCCACGTGATCTTCCGCACAACTACAAAAATGTCATTATTCGAATGACAATAAGTTTTTTATCGTCATTGTGCGAATAATGTTGTTGTTTTTACGTTCTGCGGGATATCTCCCATAGGAAACGGCATAACGTTTTCTGCATAACGACGCTACTTGGGGAACCAAGTGACGTAGTTATGTGAGGGTCTACTGTAGTGCCAATATTTATATGCTGTTTCCTACTCACCTGCAAAGAACAAAAACCCATGTTTATTTTCAGCCCATTAGTAAGAGCTTTCTGAAGAGCATTTTACAAGAAATCTCTTTATATGGTAAGTTGTTTTAACATTTTTATTCCCCGAAAAGATTGATTCTCAGGTCTTCCCTAACTCTTTTTCTTAGATCGGTAGTTCCCAGCTTTCCTATTTAATGCATCACTCATAAAATTGCTGAAATTGTATCCTTCACTGAAATTCCATATTGCAGTTGTATCTCTGGTGATCAACTCACAATGCACAGGTTACAGGTTAGCAAGGACATAAGAGGATTATATTATTTTTTGAAAAATGTATGGTTCCTTTAAAAATAATAATAGTCAAATACAGTTGATTTTGGCCATAGGTAAAGGTAAAGGTCACCCTTGCTTGAAATCCAGTCATATCTGACTCTAGGGTCCAGTGCTCATCTCTGTTTATAGCCTGTCTGTGTCTGCTGACATTTCCATGGACATGTGGCAGGCATGACTAAACACTGGAGTGCACAAAACACTGTTTACCTTCCTACCGAAGCTGTACCTATTTGTCTACTTACAATTTCTTGCTTTTGAATTGTTAGGTTGGCAGGAGCTGGGACAGAGACAGGAGCTCAGTCCATCATATAGCACTTGGGTCTCAAACTGCTGACCTGCCAACCTTTCAGCCATCAAGTTCAAAATATTAACCACTAAACCACTGCACTCACCCTGCTACAGACATTGTAGAGCAGGGGTTCGCAACCTACAGCCCATGGGCCAGATCTGGCCTATGGTGACAAATAATTTGGCCCCTGACATCGCCCCAGCTGCCCCCACTGTCATTGCTGCTTCCAGAATAGGCCATGTACTCATTTATGGCCACGTAAAATTTACTACAGCCATAAATGAGTTCACGGCCATTGTAAATGCATTTACCAAACCCATAAATGAGCCTGTAGCTGTCATAAACACATTTATGACAGGCACAGACATGTTTTACAGCACCAGTCCGGCCCACTCAGATGTCTGAGGGGGCATGGTCCAGCCCACAGCTGAAAAATGTTGAGAACCCCTGTTCTAGAGGAAATGTAGCTGAGAACTTCAGTGAGTTGTCCGTCTCTGCATTTAACTTTTTTTTTCTATTTTGAGGAGGCTCCCAGTGGATTAACTGAAATCTTAGAGAATTTCTATACTTCCTCAAGTTCCAAGGTAAGAGGGGAAAAGGGCAAGGTGTGCTGAAGGAGCAGAAAGTCTGACTTTTGTGTAAAGAGTGATTTTAATCATAGATACTCATTTCCATCCATCCTAGATGGTACCATAGCTCACTTGTTCAACTCAAAGGCTTTTTGATTTTATGTTGATTTTATAAGAACCAATCTTATATGATGGGATGTTTCTTACCTCATATCCCTAATCAGATCTCAGGTTAACATCTCAAAGAGAGAGATGCTGCCAACCTGCTAATCTTAATTGAACCTGAAGTAAATTGCATGTCTAATCTAAAAAAGTGTGAACTACAGAAATCATAGGGTGTATGTACCCTCAAATTTAAAAAAGCATAGGCAGATGAAGTTGATAGGCTTTGATTCATTGTATAATTAAAATCCTGAGCACTGTCAGCATTAGTCATGAACAAGAAAGAGAAACAAGCAAGTTAATTGACTCCTGAGCTCCATAACACCATAAAGTGGGACAAGTAGCTTATATAAGCACAGAGCTTCACTTGAGTCACTGTGGTTCAAGGATTCCCACTAGGAATACTTGAAGAATTAAATCTTTGTAAATTCTAATATGATCTGACTTGATCTACACCTCCCAGAGTAATGTGTGGACTGGAAATTAGTTAACTGCCAGCTTTCACTTTCTGAATATTTTAATACATATATTTTCTTATTTTTGGGTGGGAAAATCTATCAAAAATAAATCTCTTGAGAGAAATGATGTTTAGGAACATGAAGTTAGAGAATATACATTCAAAAATGTTTGAAGTATATCTGGAAACAAAATTTCTGTGCAGATTAAAAACAATGGCAGATTAATGTGGAAACAGGACGGGGCAAATTTATGTGAAAATGTATGGGGAAGTGACACAAACCATAATTTCATCCATCTTTAATGCGGCTGTTAAGAACATTGGTAAAAAGAAATCAGAGTCCTATTATGACACTGTACTGCAAATCACCTAGCAATCAGCTGTTATACTCTGTGTCTCAGTAATGTGGAATCAGTTAAACTAGTTATGGATAGGAGGGAAGATTAGTGGTGACTGATTTTGAGGAAACTATTGTTGGGATGAATGAAAATCTAAACATTCAATGCAAAAAGTGGCCAGCCTAACTTGAGAGTTGAGAAAGAATGAAATCTTTTGTACGTCTTCTCTTTCTTCTTCTTCAGCTGCCGTATCCATTCCGGATATTGGCTATCATCATGATGGCGATAGTCTTCCTGTTCTTAACTCCGTGGAACAGTTCTTCCAAGGACATGCCACAACAGTCTCTCAGGTTCTTCAAATATGAAGTCCATCTACGTCCAGGGCCTCTGTTCCCTGAGATCTTCTCTTTAATCATCCATAAAAGATCAAAGTAATGGCTGTTTTCAGATCCAATGCTGTACTCCCTGCCCCCTCAAAAATGTTAGTACAAGACAGAGATGTAAAATTCCTGGGAATTTTGAAAGAAGGGAAAAAACCCAGGAATATTGCAGAAAACCCTCAGGAAATTGGGGAAAATTGGGAAAAAACTATTTATTTGTAATTTCTTCAAGTTACATTCAGATTTTTTTATTTTATATGTGTATAAGCAGTACAAGAAATGTGTATTTGGTAAAGATTAATATGTAATAAATGAGTTTTTCATATATAAGAAACTAAAAAATTATTTTAGTAGCCATGAAACGTGCATGGAACATCATTCACAAAAAATTTCCACAAGTGAAAACATTTGGTTCTGCAGCACATCATTTAAATTTGCTACTTCATGACATAATGAAGTAAAAGATAATGGAAGATCTTCAGTCAGATGCCAAGAAAATTATCAGATTTGTTAAGAAACATCACATCATTCAACAAACATTCATGAGCATTGAAAAGGAGAAAAGTAAAGGGTCTCGGAAGAATTCTGCAAGAACACTGAAACTGCCATTTGTTACCAGATGGGGAGGAATAACAATAATGCTGAAAAGTCTCCTGGATGGAAAGGAAACTCTACAAGCAACTTTTATTCAAGATGGTTTACCACTCAATAGACAAATAAGGAAGATTGTTTTGGACAATGATGTATTCTGGGAAAATATCAGGACCTGAAGGACTGTTAGTAAAAACACCCAGACTAGAGAATGAGGAGCAGAGATTTTTGGAAATAAAAAGAGAAAGAAAGAACTTTGTTGTGGAGATATTAATTTTACTGCAAATCTAGTTGATCTGTATTTCCAAGGGAAATACTTATCTGATGATAAGATCTCCAGGGCAATGGAATTCATAACCAATAATTCAGAAGAAATGGGACATGATTGAAGCAAAGTCAGTGCAAAATAGCAGAATACAAGGCAAAGATGGGTTTTTGGAGCAAGCAGTTTTTGTGGGAAAGTGTAGAGCACACTTCGCCACTTGCATGTTGGAAGGGGCTCTGCAAAATTAGATCCTTAGTGGTGTGGCCATAAAACTGTTATCCATTCCACCGACATCAGCATCTTCTGAATGCATCTTGACTGCCTATGGGAAAACACACACTACGGCTCAAAATAAATTAGCGGCTATCTGTTCCCACCTGCTTCTGGAGGGAAGGAAAAGTGGTGGGTGCTCAAAAGAATACAGTAGTGCCATTACAATTGAAGCTGAAAAAATTGCAAGTTTTTACTCTTCTGATAAGAGTGGAAGTAATTAAAATTGTAGAAGTTTTTGGGAATGTAAAGTAAATATTTAAAAAAACTCATTGCAATTGAGTGGTGGTAGTGGGGAATCTGCCCATGAGCCACTTTGTAATCAGTCCACTGTTCCTGAATACCCACCAACTTGAGCATTGGAGTCACTACACCACGAAGTTCATAATCCACCTGATATTTGAAAGATCTTCTTTACAATCCATGATTCCATATCAGTGATTCTCAATGTTTTCAGGTCCACGGGCCTGACCACACCTCCTGGGCAGCTGATCAGGCCCATCACATGGTTCTTCTGAAATAGAAGCCGAAGTATAATGTGTGCCATGCATTCTGCGCATGTGCAGCACACGTTTTACTTCTGCTTCCGGGAGCAGGGAAGGTGTCGGGAGCCAGATGAAATGGATTCAGGGGCTGGGTCTGGCCTGTGAGCCATAGGTTGTGAATGCCTGATCCAGATGGTCTAGGTGTTGAACTAGCTATGTAAAGACAACAAGCTTTAAGACAAAATGAGTGTTTTAACTAAACCATCTGTAATTGAAGCCTGAGGCTAGCATAAAGCCAATAGTGTCATGTACCAAAGGGAACAATTACAACTGTTTTCCCTAATCTGCTTAAAAACAATTATTGAGGCAGATAGAAATAAGAAATATTACTGATAGGGGCTACCACTGACATGGCCTTTTCCATGTCACTTAGTCTAATGGTGGAATGCTGAACAGAGTCACTGTGGCTAATTTCAGGGTTCAAATAGTGGTATTTCTTATAACACAGTGCCAATCTACTATAGGTTTTAAATGTCAAAGTCAGTTATTTATATCTAACAGGATATCAGCTTATCCAGAACCACTTAAATACAGGGCACTTGTTACATTATGGACCAAATGAAGTTTCCAAGCATTTTTGTTTATTTATTATTTAAGAATTCTAACACAGACACCATTACAGCAACTTATTTTAGAGAAGACAGGAAAAAAGTCACTTGATTGACTCTTGTGGGAATTTTCTCCCAATTATATGGTTATTTGTGAAAAGCAGATCATTCCTAATGCTTATTTTACATTATATTCAAAACAATATATTTAAAAGAAGCTTACAATTCTCCAAAATAAGTGTTCAAAACCTTCAGGCAAAATTAAGGATGGAATCAGTTACTATTGAATGGTGGTTTCACAAATATATGATTCTGCTGTCTGCTTAAGTTTGCAAGAGAGTCAAGGACCCTTTCTTCTCAGAGTGTTTTACATTTTTGCAATATTAAATTGAAAGCAGATAATGGAGATTATTGAGCAAGAGACTGTAATTAACTTGTCCCGTCAGATTCCAGCTCTTGAAGCAATTAAAGTAATTGAACAGAAAGGGATTTTTCTCCCTTTAATCTATGACTGGTAAAGCTGAGCAATGCATAGAGACAACTAAATAATGTGCAGAGCAACAGCAAGGAAATTGGACATTAGAGGAGGTAGTGAGATGAACAATGAACTTTTCAGTTTTGATTTGGGTCTAATCAGCAGAATCACCTTAATTCCTAAACACAGCCGGGGATGGAATTCTATTGGTGTTTGTGCAAGTTTTGCATAATTAGCTGTCTCTAATTGTTCAAGAAGAGACTACATTAGTCTGTTGCAGCAAAACTAACTGAATCTTGTGAAACCTCTTAGATCAGTGTTTCCCAACCTTTGGTTTTTGGACTTCAATTCCCAGAAGCCTCAGTCAATTCCCCAAAGCACTGATCAGCCAGTGGACTGACTGAGGCTTCTGGGAATTGAAGTCTAAAAACCAAAGGTTGAGAAACACTGTCTTAGATGAACAAGTTTCATTTGGCCTACGCTATGGTAGCATACAGTATATACAACTCAGATGCATGGAGTATGGGGCTTCAGTAGACAAATGTTTGTAGAAACAAGAGTAGAAAGGTAATATGAATGCAAAGCCAATGATCCTGCAATGCTGATGGTCATACCAGTAGTTACTAAGGATTGTTAAAAGTCCTAAAGGCAAATTGTAAACAGTGTGATATGTGATCTGTGATAGATATTTTACCTCTCTACCTTTAGAAATGATGGTGTCCTCCCAGCATTTGCTTAGAATACTTGATAGTTCTTGTTTTGTCATGGCAAAAATGTGTCGCACAATTCTTGGGGTTAGGGGAGGAGGTTATAACAACCAGCACAAGCTCACAGGCTCTAAGACTAAGGCTCAGTTATGTCTGTATTATTTTCTGAAAGGAAAAAATGTGTCATGTTTTAAATACTCTCTTTGAACCTGTCTATCTCTGTGTTTCTCTAACCTATCTCACAGCAAGTGCAACCAACAATCAGGCAAGCTAATCTAGACATGCCTTCCATATGTCCATGGAAATGTCTGAAAAAGGCTCTTTGACTATTAACAGAGATGAGCACTGAATCCTAGAGTCAGATACGAATGGCTTTCGAGCAAGGGTGAACTTTACCTAATCTACCTATCTATCCATCCATCCATCCATCCATCTAAATTATCACTCTGGGTGGTAAACACAAATAAATAAAATACAAATACAAATAAATATCAAAACACACCACATTTCTCAAATAGAAATAGTTCTGAGTTTTTACCTCAATTTAATAAAGCACACAGGAACTATGATGTTACGTATGAGTATTCCTTTCTAAGTTAAATTCCTTTCTAACTTGTGAGATGTGACAGCAGTAGCCAAAAAAAAGATCTGCATGTGAGCTTGTAATCAGATCTGTCAAAGAAGTGAGCGCTTTGAATTTCCAAAGCCATTTTAACTCACTACTGTGGCATAATGTTGAGAGTCTCTTCCACATATAGAGATGTTCTGTTGCCCTTGAAATTATTATACAAGAAACTGAATGCCTTAAAGCT
The DNA here is from genome assembly GCA_035047305.1 of Bradypodion pumilum. NCBI lineage: Eukaryota > Metazoa > Chordata > Lepidosauria > Squamata > Chamaeleonidae > Bradypodion > Bradypodion pumilum. Next base: position 433,454,160 of record JAWDJD010000001.1, read on the forward strand.
TTGTTGGCATACAGTGTTTGGCTGCTGCTTAACCATGATTGAAATCCAAAAAAGATAGACATTGCAAATGGGCAAGAGCCCTGTTTTCAGCTCAATTACTTAGGTTTTTTCCCCCTGAAGCTTTAATATTTGCCTACTGATGATTAAAAGTACATTTTACCAGACTGAAACCCTTGTTTTTGACAAACAGATCTGCTGTAACAGAAATGACATGCTACATTTCACATGTCTATATTTTGTTTATTGGATGAAATTCTGTTCTGTAAGCTAAACTGTATAATGCTGATAATATCATCAGCTGTGGTTTTTTAAAAAAACAAAGTCTGCTCCCTCTACCTGTCAAGATCATGAAGCATACAGAAGCTGTTGGGGGTCATGAACTGGAGGGCATTAATTCCCCAAGGTCACTGCTGCTCTTTATTGGTGGTAGCAATGTTAAGAAATTAAAGATTTGTCCTTTTCTTGCACCATCTGATTTCTCCTTGATTAAAGGGTTTATTCTATTTTAAAATTTATATATTTAAAAATATTTCTATCCCGCTTCCCTCACTCAAGAGTGACCCGAAGCGGGTTTTCATAGGAGCTTTGGGACAGTTTGAGGGGCAGGGTTATATTCCCCCTGCCCCAATATTTTAACAATTACTTCAGCCTGTGAAATCTTCTGAAATACTGTACTAAAGGACAGTGATCAATAGTTGTGATGAGAAAAAAGATATGTCATGTGAAATGCATAGTTGTTGTATATGAGGGAAACTTTGAGGTAATAAGCATACCTGTCAACCCGCGGCTCTGGAAAAATGGGACCTGCGCAGATCGCTTGTGCGCAGGTTGCTTTCCACACATGCGTGGAAAGCGTTTCCCCCTGCTGCCAAATTACGAGGTTTTGGCAGCGCGGGGCGGGTTATGACATCAATCAACGTAAAATTACGGGGTAATCCCGGCCAAATCGGGATAGTTGACAGGTATGGTTATAAGGGGTCACATTTTGTGAGAAAATCTCCTTCAGCTGTTAAAACCATATTTGTTTATGTCCAAGAAATCTTGCAGCTGTTGTGAGTGACCAGAGGTCAATGAAGAAGAAACCTTTCTTAGGAAAAGTTAAATAAGAAATAAGCAAAACTTGGTAACATAAGTGACCAACTGAAACCAAAAAGATTCTGAGTGACCAGAAGGTTTGACCTTATAAGTCTGTTCCATTGAGTTTTTGTCAATATCTCAGTATAAGAAAAACATCTAATTCCTGGTATGTGATTGCAATATGTTAGAAGAAATATATAAATACAACACCTGGAAAAGTGAATAGAAGGGGGAAAAGAAAGGAAAATATGCATTTTATCTCAAGCTTTTTCTACATTGATCCTAATACAGTGATACCTCATACAATGTCCAAACTTGGTTCCACAAGTTTGGACTTTATACGGATTTGGACTTTGTATGAGGCATGCAAAATCCTAGCCATGATGCCTCATACAACGTCCAAATCCTTGCCGCGATGCCTCGTACAACGTCATTTCCATAGAGATATATTGTACTGTAACAGCACAGACTTCAGGGCAAAGTAAGGAAACAGACAGGAAACTGATAGAACTTTAAGAAATCATTGTCTAAATGCTAAATACATTACAAAAACATGTCAAACAACCCTGATTTTAGGGGACAAACCATACAACAAGTTTTTAACTTTTGAAATCTTTATGAAGTGCAGTTTTAAAAGTTAACATGTCCCATCATGCAGCACAGTGTTAATCTGCAGCCATGCGGCCGATCATCCATTTTGTACCAGCTACTGTAAACAATTACTGGATGGAAGCAAGGACAAAATGGATGCCAACATGTCCCAGTACGCAGCACAGTGTTAATCATCCAAACAGCAGCAAACACCAAACAATTGACCACCCCACCAAAAAATTGCCCTCCCCATCCTCCTCCCCATCCCAAGCCAATCAGAAACAGAAAACCTCATTTACCTACATTTCCACTGTGCCAAAGAATGGTCCAAGAACCTGAAGAATGCTGCAAAAATCCCAGGAATGCTTCCAAATATTCTGACAAAAAAAATCAAAAAAATCAAAAACTGTGCTCATAACCACTCCTAAACACTCTTTGCCTCATGCAAAATCCACAAGAGCAATGCATGCATGTGTTCTGCATTTTATCCTGCCCAGGCACAATGCTACTTGGGAAAAACCCCAATGCCTCATACAAAGTCGCCTCATACAATGCCTCACACAAAGTACAAAGAACTTTTTTTCAAGGAATTAGGCGATGTTGTATGAATTTGATGTTGTACGAAGTGGACTTTGTATGAGGTATTACTGTAGTTGCATTTCTTTTTGTATCTTTTCTAGTTTATATGTACAGAACTGACCTTAATATGGTGTTCATTATAATGTCTCCATAAGTATTTTTCCAGTATTCTGGGGTGGGGGTGGGGGTGTTCCAATGCTTTTGGAAAACTTCCAGTGTTTTTTTTTACAAGTTGGTTGCCAGTTTTTCTTTTTCTTTGAAGTCCATTAATTTTATAGTCTATTCTGTAATGTTGGGTGCACCGTGACCTTCCCAAATTTTTTCATAAACAATTCTTATAGCTGCACACTCTTATCCTTAAGAGTTCTCCAGATTTCTCATCAATCTCTTTCTTTTCCCATGAACATAATAAAAATAGTGCTGGACAAAAATCAATTTTGAATTTCAATATTGTTTTAATTTCTCTATAAATCTTTTTCCAGTACTTTTTCCCTTTACTACATGCCCACCACATGTGATAGAATGTTCCTTTTCTCTTTTTACATTTCCAACACTTGTCATTTCTATTATTGCATATCCTTGATAATTTTTCTGGTGTTGAAAACCATTGGTAGAACATTATATAGACATTTTCTTTACAATCTATATTTAGTATACTGCATAAAGTTCATTTCAAAAATGCTTCCAATCTATCTATCGAAATATTTTTTCAAAAATATTTCATCCACTTTACCATATATTCTTTCACCCTTTCAGACTCTGTTTCAAATGACAAAAATAATGTACTGGTATATATTGTATATTGCAGGCGCACCCCCCAATAAAGGACTCAGACACTGATGAAAGTGGATAACGGCATTGGGAATTATAAATTTCTATTGGTATTCAACCAATTATAATTCTTAAGGCAAGCAGGCCGAAGTAACACTGGTAAGGTACCACCCAAAATTGCAAACGGCAATTGGTTACAATGTATCCATTTGTATCAATTTGTTTGTTGACAACAAACAAATTGTTGACCGTAGTCAATACCTAACTATTGACCCCACCCTCTGACGCGTATCCGTAAAATAACGGGGTGATGCATGCTGCATAGCTCTTGCCATCACCCCATCGCCTGGTTCGTCGTTGACCGGACAACGTTTAATCAACTTGTGCCTGTCTAGTGTTGTCCAGTCAATTGCGAACCTGCCGGATACCTGTGGGTCATAAATGTTTACCTTACCAGTGCTACCCGCCCATGTGACCAAAGTCAACAGCAGCAGAAAGAAAACCCCTATATCAAACCATAGCAACAGTGTGGGATGGGCAAAAAAGCCAGGACCCAAGAGCAAATTGTAGGTCCCAGCCAAAAATTCCCACCCGGCCCCGAAGCGACCAAAATATCACACTGTTAACTAGGGAGGGGGTGGAGGGGAAAAACTTCTCCTCTCCGTCGCTTCGCAAAATGGCAGCTCAGCTGCCTCGTGGCCGCCCCTTTTATAAGGGTGCTGGCCATGCCCCCTAACTACCCGGATGCTCTTCGTCCGGTGGGGGGGGGCGCAAAGAGCGCGGCGGCCATTTTGGCACCGTGCTTGCATTGCAGGCGCACCCCCCAATAAAGGACTCAGACACTGATGTAAGTGGATAACGGCATTGGGAATTATAAATTTCTATTGGTATTCAACCAATTATAATTCTTAAGGCAAGCAGGCCGAAGTAACACTGGTAAGGTACCACCCAAAATTGCAAACGGCAATTGGTTACAATGTATCCATTTGTATCAATTTGTTTGTTGACAACAAACAAATTGTTGACCGTAGTCAATACCTAACTATTGACCCCACCCTCTGACGCGTATCCGTAAAATAACGGGGTGATGCATGCTGCATAGCTCTTGCCATCACCCCATCGCCTGGTTCGTCGTTGACCGGACAACGTTTAATCAACTTGTGCCTGTCTAGTGTTGTCCAGTCAATTGTGAACCTGCCGGATACCTGTGAGTCATAAATGTTTACCTTACCAGTGCTACCCGCCACACGGAGAGGCTCAATAAAGGCTCGACGCCCCCCCCCCAGACCGTCAGCTCGGTCAACAGGCCTGCTCGCCAATCTCCTAACAGGAGGTCCATACCTCCCCGCGACAGATGGACCCCATCCCCTGAATAAAGCTCATAATTTTGTAGGCTGATTGCGGGGTGCCTAATGACGCGCCCCCAACCCTTGTCGAGAGGGAACCGGGCAATAGCCCTGTTCAACAAGCGACGAGCTCGATCAAGGGCCTGGAGGTCGAACCCTCCCCTGTAAGCATGCCGCGGTACCATGTCTGACCAAATGAGGGTTGTGGCAGGCCACACATAATGTAAGTAAGCCAGGTCACCGCAAATTGCATGCTTCAGCGATAGTCCAGTGACCTGTCCCAAATCATTGCCCCCAAGGTGTATGATCAGAATATCTGGCGGGTCAGCATTCCTGCTGGATAAAAGGAATGGCAACAGTTCCCGCCATAACATGCCGCGCTTACCATACCACCTGAGACTTGCGGATGCACCCAGTCCCAGTCGGGGTCCCCACTCTGTTGCCGCAGCGTATGACGCTGCCCTATGCACGTAGCTGTGGCCCACCAGCCATACTGCCACCGGTGTAATACGACACCCAGGGTCTGTCAAGGAAAAAGAGGGGGAGAACAATACAGTGACCAAACTGGTACTCACGGTTGAAGAGGGCGAACATAAAACTGAAAACATCATGACCCCCACCTTCCCATGCGGCGTATTTCCACCCCAGAGTACCCAAAAGCAGCTGCAGTAGAAGCCGCCCCTATCCTAAATGAATGAGTGCCGTAACGAGCCCCAGGGAGGCCAACACAGGCCAGTGCCTTATCGGTCACCTTCCAAAATTGAAATTTAGTGAGGGGAGACCCATCTTGGTGACAGAAAAACGGGCCATGGTGCGTGCCACGCAGTGCAAGAAACTCCTGTAGGGCACCAACCGGACAGATGTCTGCCAATGAACATCGTAGCAGTCGTACTCGACTGCCTATGCCGTGCTGATCAACTTTAGAGGAGCGTATCCTCAACTGAGCCCAATCATTGCAAACATAGACATCGTCGAGTTCCAGTGCCCTACGACTAGCATCCGCCTTAGACAGCATCACCAGCTCGCTGATGCGGAGCGCTCCAAAAAAGGCCACCGTAGTATCCGCATGAAACAGGGCGGCCTCATACCTGTCAAAACAGAGGTCATGCCAGCCCCGCGCTAGGTGGGTAAGAACCCCTGGGGAAATTGGGTGGCGGTCATCCGGGCTACGCCCACGCTCCCGCACCCACCCCTCCAAAACATGCCATATGCGGAAATCAGTAGTACTGTCAGCATAACCCCCTACTTTGGCCATGAATGCCAACGCTGACAGCCTGGATGCTATGGTGCGGGGAGCTAGGCCCTGGGCATGAAAGTAAACCATGAATTGTAGAATGTGGGCGACTGGGATAGGCCAAGCCTCAGGTAGACGACACTGGGCACAAAAGGCCTGAAAAGTGATAAACGTGTGGTGATACGCCTTACGCGTGCGGGGCACCAGCGACATGCCGATCGCCCGGTTCACCTCTCCTTGCCAAGTGTCCATATCTCGTCCGGGAGCGGCGAGGGAAATTCCTCTGCATCCGGGGCCAAGGCACGGAACCGGGAGATCTGCAGGCGGGACAAAGCGTCAGCAATATCATTATTAACACCAGGCACATGCCTAGCCCTGAACAGCACATTGAGGTGCAGGCTACGCAACACAAACTGGCGCACCAAGTCCATGACCCTGGGAGATTTAGACGTCTGTGAGTTGACAATATGGACAACTGCCGCATTGTCACACCAGAAGTGTACTACCGAATTGGCCCACTCCTCACCCCATAGCATCAAGGCTCCCAGAATGGGAAAAAATTCCAGATACGTGAGGTCGCGCAAGCGACCCGTGCCCGACCAGGCTGGCGGCCATCTGCCGTAGGCCCACTTCCCATTGAAGTACATCCCATAACCCAGGGACCCCGATGCATCGGACTGGACCTGGAAACGAGGGGAAGCCAGAAGGTCGGACCTCCAGAAGGACACCCCATTGAACTCCCTCAGGAACTGGAGCCAGATGAGCATATCCGCCCTAAGGCCCCTGCTAAGACGCACCCTGTGGTGGGGCTTGGTTAAGCCTATCATGGCGTCACACAAGCGTCGAGCAAAGGCTCTGCCAGGTGCGATCACCCTGCAAGCAAAATTGAGGTGACCATGCAGCACCTGTAGCTCACGAAGGGACGCCTTGCGTTTAGCCAGCAAGCCGGATATGAGTGCAACGATCCGTGTCACCTTATCAACCGGTAACCTGGATGCTTGCACTACCGTGTCAATCTCCACCCCCAGGAATGTGAGCTCGGTAGATGGGCCCTCGGTCTTTTCGGGCGCCAAAGGGACACCAAGTTCCGTCATTAGCGTCTGAAATGTATTGAGGAGACGCGCACATGTGTCCCAGCCCCGTTCACCCCCGAATAAGAAATCATCCAGGTAATGGGCTACAGACTGAGATCCCGACCTGCGGACGAACGCCCACTGCAGGAAGGTGCTGAAACGCTCGAAAGCCGAGCAGGAGATGGAACAACCAAAAGGCATGGCCTTATTGAAGTAATATTCACCCCGGAACTTGAAACCCAGCAACTCAAAGTCGCCCGGGTGCACCGGCAGAAGACGGAAGGCCGACTTGATGTCGCACTTAGCCAACAGTGCACCCGGGCCACATGAGCGCACCATGCGCAGAGCCTGGTCAAAAGATGTATACCGGACTGAACAAAGGTCATCCGGGATAGCATCATTGACCGATCGGCCGGATGGGTAGGACAAGTGATGTATTAAGCGGAACTCGCCCGGTGACTTCTTGGGCACTAGCCCCAAGGGGGAAACTTTTAAATTAGGAAACGGGGGGGGGGGCGGGAAAGGGCCGGCAACCCTGCCAGCATTCACCTCCTTACTAATGCTCAAGGCAGCCACCTCCTCCCTTCCCCTAAGTGACAAAAGGTTGGGTGCATCTTGGGGAGCCCTGATCCCCGTGAAAGGAATGCGAAACCCCTGCTGGAAACCCTCAAGCAGGTAAGCTGCGTCTACCCTCCTCGGGTACATCGTGAGCCAACGCTCTAACATGTACACATCAATTGGTGAGGGGGCCTTTTGCCTGACCAGCTCCCTCTGCGGCAGTCTTGCCCGCCCCCTGTCCACCTCTACCCCTGCCCCGCGCTCCTCCTGGCCTAGGACAGCCGGAGGCAGCATGGGGGCCAGCACAAGAGGGACACTCATGCCTATATCGGCAATTTCCCCTGCTGCAGGTACCATTGGCCGAGAAGGTCCAACACAGCAGGCGGGCTGGAAACCCCTGCCCCGCCACCTGGCGGGGCGTCTGCGCCGGAGCAGCTCGCTGGACCGCATGTCCACAATGGTACCTCTCCCCAGGCGCCGGGCGCGTGGGGGTCATATACAGAAGCCACAGCTTCTGGCAGGGCTCATCCCACCTCATCTCTGGGTGTAGGGGCACTCTCATGCGAAATTCTTCGTTGTAAGCCAACCACGGCGGGCCGGGGAAGTCAACCATCGCCCGGTATATGTTGTCCAAGTACTGGACCATCGGAATGGCCAGATCCAGCCGGGCCCTGAGGTACACAGCCATGTATATGAGGTACGGTGGCAGCCATTTGGCCCACGTGCGAGGCGGCTTACGATGACGTGCCTGTTCCTTATCCTTCTCATCCTGCCCCTCCCTCTCCTCCTTGGTGGGTTCTCTATTCAGAAGGGAGAAAATGTCCACATACTCCCCCCGCCAGATTTTCTCTTTGGTGGCCTGGGCAAGATGATCCCCAAGGGGCAGAGAATACCCCGCCGTAGGCAATGCCAACAGCGGCACAGAGGCCGCATTGGGCACAGTGAAATGAGCCTGGACCAAGCCCACCACCCCAAGTAGGTTCCCAACGGGACAGAGGGCACCGCCCCCAGAGGGGCCCTGGATCGATGGTGCCGCACCCGTATGGCCCGGCGGCGGCTGAACCACCGCGCCAGCCATACGGGGCCACGGCCACTGTACGCCCCCCCAGTGTAGGTAGTGGTGTGGGTGCACTAGTTTGAACCACATATTCACCCGCTGCACCCCAATGGGCCGCCCCTACCAGAGGTTCCGGCCCACTGTGGGCATTGGAGCTCGCGACCGCAACCTCAACCGAGCTCGTGGACGAGGCCTGGTCAGTACCTGACTGCGGCGACTGATGCACGGGGAGCTGCGAGGCCGCGGCTGACGCCGACCCACGGGCCTCGAGCGGATCTACCCGTCCAGCCGCCTGCCGATGACCGGCAGCCGATGGGTCGACCTGTAGTCCCAAATGTGCCCCGGGTGGGTTAACCACCCCCAAAGAAGCCTCAAGGGCCGCTACGCGGGCCAGAAGGGCGTCAACATTAACATAGCCCCCAACACTGATGGGGGGCATAGGGCTGGCTGGCCCACTGAGCAGAGGTCAGGTCTCTGGAACCTGGGTCCCGAATATGGCCATGAACCCAGTACCGGCCCCTGAGGGGCCGGAGGTACGCCCTGCCAGGGAAGGGAACCCAACCACCCCCCGTGGTTAAGGCCCACCGCAGGTAGCTGCGGTGCAAGGGCAGAAGGCCCCGAGGTATAAACCGGGCCAGAGCCGGGAGCCACCGATTGAGAGCCGGAGGCCGCGGCCCCCGCCGGGCCGGCCTGAGGGCGCCCAGTCCCGGGCCATGGGGCAACCGACCCTATCCCACCAGTCCCGGTGGGCATCGGCAAAGGGGGCTGTTGGGAGGGCGCAGTTGCGGTCCTCCGACCCGGCTGGCGCCTCCTCGAAGTGCGAACCGCGTTCGCCAACGCCTTCTTTTTGGAAGGCATTTTTGAAAGTGCGGGGAAGCCGAAGAAAAGGAACGAAAAGGACCGCTGCCCGAAGTAGCTTCCCTGCTAAGGTAAGAGCGACGGAGCAATGGGGAAAAACTTCTCCTCTCCGTCGCTTCGCAAAATGGCAGCTCAGCTGCCTCGTGGCCGCCCCTTTTATAAGGGTGCTGGCCACACCCCCTAACTACTCGGATGCTCTTCGTCCGGTGGGGGGGCCCACAAAGAGCGCGGCGGCCATTTTGGCGCCGCGCTTGCATTATCTCAACTTCTTTATCTTTTTGAAATAAGTACCTGCATGTTAAGTCTGTTTTGTTTTCTAGAAATCAATTTTGTTTATTTATTTTCTATAAGCAGACACAGAATCCTGCTGCAAGCATGGACTCTAAACAGCCTTTTGATCTGGAAGGAGTTATAAAAAAATCTAATTTTATTTGGACATTTGGTCCTGATTGACAGGTTCAAAATTTCAGATTGCCCCAGAATTCAGCCAAGAAACAAGAGAAGGAAAGAAAAAATACTTTTAATACTTTCCAACAAGAACTCTAGCAACCTTTTCTTGGCAAAGCTTCAGCTTGCTAAGGTGCAGAAGATGACAATATCAAGAGCACATGGGAGGGAGGAGGTAACAAAAAGAATATCAGAAATCAAGCGAAATTCAACTTAATAGAGCAAGCACTGGGGAAGGGAGGGAAAAGAAGAGGAAAGGGAGGGGAACAGATAAATATAGTGTGAGAGAGTAACTGCTTGTAGCTTGTAGAGGGAAAGTGAGTGGGCAGCCTCATAAGAAACTAGTTTCATGCAAGTCATCAGATGGGGTTTGAAAGTCTAATTATCTCCCTTATTTTGGGACTGTTGTGTCCTAAAGCCTGTGCCTTTAAACAATGTACCTATCCATGTGTATCCAATGTAACCTCTTCTATGTGTAACAATGTAACCTCCAGCTGAATCACTGTAACCTTAATAGGACGCGAGCTAGTGACCACTAGATGGCAATAGCGAGCGTCCAAGCTCATTGGTCCAAGACTCACCTAGAACAACAGCGCAGGAAGATTCCCGCCACTACCTTCACCTGGACAAGAAGGGCGTGACCTGAAATGACGTCACGCAACCTGTAGCCAATAGGCTATCAAGGAGCCACATTCAAATGTATAGCCACTGTATATATTGAGCTGTTCGTCCGCCATTACCTCATGTTCCCTCTGACCAGCATGTAATAAAGTTGTGTTAAGCCAGCTCTTCGGCTGTCCTGGTGTCTTTGGTCCCATACACTAAATTGGCGATGAAGGTGGGATAATGGCTGCCCACGGGACCAAGACATACGCCGGTTTCGACATCAAGAAACCGCAAGATTGGGAACTCTTCGAAATGGACTTCCAAGGTGCGCTGGTGGAGTTCGAGGTGACGGACGAGGCAAAGAAGAGAGCCATCCTCACCAGAATGCTCGGGCACGACGGAAAGAGAGTACTGATTGACCTCATCGCACCCAGAAAGGCGGCTGAATTCAAGGCAAAAGAGCTCCTGACGGTGCTGAGAGACCATTTCCGGCCCTCGGTAGCAATGTTTCCCGCTCGGAGCGCATTTTGGAGGCGAGTCCAAGCGCCTGATGAGTCGGTCGCCGCTTTCGTAGCGGCCCTGCGCCTGGCTGCCGGCCCGTGCAAATGGGAGAATTTGGAAGTCACCCTCAGGGACTGCGTGCTATGCGGCCTGAAGGACGCCGAGATTCAGCGCACGCTAATGAATCAGGAGCCGCCCCCCACGTTGCAGGAGGTCCTGAAAGCGGCACAGGCCGCGGAAGCCACGAAGGCAGGGGTGCAAGAGCTCCAGGACTGGCGGCCGAAGGCCGACAAAGCAGAGAGTTCAGTGCACACAGCCCGGCGAACTTCGAAATCATCCGCCGAAAGCAGTGACGACGAGGACGTCCGGAAGGTCCGAAAGGAGGGCCGGCGTTGCGACGGCTGTGGGGCGGCTCACGACCGTGCCAGGTGCCCCTTCAGAAAGGCCGAGTGCCACAACTGCGGGCGACGTGGGCACATAGCCAAAGTCTGCAGACAACGACGCAAGGACCGGAGGAGCTCGCCCGACCGCCCAGCGAGGGACCGGAGGAGCTCGCCCGACCGCCCAACGAGGCCAGACCGCTCGACGAGACTAAAGGATTGCGCCCAGCTCACGAGGAAGCAGGACGGCGTGGGCCGCATCTCCGACGACAGCGACGACAACGCTCCGGTTTTCAGCGTGTCCTTGGGACACCCCCGTTACTTTGTTGAGGTACTGGTGCAAGGGGCCCCTGTTAGGATGGAGATTGACTCTGGCTCCTCTTACTCCATTATTTCCCAGAGGGAGTTTTTGAGAATTGCCCCCCGCGTATGGCCCAAGCTCAAAGCGTTGAGGTCCACGCTTCGGGACGTGCAAGGGAACAGTATCCCGGTGTTGGGGGTTGGGAATTTCCAGGTCCAGTACAAGCGGCACGCCGCGGAACTCCCCCTAGTCATGCTTAAGGGAGGTACTTGTAGCCTCCTCGGGACTCAATGGTTTCAGCCCCTGGGTCTTTTCATTGGGGGGTGCACGCCGTTGGGTCTGACCCGATACAGGAGGTGTGCGACGCGCACCCCGAAGTCTTCAAGAAGGGACTTGGGAAATTCAATGGACCCCCAGTAACGTTCGACCTGGACCCGGAGGTCCGCCCAATCAGACTTAAACCGCGCAGGGTGCCTTATGCACTCAAGGACAAAATAGAGGCGGACCTGGACAAATTAGTGGGCCAGGGGATTCTTGTTCCTGTTGATTCCGCGGAGTGGGAAACTCCAATTGTCACAGCATTGAAGGCCAATGGGGAGGTTCGCATTTGCGCCAATTATAAGTGCACCATTAATAAGGCAATCCGCCCTAATGCATACCCGGTGCCGGTGGTCAGCCATTTGCTAGCCAGGTTACATGGGGGAAAGTGTTTCGCCAAGCTCGACCTGGCTCAGGCCTATCAGCAACTCATGGTAACCCCTGCCGCAGCTGCTGCACAGACCATAATCACGCATAAGGGGGCGTTCCAGGTGACGCGCCTCCAATTCGGCGTGAACTCGGCGCCTGGAATTTTCCAGTCGCTCGTGGAACGCCTCCTCAAAGGGCTGGACGGCATTTTACCATATTTTGATGACGTATTGATAACGGGCAGAGTGAGGTTGAGTTGGCTAAAAGGCTAAACAAGGTCCTGGCGGCATTCGAACGGGCGGGGTTGAGGTTGCAAAAAGACAAATGCGTCTTCTTCGCCAAGGAGGTTGAGTTCTTAGGGTTCCAAGTAACTCCCGAGGGGATCAAACCGTCCAAATCCAAGGTTGCCGCCATCAAGAAAGCCCCTCGCCCCACATCCAAGCCCGAGTTGCAGTCATTCCTAGGGCTCTTAAATTTCTACCACTCCTTCCTTCCACGGAAGGCTGCGGTGGCCGAGCCGCTTCACAAGTTGCTCAAGAAAGATGCGGCATGGATGTGGGGCGATGACCAGGAGAGGGCATTTACGGAACTGAAACAACTCCTGGCGTCCGACGCCATTCTGACCCATTTCGACCCCAAACGGCCGGTGGTACTGATCTGTGATGCATCCCCGGTGGGGGTGGGGGCAGTGTTATGCCATGTGTTGGAAAATGGGAGGGAGGCCCCAATAGCGTTCTACTCCAGGTCCCTGTCCCAAGCAGAGAGAAACTATGCCCAAACAGACAGGGAGGCGCTGGTGATAGTTGCGGGGACCAAAAAATTTCACGATTTTCTGTACGGCCGCCCCTTCACCATCGTGACCGACCACAACCCCTACTAGGCATTTTTACCACGGATAAGCCCACGCCACAGATCCTGTCCCCGAGAATGCTTAGGTGGGCCATTTTTCTCAACGCCTACCAGCACGCGTTGGTGTACCGGCCCGGGAGAGAAATCAGCCATGCGGACGCTCTATCGAGGTCCCCCCTCCCCCTGACGCCCAGCCAGGTGAGCAAGGGGGAGCGGGACCATCAGGTTCTCGTGATAGAGGTACTGGATTCGCCCCCCGTAGTGCCCGCTGACATTGCCACAGCGACAAGAGTTGGCGGCGGTTTGCTCCTGGGTACAGAAAGGGTGGCCGGCGTCCTCCCCAGCAGAGGAATTCGTCCCATTTTTTAGGAAGAAGCTGGAACTGTCCCTAGAGAGGGGGTGCCTCTTGTGGGGGCAGCGGGTGGTGGTCCCTACGTCCCTTCGACCGTGGGTGCTTAAACTGCTGCACGTCAGCCACCCCGGAATCGTGCGCTCCAAAGCGCTGGCCCGAAGCTACTTTTGGTGGCCCCAGTTAGACGCCGACATCGAGCACATGGTCGGCACTTGTGAGAGTTGCCAATGCTCCAGACCAGAGGAGGCCCGTCTTCCCCACAGGGAGTGGGACGCGGCTAAGGGGCCGTGGTCCCGGATACACATAGACTTCGCGGGTCCGTTCCAAGGAACCCTGTTTCTCCTTGTTGTGGACGCCTTCTCCAAGTGGTTGGAGGTCATCCCAGTCACGAGCACCTCCTCGGCCGCGACAATTAAGCATTTGCGGAGAATTTTTTCCACGTTCGGCATACCCGACACCCTAATTAGCGATAACGCTAGTTGTTTCACGTCCGCTGAGTTCAGGGCATTCACAGAGATTAACGCCATCCGGCACATCACCTCCACCCCTTTCCACCCGGCCACCAATGGCCAAGTGGAGCGCCTCGTACGCACCACGAAGGACGCGCTGCGGCGCATGGGCCCCGGGGACCTCAACCTGCAAGTGTGTCAGTTTCTGCTAGGGTACAGGGTGACCCCGCTAGCGTCAGGCTACTTCCCTGCGGAGCTTCTAATGCGCATGAAGTTGACCACCATACTCACTAGGCTAGATCCCACGAGAGTTGAGGACAAGGGGAGGAACATAGGGTTAGAAGCCACCAAGAGTTTCGGCGTGGGTGCCCCGGTACATTGCAGGAACTACGCCAGCGCGGGGCCAGCCTGGGTGCCGGGGGTGGTCGTGGAACAAACCGGTCCCGTTTCGTACCGCGTGGAGACCAACACAGGTCTACTTTGGCGGCGGCATGCGGACCAGCTCCGGAGCCGGGTCCCAGGAAATCAGGCCGCCGAAAAAACGGATACAAATTCAGCGTTAGGGTTCTCCCCCACCCATTTAGCCCAAGGGGGAGGAGAGGGGGGTCCAGAGTCCCCACCAAGGGGGGAGGAGAAGGAATTTGTCCTCGTAGATATCCCGCGGGATCCCCCAACAGAGTTTGATTTTGATTTTCAGAACCGGGGGGTTTTTTCGGAGTGGTCCCCCACCCATCCAAGCGAGAAGAGGGGTTTTACGTTAGCCCCTGGTGCCCCTGGTTCAACCACAACGGAATCTACCCTTTCCCCTAAAACTGCAAAACCGCAGCAAGCCGCTAACAAGTCTCCCTATCCCATTACAGGACAAGGGTCCAGGGAACAAGGAAGCGGGAGCGGCCCCCGGGTGGGCCAACCCACATCGCGGCCCAAACGTGAGTGCAATAAACCATCTTGGCTAAGAGACTTCGTCTCATCCTAGGGGGGAGGGGTGTTGTGTCCTAAAGCCTGTGCCTTTAAACAATGTACCTATCCATGTGTATCCAATGTAACCTCTTCTATGTGTAACAATGTAACCTCCAGCTGAATCACTGTAACCTTAATAGGACGCGAGCTAGTGACCACTAGATGGCAATAGCGAGCGTCCAAGCTCATTGGTCCAAGACTCACCTAGAACAACAGCGCGGGAAGATTCCCGCCACTACCTTCACCTGGACAAGAAGGGCGTGACCTGCAATGACGTCACGCAGCCTGTAGCCAATAGGCTATCAAGGAGCCACATTCAAATGTATATCCACTGTATATATTGAGCTGTTCGTCCACCATTACCTCATGTTCCCTCTGACCAGCATGTAATAAAGTTGTGTTAAGCCAGCTCTTCGGCTGTCCTGGTGTCTTTGGTCCCATACACTAAAGGGACTCCACTCTTTCTGGAGGACTGTCACTCCATTACTCTAAACCAAACCCCTTTTTGTCTCTTTGATTAGTCTTGCCTGTGAGGTTTCCCAATTACCCTACAACTCTCACACTCTGCTATAGCCTTTGCTGAAGCCACTGTTTTGACAAGCCTGTACTGCACATGCTCAGTGTTATAAGAAATTGCTGTCTCTCCCCTTTGAAAACCCTTATTTGAAAACCAATATTTCAGTCCCTACATCCTGCATTATTTTCAAAAACAGAAAAGTAGACAGGCCCAATGATGCTCTTTCAAGCAAAATTGGTACTTTCCATTTATTTGAGCTATTTTAAATCTGAGGATGTTTGAGGCTGCCTGTTTTTGAATGGGGGAGTAAAACATTTTTCACTTCACAAAAAATTGAAAACCTTTTGTTTTGCCTGTGGACTGCGGTGATTCAGTGGTTAAGAAGTTTGCCTTGCTATCTGGAAGGTTGGCAAGTTGGCAGTTCAAGACCTGAGTACCGCATGACAGAATGAGCACCTGTCTCTGTCCCAGCTCCTGCCAATCTAGCAGTTCGATAACAAGAAATTGCAAGTAGATAAATAGGGGGTCACTTCAGTGGGAAAAGATCTTGGGGACATGAAAGGAGCCTCATTCAGGTGTCCCCTGAGCAGAGTTCCTCCAGCAAAAATCCTTTCAACCCAGAAAGCACCTTTGTGTGCTTCTGACATGATAAAAAAAACTTTACCTTACCCAGATTTGGCACAGAACAAGAGTAGACTGTCTGCTACACCTGTACTAGAGTTGGTGTTGTTTTGAAGCCCCGTTTAAAAGATTTTGTTGTTGTATGGGCTTCTCCAGTTTTTAGAACTGCCTTGTAGAATCTTGATTTGCTCTGCTGCACAAGTTCTTTGGTGCACTCTCATGCAGCTACTGTATAATACACTCACCTATATAAAAAATGTATCCGGCTCACACAGTACCACAAATCCTTCAGCAATCTTCTTGTTAATTGTACTCAGTATAAGTTTAAAATTAAATTAAAGCCAACAAGAGTTAGCTTTGTTATTCAGAACCCTCGGATGATCTCATTGTTTCTAATGAGTCTACCCTTAAGCATGGATAAGTGTGTATGTAACCCTCTATTAATTCATTTTGTTTTTACCTGCCATGGACACAGACACAGAACAGTAGTTGCAGGCAGATAAAGGAAAAGTTAAGGAAAAATCCCATAACCACAAGAGCAGCAGCACAAAATATAAAATAAGTTTACTACACTTTTCCAAGTATTGTTTTTTAATATATATATATATATACAGGAAAAGTAAAAAGATTCTAGAAAGACTTTGGAGTGGATGTCAGGCAAGCCTGATTTCAAATTTCCACACCTGCCCAATATCCATGTGAGAGAAAATCACCTTGAAAAGGTTGGAGCATGGTAGTGACTTATATAGACCATACCTCCCCCCAAGATTTCATGCTGACTGGAAGATCCTGGGCTTCTTTTCCATGCTCTGGAAAAACTAACTGATGATACCACTGCAAAAACATTCATGGAGAAGCACATCATGCCATCACATCAAATTGTGCTCAGAAATGAACTGGCAGCCAGTGAAGCTGTTTGAGACTAACATGATATTTTCCCAGGAACTGGGCTAGGCTGGCAACCTATCCACTATGTTGTAAACTAACTAAATTTTTCAAGATAGCTTTAAAGTGCAGACATTATGCTATATCTGCAGGCTCCTGAATTTAGATCTGATTAGGAAAGCAAACTTTACCTAACAGTATGTTTGGGTTGTGCTCTGTTATCTTGATCATATTCAAGAGTAAATTTGGCATTTCTGTGTAGGAATGCATCTGGTTTCTGTCTTGCCTGTCTTCCTAGACACAATTTGTAAACAAAAGCCTCTTTGTCTGCATGAGAGATAACACTGGATTTTGGGCATGCGTAGAATATGAGAAGATTTCTCCCTTCTTTCTCCTTATTTGGGTTCTGGCCTTCTGATTGGTTGTCTGTGCCTTAAGTTTTGTTTCTGTTAAGTTTCGTTTCTGAGACACTCTGCTTGAATAAAGAGAAGCGATTAGTATCCTTTGTTCAGCCAAAGACTGCAGCCATGTTTTCTGTCTGTCTCTGTCTTTCCTTACTCTGAGCCTAATGAAGCTGGACTTCGTGGACTCTTAAGTTTCTATCTTAAAAGATCTGATGATATAAACTGCTGCTTCATGAGACTGATTGAGACATGAATCAGATTTCTACATTTCTGGTTGAGACCCAGTCTGATCCAGGGCAGATCTGGGTCAATAATTTGGATTTCCAAATATTGAAAACTCCCATCAGTTTGATAGGGAATATGCAAATTGCTGTAGTTATAAGGGAGTTGCTGCACATCCCCATGAAACTATTCAAATGATAGTTCAGAAAGAGAGGATATACTGTGCCAAATGGCAAGCAGAAATTTTCATAATATTCTTAATTTGAAAAGCTCTATAATAATTTCTCAAATTTGGTATCCCTAGTCCTCCCTCCTTTTGCGATAAATACCAAAAAATCTTTGCTATTCGAGGTCCCCCCCCATTACAATAATTATTTATTATATTTTGAAAATCTTTAATCTCTTTATCTTTCATTTGTATGGGCAACACATCAAACAAAACGGCAGCAGCATCATTTTACTTAACGCTATCCTGCCAAACCAGGATAGCTTAATCCTTTTAAATTGCTCTATTTTCTCTTTGATTTCCTTTTTTTGTATCTCGTAGTTCAATTGTTTAAGTTCTTCCAAATTGTTTGAAATATTTACACCTAAATATCTCAAAGATTTTTTAACCTGTAACTTATACTTATCTCTTACTCTCTCCTGTTCCTCTTTATCTACATTACAAAATATCATTTCAGATTTATCCCAATTTATTCTCAGTCCTGTTATGTCCTCAAAATATATTAAATGCTCCTTTATTTTTTCCAGTGCCTTTCCGGGATGTTTCATGACTACCAAAGTATCGTCAGCATAGAGACTTATCTTATTATCTAAAACCCCTTTTATCGTATTGTCCCCTCTTATAGCATCTGCTAACAGTTCCATTGCCATAATGAATAATATTGGAGACAATGGCACCCCTGTCTTGTCCCTGCCTCCAATCTAATTTCTTCTGTAAATTCATCATTTACCTTGACTTTAGCAAATCCAAATTGGTATAATTGTCCAATTAAATTACAAAATCTGTCCCCAAATCCATAAGATCTAATAATCTCCTTAATTGTCACCCATTGTAATGAATCAAAAGCTTTAAATATATCTAATGATAATATTCCAACTTGCTGTTTGGTAGATCCTACTGTATCTAATATATCCAAGACCCTCCTTGTCAAGTCCGTCATATGCCTTCCTTTAAAAAATCCAGTTTGGTCCTTATTTATGTAATTTGTCATAAAACTATTCAATCTGTTTGCAACTATCGCTGTAAAAATCTTGGCATCCTGATTTATCAGAGAGATTGGCCTATAAGATTCCACCTTTTCTGGATCCTTTCCAGGTTTCGGCAATAACATAATTATAGTTCTATACCATGAAGTTGGTAACTTCCCCCCATCTATTATAAAATTGAACAACTTCACCATTCTTGGCACCACACACTCTTTAAACTCCTTATAGAATTCCGCTGTTAAACCGTCATCCCCAGGTGATTTGCCTGTCCTCAAATTGGCTATTATATCTTTTACCTCTTTTTCCGTAATTTTTTCTTCCATTCTATTTTTATACTCTAAGCTTATCTGTTTTTGCGTTCACTTCATCAATTGTTCTCTCAACTTTCTATATTAACCTCCCTTTTAGTATACAGTTCCTGGTAGAAATCTTTTACTATCCTAATCTTATCCTTAGTCTTATTACACCTCCTACCACTTACATCAACCAAAATCCCCATCTCTCTTTTGTTCCTTTTTGCTTTAGCAGCTCTTGCCAACAGCTTCGAATTTCTATTACTATATTCAAAATATTCTCTCTTCAAATACACCAAATCTTTTTTCACTTTTTGTATATCTTTCCTTACAAATTCGTTCTTTAATCTTTGCATTTTCTCAAAGACCTCTTTTCTTTTAGTCTTTGCGTGCTCTTCTAGTAACCATTTAATCTCATTCTCCATTTCATATTGCTTATCTCTAAAATGCTTGTTCTTAATTGAGGCCAATTTGATACATTCCCCTCTAAAAACCAACTTCATGGCATCCCAAACTACATTATAATCAACCTCACCTGTATCGTTCCAATCCCAACACTCATTCCACTTTTCAATTATTTGTTCTTTACACTTTTGATAGTGAAACAGTTTTTCATCATATCTCCAATTTCTCCTATCTTTCCCCCTATCAATTTTTAGTTCCACCCAGAATTTTGCATGGTCCGATTCTTTAAATATCCCAATCTTTGCATCTTCTAAAACTTTAATCAAATTTTCCGAAACAAAAATATAATCTATTCTAGAGTATGTATTATGGACCTGTGAAAAATATGTGTATGCCCTCTCTGATCACTTAATCTCCCTCCAGCTATCTTTATAAATTTATCTAAAATCTTCATGCCAGCTACTCTCCCAGCTCTTGATAAATTTGTATAGTCCTCTGGTGCCCGTATTAAATTAAAATCTCCAGCAACTATCATTTTTTATGTTCTCTCTTTTTCTAAAATACCATATACTTTGTTTAAAAATGTTTGCTGATGATCGTTTGTGACATATATGTTTACTAATGTTGTCTCTTCATCATGCATTTTCCCAATTATAATCACATATCTACCTTCTGGGTCTGAAATACTTTTTATCATCTCAAAGCCAAGTCTCCTCGAAATCAGAACTGCCACACCCCTCGCTTTTGATGTTCCATATGATATTTCATATACCTGCATCCATCCCAAAAAAAGCCTATTAGTGTCTTCTGATTTTTGATGAGTTTCCTGAAGAAAGACTATATCTGGTCTATCCTTCCTCAGGGCAGATTCTAACCTCCTCCTCTTAACTTGACAGCCGGTACCTTTCACATTCCAGGTCAATACTTTAATGTTCTTCAGACCTAAGTCTTGATCCCCTTTCTTTCTGACAATCGCAGACTCCTATTTGTGCCTTTTCCTCCACCACATGTACATTAACTATCGGACTATGACAAAAAAGATAATTACATTTAACATCTAAACTACCCACACAAAAAAACAATCATATCTACCCTCCCCACCCTTCTTTCAAAAAGTGGCCCTTGACTATCAAAGGGGGAGGGGGGAACGTGTAAAAGAATGCATATTATCCATAGTTCCAGCGCTGTGTCTACTAATATTATAAAATTATTACTTTTACTAAACAGACTCTATTTCAAATTAATCCATCTCACCCATCCTCTGCAACCACCTGCACCTCCACTTCCACCTCTGCTCCTCCTGTTGCCCCCTCTCTGATTCACCTGCGTAATCTCTCCGCAATCCCCCTGATTCCACCAACGCTTTTCTTAATCCCCTCCATTCTCGAGATGACATTTTGACCAGACCAATCTGACACAAATAATCTAAGTAATCCATTTCATCCTCCAGAACATACATTTTTTTTCATAAAAAAATCTGAGTTGTTTGGGAAACTTCCAATGATAATCGATAGATCGCTCCTTGAGGATTTTTGTCACCAGTTTCATCTTAAACCTCCACACTCATCTTTAACAGATATGTCATTATATACTTCAATCTCACATCCATCAATTTTTAAAATGCCAGATCCAGCTTGTTTTATAAAAGCCATCACCTTTAATTTCTCCACCCAATTTGCAAATTTTACTAATACATTTCTATGTCCTCCCCCCCTTCTAGCCCCCAGTCTGAAACAACTGACAATATCTTCATTTACAAAATTTATCCCCATGTTCAAACTATTTAGCCAATCCACTATTCTTGCTTTCAGCTTATCTGGTGTTTTCTCCACCAAATTGTGTATGACCACGTTCTGTTTTCTCATCACCTCTTCAACCATATCTAATTTTTTTCTCTGAATCTCAATTTTTAATTTAACCTCTTTTTGTTCCTCATGAAGCCCTCTCATGTCATCTTGCATCAATTTCATATCATTTTGCACCACATTCAAAACTTTATCCATCCTCTGATAGTTAGCATCCACCTTTATAGTTAACTCGGTTAACTGTGAAACAAGCTTTTTATGACACCCCATTAATTCTTTCTTATCTTTCCCCCTCACTTCCTTCATTTCACAGAACCCCTTTAGATTTGCCTCCTCCATTTTATCTATTTATTTTTTCATCAGTCTCCCCAACTCTACCATTATTTGCAATTGGTCAAATGAATCAGCTTCTGTCCCTCCTATTGCTGTTAACTCCATAGGTGCGGACTTCTCATTCTTTTCATCCTTCTTCTCTTCCTTTCTTGAATCCAACTTTTTCGGCCTAACCACCTCCTCCTCCTTTCTCTTATCCATTTCTTCTGATAGGTTTTCAAACAGTGCACTCAAAAGATGCACCGTTTTTCTGCCCACCGGTTTCTTTTCCCAGGTAAATTCCAGCTTTTCCAACCCAAGGGATAAATCCAAAAGGAGGGGCCAATCGTGTTATAATCCACTCAATATCAATTACTGTTCCTCAGTTTTGTAATCTACTTATGAAACAACGTCCGGCAACCCAATTTTAGTCTATATATCCAAAGGAATGGGAGGAATAAAATGCTTCACAGCACAGCCCTCCATGATGATATCAAACAAGAGCTTCAAAACCTATACCCTTTTGTCTCGAAGCAATCCTTCTCCTTAAGGCTGTTCCTGCTTTCCAATACAGTCAAATGCCACTTTAATAAAACCTTGTTCCCAACAAGAACAGCAACAGCGTGTCCACGTACTAGGGGAGGAGGGAAGCTATAACTTTCTCGATGAAACCACCACTTCGCTTTGTAATCCAAATAGCAAACATCGACAGAGTTCAAAGTAATGGCTCCACCTTCCAAACTGCACAGCCAAGTTCTAGTATTCCACAAAATGGGCCATAAAATATCCCTAGCCCAAAGCAAATTGAAGATAGGGGCTCCAAACCTTTAAAGTAACCAGGAGATCCAAAGGACCCCTCCGAATGGCGCAGGATCTTGAAATCACCGAGGTCGAAACCAACCTCTCTCCCTCTTTCTTCTGCTCCACCCGTTCTCTGCAGCTCTGACCGGTATTTTTCAGATTTAATCCTTCAAGTCCTTTCTGCCCCTTTCTCTCCTCTCCAAGCTTCTTAATTCTCTAATATCCCAGTCTTGCTTCCCAGCTCACAGAAGCCTTCTTCACCGTCCCCTTCTTTGTCTTCAGTTAACTTTCACTTTCCATTTCGCCGCCATTACAGAGCCTTATCCTGCCTTCTCACAACTTTACAAACCCACACGCTCTCTTCACTTGCCTTTCCGACGTGGATTCTCCCTGCTCTTTCACTTCGGCAATCCCGTGACTGCCGCGTCTTTGCCTGTCCCCCTTTATTCTCTTTTAAAAACTCTCTTTCTCAAGGAAAATTCACCCATCCGCAGCGCGTCCGGCTCGACCCTCAGCGCATCCGGCTCAGCCCTCGGCCCCTGCCGCCACCACTTATCTCACCCAGCGCCGCCGCTCCACAGGCTTCAAATCCTCAGAAAATTCTTCGTTAATTCAGGATGGCACAGACCTCTTTTTTTCAATGTTTGAGATGGTTTTAAAAGTAATAAATCTATTTCATAACCTCTTTGTCAGCGCGAGCTAACTATTCCGATGTTACTCCATTGGCATCTTAGCCACGCCCCCTATATAAGAACTTGGTCTTCCCCCAGAAGCTGCCTCTGCAATGAAGGTTGCTGGACTTGTGGTACCTGAACTAGTGTTGGATTTTGTTTCCAATGATCTCTTGCCTTTCTCCTGGTTCCTGCCTCTGAAAATCCTCTGTCCTATTTGAGCTCCCACACATTTCTTGTCTTCTTTCAAGTTTATGTAGACTGTTGTTGTGTCTCACTTGGATCCTAATTCATTGAACCCTGTCCTTGCCCTGCTCCAGCCCCCAAACTTCTACCCAATCTGCTTTTTTTTGTCACCTGTCTTCCAACTTGCTTAGACTACATCCTGTTGTCCAAACCAACCCTGTGTCCCTATCTACCTTGGATTTGATTTTGGACTTGGATTCTGGCCTGTGGTACAGTGACTGTTTGACCTGTTGCCTGGTTGTCTTGGGCCTGTTGCTAGTGTTACTTGCCAGCTGCCCATGTCCTGAACTCTGACAAAACAATCATGGATAATTTTATGGATAACAACTCTGGAAAAAGCAGATGCTTCTGTTAAAAGATTTGAACACAGAAAGAAGGAGAAGTCAGGGCTTACTATATACATAGTAGTAGAAATATTACTACACAGAAATATTTCTATTTTAAAAAATTCAACTTCCCCTGTTAGAGATGTTTAGTGAATCGTGAATATGTTGCATTTGACTTTTTCTGGAAACCTTACACTGAGATCACTGGTTCATGTTTAGCTGTGATTTGCAAGCACCAAAAGTACATCTCTAGATCTGTTCAGCTGGTGTTATGTGCAGTGAGACAGAAAGGGGAACATTTTTCAGCAGGGTGATTCTGATGGACAAACCTAGTTTTCATCAGACAATGGATGAGTGCTTTAGGAGAGTGAATGTGATTGCAGAGGAGAAGTGTTTAACTGGCTGTGAGGCTGTTCATTATGTCACTTACTGGATTGTTCTCTGTGCAGAAATATATGCAGATAGACACTGCATTTCTTTCTTACAATATACTTATGGTGGAAAACATAACTGGCTAGGTTCATCTACTGCTATTCATTCAAAAAAGGGAGTTCCACTTACCTCGTCAACCACCAGAAATAATCCCATGTGATTTAAGAGGCCAATCTAGCATTTTAAGTAAGAGAACAGATTTCATGAACAGTTCACAGACAGCCGAGAGGCTGAAATGTGTTTGCTCAAACTGTTCATTAAGTAACCATAAATAAGAAATAAAGGTCTGAGTTACTAGTTGGGCTTTCTCTTGTATAACATGCCAAAAATAGTGCTGCATTGTTCTAGTAAAATAAAATATGCTCACTTATTTGCCTGTTAAAATAAGATGAATAAAGACCTGAAGAAATTCAAAATCTAGATCTTTCTGATATTTATTTTTCTTAATTTTGTTTATTCAATCCAAATGAAAGAAAAAAATAAACAAGAATAGTGGTGGTGGTAGTGGTGAGGAATAAGCAAAATAATAATAGGCTAGAATGGTGTAGAAATGCATCAATACAAGAAAGCCATATTGTTTAATGTTTTATGTAGAAGAGACAGGGCACACAGAAAGAGGCTTGTCAAAGATTGTGGTATTCTAGTCATTAATATGCTGAACTTGATGACTGAAAAGTTGGCAGGTCAGCAGTTCAAGACGCGAATGCTGCACGATGGAGTGAGGCCCCGTCTCCGTCCTAGTTCCTGCCAACCTAGCAATTCAAAAGCAAGAAATTGCAAGTAGATAAATAGGTACCACTTGGGTGGGAAGGTAACAGCATTCCGGTGTCTAGTCATGCCTGCCACATGACCACAGAAACATCTGCACAGACAGTGCTGACTCTTTGGCTGTAAACAGAGATGAGCACTGAACCCTAGAGTCAGATATGACTAGCTTTTGAGCAAGGGTGACCTTTACCTTTACCTAAGCATCTAGTAGCAGTGGGAGAGGACATGCCTTATTGTTAGGTTACTTTGCCACTGGTTTATATTGATAGAGTTTTCCTACTTCTGACATTGGGCCCACCCTTTTTTCCAATTTGTTAAATGCCCCTGGCAGTGTCTCAAAAGGCATGAGTGTGGGTGCCGCGATTTGGATTGGACAGCAGACTTAATGCTGTCTTGCTCTAAGTGAATTAGGCAGAAATATCAGGCAGAAATATGTTTTTGATTTTATGCCCCGTGTAATTCACCATTGGGTGGAGATACTCAGACACTAAAGCTGAGATTATTTAAAGGGCCAGGGAGGATGGATTGCACCACCACTTCACTATTATGTTTGTAGCAGGTGATACTCCTTTAAAAGCTCATTATTACATCAGGCTGTCTATTAGAAGGATTATAGCTGTCCACATAGTAATTGTACTTTTACGTTCAGGATGCTGCAATATTTTTTCAATGTTCTGTGGAACACAGCTATGAATGACTTCTGTGTCCAGATGAATATTTCTCAGAAAAAATGTATTTTGATTATCCGTGGTTCTGTGTTAAAAAGAAAGTGTATGTTCATGGAATATTCTTCACTGTTAAAAGTTTTGGATTGCATCATCATGTCCAATGTCTTCTCAGAGCAAGCTGTTCTTTTGGCACAGATCACAGTACATCTTGCAAATTTATTTTCCTAGCCTTTTTTCTGTAGCTACTAGCTGCACCGGATACCTGAAATACTTGCTTAATAAACATAATTTGAAACAGAACATAATAATCATCTCTTTTTTTAAAAAAAGGAAGAAATAAATAAACCAGATTTCCCACAAATGTTAAGGAGATATGGTCTTCCTTCATCCAGTCCTTCTGTGCTCTGAGGGCTAAGTGCCCATGAGAGTCAATAGTCTAGAATCTCTTGATCCAGGAAGTGGCATTGCTTGGAATTAAGGCTTGGCATCATCTGAGGGAATTAGCAACAGCATTGGGCTCTTCAAGATGGCTTTATAATGAAGCTGGCAAATGTCTACTTGGCTCTGGCACCTAGTCTATGGATTGACTAGTCAGCCATCCAAGAGGTTCAGTTTCTCTTTTAGCCTCGCTAAAGCTTCAGTCTGGAAGGAGAATGCCATTGCATTCTGCTTCTATTGATTTCAGTGACTAAGGAACCGAATGGAGAGAAACAGTTAATATATTTTTATCCCACTTTTCTCCTAAAGAGGATTCAACAAATAAAAAAGAGGCCATGACAGGCAGAGTTTACAATATGTGGTGGATGATGGTCATGGCAACTGATAAGAAAAAAGATTTTAGGAGCTATACAAAACTTCCATTCAAATTATTGAGAAACCACTTCTTGAAGAGGCCACAGCTTTTGAAAGTTTAGATTCTGCAGCATTGAATCCTTAGGTCTTCTTCTTCTTTCTTGTCTTGGTCAGACATTAAACTCTCAAAATGAATCCACCTT
Source organism: Bradypodion pumilum (assembly GCA_035047305.1). NCBI lineage: Eukaryota > Metazoa > Chordata > Lepidosauria > Squamata > Chamaeleonidae > Bradypodion > Bradypodion pumilum. The sequence goes on from JAWDJD010000001.1 coordinate 433,480,419, forward strand.
CTTGGCTTTTTCATTGGTCAAACTTAAGTCTTCATAATTTCTGGTAGTAACTAGCAAACCATCAGATGATCTAGATTTTGTATCTCTCCACATTCACACAGCATGTTGTTATCCAGAAAATGTAAGTATCAGTCTTCATAGTCCCATTGTTAAGTGAGGTCCCAGTTTGGAGTTGGACTTATCCACTCTAGACAGCATAACAGAATATTGACAATGTAGATCTCTTCCAGTCTGACTTCCAATGTGGATTTAGGATGGAGTCTATCACAACATTCCTAAAAATCAGTTATGCTTATGAATAGGAAGGAAATTATGTTTGTGGGAATATGTGTAGTGTGTAAGATGTGAATGTTTGTCAAGAACTAAAGTTTCATATACCGGACAGCCTTCCTGGACACCAGCATGGCAGAGTCATATCACATTCAAAATTATAGATTGTTCAATTTTTCAGGAGCATGGACAAACTCTTTGCATCCTTCATCTCATTTCCTGTCTTGGAAAAGATTATTTTGTGATTTGGGTCTATTTTATTTATGAAGTGGGAATGCAGTGGCTCAAGGGGTTAAGAGGTGAACTTGATGGCTTTAAGGTCAACAGATCAGAGCAGTTCGAGACTTGAATACTGCACAATGGAATGAGATGCCTTCTCTGTCCCAGCTCCTGCCAACCTAGCAGATCGAAAGCAAGAAATTGCAAGTAGATAAATAGATACCACTTTGGTGGGAAGGTAAACATGCCTTCCACGTGACCATGGAAACATCTGCAAACGCAGACAGCGCTGGCTCTTTGGCTGTAGATAGTGATGAGCACTGAACCCTAGAGCCAGATATGACTAGCTTTTGAGCAAGGGTGACCATTGCCTTTACCTTTTACTATTTGTGAAGTAATACAAAGTCAAATCAGAGTTAAGATTTTATACCGAGCACAGAAGAAGCAATAAGCACATGTTCTGTGTCTTACCACCCAGTAAAGATTACTGTTGATTATGCAAGGATCATAGAGCACGTCTGTCACCTTAAAAAGTGCTGAAGAGATTCCCACTTCAAAAAGATTGTATGCAGCAATTAAAAATGGTCAAAAAGTTGAATTGCCATTTTATCTCACAGATCTATTATTATTGTGGGCCTTAAATGTCCTTTATTTGGATATGGTTTTCTAAAGGAGTATTTTTAGTCATTTCAATACAAAGATGGCCCACACCATCTTTGGCCCCCTCCTCTGGCCCGGACAGTCAGGGGAGGGAAGAGGAGCCCAGCTGAGCCTCGTCTCTGCAGCGAGGCTTGAAAAAGCCACCGCCAGCGCACTAGAGACACCCGTACCATCTTTGGCCCCCTCCTCTGGCTCAGACAGTCAGGGGAGGGAAGAGGAGCCCAGCTGAGCCTCATCTCTGCAGCGAGGCTTGAAAAAGCCACCGCCAGCGCACCAGAGACGCCCACACCATCTTTGGCCCCCTCCTCTGGCCCGGACAGTCAGGGGAGGGAAGAGGAGCCCAGCTGAGCCTCATCTCTGCAGCGAGGCTTGAAAAAGCCACCGCCAGCGCACCAGAGACGCCCACACCATCTTTGGCCCCCTCCTCTGGCCTGGACAGTCAGGGGAGGGAAGAGGAGCCCAGCTGAGCCTCATCTCTGCAGCGAGGCTTGAAAAAGCCACCGCCAGCGCACCAGAGACGCCCACACCATCTTTGGCCCCCTCCTCTGGCCCGGACAGTCAGGGGAGGGAAGAGGAGCCCAGCTGAGCCTCATCTCTGCAGCGAGGCTTGAAAAAGCCACCGCCAGCGCACCAGAGACGCCCACACCATCTTTGGCCCCCTCCTCTGGCCCGGACAGTCAGGGGAGGGAAGAGGAGCCCAGCTGAGCCTCGTCTCTGCAGCGAGGCTTGAAAAAGCCACCGCCAGCGCACTAGAGACACCCGTACCATCTTTGGCCCCCTCCTCTGGCTCAGACAGTCAGGGGAGGGAAGAGGAGCCCAGCTGAGCCTCATCTCTGCAGCGAGGCTTGAAAAAGCCACCGCCAGCGCACCAGAGACGCCCACACCATCTTTGGCCCCCTCCTCTGGCCCGGACAGTCAGGGGAGGGAAGAGGAGCCCAGCTGAGCCTCGTCTCTGCAGCGAGGCTTGAAAAAGCCACCGCCAGCGCACTAGAGACACCCGTACCATCTTTGGCCCCCTCCTCTGGCTCAGACAGTCAGGGGAGGGAAGAGGAGCCCAGCTGAGCCTCTCCCCTTGGCCCGCCGGGCGGGGGGTATAAAGGACCGTGATTCCACCTTTGGCTCCCTCCCCCGCCCTGTCCGGCGGGGGTGGTGGGAACGCAGCTGACCAGTATTGCCGCGGCTGGACTTTTCCACCAAAGTTGTACCACCAGAGTTGCCGGTCCATTTCCTGGCCTTAAAGGCCAGGTCGTCCTCTTCTTTGGCTCCGTCAGGGACGTGCAAGACATGGGGTTCTGTTTTGGGGATATTGGTGGCCGAAGGATTGTGTAATTAATTTTGCTATGTTATAACTTAATTTTTTTTGAGACTGATGTTTTCTTTTCTGATTTCATTAATGTATTGTATTATTATTGTATTGTTGTTCGATGCATGACTTATGTATCCATGCTCTGATTATTGTATTTATGATGCATCTTTGCCTGATTGCTTTATTTTTGTTACTGTGTTTCAGGGTTTGCTGATACTCAGTTTATATGCTGTTTTTATAGGAATTGTGTTCATTGCATTTTTGTTCCGAATGTATATTTATTTTTATTGACATTTTGTATGTTTATTATATTTTGTTTTGTTGTATTCTTAATTATGTTGGAAGCCGCCCTGAGTTGGCCTACAAGCTGAGTAGGGCGGGGTACAAATTAAAATTTGAATTGAATTGAATTGAATTGAATATAGCTCTGGAAATTAGATGACATAAAAATATAATCTTTTCTGCTGGAAAATTATCTTAATAGAATGTTTGAATGTGCTCAAAACAATGAATCTGACTACTGTTGCTACAAAGCAGAGACTCACATTCAGAAACATAATATGTCAGTGTGATATCAATAAATCTAGCTAAGCCACTGCTTTTTAGTTGTATGTGAAGAAATAAACAACAGGTTGGATCCTGATGTGTTTTCAATAGAGTTTCTTTTATTCTGGTGGAAGGAGTGGCAGCATCAATATTCGCTACTTGTTTGTTTCAAATTTGATTCTGAACTCAAATAAACATTTGGGAATCTAAATGTTCATACAGTACTTCAAAATAGCTATCAGCAGACAGAAAAATGGTTATTTTGCTTTAGAAAAGTTTTTCTGGTTTAGTTTCAGGTATAATTGCAGACATTCCTATAATGACCTGATGAAGAGGGATATGCTTTTAAGTTATTTGAGAACTATCATTTCCTATTTCTGATTCTGTTATATAGTATCACAAAGCTAATTCTCACTTAGCATCCTCCAAAATGTCCAGCCATTTTCTTTTTCACTGCAGCTTTTGCAAAATGGATTTTTTTTAAAAAAAAAACATTACTCACTCTCTCTCTGGATATTCTTTTGAGAGACTTATGATTACTTTGTTTCACGGCTTGATTGAATCAGTCACTAAAAAGTTCTTGAATATGACCGTTCTCAATAAATCACACATGACTGTGTGACTGTTTATATGCACCCAATGTCTAGTATTTTTTTTAATCTGTCTTTATTCCCGCAAATTCATACTTTGCATTTCTACATGAGGGAAATTTCTGCTGGGGTCTGTATTTACAGAAGCTAGACATAACACCTGTGCCATGGTCAGATCACTATCTGGTGGCTCTAGACTTCCTGGGGGCAACACATCATCGTAGGGAGGCAGGGTCTATTAAAGTGGCCCGCCCCCGGCAACTGATGGATCCGGATGGATTCCAGAGGGAACTGGGGGCTTTTCCCCTGGATCGGCAACACGATTCGCCCGAGGCACTTGTTGACCTATGGTGTGGGTCAACGATAGCTGCCTTGGATGTAATCGCTCCACTACGGCCTCTCAGAGCCCGTGGAGCTAGGTCATCCCCGTGGTTCACAGAAGAACTACGGGAGCTCAAACGGGCAAAGAGACGCCTTGAGCGCCGCTGGGTGAAGACCAGGAACGATTCCGATTGGACACTAGCTAGAGCCGCTATTAGGGCCTACCTAGTGGCGATGGGGGTGGTGAGGAGGCAATACTTCACCTCCCTTATTGCCTCCGCTGATAATCGCCCAGCCACCCTGTTTCGGGTGACCAGGTCCCTCCTTGGTAGGGGGGGGGGGGCTGTGCCTGGTTGGCAGGGATCGGCTGAGGACTTTGCTGACCATCTGGTGGAGAAAATCGATCGGATTCGCTCAGGGTTTAATCTTGGCGTGGATGGGGAGGGTCGGGGGGGAGCCAGTGCACAGTCGTGCTGTGTTATCTGGGATCAGTTTGATCCTGTTGCCCCAGATGAAGTGGACAGGCTCCTTGCGGCGGTCCGCGCCACTAATTGTCCATTGGATCCCTGTCCCGCCTGGCTGGTAAAAGCCTCAAAGATGGTGACAGGTGGCTGGGTCGGGGCTATAATTAATGCGTCTTTTCGGGAAGGGATATTTCCTGCACCATTGAAACATGCTTTGGTGCGCCCCCTCCTGAAGAAGCCATCCCTCGATCCAGCAGTCATAACCAACTACAGACCTGTTTCCAACCTCCCCTTTTTGGGGAAAGTATTGGAAAAGGCAGTGGCGCGTCAGTTGCAGGGGGTACTGGATGAAGCGGAATATCTGGACCCCTTCCAGTCAGGATTCAGACCTGGATATGGTACTGAGACTACATTGGTCGCGCTGATGGATGATCTCTGGCGAGAGCGGGATGGCGGTCATCCGTCCGTCCTTGCTCTTCTTGACCTCTCAGCGGCCTTCGATACCGTCGACCACGGTATCCTTCTGGAACGGCTCCGAGGATTGGGAATCCAGGGCACTGTGTGGTCCTGGTTTTCCTCATTTCTGAGGGGCCGGACCCAGTCGGTGTGGTTGGAGAGCGAGAAGTCCAGTCCTAGGTCCCTAAAATATGGGGTGCCTCAGGGCTCGGTACTCTCTCCTCTCCTTTTTAACATCTACATGAAGCCGCTGGGTGAGATCATCCGTTCCCACGGGGTGCGGTACCATCAGTACGCGGATGATACACAGTTGTACATCTCGGCCCGTGGGGACCCCAGTGATGCAGTCAAAGTCCTTTCCAGCTGTCTGGAGGCTGTTGGGGTCTGGATGGGGGCAAATGGGCTACAGCTGAATCCTAGCAAGACTGAGTGGCTATGGATAGGGGGTCCCGCCTTATCCCGGGAGCTACCATCTTTGGTTTTGGATGGGGCTATTCTGCCCCAGACCGACCCGGTGCGCAACTTGGGGGTCCTCCTGGATTCGCAGCTGCTGCTAGAAGAACAGGTGGCGGCTGTGGCCAGGAGGGCCTTTGCCCAACTTCGGGTGATTCGCCAGTTGCGCCCGCTCCTGGACCGGGACTCTTTGCTCATGGTCACTCATGCTCTGGTTACCTCCAGACTAGACTACTGTAATGCGCTCTACATGGGGCTGCCCTTGATGACCATTCGGAGGCTGCAGCTGGTCCAGAATGCGGCGGCCCGGGTGGTGATGGGGTGTGGACGTTATGCCCATGCCTCACCACTGCTGCGGGAGCTGCACTGGTTACCAGTTTGTCTCCGGGTGCAATTCAAGGTGCTGGTTTTGACCTTTAAAGCCCTATATGGTAGTGGGCCAGGTTACCTTAGAGACCGCATCGCCCTAAGGACGTCTGTCCGTCCAACCAGAGCGGACCGGAGGGGCTCTCTAATTGTGCCATCGGCCAGGGGGGCTCGCCTCTCTGGCACAAGGAGGAGAGCCTTCTCTGTGTCCGCACCGGCCCTTTGGAACCTCCTGCCTGTGGAACTGCGTCTTCAGACGGAGTTGTTGCCCTTTAGAAAAGAACTAAAAACCTGGCTTGCGGGCCAAGTTTGGGGTGCAGGTGGAGGGGTGGCTTCCGTTGGGTGGTTAATATAGGGGAGGATGCCTGCCCCACGGTTTCTTCAGTTCCTGCACCCCTCTCTTTTTAGGGGTGGGTTCTTATTGCTGGTTTTTATCTGTTTTATTTGTTTTTATATGTTTTTACCCATTGTTGTGAACCGCCCGGAGTCGGCTTTGGCTGAGTGGGCGGTATAGAAATTTGACAATAAATAAATAAATATAAAATATACCTAAACTTCTGTTTTAAAAAGCCAGAAAATGCAATTCTTCAAAAACCTCTTGTTTAAGATATATTGTTTCTGTATCTATGATATCAGTCTAGCCAGCTTATTCTGCTATGGTAATAGAGTAGACCATACTGCCAGTGACTCCACACCAATCATCAGGTAGCTGTGAACTAACCTGTCAACCCTGATAACTAAGATACTTGGGTGGCAAAGTCAACAGGGAAGGGTGATGTTCCCCAAGTGGATTAAATCCCACTTGAATCCATTTGATGGAGGGAAGCAGCTTCATCAATACTCACCTGCAGCTGGTGAGGACTTTGTGTGGCAAAAGGGCTCAGGGCCAGAAAGTAATAGGAGGAACTGGATCAGTGGTATGGGTGTCATGTTCTGGTGTGGAAGGCAAATGAAATACCACTACATTGTATTCTTAGGACAATATTCATGGCTGATCATCATGATGATAGCCAATATTTGGAATTGGATATGACACAAGAAGAAGTGTCTATGATCCAAAAAGTCTGGTAATGGCTAGGTATTGCTGCCTGGTGGTCTATAGAATACCCTCTTATGGCTCACTGTCACTATTTGGTGAGAAGTGGTTTACTGATTAAAAAAATAGGAGTTAGGTTCTTTGATTTTTCACTTGCTTAGTGTCTCTTTGGGAATAGTAGTCAGCATAAGAGGGTATTCTGTAGTTCAGTGATGGCTAACCTTGGCACTCCAGGTATTCTTGATCTTCAATAACCAAAAGCCCAAGTCAGTACTAGACCACTAGTACTAGACCACTAATTTAAATTGATAATTTTAAACTGCTGAGAGCCACCTCTGTTCAAACAGAGGAAGCAGTTAGAGGCTTCCAGAAGCAAAGGGCAGAGCCACACCAGGCCCTTCCCTTAACTGTGACTCATAGGGGCGGAGCCACACTAGCCTTTAAAAGCTCTGAGCTCTTTCAGGGTCAGCCCTTTTGACTCTGCATGTGCTCTTAAGCAGAGCTGCTGCTGAGGAGAGCCAAACAAAGGAAGTGAGCACTGGTAAGTTTTGCAGTTGGAGTAGAACTGCTTTAGAGGCCACCACTAATTTAAATTGATAATTTTAAACTGCTGAGAGCCACCTCTGTTCAAACAGAGGAAGCAGTTAGAAGCTTCCAGAAGCAGGGGGCAGAGCCACACCAGGCCCTTCCCTGAACTGTGACTCATAGGGGAGGAGCCACACTAGCCTTTAAAAGCTCTGAGTTATTTCAGGGTTAGCCTTTTTGACTCTGCATGTGCTCTTAAGCAGAGCTGCTGCTGAGGAGAGCCAAACAAAGGAAGTGAGCACTGGTAAGTTTTTGCAGTTGGAGTAGAGCTACTTTAGAGGCCCACGCACCATTAGGCGGGCGAGATTGCAAACTAGTAACAAAGGAAGAATATAGTCTTACTAGGTAGAAAGGTAGTAAACGTGTACTTTTTGAGGCCCAGAATATTGCACTTGTTAAAATGGATTCTGAGGGAGCAGCTGTAGTTACCTGCAATACTTGTGCCATGTTTGTTTTCTTGCCAAAGCATATGGAGAACTACACTTGCAGCAAGTACAAGCTGGTTGCACTACTAGAAGAGAAGGTCCAGCAGCTAGAGGCCCACATATCTAACCATCAACAAATTAAGGAGCTTGGGCTGTTCTTGGATAGAGCGGAGCAGACTATGCTGGACAAAGAAGAGACAGGGCACAGTTCTGAGGGAGAAGGCCATTTACTAACTCAGGAGGGAGATGTTTGGAAGAATGTGACTCAAAGGAGGAGAAGAGTAGGGGATCACTCTGAGAGTCTGAAATTACAGTATAAATTTGAGGCTCTTTCCCTCATCACACCTGATGAGGAACACACAGAGGAACAACTGGTTCCACCTGATGATCTCTCCTTCATCACACTTGATGAAATCCAGGAAGATAAACTACAGGAACAAACTGAGGTTCTCTCCCTTAATATGGTTGATGAGGTGCATGTAGATGAACAGATTGCAGGAGAGAAGCTCCTTGTACTAGGCGATTCAATAATTAGAAATACAGAGAAATTGATTTGTGATGCACATGATAACCGTATGGTGACTTGCCTGCCAGGTGCAAAAGTTGCAGACATCACAAGAAATCTAGATAGATTGTTAGAGAGAACTTGGAAGGAGCCAGTTGTCATGGTACACGTTGGTACCAATGATGTTGGCAAGGCCAAGCAGTCTGTCCTGGAAGCCAAATTTAGGTTGTTAGGAAGAAGATTGAAGTCCCGGACTTCCAAGGTAGCATTTTCAGAAGTGCTGCCTGTCCCTTGCGCAGGACCTACCAGGCAGGCAGAGCTCAGAAGCCTCAATGCGTAAATGAGGCGGTGGTGTCGAGAGGAGGGCTTCAGATTTGTCAGGAACTGGGGAACATTTTGGGACAAGCCAAATCTGTTCAGGAGGGATGGGTTGCATTTGAACCATGATGGGACCAGATTGCTGGCACTCAACATCAAAAAGGCAGCAGAGCAGCTTTTAAACTGATAACTGGAGGAAAGCCAACAGGAGCTGGGCAGCATCCGGTTCGGTAAAATGTGTACTTGAGTAGTGAGGAGGATGCAAAAATTACTGAGCAGAGCAAGGAGCTAGTCACCAGCACTCTAGCAGAAGGATGCAAGAGGCAGTCTAACAATGCAACTGGACTCAAAAGACTGTATCAGGAAAGCATAAAAAAATGCTTGTATACAAATGCCAGAAGCCTCCGGAACAAAATAGGGGAGCTGGAATACTTAGCAATAGATAAGAATATTGATATTATTGGTATCACTGAAACCTGGTGGACAGATGATAACCAATGGGATACAGTTATCCCAGGCTACAAACTGTACAGGAAGGATAGGAAGGGGCAAACGGGAGGTGGTGTAGCCTTGTATGTCAAAGAAGTGATAAAATCATATGAATTGGAATATCTAGGTGATTTGGAGTCACCATTAGAAGCACTGTGGGTAAGAGTACCAGGCCACAAGGATGGTCTAACAGTAGGCATATACTATCGGCCTCCGACCCAAACTCTTGAGGGAGACCGGCAGTTGGAGAATGTTGTAAAGGAGGCATCCAAGAAGGGAAGCCTGGTTAGAATGGGGGACTTCAATTACCTTCACATAGACTGGGTGAACTGTTGTTCAGCACATGATAAAGAGATAAAGTTCCTAGATATGCTAAATGATTGTTCCCTGGGACAGATGGTTGAAGACCCAACTAGAGGTACAAGAATCCTTGACTTGATCCTGAGTAATACTCAGGATCTGGTGCAAGATGTTAATGTGACTGATCCAATAGGGAACAGTGACCACAACTCAATTATGTTTAACTTGATCATAGACTGCAAGTCACTGATAAAATCTAACACAGAGACCTTAAATTTTCAAAAAGGAAATTTCCCAAAGATGAGGAAACTAGTAAAAAAGAAGCTGAAAGGGAAAATTGAGAGAGTCCAAACACTCCAAGAGGCATGGAGGCCGTTTACAAAAACAATAACAGAGGCCCAATTGGAATGCATACCCAAAAGGAAAAAGGGCACTGCCAGGTCCAAGAGGACTCCAATGTGGCTTACAGGAGCTGTTCGGGAAGTGATAAAGAGCAAGAAAAGCTCATTTAGAGAATGGAAGGCTTGTCCGAATGAGGACAGCAGGCAGAAACATAAATTCTGGCAGAACAAATGCAAGGCAACAATCAGGAAAGCAAAGCAAGACATTGAGGAGCGTATAGCTAAAAATACTCAGAGAAATAACAAAGACTTCTTTAAGTACATTAGAAGTAAGAACCCAACTAGGAAGGCGATTGGACCATTAGATGACAATGGAAAGCAAGGGGTTATTAAAGAGGAAACAGAGATTGCAGAGAGACTCAATGAATTCTTTGCTTCAGTATTCACTGAAGAAGACAGAGACCACATGCCCAAAACAGAGCCTATCTTCGTAGGGAGGGAAACCGAAGAATTAAGCAAGATAGAAATAACCAGGGAGGAGGTCCTTGCATGTCTTGTTAAGCTAAACACTAACAAATCACCAGGACCAGATGGCATCCATCCACAAGTTCTCAGGGAACTTAAAGATGAAATTGCTGATCTCCTAGCCAAAATATATAATATTTCCCTCAAATCAGGCTTTGTGCCTGATGACTGGAAGGTAGCGAATGTAACACCAATTTTCAAAAAAGGATCCAGGGGTGATCCAGGAAATTACCGACCTGTCAGTTTGACATGTGTCCCAGGAAAAGTGTTGGAAACCATCCTAAAAGATAAAATTAATAGGCACATAGAAGAGAATGCGCTGCTAAAGGAGAGCCAACATGGCTTTTGCAAGGGCAAATCATGCCTCACTAATCTGTTGGAATTTTTTTGAGAGTGTCAACAAGCATGTGGATAAGGGGGATCCAGTTGACATTGTTTATCTGGACTTTCAGAAGGCTTTTGACAAGGTCCCACACCAAAGGCTCTTGAATAAACTTACCAGTCATGGAATAAAGGGACAGGTCTTGTTCTGGATCAGCAACTGGTTAAGGGACAGGAAACAGAGGGTAGCACTAAATGGACACTTCTCCAGGTGGAGGGAAGTAAAGAGTGGGGTCCCCCAAGGTTCAGTACTGGGACCCCTACTTTTCAACCTCTTCATAAATGATCTAGAGGTAGGAGTAAAAAGCAAGGTAGCCAAATTTGCTGATGACACTAAATTATACAGGGTAGTGAAAACTGTGAGAGATTGTGAGGAGCTCCAGAGGGATCTCTTGACATTGGGAGAGTGGGCAAAACAGTGGCAAATGAGCTTCAACATTAGTAAGTGCAGAGTGATGCATGTTGGGACAAAAAAAACCAATTACATTTATAAACTGATGGGGTCTGAACTCTCTGCGACAAACCAGGAAAGGGACCTTGGTGTCCTGGTGGACAACTCAATGATGGTGTCAACCCAGTGTGCCTCAGCAGTGAAAAAAGCAAACTCAATGCTAGGGATCATTAGGAAGGGTATAGAAAATAAGTCAGCAAGTGTCATTTTGCCTCTTTATAAATCTATGTTGAGGCCCCATCTGGAATACTGTGTACAGTTCTGGTCGCCATACCTCCAGAAGGATATTATGGAGTTGGAGAAAGTGCAGAGGAGGGCAACCAGAATGATTAGGGGACTGGAACACCTTCCTTACCATCTGAGGCTGCAACGGTTGGGCCTTTTCACTCTTGAACAACGGCGTCTAAGAGGTGACCTGATTGAAGTTTATAAATTCATGCACGGTATAGACAAAATAGATAAGGAAAACTGTTTTCCCTATCGCATAACACTAGAACTAGGGGACACTCGATGAAACTTTTGGGTACTAGTTCTCAAACAAATAAGAGAAAGTACTTTTTCACCCAGAGGATTACTGGTCTATGGAACTCCCTGCCAGAAGAAGTGGTGAAAGCTGTCAGTCTTGACAGCTTTAAGAAAGGATTAGACAAGTTCATGGAGGACAAGGGTATAAATGGCTATAATTATGGATACCTAAGGACAACCTTGGGGTTGGAGAGATAGGCAGGATATCTCTCAATGCCATTTCCAGGGAATCCTAAGCAGGTGAAGGCATCTCCTTGGGAATACCCTGAAGGAAGTGTTGAGCCACTGTGTGAGACAGAATGCTGGACTGGAAGGGCTGTGGCCTGTTCCAGCAAGGCTGTTCTTATGTTCTTATGTACTCCTGCTGATCAGGGCTTCTGGGAATTGTAGTTCGAGAACACCTGGAATGCCAAGGTTAGCTATCACTGCCATAGATCATCTTGATTACCATTGTCAATACTAGGCTGCCATTTGTTATGTAAACCTTGCCATGCTTTTCCTGCTAGCAATGCAGGAATTATATTTATGCAGTGATAGTAGGCAATTTCCTTGTAGTTTGAATCATGGACATATAAGCACAATACCCCACATTCATAAACTGGAGGTTTTTTTTACGAATTTAGTTTTCATGCTTGTAAATGATACGATAGTTTGTTGATTGCCAATGATGGTGACTATGATGCATTTGTGTGCATGTAAAACAACACTTAACTTGTAGATTTATGAATTTTGGATTAGATTGTAGATCAATTCAGCTTTGTATGTATTTCCTTAGAAGGCAAAGATTTAATAACTGAAACTGAGGGGGGGGGGGGCGAGCAGTAACCTGGAATTGAACTGATTGATAGAGATATTTTCCTTACATTCTCAAGTGGTGGTACTCATAAATTGTATACAGAAAAGGTTACAATAGGTCACATCCCATAACAGATGTCTGTGTAAACTAAATCAGTTCTTGAATACACTGAAAGGAAGATGCTACAACCTTCACGACCGGCTTGTTTTATTGTTCCATTTGCCATTTCTAGTCTTATGGGACCACTCTAGTCTTTTAAGCATTTTTGTGCAGCAGAACAGCAGTCAGATTTCCCCACATTTCTCCTGATAATTCCTGTAGAACATTTGAGTCACAGAAGGCTATATCATGTTTACTGCCCATAACCCAGTGATATAATAGTATTCTATCCTAAAATTGAAGGATGACTGCACAGGTATATAACCTATCTAGGTATATCAAATAATGCACAATTACAAATGTAAAATATTAAATATTGATAACTGGGGTAAGGCTATGTAACCTTAGCATTTATTAACAAGCAGACTTGGAATCCCTTATATTTTAGAGGCTTAGATGTGTTTTTATAAACAAAAAAAATGAATATATTCAGGAGGAATGCTCAAAAAATATTTTCTCATACAATTTTGTTACCCTTTTGCTGGTGTGTCTTTAAGGTGGTGCTAAAACACCAAGGTGTCATGCCATCTCACTTCTTCTGATCTCAGCCACTAGAAACATAAGAAGGTTTCATTTTCTAGGCAAAAATTCCTGTAATTCAACACTGCTGAAGACTTGATAACAGGGGTTGAAATGTTGTTGACTTGTATTTATAGTTTTCTTTTAAGCATGTCTATCTAGAAAGCTTTTGCATATTTCTAACTGTCTTCTTCTAAATATATTTATATGGAAGGTTTTTTTGTTTTTTTCCTTCTATTTTCTTAATCTACTTCGTTCTATACCCCAGATTCTATGTGTTGTGAGGTAACCACACATGTATGTCATGTTATACAAATAAAGCCTATATTTTAAATTTACTCAGGAGCATTTGTTCTTGATCTACATTTCTGCTTAGGGGCTGTGGTGGCTCAGTGGTTGAGAAGCTTGTCTTGTTAGCTGGAAGGCTGTGAAGTTGGCAGTTCAAGACCTGCTTGATGAATTGAGTGCCTGTCTCTATCCCAGCTCTTGGGGACATGAAATAAGCCTCCTTCGGGCATCCCCTGAGCAGAGTTTCTCTAGCAAAAATCCTTTCAACCCAGAATAATTTCTGACATGAAATTATGATTATTATTAATTCTGTTTAGAGTTTTCTATTATTTGGTTGCATACCAACTAAAAGGAAACACAGCTCAAATATCTCACCCACCTCAAAAACCCTAACAGGTTCACTATAAATAGAAATAAACTTAATGGCCATAACAAGAAATGCCTACCCAACTTCACTGTCCTTCCATCAGCTGCTAAATCACCACTTCAAGCACAAATTAATGCCTTGTTGAGATAAATGTAAGTCAGCAGAGAATTAATCTCAACAAGATATTAGTTTGTGCTTGAAGGCTCTCAGCACCTGTCCTTAAAAATAGCAGTACTTACCCCTCTACCCAGATACCTTAATAGGAAAATAAAAAAGAGGGAGAGAGTCAATTTGATACTCAAATCTATGTGTTAGCCCAGTGCCAATAGCTTTCCTTCACTCTGGATAGAGTGGCACACTTTAGTTCTTCAGTCATCTAGCTGTTATCATTATACACTGGAAAGATAACAGTTCTGTAGAGTAAGAGCTTAACTGTGCAAAGTCACTGATAGACTGTTTTAATGGTTCTGGCCATAAGGAGTGGTTAGGTGGGGACTCAAGGACTCATCTTTAGATCCCACTGTCCTTAGAATTACAGTGCAGGCTATTTGTACCTACACTAAAAGAGTGGCTGTTACCCACATGGCTCTTATCACACTCACAATTTGAATTTTTGAACTATAGCTTTGGAAGGGACCCCAAGAGTCACCTAGGCCAACTCCCTGTCAAACCAATGGAGAAAATGTAAAAGGAAAACCTCCAATGGAGAAAAAAATCACACTCTTGACTGATCAGCATCCAACATCTGTTTAAATACCTTCAGTGAAGGAAAATCCAGCATCTTTGGAGGTTCCACTAAAGAAGAGCTCTTGTAACCAGGAATCTCTTGTAACCAGGAGGCTCTTGAAATTTGATTTTACTTGTCCAACCCTCTGAAGCAGCAGCAAGCAAACTTGTTCCTTCTCATAACATGATATCACTCAAACTATTTGAAGATGGATTTCCATTTTCTCTAGGCTCATAGTTTAGGAATATTATGCACAGGTATTTGGGTGGAGCAGTTCTGTTTCCTTTTTTACTTTTGAGCCTTTCAGTATGTTTGGGGCATGGTTTCCTAAATAAAAAAACACCCATCACTTAGGGTGCTATTAGCAAGACAGTAATTCCATATCTAGAAGTGCTATTTCAAGTGATGGGTAAAGTGTAAGTATTAAAACATTGAAAGGAAAAGTATGTCACAAGTGTATCTGGAAAGATAAAAAAAGTATTATGTACATGTCTAACAAATGGCAATACAAACTTGAACATGTAGCATTGTAAGAAAAAGAAAAAAACATTTACATTAATGTGTTTTGATCCTAATGGTCCTTGTTTCAATCATATGCCTTGGGTGTAACTAGGAGCTACTCAACCCATGCTCACAAAGTGCCAATATCTTTTGTTTATCATGGAGCAATAACCTTCTGCTCTCAGAGTGTGGCTGCAAGTCTTACAGCAGCTTCTTTGAAATTATTTTACCCATATGTTGGTATTAACTATTCCTGTTACGTGTATTTTTTTTAGTAGTATGGACTTCAACAGGCAAAACCTTTCAGTTTAATAAAAGATCTGCTATTTGGAGCAAAGCTTGGAGATTAACAAAGTCCAAGAATATAACAGGTCTTATTAGTAATGTTGTTTATACTTCTATAAAAACAAACAAAACATCTCTTAGATACCATATTCCCTGCAGCCAGTGCAGTAGTCTTTTCCTTAATGTTTTATCAGTGACTGGGTTTGTTAGGATACATGGTCTATGTAGTCCCCACTGTGTATTGTATTGGATCACAGTCTGTTCCTTTAAGAGCCTCTCTGTGCTCTGCCCCAGCTGAACCGAATCAGCAGTTTTTCTACTATAAAGGAAATACACTCTGAGCATTCTCTGGGGAATATTCTCCAAGGGCTACAGTGTCTTCGGGGCAATGCTGCTACAAGTTATGGTAAGCTTTGGAGCTATTAGCTATGAGGCTGGATACTGAAAGGCTGCAATGATACTGCTAAAAGCTTCTAAGGACTGAACTCTGTTTGCCTCATGCTTCCAACTGAATAACTAAGCCTGCTAATTGCAACTGGAAGGAAACTGCTCTCTGCATCTGCCCAGAGGTAATCTCTGTAAATACTGTGTATTTGGACATTTGCTATCTTTTATGGACTGCTGGCAACTGTACTGAGAGCTGCTTATCTCGGGCATGTGTTTTTGCTTCTCCTGTGTTTTCTCTGAAAAGTAAAGCTATTTTATTTTCCTTATACAACCTGCTTGTCTGTGTGGAAATTTCTCCCAGCCGTCGCTGTGTACACAGCTAGCCGCTTTGCTCTGCTAAACACAGCCAAGCCTCATTGGGGTCCCCCCAGCATCCTATCATCGGGTTATGGGCCCAGGAGGATCTAGGAGCCCCAGAGGGCCCCAGGGTTGAGCCCCTGAGTGCCTAGTGGTTGGAACAAGTTAGTTTGGAGCCCTGCATACCTGCTGTGTAGCTACCACTCCCAGAAGCCGAGCTCTGAGGGACTGTTTGGAGTCTGCTGCCACACCTTGTGTTCTTTCCTCATCAGAGTAGCTGCCTGGAGGAGTGCACCCCACTACAGTTTGAATAACATCAACTGCAAGGTTGTCGTGGTTTTTGCATACTCTTCGTCTCTTCATCTCCCTGCTTTGGGTTTGTGCCAGCAGTTTGTTTGAGGCTGCTATCAGCAGAAAGAATGGCTGCCTCAGGCATTTCTTTGGTGCCCCTGTTCGATGGGACCAACTATGAAACTTGGGCTCAGAAATGTTCCCTCTATCTGAAAAAAGAGGATCTGTGGGAGGCAGTTGAAAATCCTCTCAACACTGCTCTTTTGGATCCCACAGATGATGAAGATGCAAGGAAGTTGCAGGCTTTCAAAAGCAGCAATGACAAAAGCCCTGGCTATTACTGGGTTAACTCTTGAAAGCTCCCAGTTAACCTTTGTTCAGGGAAAGTCTTCAGCAGCAGCCTGCTGGAATAATTTAAAGGGGGTTTATGTCCGTATCTCCACTGATTCACAGGTTCACCTTGTCAGGCGACTGTTCCACCTTAGACTGCCCAATAGTGGAGAGATGACTGTTCACCTGCAAATGTTTAGGGAAATTGTACAAGCCTTAACTGAATCTGGGCTGCAATTTTCAGACCAGCAATTATCCTTTATTTTGCTGTCTTCACTGAATGAGTCTTATGATCATAGCTGTCAAGTATCCCGTATTGGCCGGGAAAACCCCTTATTTTACTCTCTTTCCTGCCGTCATCCCTTATTAATTAGACTGCAAAGCCCTATTGCCGCCATTGGAGGGCAGCACAGGATAAGCATAGCTGTCAAGTATCCCTTATTTGCCAGGAAATTTCCCTTATTTCCAAATCCAAATCTTGACAGATATACTTATGATTAGTAGCTACAATGGAAGCTATTCCTAGGCAGGATGTTACCTTTCAGTATGTAGCTGCTCGCTTGCTGGAATTTAGCAGAGAGAGGAGACCGCACAGCTGCGGAGAGTCTCTCCCCCCTCTGTGCCTAAGGCTGAGAAGCCACAGCAAGAAACTGGTTGTAAAAAGGTGCTTTAAATGCAATAAGGCTAGTCACTTTGCAAGAAGTTGTTCTGATAAAAGAAAGGGAGCAAGGGGTAAGAAAAAGGTGAAATCAAATGTAGCCACTACTGTAAGTGTGGTTGGGTCCGAAGAAGCTGATTCAGGATGCTGGGTTGTTGACAGTGGGTCATATCAGACCATTACTCGAAACAGAAACCTGTTCACCACGTTTGCCAAGAGTACAAAGTTTATAGCTCTAGCCAATGTTTGGAAATTTAAGGTAGTAGGAGAAGGCTTAGCCTATTGTCCTTCATTGAAATGCAGCATGCCTATGCTATATGTGCCTAACTTGTGCTTTAACCTATTGTCTGTAGGGTCTTTGCTCAAGCAAGGGTACTCAGTCAATTTTAGCAAGGATGTTTGTTGTATCAAGAAGGATAGCGCTGTCCTGAATGTGCCAATGTGTGACCGCTTGTTTGTGCTAAGAGATAATTCACCCAATGCAGTTCAGGTGAACTTATCTTTTGATAACAAGCCAGTGCACAATGAGTGCATCCATTTAGCCCATAGGCACTTAGGTCACATCAACTACAAGGATGTGAAGCACACAGTTCAGTTCTCTACTGGAATTAACATCAAGCCATGTGACACGTTTGTCTCATGCACTCCCTGTGATCAGGAAAAGAACAAGGCCAGTCCGGCCAATAGAACAGGTGGTTTTCATACCACAAAGCCCCTAGAATTGGTGTTTGTAGATCTTATTGGTCCAATGAATCCTTCACTTGGTGGTGCAAGATATATCTTGAGCATAGTAGACCATTTCTCTAGGTATAGTTTTGTCTACCTTCTCAAGTCCAAATCAGGCACATTTAATGTGTTTAAAATGTGGGTAGCTTTTGCGGAAAGGAAGTCCAGCAATAAGCTAGTAACAGTAATTTCTGACAATGGCTTGGAGTTTGTAAAAAGCCAGTTCACAGACTTCTTCCAGAAAGCTAGTATCACTCACAAAAGGGCATCACCCTATAGGCCCCAGCATAATGCCTATGCAGGACGGCGTGGGCAAACTTTGCAGAGTATGATGTGCGCTATGCTAAATGATTGCAGGCTACCACAGAGCTTGTGGGGAGAAGCCGCAATGTGCGCCAATCATATCTTGAACAATACCTTCCATTCAGGTATCAATGACATCCCTTTTACGTTGTGGCATGGCAGGAAACCACACCTGGACTACCTTAAAGTGTTTGGCTGTCCAGCGTGGGTGCATATGCCATCTCAGTCGAGTAGGAAAGTGCAACATTGTGCATGTAAATTATGTTTTGTTGGTTACTCTTCTAATCATAAGAACTACAGATTTTGGGACAAAGATAACAACCGGATTGTCTATAGCGCTTCAGCTAAGTTTCTGGAACACAACCAGTGGGACCATATTAGCCAAGGTCATCTTCCTGAGTCTGAATCTGGCACGAGTTCCATTCCAGCCCAGTCTGATGAGCCAACTGAGCCAACTGTAAAAGAGGAGGAGCAGGAGGAGGAGGAATGATCTCCATCTCCCTCAGATTCTGAATCCAAGCCAGTACTGCCTGAGGAAGTAAGCCGTCCAGTTTTACGCTGGTCAACTTGACCCAGGCAGACCCCAGGCAAGTACCAGGCATCATTTGCTGGATCCTGTGTAATTGAACCAACTTCCTTTCATGAGCTGGAGAACATGCCAGCTTCAGAGGCGAAGGCTTGGTATGCAGCCATGGAGAAAGAGCTGCAATCTCTGAAAGATTTAGCTGTCTATACTGAAGTCCCCATTCCAAAGGGTCACAAGGTGATTGGGTCCAAATGGGTTTACAAACTGAAGAAAAGTACTGAGGGCACTTCTATCTTTAAAGCCCGTCTGGTCGCTCAAGGTTTCGCCCAGACTAGCAACGATTATGATGAGGTGTTCTCACCCACTTTGAAAACTAGTACTTTAAGAGCTGCTTTGACATCGGCAGCTAAGAATGGGTATAATGTGAGACATCTAGATATAGAGACAGGCTATCTGAATGCCCCAATTAGCCATGAGATATATCTGTGTCTTCCCCCTGGTTTTGATGCCAAGTCACAGACGCATTGCTGGAAACTAAATAAGAGCCTCTATGGTTTAAAACAGAGTGCTCAAGAATGGAACAAATGTTTAGTGTCCCATTTGAAGGAGATTGGTTTTGTGCAGACCAAAGCTTATCCTTGTTTGTTTTCTCATTGACTAAACAACTGCTATCAGTTTCTGTTGTTGTTCACAGACGACATCGCTGTGATTTCTTCTACTGTTGAAGCTTCCTTAAGTTTAACTGCTCAGCTAAGGAAGAGGTTTAAGCTGAGAGATCTAGGTAACATTAAGCATTATTTGGGAATCAATGTTACCTGAACTCCCAATGGGTTTAAGCTATAACAGACAGATAAGATAGCTCAGCTATTAACCCAGTATAAGCTTACATAGTGCAACCCGGTCAGAACTCCCATGACCACGGCTTTTGGCCATGACGTCTCTGACAGTCCCGCTTTTGATAGAACACTATACCAATCTTTTCTGGATAGTCTTGGGCACTTGGCCCAATGGTTGTGGCCTGACATCTCCTATGTGGTCAACCAGTTTGCTAGGAAGTGTGATAGTCCATGTGAGAAACACTGGCAAGCCGCCAAAATGGTTTTGCGGTATCTAAAGGGCTCTGCCAACTATGCCCTGTGTTTAGAACCCAGTAAGGATTTGAGGCTAGAGATCTTTTCAGATGCCTCGTATGCTTCTGACATGGAGACCAGAAAGTCTACATCTGGTTTCGCTGTGTTCTTTGGTGGATCCCTCATCCACTGGCATTCACTTAAACAACAGCACATTAGTTTGTCCACTGCAGAATCAGAAATGTCCTGTCTTTCCTTGACCTGTACCGAGACAGTCTGTTTGAAAAAGCTGCTGACTGATCTGGGTGTAAAGGTATTGTCCGCAGTTATTGTGTTTGAGGACAATCAAGTAGCAATAGCTATTGCAACCAATGCTGGCGTTAGAGGCAGGTCACGCCACATAGATATCCGGTATGCCAATGTAAGGCAATGTGTACAAAACAAGCTTATAAAACTTGTTTACTGTGAGTCTGAAAATAACATTGCAGATATCCTTACAAAGGCTCTCCCTGCAGAAAGACACAATGTTATGTGTGACAAACTGGGCATCACGTTGTTGGTATAAATGTGGCATGTGCATGTAATGTATCTGCTGTACTGTATGCCAACTGTGTTCCATACAATAGGATGAGAATGTTAGGATATATGGTCTATATAGTCCGCACTGTGTAATGTATTGGATCACAGTCTGTTCCTTTAAGAGCCTCTCTGTGCTCTGCCACAGCTGAACCAAATCAGAGTGGCTCAGCAGTTTTTGCAGGCGCACCCCCCAATAAAGGACTCAGACACTGATAAAAGTGGATAACGGCATTGGGCCACATTTATTGATTCATGCCCTAGTCCGAATTATAAATTTCTATTGGTAATTGACCAATCATAATTCTTAAGGCAAGCAGGCCGAAGTAACACTGGTAAGGTACCACCCAAAATTGCCAACGGCAATTGCTACAATGTATCCATTTGTATCAATTTGTTTGTTGACAACAAACAAATTGTTGACCGTAGTCAATATCTAACTAATGACCCCACCCTCTGACGCGTATCCGTAAAATCCCGGGGTGATGCATGCTGTCTAGCTATAGCCATCACCCCGTTGCCTAGTTCGTCGTTGACCGGACAACGTTTAACCAACTTATGCCTGTCTAGTGTTGTCCAGTCAATTGCGAGCTTGCCGGATACCTGTGGGTCATAATGTTTACCTTACCAGTGCTACCCGCCACACGGAGGGGCTTCAAAGAAGGCTCGACGCCCCCCCCCCCCCCCAGACCGTCAGCTCGGTCAACAGGCCTGCTCGCCAATCACCCAACAGGAGGTCCATACCTCCTCGCGACAGATGGGCCCCATCCCCTGCGTACAAGTCATAATTTTGTAGGCTAATAGCGGGGTGACGACTGACCCTCCCCCAAGCCCTGTCGACAAGGAACCGTGCCACTCCCCTATTCACCATGCGTCTAGCGCGGTCAAGGGCCAGGAGGTCAACACCCCCTCTGTAGGAATGGCGCGGGACCATGTCCGACCAAACAAGGGTTGTGGCGGGCCAGACGTAATGCAGGTAGGCGAGATCCTCGCAAATCGCATGCTTCAGCGATAAGCCGGTGACCTGGCCCAAATCATTGCCCCCCAGGTGTATGATCAGAATGTCAGGCGGGTCAGCATTCTGGCCTGAAAAAAGGAAAGGCAGCAGCTCCCGCCATAACATCCCGGAGTTACCATGCCATGTGAGACTTGCGTATGCACCCAGTCCCAGTCGGGGTCCCCACTCTGTCGCCGCAGCGTAACGCGCTGCCCTGTGCACATAGCTATGGCCCACCAGCCATACTGTCACCGGTGTAATACGACACCCAGGGTCTATAAAGAAAAATGAGGAAAAGAAGGTAAGGTGACTGAATTGGTACTCACGGTGGAAGTGGGCGCACATAAAACTGAAAACATTGCGAACCCCACCTTCCCATGCTGCGTATGTCAGCCCCGGAGTACCCAAAAGCAGCTGCGGTTGAGGCCGCCCCTATACGGAATGAATGGGTGCCATAGCGGGCACCTGGGAGGCCCACACTGGCCAGCGCTTTGCCCGTCACCTTCCAAAATTGAAATTTAGTAAGGGGAGACCCATCTTGGTGACAGAAAAACGGGCCATGGTGCGTGCCACGCAGTGCAAGGAACTCCTGTAGGGCACCTACAGATGTCTGCCAAAGAACACCGTAGCAGTCGCACACCACTGCCTACACCATGCTGATCCGTCTTAGAGGAGCGTATCCTCAACTGAGCCCAGTCTTTGGCAACACAGACATCCTCGAGTTCCAGTGCCCTACAACTTGCATCCGCCTTAGACAGCATCACAAGCTCGCTGATGCGGAGCGCTCCAAAAATGCCACCGTTGTGGCTGCATGAAATAGGGCTGCCTCATATGTATCAAAACAGAGGCAAGGCCAGCCCCGGGCCAACTGGGTAAGAACCCCTGGGGAAATTGGGTGGCGGTCGTCCGGGCAACGCCCGCGCTCGCGCACCCACCCCTCCAAAACATGTCTCACACGGAAGTCAGAGGTGCTGTCCACATGACCTCCCACTTTGGCCATAAAAGCCAACGCTGAAAGCTTAGATGCTATGGTGCGAGGTGCAAGGCCCTGAGCATGCAGGTAAACCATGAACCGCAGAACATGGGTTACCGGGATCGGCCAGGTCCCTGGCAGTTGAAATTGGGTACAGAATGCCCTGAAAGAATTAATTGCGTGGTGATACGCCTTACGCGTGCGTGGCTCTAGCGACAGGCCAATCGCCCGGTTCACCTCTCCTTGCCAATGGTCCATATCTCCTCCGGGAGTGGCGAGGGAAATTCCTCCGCATCTGGGGCCAAGGCACGGAACCGGGAGATCTGTAGGCGGGACAAAGCGTCAGCAATATCATTATTAACCCCTGGGACATGCCTGGCCCTGAACAGGACGTTGAGGCGCAGGCTGCGCAACACAAACTGGCGCACTAGGTCCATAACCCTGGGCGATTTAGAAGTCTGTGCATTGACAATGTGGACCACAGCCGCGTTGTCACACCAAAAATGCACGACCGAGTTGGCCCACTCCTCGCCCCATAGCATCAAAGCACCCAGGATAGGGAAAAACTCCAGATATGTGAGATCACGCAGGCGACCCGTGCCTGCCCAGGCCGGTGGCCACCCACCATAGGCCCACTTCCCATTGAAGTACATCCCATAACCCAGGGATCCCGAGGCATCAGACTGAATCTGAAAATGAGGGGAAGCCAGGAGGTCATACCTCCAAAATGAGACCCCATTGAACTCCCTCAGGAACTGTAACCAGACAAGCATGTCTGCCCTGATACCCCGGGTAAGCCGAACCCTATGGTGAGGCCTGGATAATCCTGCCATGGCGTCGCACAAGCGCCGGGCAAAAGCCCTGCCCGGTGCGACCACCTTGCAAGCGAAATTAAGGTGACCATGTAGCACCTGCAGTTCTCTCAGTGATGCCTTGCGCTTGGCCAGCAAGTCCGAGATAAGGGCCACTATCCTTGACACCTTATCCCGCGGTAACCTAGACGCCTGCGCTATCGTGTCAATCTCCACCCCCAGGAAGACTAGCTGGGTAGATGGGCCCTTGCTCTTTTCGGGCGCTAAAGGGACACCGAGTTCCTCCATTAGCGTCTCGAAATGTGTTGAGGAGACGTGTACACGTGTCCCAGCCCCATTCACCCCCGAATAAAAAGTCATCCAGGTAATGGGCTACAGACCGGGACCCTGACCTGCGGACGAAAGCCCACTCTAGGAAGGTACTGAAACGCTCGAAAGCCGAGCATGATATGGAACAGCCAAAAGGCATGGCCTTATCAAAGTAATATTTGCCCCGAAATTTGAAACCCAGCAATTCAAAGTCGCCCGGGTGCACCGGCAAGAGGCGAAAAGCCGGCACTTAGCCAGCAGCGCACCCGGGCCACATGAGCGCACCATGCGCAGCGCGTGGTTAAAAGATGTATACCTGACTGAGCAAAGGTCATCAGGGATAGCATCATTGACCGATCGGCCGGCTGGGTAGGACAAGTGATGGATAAGGCGAAACTCGCCTGGAGACTTTTTGGGAACCAAGCCCAGGGGCGATACCTTAAGGTTGGGGAACGGGTGTGCAGGGAAAGGGCCAGCGACCCTGCCCGCATCGACCTCCTTATTAATGCTGGCAGCAGCCACCTCCTCCCTCCCCCTAAGGGACAAAAGGTTGGGGGCATCCTGAGGGGACCTATCACCCATGAAAGGGATACGGAACCCCTGCCTAAAGCCCTGAAGGAGATAATCCGCATCCTCCCCTTTCGGGTACAATGTGAGCCAACGCTCCAACATGTCCACATTAATTGGGGAGGGAGCCTTTCGGTGAACCAGCTCCATCTGCGGCAGTCTTGCCAGCCCACTGTCCGCCCCTCCCTCTGCCCCGCATCCCTCCAGGCCTGGGACAGGCAGAGGCTGTGTGGGGGCCCGCACAGGTGGGACACTCATGTCTGTACTTGCAATTCTTCCTATTGCAGGAACCATAGGACGAGAAAGTCCAGCACAGCAGGCGGGCTGGAACCCCCTGCCCCGCCACCTGGCGGGGAACCTGTGCTGGAGCCACTCGCTGGACCGCATGTCCAAATGGTATCTTTCCCCTGGCGCGGGGCGCGTGGGCGTCATGTACAGAAGCCAAAGCCTCTGGCATGGCTCATCCCACCTCATCTCAGGGTGCAGGGGAATCCGCATACGGAATTCCTCGTCACAAGCCAACCACGACGGGCCCGGAAAGTCAACCATCGCCCGATAGATGTTGTCCAAATACTGGACCATCGGAATTGCCAAATCCGGCCGGGCCCTCAGGTACACCGCCATGTAGATGAGGTAAGCCGGCAGCCAGTTGGCCCACGTACGTGGTGGCCTGCGACGACGTGCCTGCTCCTTATCCTTCTCATCCTGCCCCTCCATCTCTTCCTTGGTGGGCTCCCTGTTTAGGAGTGAGAAGATATCTACATACTCCCCCCGCCATATTTTCTCTTTGGTGGCCTGTGCCAAGTGGTCACCCAGTGGTAAGGAATACCCCGCTGTCGGCAAGGCCGAGACGGGCACCGCAGAAACTGCGGGCATCTGGAAAGGGGCTTGGACTAGCCCAGCCACCCCCAAAACATTCCCCACAGGGTAGGAAACACCCCCCACCCCGGGGCCCTGGGTGGTAGTTGTCGTCGCCGGGTGGGGCGTCAGCGGCTGTACCGCCGCACCACCCACGCGAGGCCAAGGCCATTGGAAACCCCCCCCCCCCCAACGTGGCCACTTGTGTAGGTGCACTAATTTGGACCGCATACTCACATGCTGCACCCCCGCGGGCTGCCCCCACCGGGGGTTCCGGCCCACTGGGGGCGTCGGAGCTCACGACCGCCGTAGAGCTCGTCGCTGGGGCCTGACCCGCACTGGCCTGTTGGTTGGGGAGCTGTGAGGCAGTGGCCGAAGTCGCGCCATGCTCCTCAAGCAGCTCGACCCGTCCCGTCGCCTGCCGCTGCCCAGCAGACGACGCGTCAAGATGAACCCCAAAGGGAGCCCCAGCATGGCTGGCCCGAGCCAGGGATGCCTCAAGGGCCGCAACGCGGGCCAGTAAGGCCTCCTCACTGACGTGGGGCCAAGGGCCAGCCGGCCCGCCTGCTACAGGCGTGGGTACAGGTCCTTGTACCCCGGGGCCCGAATAGGGCCATGACCCCACACCCAGGCCCGGTAGGGCCGATGTAGGCATCTGCCAGGGAAGGGGACCACACCACCCCCCAAGGCTTGAAGGCCCCGGAGTGAGCTGCGCCCCTATAGAGGAAGGCCCAGTAGAATGGGAAGCACCAGGAGCGGTGTCCACCGCTTGCGGGCCGCGGGCCGCAGCCCTTGCTGGACCCATGCTTGGGTCCCCAGCCTCCGGCCAATGGGGAATAGACCCCATCCCACCGGTCCCGGTGGGTGCAGGCAAAGGCGGCTGCTGGGGAGGTGCAGCCGCGGTCCTCCGACCCGGATTGCGCCTCCGAACCGCGCGAGCCGCGCTTGCGGCCGCCTTCTTCTTCGAAGGCATCTCAGTCCAACCTATGGGAAGCCGAAAGAAGAAAATCGGCAGCCAAAAGGCTTCCCAGTCAAGGCAAAAGCGACGGAGGTAAGAGGGAAAAACTTCTCCGCTCCGTCGCTTCGCAAAATGGCAGCTCGGCTGCCTCGTGGCCACCCCTTTTATAAGGGAGCTGGCCACGCCCCTAACTACCCGGATGCCTTCGTCCGGTGGGGGGGCCCCCGCAAAGAGCGCGGCGGCCATTTTGGCGCCGCGCTTGCATTTTACTATAAAGGAAATGCACTCTGAGCATTCACTGGGGAATATTATCCAGGGGAATATTCTCCAAGGGCTACAGTCTCTTTGGGGCTATGCTGCTATGCTGCTACACTGCTGGAAGCTATGGTAAGTTTTGGAACTATTAGCTATGAGGCTGGATACTGAAAGACTGCAATGATACTGCTAAAAGCTTCTAAGAACTGAACTCTGTTTGCTTCATGCTTACAACTGAATAACTAAGCCTGCTAATTGCAACTGGAAGGAAACTGCTCTCTGCATCTGCCCAGAGGTAATCTCTGGAAATACTGTGTATTTGGACATTTGCTATCTTTATGGACTGCTGCCAACTGTATGCTTATCTCGGGCAACTGCTGCTTATCTCGGGCGTGTGTTTTTACTTCTCCTGTGTTTTCTCTGAAAAGTAAAGCTATTTTATTTTCCTTACTAGCATATTTTGCCCGGCAGTGCCGGGCTTTTTAAAATTGTGTTGGATAGTAAAGGGTTTCGTTTTTTTCTTGAACCAATGGTGCTGGGCTGTTTTAAATGGTGTTGTAAGGTTTTGTGATTTTGTGGCTTCGAGGCGCTGCATCCGCCTGCGGAGGACTTGCGCTCCCAGTGGTTTTGGGGTTTTTTTTGGTTCTTTTTGTTTTGTTTTTTTTTTTGTTTTTTGTTTTTTGCGTGCCGACTTCCTCAGTGCCGGGCTCTTTAAATTGGTTTTTGAAAGTTTTTGTTTTATGTTTATGCAAATATTAATTTAATTTAATTTATTTTATTTAATTTAATATTATTTAGTTTAAAATTTAATTTTGGTTTTTAAAATGTTTATTTTTACGCTTTTTTATTTTTATTTTTGTTTTTGTTTTTTGAGTGAAAAAATGATTTCTGTTTGTTTTTGGTATTTTTTGAGATTAGTGTGATTATTTTTGAATGTTTTAATAACTTATTTGATTAATTTTGGAATTAATCTTATTAGTTTTAATATTTTTGATTGTTTTTTCTCTTTTGGCCTCTGGGTGGAGGTGGTGAGCTTTTCTACCTCTCTACAATTGTTCTCTTCTGTCCTCTGGGTGTCGTTTCATGTAAGCTTTCTCTTTCTTTTCTCATTTGAGTTCCGGTCCTCATGGATAGAAGACGTCTTTTGGTAAGTTCTCTGGGGGGGGTTGGGGGGGATTTTTTTGGGGGGGGTCTGTGTGTTTTTTCTTGTTTCTTTTTGGCTGTTTTTGTGTTTCATTTTTGGATTTTTGTGTGTTTTTGATTGTTTTTGGTTTGTGTTTTTGTGTTTATTTTTTCAGGGGGGGTGGCTTTCTTTCCTGCGGGCCATGCTGGCTGGCCCGTGGGAAGGAAGGGCAATGGTGGGGAGGCTTTCTTTCCCACGGGCCATGCTGGCTGGCCCTTGGGAAGGAAGGGCAATGGCGGGGTGGTGGTGGTGCTTTCTTTTCCACAGGCCATGCTGGCTGGCCCGTGGGAAGGAAGGGCAGCGGCGGTGGGGGGGTTTCCTTTTTTCCCCATAGGCCATACTGGCTGGCCCGTGGGGAATAAGGGCAGTGGCGGGGGGGTTACTTGTATTTTTCGCGCGCCGACTGGCCCTTCAAATGGAAGGGCAGCGGTGGCGGGGGGTTCTTTTTTTTTTCACGGGCCATGCTGGCTGGCCCGTGGGGAAGAAGGGCAGCGGCGGCGGGCATTTTTTTCTAACTTTTATTTTTCGCGTGCTGGCCGCCTCAGCATTCTGCGCGCTAATGACACGCAGGACGCTGGGGCTTGTAGTTTTGGCTGTGCGTGTTTGCTTACTGCAGCAGTTTTCCCCCTGCGGCTTTTTTTTATTGGCCGTAGCGCGTTTCCGAACGTTCCTTTTGCTGCGCCGCTCAGCCTGATTGGCTCTGGTGCAGCGCGGCACCAGGAATGTTGGGAATTGAAGTTCCCTTTTTTTGTTTGCGACTGGGGGGCTCCTGCCCCCGGGTTGAAAATTTCAACCCAACAGTTACCTGCGAACCGGGTCCGGGCGAGTGAACGGAGGCCCATTACGGGCTAGTGGGGCCTGGTGCAACATCCTTTGTCACATTCCAACAGTTAATGCACCGTTTTATAGATATAGATACAACCTGCTTGTCTGTGTGGAAATTTCTCCCAGCCGTCGCTGTGTATACAGCTAGCCACTTTGCTCTGCTAAACACAGCCAAGCCTCATTGGGGTACCCCCAGCACCCCAGCATCCTATCAGGGTTCTTAATTAAGGAAATGCCCAGATACTTGAGACAGTGAGCACAATATCTGTAAAGCTTCTAAGATCACAAAACCTGGGTTAGCTACATTAGGAGGTAAAGGGGGAATCAAAATGTCTGGATGCACAGAGAGGAACTAAAATCTCAGTTTCTGGTCCATCAAGCCAGCTGTAGTCAACTTTTTTTCTTGGATGACATAATTGGGATTTCCAATTGGGCTTGCATGTAAATACTGGTTTGACCTAAACCTCTTTAGTCTTGGCTCTTTTGACATCTTACAGTGATCGAGAAGTCTGTTGAACACAATGTCCCTACATATTTGGAAACCTGATCCCATGCACCAGAAATAGCAGGGTGGTAACCTCATGCTGTTGTATTAACAAATTGTGACAAGTATAGCAATCTACTGAAAATATACTGAAATCACTCAATACTACTCTACAGACTAAAGCCGAGCAAAATCTTTAAGCACTTAAACAGTCTCAATGGAACTGGCAGAATAGCATACATAGTTAAACAACTTGCTTTTGTATTATGTGATGAATCTTGATCAGAGTATCCATCTGATTTGAAAATCCAGCAAAAGATGCTAACATCAGGGGCATCTACAAGTTCAATTGTATTGTACCTATTCAAAATCTCTTTGGAAAATCATAGAAACAAGCAAGTTTCTATGTAGTACTAGCAGGGGTACCTGGCATTGCCCGGGTGGGGCCCAACCCAGGCCGAGGGTAGACCCGGGGCCATCCCCCCCCGGCCTGCACCCCTGCTGCCTTACCTTTTTGTCCACTGTCATCACCCTCATGATGATGCCGGTGCCAGCAGCCTAGGCCTCGCCGGGTGCTGCATTGCCACAGCTGGCCATGATGCCGGACAGGCCTGGAGGCAGTTCTGGGGGCTGTTCCACATGGTGCCGGGCTGCATAGACATCACGGCCCAGTGCCCGGGCAAGCCAGATTGAGGGCCAGTGGCCTCTGGCGGCCTCCCCAGCAACTACAGTCAGCAGGCAGCCATCGCAGCCTGGCTCCCCCATTGTCCCAAGGGTTGCCTCAGATGGAAGGGAGGATCCATTTTGGGGACTTGGCAGAGGATGGGTCTGGGCCGCCACATTCCACAGCTGCAAGGTCTGCAGAAGGTGGTGGCCCAGTCCCGTCCTCTGCCCACCCTCCAGCTGTGGGTTCTCCCTTCCCACCGAGGCACACTTCAGGAGTGTAGAGTGGCCAGGCCACATTGGCCACCTGCCAACAGTAGTCGCTGGAGCAGCGACACCCGTAATGGCTGACTGGAATGCCGGGTGGCTTTGACGCATGCATGGAATTTTTGCACATGTGCCACAGCCACAAACACCACGGAGGATTAGGTGCGTGCGTGGATTTTCACGCATGGGCAGTCACCTCCCTTGGTTGTTTCTGGCGGCTGGTAGGGGCCTTTGCAACATGTTTTTTTTGGGGGGAAAGCAAGGGGGGAAAGCCTACCAGTGGCAATTGTGATGTCAGCGCTGACCGGGTCTAGGGCTCCATGACATCATCATCATCATCGTTGTCATCATCATCATCGTCATTATTTCCCATCCAGTTGCCACGGCAACCCAGTCGTTGTTGTTGTTGTCGGCGTTGGCAGAAGTGGCATGGAACCCCAGACCTGGTCAGCCAGGGGTTGGTTGAGCTCTGGCAATGACATCACAATCACCCCTGGTTGGTTTTTTTTCCCTTGCATTTTCTCCTGTTGGTGGGGGAGTCCCCTTTTGCGGATCAATTTTGGGGGCGTACCCCTCCCCATGGGGCTTGTGACTCCCACAGTGACCATCTCCTCTGGCCCAAGGTATGTATGTGCTGAGTTTCAGTGCGATCCGTGCAGGGTGTGGATTTGTATAAGCAATTCACGCCAGGACACCTTGGTTTTATATACATTATATAGATTCAGTACAAGCCCAATTGCTCCCACATTAAGCAGAATGAGGTAGAGAGGCTACCTTGGCCAACAGAACCTGGTAGGTGGTTTGCATCAGCAAAAGTATACTTGATCATTTCTCCGAAGATCCTTTGACATGATCTTTTGTTGGAGGACAGAGTTGCATCTCTGTGATTAGTCTGTAATCCTCAGCTGCAGATCTTGAAATAATAAGCTTAAAGATACATTCAGAAGGACCAAAGCATACATTCAATGATGTGCATATTCATTGATTTGACACTATTTTCACCCCAAAAATTGAATTGTGTCCATATTTTTGGAATCAAATGTGCAAAAGAAGGTGGTGTCTATATTTCAGAGAAACCATGATAGAATTTATACAGCTCCTTTTAATGGGGTTACTTTACAGCAGGGATGCCCATATTGCACCCAGCAGTGACCAGGGACCATGGCAAGGAGGCTGGGTTGGTTCAGTAAACTGCACCTGTTTGAATCAGCATGCACATTCTCTCCTGCAGCATTTACTGAAGCTTCTCACTACCTGTCCACAAGCTCCAGGGTGGAATTCCATAACCAGAGAATATGCGATTTCAGGTTGGTAGCATGGAGACAAAGAGCTGGATATTAACACTTAATGCCTGATAAAATGAGTTCCACTCTTTCCATATAACAGCAAAGTTTTATTTAGCAAAGTATATGAAAAAGACAAAGTACAGTAAACATAGAAATACAGAGTTAGTCAAAGGCTCGCTCTGGCATAGCCCCAGGCAGGACTAGCGTCTCAGATATTTAGTCTCTTCTCAGAGATAGGGGCAAAGTCCTAACAAAACTCAAACTCGAGGTCTCTAGCTAGGGCTTGATTTGAGTGGCTTGATGTATCTCCTCAAATAGGAAAGTTGCTCCTCCTCAGAGGTTTGGTCTAGATAAATGTAACCTATGAAAAAGGACAACACCTATATCAGATAAGAGATACCAAACAAAATTAATCTTCCATTAGATAAGGATATCCAATGAAATCTGACCACTGATAAGAGACTCCAATCAGAGAGATCTGCTCCTACCCCTCCTGTCAGGTAAGGATGGAGTGTAACCTGATTGGTTAGGGACCTGGGGGATTTCCAAGTACTCCTGGCTCCCCACCTTTGCTCTGTCCTTGACTCCATTTAGCCTAAGATGAAGGCAGAAAGTAAAATGGATGCAGTTTGGTTCATCCAGATCATGACAGCCCAAACTTTTTGGGCCACATGCCAGTTATGAAAAGAGCCTTGTTTGGGTATTCCCTGCATGGAGATACTTCTGCAAAAATCCTTTCAGCCCAGAATAATTTCTGACATGAAATTATTATTATTATCAACACCAATGCAAGTCCAACTAATTTCTCCACATAGCATTGGGCCAGAGTGGGTTCTTGCCCTTTGTCTCAGCCTGCAGGGTATGTTGGGATGTCCTTGCAACATTGAGTTACAGATGAGAAATGATCCTTTGCAGTTTTATTTATTTATTTATTTTTGCACATTTATATCCTGCCCTCCTGGTGGGTACACCACTCAGGGCGGCTAACAATATAATAAAAATTACAATAAAAACAATTCAATGACAATAACCAAAAACAAACCTAACACCCCAATTAAAACCAGCATTAAAACACAAACAAATCATCATTAAAAAAACAACCCACCCCCATCCTAGCCCTGTTAAAACAGAATAACCAAGCCTGGGGTGTAGCCCCTCACATAGGCTAAATCAGCCACCAGGCCTGACTGGTAGAGTCAAGTGTGCCCCAAACTTGCTGAAAGAGCCATGTCTTTAGCCTCTTTCTAAAGGGGAGTAGATTCGTCTGGAGACACAAATCAGGTGGTAAGAGGTTCCACAGGGCTGGGGCAGACATGGAAAAGGCTCTTTTCCTGGTCCCAATAAGATGTATTTCTTTCACTGATGGGACCACCAATGAACCACTCCTGTCTGCCCTAGCAGGACGGGCTGAATTCCTTGTGGTGACGTGGTCTCTTAAGTAACCTGGTCCATGAAGGGCTTTAAAGGTCAAAACCAGCACCTTTAATTTCACCCGGAGGCACACCGGCAACCAGTGCAGCTCCCGGAGAAGTGGTGAGGTGCAAGCATAACACCCGCACCCTATCACGACCCGGGCAGCCGCATTCTGGACCAGCTGAAGCCTCCGAATGGTCACCAAGGGCAGCCCCTGTAGAGCACATTACAATAATCCAATCTGGAGGTGACCAGAGCATGAGTGACCATGAGCAAAGAGTCCCGGTCCAGGAATGGGCGCAGTTGGTAAATGACACGAAGCTGTGCAAAGGCCCTCCTAGCCACGGCTGCCACCTGCTCTTCGAGCAGTAGCCGCGAGTCCAGGAGGACCCCCAAATTGCGCACCAGATCTGACTGTGGCAAAGATGTCACAGCCACGACCAAAGATGGTAACTCCTGGGATAACACGGGACCCCGCACCCAAAGCCACTCAGTCTTGCCAGGATTCAGCTGAAGCCCGTTGTCCCCCATCCAGACCCGAACAGCCTCCAGACACCTGGTCAGGACTTCAACTGCATCACTCGGGTCCCCACGAGCTGAGATGTACAGCTTGGTATCATCTGCATACTGATGATACCTCACTCCATGGGAACGAATGATCTCACCCAGCGGTTTCATGTAGATATTAAGCAATAGAGGCAAGAGTACCGAGCCCTGAGGCACCCCACATGGGAGCAACCTAGGGCTGGAAAACCCACTCTCTAAAGACACCAACTGAGTCCGGCCCACCAGAAATGAGGAAAACCAAGACAACACCGTGCCCTGGGCCCCCAATCCTTGGAGCCGGCCCAGAAGGATACCGTGGTCAATGGTATCGAAAGCCGCTGAGAGGTCAAGAAGAGCTAGGACAGAGGTGTTGCCTCCATCCTGCTCCCGCCAAAGATCATCCAAGAGTGCAGCCAATGCCGTTTCGGTACCATAACCGGGCCTGAATCCTGACTGAAACAGGTCCAGATAATCCGTATCATCCAGAACCCCCTGGAGCTGCTGAGCCACTGCTTTTTCCAACACCTTCCCCACAAAGGGAAGGTTGGAGATAGGTCTGAAATTAGAAATAACAGTAGGGTCGAGCGATGGCTTCTTCAGGAGGGGGCAAACCAGCACATGTTTGAAAACTGCTGGAACCACCCCCTCCCGCAAAGAGGCATTCACCATCGCACCGACCCAACTCCCCATTGTTGCCTTGGCAGCTCTAACCAGGCAGGCTGGGCAGTGGTCAAGTAAGCAAGTGGTATCACGCACAGCTCCAAGGAGCCTGTCCACTTCATCAGGGGCAACGACATCAAACCGATCCCAGATAACATGGCTAGACTCCGCTCCAGCCCACCCCAGGCGATCAATTTCCACGTCAGGATTAAACCCCACACGGATGCGAGCAACTTTCTCTGCAAGATGGTCAGCAAAATCGTCAGCTGATCCCTGCCACCCAGGACCAGCCCCCCCCCCTTACACAGATGGGACCTGGTAACCCAGAACAGAGCCGCTGAATGATTATCAGCAGAGGCAATGAGGGAGGTGAAGTACTGGTGCTTCACCACCCTCATCGCCACGAGGTAGGCTTTAATAGAAGCTCTAACTCGTGTTTGGTCGCATTCACACAGGGTCTTCACCCAACGGTGCTCAAGGCGTCTCCTAACCCACTTCAACTCCCTCAACTCATCAGTATACCAGGGAGAGCAACGCGGTCTGCGAGAAGGGAGAGGCCGCACTGGCGCGATTTTATCCAAAACCGATGCCACCTCCTTTTCCCAGAGGGCAACCAAGGTCTCAGTCGAATCATGCAGCCTGTCTGAAGAAAAGTGTCCCAGCTCCGTCTGAAATCTCTCGGAGTCCATAAGTTGCCGGGGTTGGACCAATTTAGTGGGTCCAGCCTCCCTACGGTGACGCATAGCTCCTCGAAAATCAAGAGAGACCAGATAGTGATCTGACGATGGCACTGGTGTTATCTCTATATGATGTAATATCAGATCACTCAGCCACCGCTCCGACAGGAAAACTAAGTCAGGGGAGTGGCCGCTACTCCTGGTGGGACCCCCAATTACTTGAGTCAGGCCCATAGATGCCATGGAAGCCATGAACTCCTGAGCAGCCCGAGAAGCCGATCCCAGCGATGGCAAATTGAAGTCTCCCAGGACCATTTGAGAGATGAATGCATCCTATTAACCAAGGGAGCTCTTTTTTGAAGAAGGGAGAAAAAAGGAAGAGAATGTGTGTCATAAGCCTGATAACATAAAATCACATTTTAAAAGATAGAAAAACTGAGCCAGGATCACTCAACCTCTTAAAGGTTTACTCCTTCCACAACATTTCCAAATGAGAAAGAAATTAATCTGTCATCCTGTTATTATTATTAATAAAGGTTTAGCTTCCGACTGTGCCTCCTGTTTTATTAATCCTTTCAAAATTTCTCTTTGATTTCAGGAGCAACCAAACAGATCCTCATTATTCACTGTTTTTGCCATTCTCCAGATGCTGTACAGCTTATTCCTGTCATATGCCTTTGAAAATATCCCCCCCCCCCCATTCTTCTACATTAGATATAATGAAACATTTCCGGAAGAGCAGCACACATGTTAACAACGAAAGGAAACTTCCTACTCATACCTGTCTAATAATTATTTCCTGCACCCTCAGCATATTCCAGGAATTTTTCTTCCCTTACCATTTGGCTCTTAAGTAACATTCTTTCTCCTGTTACTTTATTTCATTGATTACTATCTGTTTTAAATATATGTAAGATAAAAGTACAGGTTGAACTTGCTTGAAAACCTGTCATATCCAACTCTAGGGTTCGGTGCTCATCTTTGTTTATAGCCAAAGAGCCAGCGCTGTCTGTGTCTGCAGACATTTCCATGGACATGTTTCAGGCATGACTAAACACTGGAGTGCACAGAATGC
Source organism: Bradypodion pumilum (assembly GCA_035047305.1). Lineage (NCBI taxonomy): Eukaryota > Metazoa > Chordata > Lepidosauria > Squamata > Chamaeleonidae > Bradypodion > Bradypodion pumilum. The sequence continues at coordinate 433,515,625 of JAWDJD010000001.1, forward strand.
TGTTTACCTTCCCACCAAATGGTATCTATTTATCTACTTGCAATTTCTTGATTTTGAACGGCTAGGTTGGCAGGAGCTGGGACAGAGATGGAAGCTCACTCGTCATGCAGAACTTGGGTCTTGAACTGTTGACCTATCAACTTTCCAGTCATCAAGTTCAGCATCTTAACCACTGAGCCACCTAAATATATGCTAATTTTAGAACTCAGGATAACAAAATCCACTCAGGCTTCAGGATCACAGGCATATGCTAAGCCTCTTTTTTTGTTGCTCAGTCACACAGTTGAATCTGACCCTTTGCGACTCCATGGACCAAGGCCACCATCAGGGCCACCATCAGGGCAGTACTACCAGTACTGCCATATAGGGCCCAGAGCTGCCGGCCATAAGAGTGTGGCAACAGAGAAAAGTATGTGTGTAGGAGGGGGGCAATAGGACTGCTCAGTATGGGGCCCAGAAATTTCTGATGGCGACCCTGCCATGGACCACCGTGCACTAGGCTCCTCTATCTTTCACCATCCTCCTCAGCCCACACAACTGTACGCCCATTCAAAACTGGAATCAGCCATCTCCATTGCAAGAACCTTGACCTGGTTGGAGACTATTCTGCCTCAAGGTGAGACACCACCAGAATGGTAAAATATCTCTTTGGCTCTCAAAAGAGGGCCTAAGGGCAATATGGCCACTGTATGAACAGGAATTTCCTTTGAACACAACTCAGTATCTTTTTCTTTGTATTTCAGTACTTTGGGTGTCCTGTTTTATTAATAAATTGGATTTTTGGTGTTATTGTTCATTTCCTTTGTATTGTAATTCACTGAATGCTACTTTCTTGATGTGCTGCCATGGAGGCACAAAATTATGCCAGCTATGCCATGGATAGTGTTTCTTACCATTATATTCTGATAACTAATTTTTCTCTTTTGTGAACATCATTCAGAAGTGATATATGATACTTTAGCTCTGGGTTTTTAATGTACCTTGAAGACTATTGTTTAATATAATATATGAGAGGCAGAGGAGGAAATAAAACATAAAGTTTCAGTTCTCTACTCTTCTCTGATATATCTGAAGAACATTTCCACATTTTCTCCTACAAGGATATATGGATATATAAGAATCTGCCTATCTCCAGTCTGTCATACTTTTGCATTTTTCTTACATGTATTCAATTTATGTAACGTAAAATGATCCTGTCAGATATGGAATCTCATTGTGTATCTTATGATGTTTAAGTAGCCAAGAACTGCACTGCACCATGTGGAAATGTGCAGAATTGTATGGGGATGTTCCTTTCTATGTTGTTTTGAGTTTTAAAGATAAGGTCATTGTGTATGGAGATACACAAAAATTGAATTAATCAAGTATCCCTGACAAAAGAAACACTCTCATTTCCCAGCAATTAAGATACACATTTACTGTAATACAAAACAATGATTATCAGTGGACCTAGAGGACTCCATAATTGGTTGGTAATATGAAGGTTGGAGTATTAATTCCATTGTTCTGAGCCTCAATGGAACATACACACACACCGTAAATTGAGATATAACCTGGCAATTTGAGTAATCAGTCAATATGCTGCTATATGTGATATGCTTTCAAAACAGTTATCAGAGGTATCATTGAAGGATTTGTGCAAACCAGGAATGGGCAAATTTGACAGGGCTGTAGGCCAGTTAAGGGCTTTCAAATCCCATTGTGAACCCCCTCTCCTACGGTTAACTGAAATTTGGCAGTGCAGCAACAACAGTAAGTGCTTCCCTCCACTTCTACTTGCAGAAAGGCTCCAGTTGAAAACTAAACAAGGTCTGCAGGGAGCATGTGCTTTATTTTAAAGAACAGTGCTTCCTTGAGGCTTCTGGGAACTGAGCCACACCTAAAACAAACCTTGTTCTCGCTTGAAAATATGGTAATTCCGGCTATAGTAAATTTATTAACTGTTGAATGGTAACCTCCATTGATTCAATGGGTCTACACTCATTGGAACTACCAACTGGATTCAGGTCAGGTGGGGGCTTTGGGGACAAAAACAGTCACAGGACTTAATGTGACCCATTTATTTGTTTTTTTTATTTATTGTTATATTTATATACCGCCTTCGTCACTTTAAGGGGCAACCCAAGGCGGTTTACAAGTAATAAGCTATTTCTAGAGTTGGGGGGGGGGATGTCAAAGCCATCCCCTCTCCCCAACGGTGCCTCTTCTGCCCTCCCAGGCCCCGAGAGGCCAAGGTCTAGAGTCCTGGGGGAGGGGGAGGGGCAGATGTTAAAGCCACCCCCTCTACCCAACGGCACCTGCCCTCCCAGGCCCCGAGGGGCCAAGGGCTAAAGTCCCAGGGGGAGGGGCATATGTCAAAGCCACCCCCTCCCCAACGATGCTTCTTCTGCCCTCCCAGGCCATGAGAGGCCGAGGGCTAGAGTCCCAGGGGTGGGGGAGATGTCAAAGCATCTGAGGCATGCCTTGTCCATCCCAGTGAAAATTTGCTTTGTATATTATATGCTGGTGGTGCATCTGACACAAATAAGGAATAATCCAAATAAAGATGGTCCAGTGGTGCACTGCAAATATGTCTACTACCGGCTCCCTGGGTGTGGCTGTGGGTGTGGCTGTGGGTGTGTGGCCTCAAACCCCATCCCCCAACCCCAAGGAAAAAAAGAAAAGAAAAGAAAACCTACCTTGCTTCACCCGGGTCAGCCCCTCACCATCCGGGCGCGCTTTCACCGGTGGCATGGGCAGGGCGGGGTGGTGTGCTAGCTGCCTCCCCCTCACAGTGCCACTGGAAACACATTCCTTTCCATGCACTTAGCCCTGGGCTGAAGGCACATGGGAAGTGTCAAGGTGAAAGTTTCCAGCGGCACCTTGCCCAGGGCTGAAGCAGGCACGCTTTCACCTCGGCCCTTCCTGCATGCCTTCAGCCTGGGGCTAAGCACATGGGAAGGGATGCATTTCCAGCAGCGCTGAGAGGGGGAGGCAGCAGCACACCAACTTCCAGCAGCGGCGGAGGAGGTGAGGGGGTGTGGTGTAGGAGGGAGGGGGTGTGGCCAGCTGGTTTTCCTACCAGTTTCCAGGAACTGGTGGGAACCAGGAGCAGAACGCCACTGGACATCTAATTGTCCCAAGACAACTAGATGTCAGGGAAAGAGATTTCAAAAGGGGGGCAAACCAGAAAAAGTGGCAAGAAGATGCATGCTTGGACGAAGGGCCATCTCCCAGAAAATGCTATCTGGAAAATGAGATGCTTCATGGTGTTAATACAGCTTCTTCAAAGCCAAAACAATGGGCCAGTATGGACATAGATGCCTAGTGGGTAGACCCCTGAAAATGTGTTAACGTGTGAGCATGGGGTGTTCCTTATACAGAGATATAGTGCCTGAAGTTATGTCAATTGCTGAAAACAATAGAAAACTGTTCCCAACAGGTTGTGGTCCCGCCATGTTATTCACAAATGAAGAACCATCTTGTGGTTAGCAACTGAGCTGAATTTTCAGCCCTGGTGTCCTGAATCCTAGTCTGTCACTCTATATGCAACATCCCACTGGGTACCATGTAGTTGCCTCCAAAATAAAAAATAAAAATCCTAATTTGGTCCCTTCAGAATATTACATAGCTATGTGGGACTCTTAAGTACAGTACATTGTTGCTTTCCCATTATCCTTACACCTTTAGGTATCACTGTCAATTCTTGTCTCTGTAAATGTGGAATTGATCTACACTTGTTTGAAGGCCCAATGGGGGGGGGGATGCATTAGCTTTCCTTAAAGGCTGATTGAAGGTTGTATGGTGGATAATCATAGTTTTCAGGACAATCATCCAAAGAATTAAAAGACAAGAATGAAATATTACAGAAGGGCAGTTGCCATTGAGAGGAGGGGGAGAGGAAGTCTGTGGAAACAAATTATCTCCTGATAATCCAATTGCCTGTTGCTTGCAGATCTCCAATCTGTTAATTATTTCCATTCATCCTGAATCAGATATCTTCCACAGAGATTCATTAAAAGCCCATCCAAGTCTGCAGAACTATTCAGCATCCTTTATTTGCATCAAAGCCTGGCATTGTCTTCATTGCTATGAAAGACCGAAGGCCAAGATGCCTTCCGAAAACATACTGGTCTAATTCCTTTATTGAAATCAGTAGAGATTTGCTGTTATCCTTGTGCATTTTTAGTAGCGCTTGCACACCCGCTGCAACTAGAGGGGAGAATGGTGGGACAAAGACATGGGGATCTGTCTTACAACCACAGGAAAATTTCAGCCTTGTGCTATACCAATCAAGCTAATGGCAAAGGGCCATCACATTTGGTGGTAAAGCCCCCTTCCACTGTTAGTGCACAAAATGTGCACAAAATGTTACTACAGTGGAACCTCATACAATCTATCACCCTGTATAGCAACAAAATTGCATAACAATTAGGTTTTGGGGGGAAATGGCATCCCGCATAACAATTTTTCCTATGGGAAAAAAACGTACAATTTTTTCATAGGGAAAATCGCTATATGATGCATGCAACAAAGAGCCTCGTGGAATGGATTAAAATTGTTGTATGAGGTACCGCTGTATTTTCAAATATCTCTGCTCAAGATTTCACACAAGAACACTTTCACAGTTTTAAAAAATGATCTCTTGGTAGAGGCTCTGACAGCTCATCTGGTGTAATCTCTGTAGTGGGAGAAAAGATTATTTGGCTGTTCCCTTTCTCAGTCCGGTCATGCACCAGGAGGTAACTCATACCACCATGTTTGGTGTGCATTCATCTTCTTACTCTGCAACAGTCTGATGCAGCTCTTACTGTCTTCCATAATCTGAACTGGTATCTTTTCATCTATCCCAAAGTCTTTCAGGAGCTTCTCCTGTAGTAGCAGTTCACTTCATGCTTCTGCTGCTGCAATGAACTCTGACTTTGTGCAAAACAAAGCTACAATATATATTTTATGACTAACCTATAAGATAGGCCCATTATCATTTTTAAATAGGAACCCACTGGTGGATGCAAAGTCTGTGCTATCTTCTGCTCAGTCTGCATCTGTGTACCCCACAAGTTCTAGGTTGCTGCTGGCTACCAGTCCAGTGATGCACTCCAAAAAAATTTACTACCACCTCTGTGGGTGGGGCCAAATCTGTGTGCATGGCCAACACAATGGGGTATGGAGATGGGCGTGTCTGGCCAGGTGGGCATGGCCTGGGGAACTTCCACTACCGGTTCTCCCGAACAGGGCAGGACCTGCTTCAGTGCATAACTGTAGCAGTCTTAGTTAAAGTTCATAGTTTCTTTCAAACATCTTGCTACTCTTTTGACAGCTGCCCAGTTCTCTGTGTTGGTGAACTAACTTTACTGCATGATAACTAGAGGTGCCGTGGTACCCACCGTAGGCTGGTTTGATGATATGCATAGGCCAGATTAGGCCCATGGGCCATACGTTGGGAACCCCTGTCTTAACCCATGGCATGGTGAATTAGCCATAGCCCTACTCACAAATATTTTATAACATATGGCCATTGCATGTCAAGGGAGATCTTTCTAGAGATCCACATTCTGAATTCCAGGATTCATCTAGATTCTCCTTCTCCAGCCTAGATGCCCACAACAAAAGAGTGGCCAACCTACTTTCACCCTGATTTCCCCCCTATAGTGGTGTATCAAATGACCATTTAACATAATACCATCTAGATCAGTGTTTCCCAACCTTTGGTTTTTGGACTTCAGTTCCCAGAAACATAAATCAATTCTCCAAAGCACTGATCAGCCAATGTACTGATTTAGGCTTCTGGAGATTGAAGTCCCCCTGTGGAGTGTGTGCCCCCCATTGGGAACCACTGATCTAGATTAATCTTCCCAGTACCAACATCATAGACACATTACTACTTATTTATATGAACAAACTTGAGAGGTGCACCTTTCAATTTAGATTCCCACAGTTCAAATTATTTGATTAAAAACTTTATAAACCTAAACATGACAGAAATAACACAAAGGATCCATGAGGCTGTTACTACATTCTGTTAGCAACCATTAACTCTCTGTTCCACTCCCCAGTTTCCCAGAATCACACATATACAGTAGCTTTAATTCAGTCAACGTTTGCAAATTTGTCTGAGGGCAGCACACATCTGTACTTTCTGAATTCCTTATTCTTGTTGATTCAGGCTGTCTTGATATGCCTCAAGGCAAGAGCAAAACAACCAGCTTCTTTCTTCCACAGTTTTTGGATTTGCACAAAAACTCTTCTGACCCTCTGAGTAGAAAAGCACATGCACACAATTGAACAATTGTCAGAAATCAAATTTACTCACAAGTAGGACTTCTTCCACACATGTGTTTGGTTCCTGCTTCTGAGCTACTGCCCTCCTAGCTAAGCAACTCAGGATATTAGATTAGTGTAGATAAGGTAGTGCAGAGCCAAGTAAACACTCCAGTCATCTTCGGGTTTAAAAGTAAATTGTAATCAGAGTAAGTTCAGAAGAAAGTTTATCAAAAGTTCAGAAAGCATATCATAGCAAAGAAAGCTTCTCTAACTGAGGAAGCCCAAGCCCCCTCCCCCCCTTCTAGCTTAAGCACCTACGTGTTTTCAGTTCACCCTTTGCTCAAAGCATCGGATCAAGAGAACATCTTGGCCCCACCTTTTGGGTTTTATCTTCTCACACACGGTCCACCTCCTTGCCATTCCCCTGAAGGAATCCAGCCAATGACCATACAGCATAATTTGTCCATCACACATTAGGTTTCATTTCCTCCAACCCATCAGACCTGCATGTTTACACATTCCAATCCCTCCATGCAATGAAATCACCATCTTGGACGAGGCCGAATCAGGACACATTTATTTATTATATTTATATTTATATACCACCTTCCTCACCCTAGGGTGACCCAAAGCGGTCTGAATCAACATATCCTGCCCTGTCAACAATTTTGCACACAATGGGTAGTTTGCGCAAAACATTGGTAATTTTGACAAGAATAGTGTTTTGCATAATCAATACATGAAAGAGAGTGAAGAAATGATTGCACTGCCTTCATAGCCATTGTCAATGTTTCCATCACTTTCTATGAGCTTGAAAGGTCACATCAAGAGATGAAAATTCTAGCTTGTCTTATCATTGCAAAGGAGGCTGAATAATGGCAACATTCTTTTCTTTGTGAGGGAGGATGACATAAGCCCTGGAAAATTTGTCACTATACTCACCCACAAGCAAGCAAGCAGTGATCGCTCCTTCACTATCCTTATTCGCCTAAAAAGAAAGCCTGCCTTTTGGGGTCCTAACTGCCGCTGATATAGATGTCTAATTCTTGGGATGAATATGAACATATGATTTTTGTTTAATTTTTCTGTATACTTTTCATCTTTTCTTTTAAGAAAAGGGTCATACATGATTCAAAAGCAATCTGATAAGTAGGATCTCATTAAGCAGTCAGTCTTTCATCCCCAGTGACTGTTGCAGTACCAGTAACAGCTGGTGCACCATGCTTTGATGGAATAAATTTGTGCCCTTGCAATAGAACTGGGATTCAAAACACCATTTCTTCCCTGTCACTTATACCTTCAGATGGTTAGAAACCAAAATGTGATAGAACTGAATGAGTTTTAGCTTATTTTTATAGCAATACAGCTGCTGAAAAACAAATCAGATTTTCTAAGGTCAATAAGGGCACACATTGCTATGTAAAAAAAAGTTGCACAAGTGCATCCCAAGCCACAGCCTTGTTATTCTGAAGTAGGAAGATTTAAAATGATTTAGCTGTATTGGAGTTAATGTGTTTAAACTGACTTAAATCAAATCATTCTGATTTAATAAATCAGTGATGGAGTGTGCAAGTAACATCGACAGAGGGATGAGGAATGACAGCTAATTTGTAGTATCTTTCCTTGTAACTGAAACACCACATTATACAGAATAGGCAAGAGAAAAGGCTGCCTTGAGAAGTGGAAACCTGTCTTTAACTGGGCAAATCAGCAATTCAGAAGACAATTTAAAACTGGGGGAAGCCCAAACCAAAACAAATTAACTTGAAACTATATTTTGACTCAGAAGCCTTTGCCCATCCCACCCCAGAGTAAGGAGACAGACACATATCTTTGGTTATAAAAATTGGGCCACTTTATTAATTTGTAAACTTTATTATTTAACTTAGCTGGTTAATTGCTCTTCATTGGGCCGAAGTAGCATCTGTCTCCCTCCCAGGGGGGAAGCAAAGCACGTACTCACGGCATTTGCCACTCGTGCACCTCCATTGCACAGGTGTAACAGGCAATCTGTTCCGCTCTGTGCAAAATTTGGGGAACCTTGGCAAAAGGTTTTTTGAGTTACGATTTTTAAAAAGTATAAGTGTTTAACCTTCCCTTCAGAAACAGGTGACCCAAAATGTCTCCAGATTTAATATAGCTCATATAAATTGTGGGGGGGGGGGGGGGAGAGAAATCAATCTAGCTTATCTTAAAAGAAAACAGACTGAAATAGTGATCCTCAAAAAAGGCCTTTCAAAAGGGAAAAACAATGACTTTGTTAGAAACTGAGCATGCATGGAACAGGGTTGCCAGCTAGAGTTTTGCAAATTAGATACATTGTTGCAGATTTGTGGGGAGGGAAGGCTTTAGGAGCAGAGATGGTGAACCTTGGCACTCCAGTTGTTCTGGAACTTCAGTTCTCAAGAGCCCTGATCATCAGGTGTGCTGACTTGGGCTACTGGTAATTGAAGTCCAAGAACAGCTAGATGCCATGGTTGGCCACCAGGGCTTTAGGAAATTAAAAGTTAAAGAAGCTGAGTCAAGTGGGTTGCTATAAAGAACATAATGGACTATCCGTCCTTCAAAAGGGAAAAGATTTTGCTATGTTTTCCCAAGAAAATAGTATATTTTTGAGTATACGTCTAGCCTGGTTGATTTTTTCTTTAACCATATTGGATGGGTATTGTAGTTTGAGAAATGCATTTTGTATGTCCTTGAGCTTGATATCCCTGTCTTGTGGGTCTGAGCAGAAGTGGTTGTACCTGAGGGCTTGGCTGAAGACAATGGATTTTGTTGTGTGGTCTGGATGGAAGTTGGTATGAGGTTAGAGATCTCATTTATGCACTCTAGCAGAGACTAATCCCCATTCATCTTCCTAGCCACACCACACTCCTTGGCCTCTCTAAACAGCAGTGGCCTGTACCTTCAGAGTGGGGCAATTCCCAATTGAATTCCCCTGGCTTACAGGCTTGAGTAGGTAGGCAGGGTTGGTTGTGGTAATGTTAGGCCTCTGGCACGTGGTCAAGCTCAGCTCCCTATTCATAAATTAATAGACACAAAGGATCTATATTTCTATAGTTTTATTAAAACTTCATTAAGAATATGGTTATAGGCTAGGTAATCAGACTTTGCAAACTAGTCATTTCATAGCAAAAATTATAACACTGACTTGCTTCAGGCCTTCAGCCTGTAAAAGTTACTCACAACCATGTTTGGGTAAGGATCTCCCAGTTTCCACGAGGCAAAAGAGAGTGAGCCTCCCTTCACAATTCCTTTTATTCCCATCTTCTTCTCCAACATCTGACTCCCCACATGTGGGAATCTAGCCAATCATAGGTAGCTAGGTCTAAGAGGTGCATTCCATTCTAAAAATGTTATGTCTATGAAAAGGAGAGGGGGAAAGTGAAGGTGAGATGAGGGGATCCCCCTCCTTCCCGCAATCCCATCGAAGCTGTGGCAAGGCCGATGCCGGCCTTCGTCACTGGGGCCGCAGAGAGATGAGGGGCTCCATTTCCTTCCCACAACCACGCTGAAGCCATGGTGAGGCTGGCACCGGCCTCGCTCACCGGGACCGCAGGGATGGCTTCCCTCCGGGAGACTAAGTGTCTTTCTGAGCTAAGTGGTTTGTGTGCATTGGCGGTTTTTTTTTAACTCACATGCCGGCTACCCCACCTCCTCCATGCTCACACCCTTCAGTCTGATTGGCTGAGGGGTTGCGTGGCACAGAGGATGCTGGGAACTAAAGGTTTTTTTTTTTTGTTGTTCATCTTTGGGGGAGGTTGCCCCACTCTTGACGACTGGAACCTTGTGGTGATGCTCGCAGGGTCTAAAGGTAAGTGTGGGCGGCTCAGTACAGGATGGTTGGGTTGGTTGTGGCCGGTAATGCCGGCCACGCATGGCCCAAACCTCTTTTTATAGGTAACGATACCACTTTCACAAACTTTACTGTAAAATTCTCTTTCACAACATAGGCAGTCTCACAGAACAAAGGATGTGCTCACACAGTAACACAAATGTTAAACTCACTAGCAAATGTTCAATACCAGGTGTTTGCTTTGTAGCTTCCCACTGTTTGCAATTGAAAAGAGATCATTTAGAGCTAATCTGAATAGCCACCAGAGATCATCTGCTACTGCCAGTTGTAAAAAGCCATATTGATGTCCATACTTATTTGTCATGCTGACCAATCACTATGCGTCTCTGTATCTGATGTATATAAATTGATACCATGAAGTCTAACTCTCATGTCTGATGAAGTGGACTTGATCCATGAAAGCTCACATTAAGATACAACAGTTAGTCTTTAAAGTGCTACAGCATTTTGGTTTTATTTTGGTTTTTGTTTATTCTCTGATATGACTGAAACACAGACTAACATGGCTACTATTCCAAAATCAGTTAAAGTAAGCCAGTTTGAATCATTGAGGTTTATGGAGGAATTGACTCACCAAATCACCATTGATTCAGCATGCCTACACTGAAAGCAACAGGATTTTGGTCATTGTTTATTTTGTAGCATTTGATTTTTGCATTTCTTTTTCTGGGCAAAGTAATGCTAATATATATTCAAAGTTACTCCATTTGCTTGCTTATGTATTGTTGGATAATCTTTACAATGCAAGTGCGGCGCCAAAATGGCCGCCACGCTCTTTGCGGGCCCACCCCCACCCGGACTCAGACATCTGGCTGAGTTAGGGGGCATGGCCACTCTCTTTAAAAGGGGTGGCCATGAGGCAGCTCGGCTGCCATTTTGTCGAAGCGACGGAGAGGAGAAGTTTTCTCCGTCGCTTTTCTCCCTGGCTTGTCGCCTGCTTTCTTTTAAACAGGGATTTACCTTTCTTCTTTGCTCTTCGGTTTGGGAAACATGGCTCCCAAGCGAAAAGCAGCGGCTCCAAAGTTGCGGGCGAGGGGGAGGGCTCTGCCCACCCCACCCCCCCACATCTAGGGGGCCGCCCCCAGGCCGGAGGGCTCGGGCGGCACACCTGTGCCCTGGTGGTAGGGCCGGTTTACCCACTACCACCAATGTGGGGCAGACAGGCTGCTGCCTACCTGCCCGACACCGGGGTCCAAGCAGGAGCGGCACAGGAAAGCCCCTCGGGGATCACCACCCTATGGGGTCTTTGCCCGGCTCTGGGCAGGGCAGCCCACTTGGGCCTGGTGCGGGTTTCCGCCCCACCATTCCCCCGGCCCCACATGGGCCGGATTATTGGTCATGGCCCTATTCGGGCCCAGGATGCACACTTGGGTTTGTAACTCCGCAATTGCCAGGTGGGCCATCTTGCCCGCCCGGCCCACCTTATACCGGCGGGTCTGAGGCCATCAATGCCCTCCTGGCACGCATTTCGGTGCTAGAGGCATCAATGGGCATTGCCCCGCCACCTTCAGAAGGTGGGTTTGCACCTCCTGCATTTCTGGCCCGCACGTCACCCACCGCTGTCCAGTGGGCCGCTGCCAGGGTCGAGCTGCTTGAGGCCATCAGGCCAGCCCAAGCTGGCGCCTCGCAGCTCCCTGCTAGATCATCGCAGCGGGGCTTGCCGCAGGGGCCTGGTCCTGCGTGGCAAGGGTGTAGCGGCATGCAGAGCTCGATTCCCATCGCGAGCTCCGACGCCCGCCGTGGGCCGGAAACCCCAGTGGGGGAGGCCCACGGGGGTGCACCGGGTGAGTATCCAGGTCAATTAAGTACACCAGTGACACTGCCCAGCCACACTGGGGGGGGTGCAGTGGCCATGGCCACAACAGGTTACCATGGGTGGACAGTTGTATCCACACTGTCCCGTTAGCTCCTGGTTACCCACTTACCCCCCAGTTATGACAGGGGTGACCGCCCCTAGGGGTATGCCCAATGTTTCAGAGGTTGGTCAGGGACCACTTGGTTCACCCTTGATTCAATCTGTCCCAACTACCGACGGCCGGTTATTCCTTGCCCATGGGTGACCATCTTTTCCGGGCCACTAGGGAGAAGATTTGGAGGGGGGAATATGTGGATATTTTTCCCCTCCTAAACCGTGAGCCCACCAAGGAAGAGAGGGAAGGGCAGGACGATAGGGACAAGGAGCTGTCCCGTCGTTGTAAGCCACCGCGCACCTGGGCCAATTGGTTACCGACCTACCTCATTTATATGGTGGTATACCTGAGGGCTCGCCCTGACCTGGCTATTCCAATGGTGCAATACCTGGATAATATTTATCGGGCGGTGGTCGATTTCCCTGGACCGTCATGGTTGGCCTATGACGAGGAGTTTAGGATGAGAGTGGCCCTCCATCCTGGGATGAGGTGGGATGAGCCCTGCCAGCAATTGTGGCTCTTGTACATGACACCACGCAGCCGGCGCCTGGTGATCGGTACCATTGTGGCCATGCCGTGCAGCGGGCGGCTGCTACACAGGTTCCCCGCCAACCGGCGGGGCAGGGGGTTCCAGCCCGCCTGCTGTGTTGGAGCTTCTCCGCCAACGGAGTGTGCAACAAGCGTCAGTGTCGGTTCCGGCACGAGTGCCCCTCTTGTTCTGGCCCTCACGCTGCCTCCGTGTGCCCGTGGGCTGGTGGATCATGAGGCAGAGGTAGGGCTGGGCAGGGGGCGGTCAGAGCTCCCTCTGATGGTGTGACCAATCAGAAAGGCCCCCTCCCCAATTGATGTCCAGGTGCTGGAACATTGTCTTACCGCTTATCCTAGACGGGATGATGCAAAGTACCTACTTGAGGGTTTTCAATTCGGCTTCCGCATACCATTTCAGGGGGTACGCGGGCCTCAAGACGCCCCAAACTTAATTTCCCTCAGGGGTAATGAGGATATCGCCGTCCAAGCTATAGCTAAGGAGGTCACCACACTGAGGGTTGCTGGGCCATTTGCTGACCCACCATTCCCGAACTTGAAGGTATCACCTTTGGGTTTAGTCCCTAAGAAGTCCCCGGGTGAATTTCGGTTAATTCACCACCTTTCTTACCCTGCGGGTTCTTCGGTCAATGATGCAATACCTGATGACCTTTGCTCGGTCAGGTATACTTCCTTTGACCAGGCCTTGCAGATGGTACGCTCATGTGGCCCATGGGTGCTACTGCCAAAGTGTGATATCAAATCGGCATTCCGATTGTTGCCAGTGCACCTGGATGACTTTGAGCTGTTAGGTTTCCGTTTTCGGGGCAGTTTTTATGTAGATAAGGCCATGCCTTTTGGCTGTTCTATCTCATCTTCTGCTTTCGAACGGTTTAGCACCTTCCTTCACTGGGCTTTTGTTCGTAGATCAGGGTCCCAGTCTGTAGCCCACTACCTCGATGACTTTTTGTTTGGAGGGGAACAGGGCACGGACATGTGCGCTCGGCTACTCGCCACTTTTCAGGTGCTGATGCAGGAACTAGGTGTGTCCCTGGCACCTGAAAAGACTGAGGGACCGGCCACCACTCTCACCTGTTTAGGTATTGAGATTGACACTGTGCCCAGACATCCAGGTTGCCCATGGAAAAGGTGACGCGGATCTCTGATGCCATTCTGGCAATGCTTGCCAGGCATAAGGTGTCTTTCCGAGAGTTAAGGTGCTTCACAGCCACCTCAACTTTGCCAGTAGGGTAGTAACACCTGGCAGGGCCTTTGCCAGGCATCTGTGCGACGCCATGGCTGGCCTTTTAAAACACCACCACAGGGTTCGGCTGACCAAAGGTTTACGGGCGGATCTTACGGTCTGGCTCACATTCCTTCAGGTTTTTAATGGCATCTCCTTCTGGAGATCAGAGCCTATGCTCAGCCCGCATTTTCAAGTACAGTCGGATGCCTCCAGCTCCCTGGGTTATGGGATTTACTTTGAAGGGAAGTGGTCCTATGGCCGATGGCCTCAGACATGGCAAGGCACAGATCGTTTACGCGATCTTACTTTTCTGGAGTTTTTTCCCATTTTGGGTGCCCTGATGCTCTGGGGAGATAGGTGGGCTAATTCAGTAGTTCACTTTTGGTGTGACAATGCTGCAGTGGTGCACATTGTCAACACCCAGACATCTAAATCCCCCAGAGTTATGGCATTAGTTCGCCAATTTGTTTTGAGGTCTTTACGCCTTAATGTGCTTTTCAGGGCCAGACATGTACCAGGCATTGATAATGATATTGCTGACGCTTTATCCCGCCTGCAGATCCCCCGGTTCCATGCCTTGGCACCAGAAGCAGAGGACCTGCCCTCTCCACTCCCGGCCGAGATCTGGACATTTGGTGAGGAGAGGTGAACCGGGCGATCGGCATGTCTTTGGCACCTCGCACGCGTAAGGCGTACCTACATGCACTCCTACAGTTTAGGAATTTTTGCGGGCAAAGGCAGTTGCCCGAAGTGTGGCCGATCCCGCTCAACCAGATTCTGCAGTTCATGGTTTACCTCCATGATCTAGGGTTAGCCCCTCGCACCATTGCCACTAGGCTTTCAGCTTTGGCATTTATGGCTAAGGCGACAGGCTTCGTTGACTGCGTGAATGACTTCCACATACGTCATGTATTAGAAGGGTGGACACGTGCACGAGGCCGCCGCCCGGACACACGTCACCCTGTTTCACCAGAGGTTCTGATGCACCTTGCACAAGGTTGGCATAGCTTGTGTTACGATAGGTATGAGGAGGCTCTCTTTCATGCGCTACCACCATAGCCTTTTTTGGAGCACTCCATATCAGTGAGCTTGTCCCATTGTCAAAGGGGAACATGTCTCGTAGGGCACTGAAACTCGACGATGTCTTTCTTACCCAGGAGTGGGCCCAGTTGAGGATTCGTTCCTCAAAGGCCGATCAGCACGGAATAGGCAGTGGTGTTAGACTGCTATGGTGTACAATTGCTGACATCTGTCCAGTTGGTGCCCTACAGGAGTTTTTGGCAGTGCATGGCACGCACCCTGGCCCATTTTTCTGCCACCAGGATGGGTCTCCCCTGACTAAATTCCAGTTTTGGAAGGTGACTGGTATGGCACTTCACAGTGTCAGTCTCCCTGGGGCTCGTTACGGCACCCACTCATTTAGGATTGGTGCCGCTTCAACTGCAGTTGCGCTTGGGTACTCTGATGCTGATATACGTCGCATGGGCAGATGGGGGTCCGCGTGTTTTTCTTTATATGTACACCCCCTTACTGCATGAGTGCCAGTTATGTCATTAATTCCCCTTCTTTCCTTCTTTTACAGACCCTCTGTGTTTATGCTAACCGGTGGCAGTATGGCTGTTGGGCCACAGTTTTGTGCACTAGGCATCTCGGGCTACGTGCAGCCGCACGTATGCGTTACTACAGTAAGCGCGGCATGAGATTGTGGGAACTGTTGCCATTCCTGATGTCCATCAGGGATGCTGGACTGCCTGATGTCTTGAT
The DNA here is from genome assembly GCA_035047305.1 of Bradypodion pumilum. Classification (NCBI taxonomy): domain Eukaryota; kingdom Metazoa; phylum Chordata; class Lepidosauria; order Squamata; family Chamaeleonidae; genus Bradypodion; species Bradypodion pumilum. Next base: position 433,531,169 of record JAWDJD010000001.1, read on the forward strand.
TCTGCACCTCGGCGGCAATGATCTCGGACAGATCACTGGCCTCTCTTTAAAAATGTTGGTGTGCAGTGACCTGGCCTTTTTACATCACTTATGGCCACACACGCGGCTGCTATGGTCTGACATCGTGCCGAGACACCGTTACAAGGGAGGCATTGACCTCCGTGGTTTGGATCGTGCTCGATGGTAACTGAACAGGCCTGTCGCCCGGTTCCTTTTTGACAATGGCTTTGGAACAGCCATTCAACATCCTAGGATAGGCTTGCAGGATTATGGTCTATATGCGAGAGATGGGGTCCATCTGTCGGCCAGAGGTTTGGACCTCTTTCTGGAGGGCGTGCAAGCAGGCCTGGTGACCGAGCTGACGGTCTGGGGGGGGCGGTGAGTCATCACGGATGCCTCCCCGTGTGGCAGGTAGCACTGGTAAGGTAACAGATTTATGACACATAGGTATCCGGCAGGTTCACAATTGACTGGCCAACACGTAGATAGGTACAGGGGAATAAGGTTGGCCGGTCAAGGGCGAACCATGCAAGGGCTGATGGAAGGAGCTGCACAGCCTGCATCACCCTGATATTGAACGGATACACGTCATAGGGTGGGGTCAGTAGATAGTATATTGACTCCAGTCAACAATTTGTTTGTGTCAACAAACAAATTGATACAAATAGTTACATGTAGCCAATTGCCATTGGCAATTTGGGAGGAACCTTACCAGTGTTACTGTGGCCTGCTTGCCGTAAAGAATTACAATTGGATGATACACCAATTGAAAGTGATAATTCGGATTAGGGCATTATTCAATAAAAGTGGCCCGATGCCTTTAACCCAATACCAGTGTCTGAGTCTTTCTTTGGGGGGTGCGCCTGCAATGCAAGCGCGGCGCCAAAATGGCCACCGCGCTCTTTGCGGGCCCCCACCCCACCCGGACTTAGACATCCGGGTGAGTTAGGGGGCGTGGCCACCCTCTTTAAAAGGGGTTGCCATGAGGCAGCTCGGCTGCCATTTTGTCGAAGCGACAGAGAGGAGAAGTTTTTTCCCTCCACCCCCTCCCTAGTGGACAGTGTGATTTTTCTGTTCGCTTTGGGGCCGGGTGGGAATTTTTGGCTTGAACCTACAATTGGCTTTCTGGTTCTTGCTTTTTTGCCCATCCCACACTGTCGCTAGTGTTTGAGATAAGGGGTAAGTTGACTTTGGTCACTTTTGGCGGGTAGCACTGGTAAGGTAACAGATTTATGACACATAGGTATCCGACAGGTTCGCAATTGACTGGCCAACATGTAGATAGGTACAGGGGAATAAGATTGGCCGGTCAAGGGTGAACCATGCAAGGGCTGATGGCAGGAGCTGCACAGCCTGCATCACCCTGATATTGAACGGATACACATCATAGGGTGGGGTCAGTAGATAGTATATTGATTCCGGTCAACAATTTGTTTGTGTCAACAAACAAATTGATACATGTAGCCAATTTCCATTGGCATTTTGGGAGGAACCTTACCAGTGTTACTGCGGCCTGCTTGCCTTAAAGAATTACAATTGGATGATACACCAATTGAAAGTGGTAATTCGGACTAGGGCATTATTCAATAAAAGTGGCCCGATGCCTTTAATCCAATACCGGTCCAATACCGGTGTCTGAGTCTTTCTTTGGGGGTGCACCTGCAAAGTAGAGCAGCTTGTGTGAAGCCAAAGATTAAGGCTAAATAATTTGAAAGGCAAGTCCTCCTCAATTCCCTGCTTCTTTTCTCTTAGTACAACTATTGAACTAATATTCAGGCACTGATTTAGCAGAATAGAAAAAATGTCTACTTACAAAGCTTGTGCTCAAATGAAGTTGTCAGGTAGATGGCAAAATATAATGCTACTCTTCACCTTATCTTCATTGGAAAAAAATGGGAAGAAAAATATATCTGAAGCAAATGACGGTTTCAAGAGGATAGCTTTTTGAGACTAACACATTTTAAGTCAGGAAGAGACTGAACTAGGCTGAACATTTGAACACTCAGATAGAATAAACAGACTGAACTTCACACCAGAGAGAGAGAGAGTTCAACATATATACAAAGTGAAAAGCAATTACATTTGGAGGAGAGAAATATTTAGCCTGCAGATTGGCTGTTTAGATAAAAAAAAATTTAAATCGGCAATGGCTATGTTTGTCAAATTTTGCCCCTTCCTATCTCCAGGTTAGTATTCAAAAGAAATACAAAGCATGATGGGATTTTCCTCTGTATGCTCAATATGTATGAAGTGGGAGGCAAATGTTTGGAGTAATACAATGTAGAAATCTGAAACTATAAAATGGATCCATGAATGTCTGGGGCACAAACATGTTACTGCCACTCCCATGGATATTTAGAAAAAGGTTCACATTTGCATGGCATTTGACTGTGTTGGGAAATGATATTTTATCAAAATGGATCCTGCTTTCTGCTTCTGACAGTGAAAGGCTGGTTTTGATTCACCACTAATTGCGAGTGAATTGACGTCAGAGATAGCATTGGCTTGAGGTGGTAGGAGGTAATGTAAAAGTTCCATCTGTGGCTTTTGTTCTGTAACTGCTCTTTTGCATACACAAGCTACTATTTATACTGCATTCCATGAATAGGCAATATGCATGGGTGTCTCAGCCCTGTTTTTAATCTTATTGTAAACTCTAGGGGAGGAGTTAACCTACGGCCTGTGGGCTGGACCTGGCCTATGGCACCATTTCATGTGACCCATGTCACCACCACCAATGGAAGCAGATGCATTTACAACAGCCGTAAATGTGCCTATGGCTGTCATAACTGCATTTACGACAGCTGCAGACATACTTTATGGCACCATTTATAGCAGGGGGAACCACCAGTCTGATCCGCTCAACTGTCTGAGGGGGTGTATTCCGGCCCATGACTTTAAAATGTTGAGAACCCCTGCTCTAGGGGCACCAGACCCTCCCTAACATAGTCTCAAAAGCCTCAAAGAGAAGAATCAGAAGCCAAGGCAGATGAAAATCCCACATATTTCCCAGACCTATTCTTCTGCAATTTTCCTTCTGTGAACTGAGGATTCCGCGTGCCCGGTTGGGCATCGGTGGCCTCTGGCAGAGGTTAAACCAGTGAGCAGACTCCTGGCCTCTGGCCTTTGTCGGCGAGCAAGGGGGGAGATTGATGGTAGGGATTAATCCGGCCGCTTATTGCCTGACCAGCGATTCTGCGAGGAGCTCATCTCGCTGACCCCAGTTACCCATTAGAGTAATGACTCATCTCTTACCCAAGGTTATGCCCGGTGCAAATAAGGGCTATGTTTGCCCCTGCCTAATCCCTGAACAATGGGACTCCTAAGTCCATGTTTGCCCCAGTTAATTAACTTCCCTTTGAGGTGTTCCCCATTAACCCGGGTACGTGGGTGAGGTAATTTTCCTGTCAGATGACGGTTCTGCGACCGTTGCGCTTTTTTCCCTATAAATGATGTTGCCTTTTCTCAATAAAGTACTGATCTGATCTCGCTCCGTTTGCCTCGTGTCGTTACTTGATCAGTCCTCCTCCGGGCTCCCCGGCCCCCAGTGGCCCTGATTCCTTCATCTGGTGACCCCGACGTGATTTACTCGTGAGTAAAGGGACCCTGGAGAGGTCTACTCACGAGTAACGATCCACGCGGTCCGGTTCTGCGCTTGAACCGCGACCTGTCAGCTTGGAGGACAGCGCGGCGCTCTGGTCGGCAGCCAGCCGGACAGAGAGACGGCCAGCGGCGAGGCATTCCAAAGAGGCATTCCTACAGCTTGCTCCCAGCTTTCGGGGAGGCTTGCGCAAAGGGAAAAACGCGTTCCGCTCAGGGCAGGCTGTGAGCCCCTGACAGCGCAGAGGCCGCCGAGGGCCCATGGCAGAAGGTCCACGCTCCGAGGTCTACCCCAGACACCCGATGCCCGAACCTGTTGCCTGCAAAGACGCGTCGATCTTCGTCCCGAGGAGGAAACTTCAGAGGACCATCGCAGGTAATATGGGGACTTGTTCTCATAGACCAAGTCCGTCCGCTAGCCAAAGAACTCGGGAGCAAGAGTTCAGAATCCTGGCCAGGGTATTTCAGTTACGATTTCACAGCAGGGAACTAGCGAGACTTTTGGCGTACCTCAGGGAACACTGTCTACTTTACCCAGAAGTAGGTACGTTAACCCTGCAGCTCTGGGATCAGATAGGAGACTGCATTCAGCAGCCCCCCAAAGCTCCAGGAGGGATAGTTCGTACTTGGAGGAAGTGTAGGAAGCTCTTAGAACAGATCGAGCCAGTCCGGATAGAGGCCAATGAACCCCCGTTAGAAAAGTCATCAGGCAGGCCAGTCGAGCCGACTGCGCCCACGGCGCTCTATCCGTCAATTAGCTATCAGCATAGTAGCGCAGGGAGCATTCCCGCGGTGACAGCTGCAGACGTCACCGAAGGAATGCAAGGAATGAGAAGCGCAGGCGCTTCTCTGACAGCTCCAAGCTCCCTAGTCGTGAAGAGTGCCCTTCAGCGCACAGCAGAGATAGAACTCAAAAAGGGGGAATTGTCAGCGGAAGAACTAGCTGAGCTTAGACAGATATGCCCAATCCGAATGGAGATGGACGCGCTCACAGGCGCTCAACAAATCATCCATTCCCCAGTCCCGTACAAGCTTCTCATGGCTTTGCGGAAAGCAATCTCAGAGACAGGGCTCCAAAGCCGTTTTACCAGGGGCACGCTTCAGCAGGCGTGCGAGACCACCATGTGGATTCCCCATGACTGGAAAGCCGTCATGAGGATGATGCTAACCCCTAGCCAGTACATGATCTGGGACAGCGAGTATCGGCTCGAGGCTCAGGCCAGAGCCGCCAGGATGGGAGGCGCGGTAATTGCTGAACAGCTATATGGTTCAGGTGCCTTTGAGTCAATCAATGCTCAGATCAACCTGCCTCTCGCCACTCTCGAGATGTCAGCCGAGGCAGCCTTTAGGGCTTACTTCAAGATCCCAGCCACCGGCAAAGCGGCTAAAAATTACACCTCCATTAAGCAGGGAGCCCAGGAGCCCTACATGGACTTCATCAATCGCTTGGAAGAAGCAATCACCAGGCAGATTGATAATGAGCAAGCCCAGCAAGAGCTCATGATTAAGCTAGCCAAGGACAATGCCAACTTGGACTGCCGTAAGGTTTTGCAGTCGCTAGGCAATCGTCCTGACTTGACCTTAACGGACATGATCCGAGCATGTGCTGACGTTGGCACAGATTCCTATAAAATGGGTCTGCTAGTGGCAGCCGTGCAAGGGGGTAGAAGATCTCATCCTAATGGAAAGACCAAAGGGGCATGTCACACTTGTGGCAAGGTCGGCCACTTCGCTAGGGAGTGTCGATCCAAGGGAGGCGGACAAAAGTCCGGCCATTCCAAGGCTCCGAATACCCTCTGTCCGAAGTGCAAGAAAGGTTATCATTGGGCCAGGTTTTGTCCGAGTTCGGGAAACCGGAATCCGGGCACGTCTCTGGCCCCAGTCCAAACAGAGGCTTCCTTCACCCAGATCCAGAACTCCCCAGAACTAGACTAGATTCTAGGCACATTCCAGGCACTGCGAGGGCACAGGCCAGCCCCAAGGGTAGTACAGGGCTAGACTTGACTTGCCAGGCGGACGTTACATGCGACCTGCCAGGCACAGTCTATCTGGTCGATTCCCAGTACATGGGACCCCTGCCCAGAGGCTTTTTAGGTTTAGTTTTGCCCCGTAGTGTAGCTGGAGCACGCGGAATTTTCATAATTCCAGGAGTCATTGACTCAAATCTTTCAGGCGTTCTCCAAGTTCAGCTTTGGACACACCTGCCCCAAACCATTCACAAGGGAGACACCTTAGCGCAACTGATCATGGTTCCTTGTCACTCGTCAGCAGGCAGCCAGGGAAGGCTCAGTGACAGCGCAAGTGAGGCAGTGCAAGGATACCAGGTCTTAGCGACAGTGGAGACCAACATTGAGTGGAAACAGCGCCCCGTTATCGAGGTATTTTTGAACAAAAGAGTGTTCTCAGGGTTACTCGATACCGGAGCGGATGTGAGCGTGGTAAGCAGGAGTCAGTGGCCTAGGGAGTGGGCCATTGAGCCGGTCTCCGATGTGTGGGGGGTAGGTGGAGTTCAGGAAGCGTTTAGGAGCCGAGAGTGGGTGGAAGTCACAATCCCAAAGGCTGAGGGCACAGCAGTAATTCGGCCGCACATTCTTGACGTGCACGTCAACCTTTGGGGGCGAGACATTCTCCAGCAGTACGGTGCCACCCTTACCTTCGGGTAATGGCGTTGCCACTTAAATGGCTCACCGATACTCCGGTCTGGGTAGAACAATGGCCGGTAGTGGGAGAGAAATTAGTTGCTCTCAAGCAGCTAGTGAAAGAACAGCTAGACGCAGGACATATAGAACAGTCCACGAGTCCTTGGAACTCGCCAATTTTTGTGATTAAGAAGAAGTCGGGGAAGTGGCGACTCCTCCACGATCTCAGGGAGATCAATAAATGTATTCAGCCGATGGGTCCGCTCCAATGCGGCATCCCTAATCCTAATATGATTCCCGAGGGGTGGGAGATTCTAGTCGTAGATCTCAAGGATTGCTTTTATACAATCCCCTTAGACCCCAGGGACCGGGAGAGGTTTGCCTTTACGGTGCCGGTCGTGAACCATAGTGAGCCCAAGCTCCGTTACGCGTGGAAATTTTTGCCACAGGGCATGCTCAATTCGCCCACCCTGTGCCAAATATATGTTCACAACGCGCTGGAAAAGTTTCGAGGCCTTTACCCACAAGCCATAGTTTGTCACTTCATGGATGATATTTTAGTAGCGTTGCCGCAGCTTGGCAGCGAAATGTTTTCAGACCTCCAGGCCAGCCTGGGGGACAAAGGTCTACTCATTGCCCCGGAAAAAGTGCAGAAGTCCGAGCCCTTCTCATACTTAGGTCATCGGCTTCTCCGCTCTTTTGCAGCGCCAGTCTTGCCTCAGATAAACCTACAGGACTCAGTCACCCTTGTAGAATTACAGCAGATTTTAGGAAACATTAATTGGGCCAGGCCGTATTTCCGATTGGATACGGATCTTCTAAAACCGCTCTTCTCGCTGCTAACTTTAGGTAAGCAGCCGGCAGACCGGATAAAAATCTCTCGAGACGCGCGCTTGGCGCTCGAGAAAGTGAACCGGGTTCTCAGCCAGAGGTGGGTGGATAGGATCGCCCAGGGGCCATATGCCCCGATCCTGAATTTGTACATCGTACGGTCAGGATCCATGTTCACTGGGGCGCTAGGAGTAGACTCAGAGAAGGGAGCGAAAATTGTGGAATGGGTCTACTTGCCTAATACATCTTCACGGAACATCGTCCCGCCTCAAGAACTGGTCTCCGCGGTGGTCTACCGCGGCAGGCTGAGAGCTAGGGACATTTCAGGAAATGATTTGGCCAAAATTGTGGTTCCGTTTACTAAGGAACAAATTCATCAGCTGATGCAGCTGGGTGACTCGCTCGCGATAGCTTTGGAAGGTTTCACCGGCAGTTTAGCATATCATTTGCCCAAAGACCCCAGACTCGTCTCACTGCAAACAGGAACAGTCAGCTTGTTCGAATTGCTCTCGCTGGTCCCGCTTCAGGGGGCCAGAACAGTTTTCTCTGATGGCGGTCGCACCTATGGTGTTCTGACCTGGCAGGAGGGCGAAGCTTGGCACACGCTGTTAACCCTTCCACAGAAGTCCGCTCAGCGGGCGGAGTTGGCGGCCGTGAACCTTGCCTTGCGCACCTTCGCCAAAGAACGGCTAAATATCATAACTGACAGTCTGTATGTAAGGAATTTGCTTCACAGTCTACCGGGAGCTTACATCACTCCCGCGATAGACAAAAATTTGCTTAGTCTGTTTCTCACCGCTCAATTTCACTTGCGAAACCGCACGGAGCCGCTCTATATCGCCCACATTCGAAGTCACCAAGACCTACCGGGTCCGATTTCCGCGGGCAATAGCAGAGCGGACGCGGCCGCAAAGGAAATTCAGCAGCGTTCAGTTTTGGGAGTTTTTACTACTCCAATCCAAAGTCATGCCTTTTTTCACCAAAACGCCAAGGCACTCGCCAGACAGTTCAATCTGCCACTTTCTCAAGCCCAAGGCATAGTTCGCTCTTGCCAGCATTGTGCAGGGGCACCGAGGGGGCCCTCGTGGGGGGTCAACCCACGAGGGACAGAGGCTAATCAGGTGTGGCAGATGGATGTCACGCATGTGCCACACTTTGGGAGGTGGCAATACATGCATGTCTGCATAGATACCTTTTCACAGTTCGTTTGGGCCACGGCGCAGAAGGGGGAAACTGCGACCCATGTGGAGCAGCACCTCCTTTCCTGCATAGCTGCCATGGGCAAACCACGGCACGTGAAAACGGACAACGCGCCATCTTACAGCTCTAGGCAGTTGGCCGCCTTCATGGCAACATGGGACATCAAGCATACTTTTGGAATTCCCTACAATCCGCAAGGGCAAGCGATTGTAGAGCGGGTCAATCGGACACTAAAGTCCTATATTGACAAACAAACAGAAAGGGGGGAGCCACCAGCCCTCCCCAAGTCACAGGGAGAAGCACAGATGTGTCTCAACAAGGTATTGTTCACTTACAATCACCTTAATGTTTTTTCGGATTGCACGCCGCAGGAGAGGCACTTCCGCCATTCGGAAGCTCTCCCGCGACCTATGGTCCGGTACCGAGTGCCGCCAGACCCTTCTTGGAGGGGCCCGGTGCCGCTCATAACCTGGGGAAGAGGGTATGCTGCAGTTATGTCTCCTACAGGTGTCGTTTGGATTCCAGCCCGGTGCGTCAAGCCTCACTTGGAACCTCATGGCGTGGACCCAGACCGACCCGAGTCCGATCCCGGAGATGGAGGACCTCACTCTGATCGAGGAGACCCACCGGGAGACGCGGCGGCTGCGGACCCCGGCACAGAGGATCACCTGGGGGATGGTCAAGACCCTTTGCCGTGAGGCCCGGGACGCCCTCCAACGCGAGGGGAAGGAGCCGACGCCGGAGAACTTCGTTGCAGCTGTCTTTGCCCAGATTCACATCAATTCTGTGATCTACACCATCATCCTGGCCCTCCTCCTGCTTTTGGGGGGAGGCGTTCAGGCCGCTTCACTTCAGGCCAACGGCTTGCCGCCTGGTGAAGACCTCTCAGCACGGATGCGGTACAACTTGTGGGAAAGGTTGGCGGGTCTCGTCAACCAGTCCGATTTTTGCCTACAGCAGGACATTGGTTCTGCATCTATCCTCAGCACCTGTCTCATTCCCGTGTGCCACACTCTGGACGCGCGCACCAAGGATGGCGACTGGTTGCTGAAAGCGTTCTTTGGCCCACACACTCCTACCACCTTCTCAGCATATGCACGCTGGGGGGGATTGCGACTTGCACCAACCTTGCCGGCTGACGCCGCCACTCTTCATACCCCTCGAGTGGCGATCAGCCCGGACGCTGCTTGTACCCGAATGACCGGCTGCACCTCAGGCGGTCAGACTCGGCGCCGCTGCCTCGACCCCGGCAGCGGCAACTGGACTTGTAATAAACCAGAGACACTCATTTCGCTGTACGCTCATGTCACCCTACCCTCAGGGTGGTTTTTCACCTGCAACCAGTACACATGGAACTATATCCCTGCGAACCTGTCGGACTCAATGTGTTGTATCAGTCGTTTGACACTGTTACTTCCTACCAAGGACATGATTGCCCCAAGTGTAAATGACACAAATGTGCCAAATGTTGATATTTCCCCACTCATACGACACACGCGCACAACCCAGTTAGACAGCTCTTGTGACAGCAGCTTTAGGGTAATGAGTCCCGCTGAGTATGTATCTCTAGCCGTCAGCCTTGTCGGCGTGCCAGGCTTGGCCGTCGGCAACGCACGGAGGATTGGCCGCTTGGCTTGCGGTTTGGCCAAAGCCATTAACCATACCTCCACAGCGATAGCGCTCCTCAATCAGGAGCAGGCAGAACTTCGCCATGCTGTTCTTGACAATCGAGCGGCTATCGACTACCTCCTCTTGCTGCACCACCTGGGTTGCGAATCTTTTCATGGAATGTGTTGTTTCAATCTTACTGATAACTCCCGTAAGATCCAAAGCCAGATCACGAACCTCCACACCATAGTTGCAGGCATTACAGAAGGCTCCGCGTGGGGAGCTTGGTGGAGTTCCCTGTGGAATTGGATGTGGTCGTGGATTCCCTGGGGGTGGCTGCAAACGGTGCTTAAGGTAGTGGTGGGGATAGCCATACTAGGCATCACGATTTGTTGCCTTGCTCAGTGCATTCCCTCGCTGATCTCTAAGTGCCGCCCCAAAGAGAAACTCCGTGACGTCATTCACGCCCAACAGCTGATGCCGCTTTTGCGCGGGATCGCCGGCCAGGCTCTTAAATTAAACAGAAAGGGGAGATGAGGATTCCGCGTGCCCGGTTGGGCATCGGTGGCCTCTGGCAGAGGTTAAACCAGTGAGCAGACTCCTGGCCTCTGGCCTTTGTCGGCGAGCAAGGGGGGAGATTGATGGTAGGGATTAATCCGGCCGCTTATTGCCTGACCAGCGATTCTGCGAGGAGCTCATCTCGCTGACCCCAGTTACCCATTAGAGTAATGACTCATCTCTTACCCAAGGTTATGCCCGGTGCAAATAAGGGCTATGTTTGCCCCTGCCTATTCCCTGAACAATGGGACTCCTAAGTCCATGTTTGCCCCAGTTAATTAACTTCCCTTTGAGGTGTTCCCCATTAACCCGGGTACGTGGGTGAGGTAATTTTCCTGTCAGATGACGGTTCTGCCACCGTTGCGCTTTTTCCCCTATAAATGATGTTGCCTTTTCTCAATAAAGTACTGATCTGATCTCGCTCCGTTTGCCTCGTGTCGTTACTTGATCAGTCCTCCTCCGGGCTCCCCGGCCCCCAGTGGCCCTGATTCCTTCAGTGAACAACATCTAGTTGAGTTCAAACTCTATTATAAGCTATAGTGCAAAGGCCTGACAACAGCATTGCTAAGGTTAACAACATGGCAATTAGTTGGCAGGTGAACATAAAGAAGGGGGCATGGCAGGTGTGGAAAAGAAGGTACTATAGATGGAGATGCAGTGCAAGGTTTTTTTTAACTGAAAAGAAATGCAAGTTAACTTTACTTATCAGTATCATAAGGTTTGCTGGAAACTGGGTGAAAGGTTAACAATTCCCTGCCAAGTTGTTGCATTGTAGCTGGTCTTATAATTTGCTAAAATGGGGGTGGCCAGGATCAAAGAAGGGATTGAGAGACTTTACTGTGCAAATATTCTTCTAAATCATACATTCTAAATTTAATATTAGCACTTTTTGAAGATCTATGGTCAATTATTAAGGTTTTTAAATTTTATTTTAGTGATCCATAAATATAGCCAACAGGTATATACAATGTAGAAATATGAAACAGAGCCAGAACTGTGAGGTGTAACATCTAACCAAAACTTGACAAAGTTGCATTTAAAGAAATATGGCTTCTAGAAGTAACACTGGCTTCCAGATTCAGGGATAGTTGAGAAAGCAATGCAACTAATAATAAATGAAATACAGGAATTTAATCTCATAAATAGTGGAATTTGTTTTAAAAAATGTAGTGCACAATTGATGCTCATATTGGTTTTGGATGTGCATTCAAATGTAGCTAGCAGCACAGTGAGTGGGAGCACCTGGTTCCAGAGCCTGGAGTTTGAATTCCTACTAAGCCTTTTGGGAGAAAAGCTAGCCTGTGTAGCTTTGAACAAGCTGAACAGTCCCACAGTGCCACCCAAAGGAGGACTTGGAAAACTATTTCTGAGTACTTATCCCAGGAAAATCCTGGGGTGGATTACTTTAAGTCAGGGGTTCCCAAACTTCAGCCCATGGGCCATATCCAGCTCCCAATGCCAATTCATCCGGCCCATGCCACCCTCATCGCTTGTGGAAGTAAAATGTGGCCATAGGAGGGCACATTTTTCTTCCACTACCAGGAATAACGAGGGTGGTGTGGGCCAGATGAATTGGTGTCTGGGGCTAGATATGGCCCACGGGCCATAGTTTGGGCACCCCTGCTTTAAACAGTGAAAATGGCATCCAGTTGTAAAACAGATTGCAAGGCTCGTTTTACTTCTGCTTCTGGTGGGAGGAACCACATGACGGTCTCGCTGAACCACGTGACCGGCCCCCTGAACCACATGACTGGCCTACGGCCCAAAAAGTTTGGGCACCCCTGCTTTAAGTCATAATGGTAGGTTAACTGTCTAGCATTAATGCCTCTTTGTGTGGATGGACCAGAATTGGCTATTCTTCTTGATATATTCACATCATTTTCTTTTACACCTTGTGGAAGGGTAGAAGTCACTTCTCTGTGAAGATAAGGGAGCATTATTGATATTCTTCCTTGGCACAGCATTGTTGCTGCATTACACATAATTGTAAAGGTTCACAGTCATCAAGATTGCTTGGAGGAGGGAGTGAAGCAGGCAAAATATCTAAAAATAGCAGTTCACTGCATTAAGATCCCTTGTGGTTCCTCTCACCCAACAGATCTTTGAATCCAAGTCAATATTTCATAAGCTACATTTACAATAATATCACCCAAAGCAGCACACATGGTATAAAATTAAATTTTATAACACTGAAATGCTCATGCTATAAACCGTGTTTAGAAATATGGTTTAGAAATAATCCACATTCAGCATAGTTTATCTAGTTATTAAATCTCTATGCTTTTGCCTTGCTTGGATGACAGTAGGCTCTTCTGGATTCAAGAGACAATAAACACACCAGTGAAGAAAGGATACAAAGCTTTATTTAAGAGACATTGAAGTCAGAAAGACCACAACAGAAAAATTACAGGATTGTCCTAACATATGGGCAAGAAAATATTACAGAAGATGATCCTTCAGATGGATGGATTCTGAGCAGTACAGAATTTTAAAGACCAACACCAAGCAATTGTATCAGACCTGAGAAGTGACTGTTATCCAGTACAGTAGATATAACAGCAATAATATGATTTGAAATAGCTCGTTCAAGTGAAGAATCTTGCTAAACTGTTTTCAAACTCTCCTCAAGACTAGCTGCATACAGAGCATATAATAATCCAGGAGGGGATACAGGCAGGGAAGAGAAAGGAAACTAAGGGAGATGCTGAGATGGCACCAATGGAGAAGGATAGTATGTTCTTTACTTTAGAAATTAAGCTTCCATGCCTGTTGTGCTACACAATAATTGATTAAATCATTAAAATATTTAAGGAGTAGTTTATTCTACCTTCTCCCAAGATAAAACATGAGAGGGTTGTATTATCACTAATTTCAGATCCTCGGAGGAGGAGGGAGAAGAGATAGGGAGAAGAGAAAGGACAGAAATTATAGATATAGAACTGTGTGGTTTCCTTCACCCTTCAGTTCATATTTATTGACCTTTTGCTCAGAATGAGCTTAGAAATGAAAGCAAGCCCTGTTGACTGGAATATTAAAGATTTTGCTAAATTGTTCTTTAAGAGGTAGAAAACTAGTGAATTTAAAATGGCCATTGGTTGCTACAAATTGAATATTCTACGTGACTTAAGAAGAGACTTTACCTTGTTTGTATAACTTTTTACCTTTAGCTAACATGGTAATGAAGCACACAATAAGGCTTTATCTCCCCAGTTCAGATTATATTTCTAATAAAGATTACTCATCTGTTCACACCCACCCAGATTTTCACAATACTTTTAATTCATCATAGTTTTGTTAAATGTTCCTGGTTTAAATACAGTAATGCCAGGAACAAGATCATTATAGCCCAAACTGTATTGAATCAGTGGTTAGGGAGTGAACAAATGTGAAGCCCTCTCCTTTATATGACTCACCAGCTCCCATTATATTCAAAAGTTAAATTAGAATTGCCATGACAAGGTACATCTCACATCAATCTCTCTTTTCTTTTCTTAAAGTTAACTTTCACAGCAACAACAGTTGATTTCTAATTGCAGAGTTCCTTTGTAGTAATCGGCAGGGCTGTCTATCAATCTGCCTAACCTTAGAGACACGGCAAGAAGACAAATATTTGTACCATCCTTTTTGTCACATAAATTGTTTTCTAGAATGTCTCTGACCAGAAACCTATTAGTCATCCTTATAGGGTTTTGCCGCTGAATCATAAGGGTTGACTCACCATGGAAAGTTCGGTTTCACTTACCAGTGATAACTTTCGTTCTTCGAGTATATAGTTTGTGAATACACACTCATGGGGTTATGCGCCTGCGCAGAACAGCCGATCGGAGGCTTGAAAAGCTATTGGTCAAAAGTTTTGGCGGTAAGACCGCCCACCGTACCGCCCACCCTGAGGCGCCCGCGCGCCATTTTACCTCAGTTCCATACTTAAGCCAAGCACAGGATAAACCAACTGATCTCATCCGTGCAGCTCAAGAGGGGAGGCAGGGTGGGTAGTGTGTATTCACAAACTATATACTCGAAGAACGAAAGTTATCACTGGTAAGTGAAACCGAACTTTCTCCTTCGTATAGTTTGTGAATCCACACTCATGGGAGATTAGCAAGCTCACACTTACTTGGTCGGTGGGCAGTCGGATGAGATGATCCCACGATGAGCTGAAGAACCCGTAGGTGGACCCGTCAGGGGCGTTGAGTCCGGAGCCCCCTGGTGAGGACGACACGGCCAAGCCTGGCGTCCGCAGTGGCTCTGGTGTCCACCCTGTAGTGCTGGACAAATGTGGAAGGTCTGGACCAGGTGGCAGCCTTACATATGTCCTCAAGCGGTGTGCCCTCCAGAAAGGCAGTGGATGTGGCAACCGCCCTGGTGGAATGCGCCCTGACATGCGGTGGAGGTGGCAGTGAAGCTGACTCGTAGGCCAGGTAGATGGTAGAGGTGATCCATTTGGAGAACCTTTGAGCAGAGATGGGTTCACCCTTGGACTTTCCCCCATAAGCCACAAAGAGGCGTTGTGACTTCCTGAACTCTCTAGTCCTGCTGGTGTAAAACAATAAAGCTCGTTTCACATCCAGCGTGTGCCAAGTCCTTTCTTGGGCGTTAGTGGGGTTCTGGAAGAAGGTTGGCAAGGAGATAGTTTGTGCCATGTGAAACTTGGAGACCACCTTGGGTAGGAAGGTGATGTCCGCTTGGAGGACGACGCGGTCGTTGAAGAACTGGAGAAAAGGTGCGTCTGCTCGCAGGGCAACCAGCTCACCAGCTCGTCGTGCAGACGTGATGGCCACCAGGAATGCTGTCTTCCATGTGAGGAGACGAACATCGGCGGTAGCCATGGGCTCGAAGGGGGTCCTGGTGAGCGCGTTAAGAACGGTGGACAGTGACCATTGAGCCGTCGGTGTCCGGGCCGGCGGAAAAGCGTTCTTTAGTCCCTTGAGGAAGCGCTTTACCGTTTGGTCGCGGAAGGCCCCGGAAGCGGGCGAGCCAGCAGGAGAGTGCGCTACCACTGCTGCGAGATGCACTCGGATGGAGGTGATGCTGAGGCCAGACTCCGCCAGCTGGAGGAGGTAGGTTAAAATGTCCTGCAGTCCCACCTGCGTGGGGGGCGTTTGCCGGGCGGCCAGGAAAGCACGAAAACGCCTGTATTTGGAAGCGTAGGACTTCCTTGTGGAAGGGCGCCGCGCTAGTTCAAGGATCCTGGCCAGTCTGGGGTTATCCTCCACGCGGTGAGGTGGAGGCTGGGCAGGTCCGAATGGTGCAGCTGGCCCTGCTCCATTTGGAGGAGTGTCGGTGATTCCGGCAGTGTGCGATACTGTGACGACATGCGCAACAGTAGCGGAAACCAGGGTTGGCGCGGCCACGCCGGTGCCACCAGAATTGCATTGGCTCTGTGTTGGTGCATCCTGGTGAGTACCTTCTGGACCAGAGGAAACGGAGGAAAGGCATAGAGATAGTCCTGATCCCACCGTTTCATGAAGGCATCGCCCTCGGAGTTCAGTCCGATGCCTGCTCTGGAGCAGTACCTGCTGAGTTTCTTGTTGGACTCCGATGCAAAGAGGTCGATGCTCGGTGTCCCCCAGACCTCGCACAGGGACTGGAACACTCCGTCGTCCAGCTCCCATTCGTGGGTCGTCGAGGTGAGACGGCTCAGGTGGTCTGCCAAGACATTCAGTGTGCCCTGAATGTGCACTCCAATTGGGAAAATGTGCCTCTCCAGGCACCATTCCCACAACTGCACTGCCAGGTACAAGAGGGTGGTGGACCGTGTTCCTCCCTGCTTGTTGAGGTACGCCACCGCCGTGGTATTGTCTGAGGCCACTTGAACCGCCTTGCCGGTGAGCAGAGTCTCGAAGGAGCGCAGGGCCTTCCAAATGGCCAGCAGCTCCAAGTAATTTATGTGGTGCACCGTTTCGTGCGGTGTCCAGGTTTCGTTGACCGTGAGAGTACCGCAAGCAGCGCCCCAGCCGAGGTTGCTCGCGTCGGTCAGTATCTGCAGCGAAGGTTGCGGGGGGTAGAAACTCTTCCCCGTTGCCACGTTGAGTGGTGTAGACCACCAGAGCAGTTGGTCCCTCAGTTCTGGAGATGGGGTCAACCGTTTGGATTGGCTCTCCCGAAGTGCGTCGAACTCGTGAAGGAGCCACGATTGCAGGGACCTGAATTTCAACTTGGCATGGGGGATCACTGCCGTCGTTGAGGCCATCAGGCCTAGAAGTCTCTGAGCCTTCTTCGCCCGGATGCACGGCTTCGTGCGCAGTTCGCTCACCCCCTGCGCAATGTCCCGTAAGCGTTTCTGGGGGGCGTAGGCTCTCGTAGTGAGCGAGTCGAGTACCGCTCCGATGTACTCGACGCGCTGGGAGGGAGTCAACTTCGACTTGGTGAAGTTGATCCTGAGGCCGAGACTCTCCATGAGGTGAACCGTGTATTGTGTGTCCCGAACGGCCGACGATTTGGTGGGGGAGACGATCAACCAATCGTCGATGTACGGGAAGACCCTGATGCCCCGTTGGCGGAGGAATGCAGCCACCGGAGCCATGCATTTGGTGAAGACCCGCGGTGCCGTGGCCAGACCGAACGGTAGGCATCGGTACTGGTACACGGAATGGTCGATACGGAAGCGGAGAAACCGTCTGTGTTCCTCGAGGATGGAAACGTGGAAGTAGGCATCCTTGAGGTCTATGACTGTGAACCAGTCCCCTTTGTTGATGAGGGGGAGGACGGTCTGTAGGGTCACCATCCGGAACTTCCTGGTGTGGATGCATTTGTTCAGGCGGCATAGGTCCAGGATAGGGCGAAGGCCTCCGTCCTTCTTCTGGACCACGAAGTACCTCGAGTAGAAGCCGTTGTCCCAGTCGGACGGTGCTACCCGCTCGATGGCTCCCTTGGAGAGAAGGGTTGCTATTTCTTCCTCCAAATGGGGGGACGAGGTGGTGAGACGATGTTTTCCTACTCGAGGCACCCGCACGAACTCGATGGCGTAGCCAGAGGACAAGATCTTTAAGACCCACTGGTCGTCCGTGATGCCCGACCATGCCTGGAGGAAGTTCCGGAGGGGGAGGTACGGGATGTGGAGCGAGAGAGACTCGGCCGTCGCAGCTTCAAACGCGGGGCTTGGGCCTCGCGGTCGAACGCTTGTCCTGTCCGTAGGGCCGGTAGCGGGGTTTGTGTTGTCGCCGCTGTTTATAGGAGCTGGATCTAGGCTGCTCCGTCGGTCCCTGCTGCTGTGGGTTGCCCTGGAACCGCCGTGTGAAGGGCTGGAACCTCGGCCTGGTGGAAGTTGCCGGCGTGGTGAGCCCCAGGAACTTCGCCGTGGAACTGGTCTGGCGCATCTCATTCAGGACCTTATCGGTGTCCTGACCGAAGAGGCCCTGCCCGTCGAAGGGAAACTCCTCGATGAGCTTTTTCATAGCGTCATCGAGGGAGGTGTCCCTGAGCCAAGCATGGCGACGGAGGTAGATTGCGGAGGCCATGTCTTTTGCAGCATAATCGTTGATATGCCGGGCAGTGCGCATCAGCTGCTCGGCGACGAAGTCCCCCTCGGTGGCCAGCGCGTCAATCCTCTTCTGGGCATCGGTGGGCAGTTTAGCCGTCTCAACCTTCACCTGCTCCCAGAGGTGAGATTGGTACAGGCCCATGGCGGCCGAATAGTTTGCGGCCCGAAAGAATAGGGAGCCGGTGGCGTAAAACTTACGCCCCACCGCGTCCAGTTTCTTTCCCTCCGGCGTCGACGGGACCGGGAATCCGCTGGTGGCCGTCCTATGCTGGAAGGCCTTGACCACCAGGGAATTCGGCAGGGGGTGCGCCTGCAAGAACTCGACGTTCTCGTCCAGGACCCGGTACATGCTGTCGAGCCTGGACGAAACGGAGTGTGCCGCCAAAGGTTTCTTCCACGTCGCCCTCGCCGTGGTCATCATGGAGGGGAGCATGGTTATGTGGACCGGCCGCACGGCACGCCTGTCGAGCTTCGCGGTCATCTGATCCTCACCCTCCAACGGCGGTTGGTCGACCTTCAGGTTGAGGGCGGTGCCGAGCCTCGTGAGCATGGCGGTCAGTGAGCGCTGGTCCTCACCACGCGGTGGGTCCACTGAGCCGATGGCCTGTTCCGGCGTGCGCTCGGCGTCGACGTCTCCCTCGTCCTCCTCCGACGACGAGCTGGACTCATCGGAGGACGAGGGAGGCAGTCTTTCGTCCACGTCCGGACCGCGCCAGTACGGCCTGGGCGGGCCGGCGGGATGGGCGTCCACCGCATCAACGTCCGGACCACACCATGACGGGTTGGGTGGGCCGGCGGAGCGGGTACTCGACCCACGGGAGGTCGGTGGGGCCGCGGCAGAGCCGGGATGCCCGGGGCTTGCGGTGGTCGGAACCGGAGCCGCAGAGGCCGCAGGCGTGGAGGTCTGGAACCTGGTCGCAAACGACGCCATGACCTGGAACATCTCTCGGATGAGGGCCATCTGAGACGCGTCCGAGTCCGCTGGCGGTGGAGCTCCGGTGGCCGGCGGGATGGTGGCCCACGAAACGGTGGGAGCCGAAACGGTGGCCGGCGTCGGTGTCGGCGAAACGGTCGTCGGAACGGTGACGACCGCCTCGTCCGTCGGCGTCCTGGGCCGTGGAGAGACGGAGGCCTGCCTCGGCGAGGAATTTCTGCCCCGAGGAGGAGAGGAGAGCACCTGAGGTGGGCGAGCTGGAGCCCCAGCCCTGCGTCCTTTCTCAGGTGACCCGGAAGACGACCGTCCTCCCCAGATGGAGGATCCCGGAGAAGGATATCGGGCAGTCGAGAACGGCGGCGAAGGCCCGGGAGAGGCGGGTGTGCGCGGAGTGGGGGGAAGCGACCGTCTCTTCTCCGACCCACGCTTGCGCTTCTTCTCACCGTTCTTGTCCTTCTTCTTCTTCTTCCTCATCGGAAGCACGGAGGAAGAGGCCGGCGGTGGTTGAGCGGCAGCGGCGGCCGTGGAGGCGGACGCGGCGGGAGCCAGAGCGAGCTCCATCAGGTGAGCCTTGAGGCGATTGCTTCGGTTCTGCACCGCGAGGCGCGTAAACTTTTTGCAATGCGGGCAAGACTGGCTCTGATGCGACTCTCCCAAACAAAAAAGGCACAGGCTGTGTCCGTCGGAAGCCGGAAACTTCTTAAGGCAAGCCGTGCACTGTTTAAACGCTGCAGCCATCAACCGCGGAAAAAATTCTTCCAGTGGAAGTTTCTGGAGACGAGTACCCCGAAGGGCCGACCAGCCGCCACCCCCTTGAGGGGGGAGACGGTGATCGATGCGAAAAATTGGCTACTGAATCCACTCAAGAGAAGAGACAGAGCCGGGGTGGCGATCCTGCCCGGAGGACAAGATCACCGAGAAAAATTGTTAAGATTTGCCAAAAAGACTTTCCCTCAGAAGGGCGAAAAAATTGAGGAAGCTCTCAACGATCGTCCTGCTGCTACGGCGGAAAGAAGAGAACTGAGGTAAAATGGCGCGCGGGCGCCTCAGGGTGGGCGGTACGGTGGGCGGTCTTACCGCCAAAACTTTTGACCAATAGCTTTTCAAGCCTCCGATCGGCTGTTCTGCGCAGGCGCATAACCCCATGAGTGTGGATTCACAAACTATACGAAGGAGAACCACTTCTTCTATGGATTTACTCTAACTGGATTGGTTAAAGGCAATCAGCATCTAATAGCTGCAGCCAGCAGCTAGGGTGACCATTACTACACTGTCGAAAATTATACAAAGCATGGTTTAAAAGTGGAACCCCTTTTAAAAATTGGCTTGTAGACTGTTAATTTACTCTGCTGCACAAAATCATCTGCTACTATACCATGCAGCTATAACTTGGATATATCTGAGGAACAAGGGTTGACATTGGGACACATAACCAGTATCTTGTATATTTACTGGAACAGAATTAAACAAAGATCTAACATGGCATCATGACAGTTTCAGAATATACCAAGAATTTGCCTACCATGGGTTGAGTGGCTTTTAATGTTTTTAATTCCCTTTGATGTTCGGGAATTGAAGAGAAGCAGCCAGCATAACAAGGCCAAACACAACTTTATTGTAAGCAAACTGAACATGAACAGCAATGGTGCAGCAGGGCTTTATATACAATATACAATGGATACATTCGGGCGGGAAACCACAGGATTGGTTGGGAGAGGAGTGGGGTGATCGTGGGATGACTGGTGACTGGGGAGACTTTGCATGTCTTGTTAGAAAGGGCGGGAATGCAAGTCCCGCAATAGCTTAGCACCATGAAGAAGACAAAATGGAGGCTCACCCTGATCCCTCAATAATAATTACAAACTGTTTAAAGCACTATTTAAGTTACATACACAGCACCCACCTTAAGTCATCAGTACTTACCATGACAGTGAAAGATCTTTAAAATTAACTGAAACTAACAATGAATCTGATTTCTGAAGATTTCAATAGAGAGGGTTAGCTTTCATTGTCACTTTCCACCACAATGCATCAATGGCACAATGCCGCCCTGAGTCGGGTTCTGCCTGAGTGGGCGGCATATACAAATGTGACTTATAAATATAAATAAAATAAAAATGGGATTCTCTGTTGGTGACCTGATGCTCTTAAGAACATAAGAACATAAGAACAGCCTTGCTGGAACAGGCCACAGCCCATCCAGTCCAGCATTCTGTCTCACACAGTGGCTCACCATTTCCTTCAGGGTATTCCCAAGCAGATGCCTTCACCTGCTTAGGATTCCCTGGAAATGATATTGAGAGATATCCTGCCTATCTCTCCAACCCGGAGGTTGTCCTTAAGTATCCATAATTATAGCCATTGATACTCTTGTCCTCCATGAACTTGTCTAATCCTTTCTTAAAGCTGTCAAGACTGACAGCTGTCACCACTTCTTCTGGCAGGGAGTTCCATAGACCAGTAATCCTCTGGGTGAAAAAGTACTTTCTCTTATTTGTTTGAGAACTAGTACCCAAAAGTTTCATGGAGTGTCCCCTAGTTTTAGTGTTATGCGATAGGGAAAACAGTTTTTCCTTATCTACTTTGTCCACACCGTGCATGATTTTATAAACTTCAATCAGGTCACCTCTTAGACGTCGTCGTTCAAGAGTGAAGAGGCCCAACCGTTGCAGCCTCAGATGGTAAGGAAGGTGTTCCAGTCCCCTAATCATTCTGGTTGCCCTCCTCTGAACTTTTTCCAGCTCCATAATATCCTTCTGGAGGTATGGCGACCAGAACTGTACACAGTATTCCAGATGGGGCCTCACCATAGATTTATAAAGAGGCAAAATGACACTTGCTGACTTAATTTCTATACCCTTCCTAATGATCCCTAGTATTGAGTTTGCTTTTTTCACTGCTGAGGCACACTGGGTTGACACCTTCATTGAGTTGTCCACCAGGACACCAAGGTCCCTTTCCTGGTTTGTTGCAGAGAGTTCAGACCCCATCAGTTTATAAGTGTAATTGGGGTTCTTTGCCCCAACATGCATCACTCTGCACTTACTAATGTTGAAACTCATTTGCCACTGTTTTGCCCACTCCCCCAGTGTCGAGAGATCCCTCTGGAGCTCCTCACAATCTCTCACAGTTTTCACTACCCTGTATAATTTAGTGTCGTCAGCAAATTTGGCTACCTTGCTTTTTACTCCTACCTCTAGATCATTTATGACGAGGTTGAAAAGCAGGGGTCCCAGTACTGAACCTTGGGGGACCCCACTCTTTACTTCCCTCCACTTGGAGAAGTGTCCATTTAGTGCTACCCTCTGTTTCCTGTCCCTTAGCCAGTTGCTGATCCAGGACAAGACCTGTCCCTTTATTCCATGACTGGTAAGTTTATTCAAGAGCCTTTGGTGTGGGACCTTGTCAAAAGCCTTCCGAAAGTCCAGATAAACAATGTCAACTGGATCCCCCTTATCCACATGCTTGTTGACACTCTCAAAAAATTCCAACAGATTAGTGAGGCATGATTTGCCCTTGCAAAAGCCATGTTGGCTCTCCTTTAGCAGCGCCTTCTCTTCTATGTGCCTATTAATTCTATCTTTTAGGATGGTTTCCATCTTGTTCATATTACTCTTTATGGGAACTAACTTTCCCATGAAAGTTCAGCTTTGAGCTGACTGATGCATCTTTTCAAACCAAGGAGTTCAATTTCTCATTGCCCATCATCATTCTGACACACAACAGGCAGCATTTCATGTAATATTCCTCCTCCATGATTCAGTAAGACCACCCTGTGGTATGCTGCAGAGTTTCGAGATAACTAGTCAAAAATTACGAAGTTTCCAGTTTTTTCAGTGGCAGATGTGTCACTAGGTTGCATTTCAAATGAAGGATAATTAATAATCACAAAAGTTACTTTTTCATGTAAAAAAACTTAAATACTTTTAGAACAGCAAGATATCTCAGTGGTTTAGATATCTGGCAGCAGAGGTTGGGAGTTCAATTCCCAGTGTGCCTCCTTGATGAAAGGTAAACTTGTTGATATACAGGTTCCTTTCCAGCTGTACGGTTCTAAGATTATATTAAAACCTGAATTTGAAAGGCATTTGATGGCATTTTAGAGACACTGAGATAGGATTTTTTCCTGATTTTATATCATTCTTTTACCATTCCTACTAAATAAAGAAGCAATTGCTCTGCTTCATCTTTTGTTTTTTCAAGGTACATCATTATAATTTGGCACTAGATGGAAGCAGATAATATTTCCCTGTATTGAAAAAAATAACATATCATAATGTAAAAATAATCACTATTGTATCCAGGAAAATGATAATTAAACAATAATCTGGCTATCTCACAGCTTGCAATAATCAAAGACATTCCTTTTCAAAATAATGTTCCAAGCTTTGGAATAAAATTTCTTCAATAAAATTGCAGGAAAATGTATTGCCATTAGAGTATCTACAAGTTACATTTATATCATAAAAAGGAATAAATTTATCATTATTTAAGTAGCAAACAACATTATATAGTGAAACTTTCGTTATTGGATGAAAAGTTCAATTTCAGGAACTCATTATTTGTAATGACTTTTCCCTGAAAGTCTGCTAGAAATTAATTTGATGATCTGATTTTTGCCACCAAAACCATATACACTAGTGATCCTCAACATACAGCGAATGGGCCAAATCCGGCCCATGGCACCAAATCATCTGGCCTTGCTCCAGCTACCACTTCCTCTGCCGCCTCCACTGCCACCTCAATACTTGTCCCCTCCACTTGGCTTGGTGTGTCCCTGTCAGTGCTCCCTGGCAGGGCAGATGTTGTAAGGGACAAGCCAAGTAGAGGGGACAAGGATTGAGACTGGTGGTGGAAGCGGCAGATGCATGCAACCACCTGTGTCTTTCCCAGGGCTGCTCTGGTTGAGCGTGTCTTTCTCGGGGGCCACTTTGGCCGAGCATGGGCAAGAATGACAGGCTGGACCCCTCCTTCACTCACACCATGCAGCTCCTCCAGGCTAGTAAGCAGGGAAGTGGTGTGGGTGGCTTGGGGTGGTCACTGGTGGTGGCGGCAGCAGCAGCAGTGGGAGTGGAGCAGTGGGTGTCTCAGGGTGGTCCCGCCACCACCACAGACAGCACAGACCACCCCAATCCCACACTGGTCCACCCACCCACCGCCGCTGCTGCCAGTGGCAGGACCAGCAGTCCGGCCCTTCAACAGTCTGAAGGAGCATGAAATGGCCCCAGGTTGAGGATCCCTGATCTGCACCACCTGCACCACCATCAATGACCACAGTTTGGGCCAGGAAATTTGAAATCATATGTCAAATTTTAAAGTAGCTGCATTCATAACGCTCCCCCCCCCCCGATAATTTTTCTGATTGTACTATCAATCATTTATTATTGTGTGCCCATTGAATTCTCAGGGTAAGGCAGAGGGTGAGCTGTTTATCTCTCTTATTTTGTAGTAGAGATTTATGGAAATGTCAGCACTAAACTTAAATTCCAAAAATGCAATTCAACTCCACATATTGGTTTCAAGTGAAACTTCAAGCCACCTATAGTCTCAGATCTAACATCATTGCCATGCAGGGTTATAAAAGAATATTAGAGTTCACAAGTAATGCAGAGTATTTGCAAAACATAGTTTATACCTGTTTTTAGAAGGTCAGACTCTCTCTCTCTCTGTGTGAATTCTGAAATGTATGAAGGCAAAATTAGCAGACATGATGAGACACACAGGCAATTTTAAGGAAAATACTTTCTTTGAATATTATTGATAAATGTAAAAAGCAAAGCACATTTAACTCACATTTGTTAATTTAATTTTAATTTAATTATCACATTTATATACCGCCCACTCGGCCAAGCCAACTCAGGGCGGTTCACAACAAAAGTTAAAAACACAAGTTAAAACAGTTAAAACAGTTAAAACTACCCACCCCTAAAAACAAGGGCTGCAGGATCCGAAGGCACCATGGGGAACTTAACCATCCACACTGCATACATCAGTTTTGGCCTTGAGCATCACTGCAGCAGAGTGTGCTTCTCCAGTATGGAGTGCATCCACACACACAAAAGAAGTTGACATCACTGTTAATGAAACCACGCATATTGTGACAGGATGTCTCAAACCTACACCAGTTGAGAAAATATACCCTCTTGTTGGTATCACTCCACCTAAGATAAGAAGAGAAGAAACAGCACATGCTGAGAGAACTAAGCAAGAGAATGACTCTTGACATCCTCAGAAAGGATATAAGCCTCAAGTCTACCAGCTCAGATCCAGGAAGAGCTTTATGGCAAGAGCAAACATTCTTGAGGGTATGCAAGAGCAAAAACAAATTAGAAGATAGAGGAAGGAGCTCACTGGACAAGGAACAACATTAAAGAAGGATATAGCTGAGGAACTCAACCTCCCCTACATCACTTGGAGGACTCTGAATAGGCTGAGGGTTGAAGTGCCTAAATGTAAGACCAACATTCTCAAGTTGGCGCTGCTGGCAGACAACAACACGTTGTGTGAATGTGAAGAGATACAAAATATGGCTCATTTACTGGTCTGCCAATTACTGCCAGAAACATGAACCAATGAGGATTTAGGTTTGGCCAACAACAAAGTTAAGAAAATTTTGGCAGTCCAGAGTTTGATCGGGACATGAAAAAAGACCCGTGTAACCTCTGATACAAATGTATTACTTTTTCTACAACCTTAGTTTCACCTTCATGATCCAAAGCAGGAAATTGAAACTAGATATTTCTGAGTTCTTCTAAATGGTAGCATAATAGTAGTGTTAAATTACTTGGAGCTTAAGAATAATTTTTGGTAGCTAGATATGTAGAACAAGCCTACATTTGAAGCAGTAAGGGCCTCATGAATGCTTTGTTTATTAACATACATATATCTTTTGAAAGTTTAAACATTGTTTTTGTTCTTAGTTTTAATCTTGATGTTGCTGTTGTTCAGTTCCGACCCTTTGCAGCCCCATGGGCCATTGCCCTCCAGGCACCTCTGTCCTCCACCATCCTCCTCAACCAGCCCAGCTCTTTGTCCATTGTGTCTACAATACCATTTAGCCATTTCATTTTTGGCCACCCCCTTCTTCTTTTGCCCTCCACCTTTCCCAGCATCAAGGCCTTTCTCAAGTGAATCCTCTCTTCTCGTTTGATATCCAAGTACTTTAGCTTCATCTTTACTATTTGACCTTCTAAGGAACAGTCAGGTTTGATTTCTTCTAAGATTGACCTACTTGTTCTCTTCGCTGTCCAGGGGACTCTCAAAACTCTCCTCCAACACCACATTTCAAAGGTCTCTATTCTTCTATACTCAGCTTTCCTAATGGTCCAATGGTACTCCAACCAGAAATTCCATTGCTTTCACCATGCAAATTTTTGTTTGCAAGGTGATGTCTCTACTTTTAATTATTTTAAAAAATCTTGATATGTTTGATTTTTTATATTAATATTAATTTTTTTACTTTACTATTTTATTACTATGGGACATTATGCAATTATTTTATAGTTACTTTGCTGCTTGGCATTTTTTGTTGGGGGACTTAAATGTATATTGAATATTTCCATTCAGTTAGCCACTGTTTTGTTTTTTTCCATATTTGTTGGCATAGTCTTGTTAGGATTTTGATAGATTCATTCTCCTTAACTTGGAATAATTATATGTGTAATCCATTTCTCCCTTGTACTTTATTTCTTCCAGATGCTTTCAGATCAGCTTTCACCTCACTTTTTAGAACTACAGGTTCTTCATCATACAATTCTTCTTCAAAGTTATGTTATCCTTCTATCTCTTCTATATATTTTTCTCTATTTTTTCTACTTTCTTTTTTATTTTATCCTGCAAAGATATTACATCTTTTCTTGATCTTTCAGCACCCTTAATCTAGGTTTAAATTTTATTTTGGTTTGTTGGATGTTCCAGAAGAGATCTATTATCACAAGTGGTTCTCTTAACTACACGTGGAGGAGAGTATAGAATTTGTTGTTCTTCAAAATGGTGACTTTGCAAGATTCGATATATTTTTATTCATATTTAAATCCATTCCTTTTCAGAGGTGATGTGGAATATCTGAAGGCTCATTTCTAAGGATTTTTTTTATTAAAAAAAACCCTCTTGTACAAGAATTTTCCCAGCTCTGCCAAGGGCAAAAATGAAATCCTGTAGTTATATTTCAAGGGGCTTTTTGGCAACGAGTCACAGTGGTTGAAGAACATCTGTGAAATGGCTCTTGAAAAGAGGTTCCAGTTCACTGGGTCCAGATGCTGTCAAATTTATATTGGCAGAAAATCCATAAGAAA
The DNA here is from genome assembly GCA_035047305.1 of Bradypodion pumilum. Taxonomy (NCBI): domain Eukaryota; kingdom Metazoa; phylum Chordata; class Lepidosauria; order Squamata; family Chamaeleonidae; genus Bradypodion; species Bradypodion pumilum. The sequence continues at coordinate 433,558,313 of JAWDJD010000001.1, forward strand.
ATCCAGTGGCCACAAGCTGAGCAGGAAATTGCAACTATTTTACAGCCAAGAAGCTTTTTATACAGATAGAACAAGCATGGAAGATCCCAGAGGAGAAAAATCTAAGTGAACACAACTGTTCATTACCATAAGTAATTAATACTGGCTGAGCTTGGTAGTGTGAGAACCAATGAAGATTGAGCAGCCTCCTGCTAGGGGTAGTGACCATGCAAAGCCTGGAGGAAAGAGCCAATGGATTTTTACTCATGGTAATTGTTAGTTTGAATCTATGTCTTCTTCATCAACAGATACTGCAATACTTTCTACAAAATAAGGATTGCAATACAGCTTCAGTATCTAGAAGCATTTAATTAATACCTTTAAATACTGTGATGAGGTAAATATCAGGGAAACTTAATGAATAAACCCAGCTGTGCTGGAAGCTTTTCTAGAACAACTTAAATATCTTGTCCTAGTTACAATACTTTTCCGATTTCCTTATAGTGGTGTCTACTTTTGCAAGTTTCATGACTCTGCTAACCTTAGTTTTCTCTATCATAACTAATCCCCATTATTTGGTGAATGCAATGGCTGGATTTGAAATGGTACTTTTGTTTTATACTCAGAGAGGATAAGGCATAACATATTATTTATTGCAGGGCACAGCTCTTTAAACGCCATACTATAAAAAAATTGAAAACTACAAATATCTGGCAGTTCAGTGGCTAATGTCCCCAGTCTAGACTATCTGCCAATAGACTTTGCCAACATTCTGCTCTTCCTCAAGTGAGCATTTCCTTTCACTGTAAAACCACCACAAGCCCTCTTCTAATTTCTGTTCCTCATCCTGAAAAAATCACAAGATTAGCCCTGCCTATCCAATACTATAGCAAATATTCTCTGGCTACAGGAGCACACCAAATAATTTCAGAAGGAAATCAAACTATGCTTTATAGACTAAAGCAAAGCCTTTAACTTTGTGGTCATGAGAAACTATGTTCTGAGAGAAATTGGTGTACCTCAACACTTGAGTGTCCTGATGTGTCAACTGTATTGCAAACAAGAAGCTTCCTTTTGGACAGTATATGGAGAAGAATACTTACCGGTTGGACAAGGGTGTATTTTTCCCCTTAACAAGCAGTTTGAAAGCAAGAAATTGCAAGTAGATAAATAGGGACCACTTCGGTGGGAAGGTAACAGCGTTCCGTGCGCTCCAATGTCTAGTCATGCCTGCCACATGACCACGGAAACGTCTGCAAAAGCAGACAGCGCTGGCTCTTTGGCTTTGAAACAGAGATGAGCACTAAACCCTAGAGTCGGATACGACTGGTTTTCAAGCAAGGGAAACCTTTACCTTTACCTTTAACTGTTCAATTTGTATGCAGAATATATTAAATGATAAGCAGGAGTAGGTTTAGTTGAAGGAGAAGTGAATACTGGTGGAAGAAACATCAATAATTTAAGATATGCCAATGATCACATCTTACTGGGAAAAATCAGCAATGACTTGAAATGACTTAGTCAAAGCAAAAGTAGAAAGTGCCAAAGCATGACTGAAGTTGAATATTAAGAAGACAACAATTTTAACCCCAGAGATCAACACAACTTTAATGTTGACAACAAAGAAAATAAACCAATGAGATATTTTATATACAGTACTTTGGTTCAGTCATCAATCCAAATTGAGACTGCAGCTAAACAATCAAAAGAGTGAGATTTAGAAAGGCAACAATGAAGGAATTAGAAAAGACTATCAAATGTAAGGATGCATCACTGTAGACCAAGGCCAAGATCATTCACACTGTTTTATATTTGATTTTTATGTGTGTATATGAAAGCTATACAGTAAAGAAAGCTGACAGGAAAAAATGATTTGTTTGAAATAGGGTGCTAGAGGAGTGCTTTATGGATACCTTAGACTGCCAGAAAGATGAACCAGTGGATGCTGATTCAACCCTGAACTTTCTTTGGAAGTAGAAACGACGAAAGTGAAGCTGTCTGCAGGCACATCATGTGAAGGCCACACACACACACACACACACACACACACACACACACACACACACACACACACACACACACACACACACACACACACACACACACACTTTTGAGAGTCAAGACAGCTTATTCCCTTACAACAAATAGTTCTAACTGGTTTAAACATGCATTTTTCTAAAAAAAAACTTAGGGTGTTTAAAATACTTTTATTCTGACTCTAAAATGGGCTGGTCCTACTTGGGTCATGATGACGCCAGAGCCAGAGATGCTCCCTGCCTCTCCTCAGGGCCCATACCATCGGCTCCCGGGAGTGGAGGCAGGTGGGAGCCACCACAGACCATCTGTGCCGGCTTTTGAAACTCCCCCCTCCCCCATGCCATTGGCCAGGACTTGGACTTGGACCTTGGTGGCAGGGGTCCATTGCTTCCATTACTTCCCATCTTGTATTTTCTGGGGTGACTGGGATGAGTTGCTGGGTATGTCGTATTTTTGTGTCAGTGGGGCGATTATTGTATTGTATACTGTGCTTTTGTATTTTTTGATCTGTGATTGTAACTATATTGTACTTGTATTTTGCATTGCTCTTTGATATTTTGTTGGTTGTTATTTATATGTATTACATTGTATTTCTTTTGCTTTTTTCTGCTGCTGTCTGCTGTGCAGATAGCACACATTGGTGTAAACCACTCTGAGTCAATTTTGGGCCGAGTAAAGCGGTATATAAATAAAAAGTGAAGTGAAGTTAATGTCAGAAGCCTCTAAGCCAAAAAAGGGGGAAGGAAGAAGCCAACACAAGGTAAACAGCAGTTATTAAGTTTAATTTTAAGTTGGGCTGGGCATGTGTGCTGCAGACAGACCCGGTACGCAACTTAGGGGTCCTCCTGGATTTGGGGCTGCTACTAGCAGATCATGTGGCGGCTGTGGCCAGGAGGGCTTTCTCACAGCTTCGCGTCATCCATCAGTTGCGTTCGCTCCTGGACTGGGACTCCCTGCTCATGGTCACACATGCTCTGGTCACCTCCAGGCTAGATTATTGCAATGCACTCTACATGGGGCTGCCCTTGTCAACCATTCGGAGGCTGCAGTTGGTCCAGAATGCGGCAGCCTGGGTGGTAATGGGGCACGGGCGTTATGCTCGTGCCTCACCATTACTTTGGGAGCTGCACTGGCTACCAGTTTGCCTCTGGGTGCAGTTCAAGGTGCTGGTTTTGACTTTTAAAGCCCTTCATGGTAGTGGGCCAGGACACCTTAGAGATCGCATCGTCCCAAGAGTGTCCGCCCATCCAACCAGAGCGGATCGGAGAGGCACCCTGATTGTTCCATCTGCCAGAGGGGCTCGTCTCTCTGGCACATGAAGGAGGGCCTTCTCCGTGTCCGCACCGGCCTTGTGGAACCTCCTGCCTATAGAATTGCGGGAGCAGATGGAGCTGCTACCTTTCAGAAAAGACCTAAAAACCTGGTTGGCAGGGCAGGTGTGGGGCCCAGATGGAAGAGTGGCCCCTGCCTGTTGGCTTATAAATTAAGGCCCCATTTCTTTTAATTGTCTTTTTTAATGTGGGTTTATGTGGGTTTTAAGAGGAATGGGGTAGGTGGGTGGGTATGCTGGGTTTTAATTGGTTTTAATTGGTTGTACTGTTTTATGTGTGTTTTAACTTGTTTTGAGCAAGCCCAGAGTCGGGTTTACCTGATTGGGCGGCATATAAATTTGAAAATAAAATAAAAATAAAAATTAAAAAAATAAAGATGGCAGATGGGTGAAAGCTATCACAGAGTGGATACCACTCGACATAAAGTGACCATTAGGAAGGCTAGCAACCAGATGGGAAAGCCAGTTCTGGGCAAAGCTCCCAATTCCCTGGATAAGATTGACATGGAATCGGAAACAGTGGGAGATTATGCTTCAATCTCCCATGTCAAACTATGTATATTGACATGTGAAACATGGATCAACCAAGTAAGTTAAAAATAGCATAAAAATTGTTTTGTCCCATCTTTGTCCTTTCTTTGTGCTATCTAGAAACAATCAAGCAAGTCACTTCAATGGTTTGGCTACTCCTAGCAAACAATCCTCCTATATGTGATACCTTAGATTAGATTAGATTTAGATTTACTTCTAAACTTCTGTACCACAAAATAACAGTGTTCTCTTGGTATATACACTTGAAGTAGAGAATTGGTTTGGGATCATCTGCAACCACTTTAATGTGTGGCTCTAAATTGTCACAAAGTGCCCAATGCTTTATGTCAGAATGAAGCAGTTGATTTCCCAGATCTGTGAGGATGCATTAAGGCTCTTCTTATTCTATGCTCTAAATCTCCTGCTGGGCCTCTTTCTGTTTTATTAATTATATGATCAAGAAAACTTTGCATGAAAAGCAGTTCACACTGTTTCTTCATTTGCATTCTGTTTGTGTGCTATGCGCTGTCAAGTCTGGACTAACCTATTGCCAGCCTAACAGGGCTTTCAAGGTTTAAAATATATATGGAATGGTTTTACCTGTAGAAATATTCAATTCCATTCATGGGGCAATTATTGATTAATTCTCACAGGAAATCTTCAATGCCAATCTTTTTTAAAAAAATGACATTTTTGTTCCAAAGAACAAAGATTGGATGGAACAAAGAAGTATTCCAATATCAAATCAGCAGATCTGTTGGTGAATTTTCTCTTCCACTTTGAATAGAAAAACTTTGCTAATTTCAAATAAAAGTTTTAAAAAATAAGCTGAAACAAATACTCACCTATCCCTCCCTGAACATACTAGCCATTCTATCATGGCACATGCATGAATCAAAACAAACAGTCAGGAACTGACTGAATTTAGATTCTGCATTCACTTATATACCAGAAACTTACAAAGGCTGAGTGAGTTTTCATTGCATACTTGACAATCATAATGACACAGATGCACAAGAAAAGAAATTCTGTAGAATTTCTAATGCTGACCACAGAATTAATAACAATGCACGGATATGTGTTTGATTAATCTGGGAATTTTATATTATTTTAGTGTGGATTTTAAAATTCCCTCCAGGTTTCCTATTTCTTAAGTGATTCTTGATCCTAGGAGCTGGGCAATATTTCTTATCTGAAGAAAGAGCTTGTAAATTGCTAGCTGTATTAATTCTTTCAGCTGCTCAGGAACCTATCACATCAAGGAAAAATAAAATGTCATATAATACAAACTTAGTGCTGATAACAGACAGACAGAAAAAGAAAAGGAAAATAGACTTTTTAGTATGTTTAGTGCTTTATTTTCCCATTTACGCTTACATGTTTTATCACTGACATTGTGCCCTTTGGTGAGAGCTGCCTCTCCAGACAACATAATCTTTATTGCTTTCTAATGTTTTATGACTTTCCCCCTCTTCCACAAAGGCCCATATTTATGAATGACTCCTATATCTCACCACTGTTGTATGTTTCCCGATAAGCAGGCAGAAATCTCCACAGGCAACTGGGCATGCTGGCATATAACAAAGAAGAACAGGTACAGTAATAAGACTTCCCAGGGGCTTCTGTTTCCTTTCAGGAGCTTCAATGAGAGGCTAATGAAAGAAAATTGGAAAGAGGAGACTGGAAATATGAAATAGGAAGTTAGGAGCCAGAAGATGAAATAATACCTGATAAGGGAACGTGCATGTCACCACCGCAAATTAAAAGGGAATGAAACCACAGCAGGCCAACATAAGCCTGGATGATCAGACATGAAGATCCCAACAGATTTTACTTCTGACATTGTTTACTACTACAAAATTACCCCTAGCCATCCTCCCATTGAGTCAAGAAAGAAGTTAATTAGAAAACTTAAGCAAGTCAAAACTCCTGACTAAAAATGATGGATTCTGAGTAGCCAGTGGGGAAAAAAGGAAAATAAACATGCTTAGATCATATCCTGCTGCTTCCCTGGAAGCATTGGCAAGGTCTGCACCAAACAATATACGAATGCTCCACATAGAGTGATACTTCAGAATAGCAGCTGGTAATCCTTCAGACAAATCAAGTCTAAAAGGCATTGGCTGCTGGCCCATACACATCTCATCCGAAACTGCTTAAAACTTATCAGTGAGATCTTACTATAAAAATAAGAACTTATTGAACTTAACTTTTTCAGATCGAGAATCCCCCACAATTTTGGCTGAGGAATTCTGGGAGCTGTCAAAAAATGAATATGTAAATAAAGAAACTTTTAACATGCTCTTGATAAGATTTGTTCAGCTGCTAGAACTATTCTACCGAGCAGGCCTATTAAAGAAATCCATAGTTCTTTGTCCTTCTCTTCTTATGTTTTTTTTATTATTTACTGTGTAAAAATCATTAGAAGACAACTTTCACATGCTGAAACTGTGCCTTCAAAAATATATGGATACAAACTGTTGGAGTGGGCCATATATGGCCCACTGGGTCACAAAAATGGCCCACTGAGGTCGGAGTGGCTGGACTCAAGGAAGGCACACGAGGCAGAAGATGGTGAAAAGTCCAGCCCCGACTGAGGTCTGGATCATGATATTTACTACTCTGGAGTTTGTACATGTGGGTTCCTTATGACTTCATTCAGAGGTCTCTGAATTTACTGATCAGCTACATTCACAGAGGCTGCCCTGAAGAGCTGAGGCTTGTACGTCATCAGGAAGTTCATTTGCCCCAGACAACTGGGACTGGTGAGGACTATTGTTCTCCCATTATCTGGGGATCTTCCGGGTCTGACTTAAGGTCATTATGTTTACTACAGTTTGACCTTACCCAAGACCTGTGGGCATGAGTCATACTATTGTGTGTGCTTATCAGCTTTTGCCACCTTGTGAGAGTTCGTCTGCTTCTGTCCAAGTCATTCAGCCATGGTTTGTGGGTGAATTAATAACACTATCAATTAATCGCCTGAACCCGGTTTCTGTTCCTTAAGGGTCAGGGCGGTTCTCGAGGTGGTTTTCTCAGTCGAGCAGATCTTGCAGGAAGAGTTTATGCCAATTATGTAAGCGGGCTATCCACAACAAACAAAATTAAATTGTGACCACAAACTAGCACATGAAACTTTTCCATAAGCAGAACTAAGGAGAATGTGTTTTTCTTGTATTTCTACAATCAGGAAGATTTGGGGGGGGGGGGGGGAGAGATGGTTTCACAGAACTAGAAAACTCTATAAAGCAGGTCTGGGGCAGGCACAGAACAATGCTGTAGAGTGGGCGGGGGAGAGAGTAGCTCCATTATGCTAATGGACATTCACTAGTGGAACAGTGGATTATCTAGACTAGAGCATCATTATAATGGAAAAGAAAATGAGACTGAAATCCTTTCAGTTAGCATAATAAGTCACAATTTGTTGTAATGGCCCATGGAGACTGGAATGGCGGGCCACAAGGAAGGCACGTGAGATGAAATGTGTGGTGAAAGTCCAGTCCTGATCTCAATCGGGTGGGATATTTATTACCATGTTCCATGCTAAAGGAACATGTGACACTGTTACAGAAGCCTAAGGCAAATGTGGCACTTTGCTGACCAAGTTGCATGCGTCAGCTCTTGGAAGTTACCCTGGCAACAGGATGGGCAAAACCCCATTGTTCTTCGCCTTATCTAGTAGCACATGTAAACTGTCCCCGGGACTAACTTCCTTAGTGCTGACTCAGTGTGCTTATCTTGGCTCAGAAGGGGAAGAGTGAGCTCAACCCTGGAGTCAACAGCTGTTAACTCTTGCCCTGCTGTTCTCAGAGCCTCCAGCCAAGGCAATATCATTCATGCCAATTAATCTAACCTGCATCCCAATTTCTCTTCCATCAACTCCTGTGTTGGTTCTCAAGCTGTGTGCATTAGCGAGCGAACACATTGGGAAGAGTAATATCCAATGTAGGCACACGGGCATAGTACATTCCCCCTTATTTCATTGTTTAAATTGGCCTGGCTCAGGGCTTGTTAAATATAGGGCATTATCTGTTTAGGTGTGAGGGTCTCTTGAGGTCTCTGCCATGAGGTACACATGGAAAGAAGTGAAGGGATGCATTGTGCGAAACAGCAAAGCATAATCCCCACTGCCACAATACCAGCGGTAGCTTTGAGTGTTGTTTGTACCCATTTCCATGGCGACCATGACCAGAGCTTGTCCCACCACTCCCAGTTGGTGTTCTGCTGGATATGTTTCACGATGGTGTCAAGTTTGGTGATCTGACTTTGGACCTTGCGTGAATTATCTGTGAGGTTAAAACAGCACATATTGTGGACTGATTCACAGCCCACATGGTGCAAAAGCAACAAATAATCAATTGCTGCTCTATTATCCAAAACGAGATAAGTGAGAAAACACTCCCAGAAAGATCCAAGATAATAGCAAATGTGTTTAATATTCTTATAAGTGTGCTTAATAAGTCTTAACCGGCTGTTAGCTGAATTACTGCATGAGTAGTCTACGAAACACTAATGCATATACAAACAAACACACTGCAATATACAAGTATAAATCCACAATGTAAAAAATGCTTCCCCCTTTTGCTCAGGGGTATTTATACCAGACTTTCCCAAATTTTGACTAACGCGAGAACACAATAGGAATATACTATGGAGGTCCCAACGAGCGTAATCCAGGTTTAATAGGTATGTGCTTGTCCGTCCTATTGATGTTGTACTGATATGTCTATACATTCTATATATTTATATATTTACATAGTATATTCTTGTGGTTTGAGCAATGATATTTGCAGATTGTATTTTAGCTTGTCGTGTTCTTCTTATTACTGTATGTTTTAGACTCTTGAGAAAGTCTCTCGAAATGTCTGCTTACCGGAGGGACATCGAAACCTTTCAAGAACACCGTTCCCCTCCAACACCTGCAATGGGGCATGTCTGAACATTTTCCAATTGACAATACGCTGTAGCCCACCTTCAGCATTCCATGCCTTTGAAGACCTGGCACTTGCAACGCATGAATCACATCGGAGCCACTGACTGATTTACATAGCACACAAGTACTGGTCTCACGAACGGAGATTCTTTGGTTGGGAATACTTCCGTCCCATACAGAGTCGTTCAGGGGAGGGAGAAGCATTTTTATGTCTTTTGTCTTTTGCTGTGGAGAAAGATAGCAACCCTTATCCATGAAAGGTTAATTAACTGAAGTAGCTGTAGAAAAAAATATTATACCATACAAAAAAGGTTTGGGACTTGGTCCCAGGCATGTTAAGACTGCAAGGAAATAAATTGCCCTTGAAATGTGGTGCTTTGGAGAAAAGTTTGCAAAAACAAAGGCATTATTTATGTCATCTAAAGAGATTAAGCATTGCAGTGGAAATAAATTCAAGTCGCGAGGTTTGTTCATAATGTAAAGAGTTAGAAACATTTTTCCTAGATCAAATTTCCATTTGACTTAAGTGCCAGTGTCAGACTTAATGCGAAATCTGAGCCTGTGATCTTGCCTGTTGAAGACCTCAACTTCATATGATCAGACCTCACTACACTCTGAAAACATTTAGACAATACTAGACAAGACTTAACCAGTAACGAGACAAGTCATTTGAAGATATAGGGAAGAAGATGACTTATGAGGGTGAACAAGTTTTTTCTCCCTTCCTTTTTGTTTGAAGCACTTTTGCTGGGTGAAAAGTTTCAGAAACAATCCTTTCCTGGGTCACCAAGCCATTAAAGCATTGTTTCTTCCAGCGCAAGTCTCTTGAAATGTCAATGAATCAATTTTCCCCATTTTTACTCTCCAATTAGTTGTCTGCCAAATGGGCTTTGAAATGCAGAAATTACAGCTTAATTCTTTGAAGAAGAAAAAAGCCTCCCTTGCACATTGAAGAACCAGTTTGGCTGAGAAGGAGGGGGGTGCTTTGGCCCCTTTATCAGGCTGGAATTTCCCCCCTCCTCCTTCCTCCCTCGTCCCTGGTGCTTAAGCTGCTAAGCAGGCAGCCAGGGACCAGGGAAGTTTTTGGCTGCCGCTCTTTCTCATAGTTTCTCTCCATCCTGCTCCTGGAATGGATCAGGACTGGGGCAACCTTTTAGTGGCCATTGAAAGGAATGTATCTAACACGTGAATAGAGGTAACTGTCTAGAACACAATACCTGGCATTGTACATTTAATGTTGCAACATTATAACACAATCATTCAGCCACATAGCAACCTTCAACAATCTCTCAATCATACTTGGTGCACCATGCATGCATTCTCATTCATGCCTTTTTTTGGATATGAATCCACATTCCTACTTGGGTGATCTTTCCCTCTCCAGGTCTGCAGTGTTTTGCTCTGACCCATGAGGAGGTGACTCCATGCTGCCAGATGTTTTGCTGTCCTCAGGTGGCTTTTTTCTATAACCACTCTGGGCTTCTCTGCTTAGGAGGGAGTTTTACTGCGCTACTTTGAGGCAAGACAAGTCCCACTGCACTTTTTGGCAGTGGTTCTTGTACTGGGAGTTAACTGAATGGGCTGTGCCTGGCAGGTTGCATGTAACGTCTGCCTGGCATTCCAGGTTTAGTCCTGCGCTGCCCTTGGTTTCTTCCTGCACCTCAGAAATGCTTGGGGTAATTATTGTCAGGGTGTTTCTTCTGGCGCTGCCAGAGTGGGGTGGACATTGCCTGGCCCAATGAAAGCCATGATGGCATTGTTGGCACTTGGTAGCTGGCATGTCCGGATGGCCTTTTGAGGTGCTGCCTCCCCCCTTTAGCGGGGGGGGGGGCTCTCCCTTTGCCGCCTGGTTTAGATCGGCACTTTCTTTTAAGGTGACCAATCCTCCCACACTGATAGCAAGCGCCTTTGGGTTTTTGTGCTTCTCTGTCCATTCCCTAATGGATCTGCTCTGGAGCCCTGTGGTTTTGTGGGTCTCTGTGAGCAGCTTGCGCAGGGTGAGCATGTGGGCGATGGTCTGTCTGCCCAGAATTGTGTCTGCCTCTAGGCAGGCTGGACACATTAACTGCTTTTCCTCTAATTCTGCTGCTGGCAATTTCCCCTTGCATTCTTCTGCCTCACTCCTTTGTTGGGAAGGACTTATGGCTGCCCTTGAAATGCTTGGGCTTCCTAAGTCCTCCCAGCCCCCATGCTGGTCTTTGATGATCGGGTAGAGACACACTGGGGCATAAACTGGTGGATTTTTGGTCTTTACCCGGACTGGACTAACTGCTGAAATGATCTGTCTACACTTGCTCCATGTCCCTATGATTCTAGCGGGTGCTCGGGGTTCTCTCTGGCAGTCCCCTACCCTCTCCCAAGTCACTTCCAGTGTGCCTGCTTCTGGGCAGAGAAAATAATGCTCCCTCAGATGCATCATGAGTTCCGTTAGGCTTCTGCTATGACTGCAATGATGTAGCCTGACCAGGCGCTTGAGCTCAGCCCCATGAGCTCTTCGCCTAACGGATGAATCTTGCCCCTCCAAGCAAGAACCCATCCTACCTGATCGGAGGTTCCCTTGCAGGATGAGTCGGCGCGCCTCAGGCAGTAAGTTGGGTGATGTGGTGCACAGTACGTGGCCTTGGGTCTGAGTAGGTTCATGGCTTCTTGCTGCCGCGGGCATCCTGCGGCATCTGCTAATGGATGTCAGGGTTCACAGCTCACCCTCATGTGGAACGCGTCCGTTCCAATGATGCTTTGGATGCCGCCAAGCTTGCAGTTGTGTTGCCTTCCTTGCTGCGTGGTTGCGGTCTCTGGCTGGGGACCCTGTCACGCTGTGCTTCTCAAAGAATATCACGTCGGGGTCACCATATGTTGTAATGGCCCATAGAGGTCGGAATGGCAGGCCACATGGAAGGCACGTGAGACGAAATGTATGGTGAAAGTCCAGTCCTGACCTCAATCAGGTGGGATATTAATTACCAAGTTCCATGCTAAAGGAACACATGACACTGTTACAGAAGCCTAAGGCAAACATGGCACTTTGCTGACCAAGTTGTATGCGTCAGCTCTTGGAAGTTACCCTGGCAACAGGATGGTTGAAACCCCATTGTTCTTCGCCTTATCTAGTAGCACATGTAAACTGCCCCCAGGACTAACTTCCTTAGTGCTGACTCAGTGTGCTTATCTTGGCTCAGAAGGGGAAGAGTGAGCTCAACCCTGGAGTCAACAGCTGTTAACTCTTGCCCTGCTGTTCTCAGAGTCTCCAGCCAAGGCAATATCATTCATGCCAATTAATATAACCCGCATCCCAATTTCTCTTCCATCAATGCCCGTGTTGGTACTCAAGCCGTGTGCGTTAGCGAGCGAACACATCGGGAAGAGTAATGTCCAATCTAGGCATGCAGGCATACTACAACAATTAGATTAGGTCAACTGAATCAATGGAATTTAGGGAGGAGCTGATTCAGCACATCTCCACTGATGAATGGGCCTACTCTAATTGCAGTTTACTATCCTAAGCAACAGGATTGAAATCATAGAGTTGTATAGAGCTATAAATGCAGAGAGACAGAGCACCAATAAGTCCTAGCTCTCTTTTCTCTTTAATAGTCATCTTCTGTCAAGTCAAATCAGACTTATAGCAATGCTTTCCCAGGGATTTCTAGGTAGACAACATTGAAATGGTTTATCTCCCTACCCTGGGATTGTGCAACGTGTCCATGACCGCACAGTCTGGCTCTTCTCCCTGGAGGCACATTAGGGAATAGAACTACCAACCTCTAGCTCTGCTGCCTTACACATGCCAATATGTAAATCAGTATTTTCTTTTTCCCCTTGGAGGTAGCTTCTTATGAGCAAACAAATGACAAGTCATAAAGTCGCTCTGAGGAAGTTTGTTGCTTAGGAGCTGATTTTAATTGATCCAAATTGACTGGTGGAGAATGAACCATTAAGCAGAATGCAGAACCCAGTATGCACTCTATTCCACAGACAGCTACACAAAGCAGCTTTCTCATTATTTAATAGAAGGGCTCTCGTATTGCTGGTGTAGAGCACTATATTTCTTTGATGTAAATATGGAAACTTGTGCATCTGGAATATCCTTATGTAGTTTGTAAAATCACTGATTGGAGAGTACATTAAGGCTGAAATTTCTCACCCAAGGGCCAAATTCACCTTTAGAAAACATCTCATGGGAAGGTGCCGTGTTCTAAGGGAATAGGATGATGCCCAAAGTAAGTGAGAACCCCTCACAAACTAAGCTGTGAGCAGGCCTGTTCAGGAGTAAGCCACCTTGCCACAGCTTTCTGGCTTGCATAGCACCATACATCTCAGTTCAATTGTTCCCTGTACTACTGAAACTGATTGACCTAGATAACAATTAGTAGCTGGTTCATTATTTTACTCCAAGTGTTCTAAGAATAACTAAGTCTGGATCCAACCCCAAAGCATTAATAATGTCTGGATATTTTGACTGCATGCACTTTATGTCAAAAACCATGACATCATTGTCTTCGCAAAGAAACTAAAGGGTTTTGTCACTGAAGTCCCCAACAAGTGTTAGATACCTTATTGTTATTTTCCATTTTTCATGAAGAGCCATGTGGAATGAACAAGAGAGATACAGGACACAAGATCAGCAGGGAGTCATCTTAGTCAGATACTAGAAATAGCCTGTCATTCAATGGCTATAGCCCTTGCTAGTACTCATTCATTCTATTTCTTGCCCCAGCTTGCAGCAATAGGATATAATCTCCTTTGTGACACTTGCCTGGGCAGAAAACTGAAATTATGGACTGATAGAAAAAAAAACCACTGTTCCAAATAACAAACAACCCCATTGAACAGTCATTTAGTGAGGAAAGAAAATGGAAATGTTCATGGAACTATAACAGCAATAATGTCTGTATGTGCGTCTACTTCAGAAACAGAATGGTATCTCAATCAATATATTCCATTCAGGGAAGAAAAGAAAGGCCACCATTTTGAGATGTTCTACTTGTTTCTTACTCTGAATAGCTACAGTGATTGAGAAATCCATGTCAGTAGAGTTTTCTTGCTCCAGTTAGTCCAAAATCTATGTCAGATTAAATGTGAACTAACATTAATTGACCGTACCTCAGATATAATCAGGAGTGATTTAATCGAGAAAGACACAGCAGCTCTGTGGAACCAATTGTGCAATGATCTGTCTTGGGATTTTATTTTCATTGTAGCTTAGAATTGGCTCCAAGCAACAAAAACATATAAAAATATAAATTGTGCTGTCTTTCCCTGATCTTGAATCAACATACAGTATAGTTTAAACTTTAAATCCTATAAAATTTATAGGATTTGGCCTGTAAAATTGAGAGATCTGTAACTTTAAAAGGTGTCTGTTTCTCTGTGGATCTCTCTCTCTCTCCTCTACACCTTCCAATACCACAGACCCTGGGTGTGAGAAATAACTTTATAATGGCACATGTATTTAAAGGATGTTGGGATTGTGCTTCTCTTTATTACATGTGTCATTATGTGCACCTTAACAATAATTGTGTGCTGTCAAGTTAGTCCTGACTCATTATGACCTTTTCAAAGTTTTCTAGATAGAGAGTACTGAGAAGTGGTTTAATGAATCTCTTCTTCTGTGGGCAAATTGGGATTTTGTAACTCGCCCAAAATCACACTGGCTGGCTCTTTTGTGACAAGCAGTAGGGAATTGAACTATCAGTCACTGACTCCATATCCAGCTCGCCTAAATACCTTACCTTGCTTCTCTTCCTCCCCTTTATCATCACTATTATCATTATTATCTTGCTAGAGAAAAATCCAAAAGGAAGATGCAAGGTGTGCTTTTACTGCTCTCTTTCAACTGGTATGACTGCAGTCTTTCCTGGCACAGCAACCTGCATGGTGGTGACCCCAAAAAGGTTTGAACAGCCCCTCTCTTCCTCTTCTCTTATTTTACTTTACCAGAAGTCAAACTGTACCTGAAAATTATTGCCAATAAATGAAATGGTTGAATGAAACAGAGATACATGTTCCTGTTTTATCATTATTGTCACTGCATATCTGTTGTGTATGTAATGATTGTATTCATGTATTTTATATCTTCTCAGAGTTAAAGTATCGCGAGACTGGGGTTTGCGCCATTGTCTCTCGAGACGTGCAAATGGTCTCCAGTCGAAGATCACCCCACTCTCTCCTAAATTCCAACTACCAATCCTATTGTTTCCTGCTCAAATGTATCCTTCCCAAGTTGTCTATAAGGTGCTGTGGCACAGTTAAAAATTGTGTTCAGTTTACCAGAATAAAGTTGTGTTTGGCCCCGTTATGCTGGCTGCTTCTTCTTAATTACTGTACACCATGGCCTTTATTTTCTCTATTTTTGTGTTTTTCACTATTCAGACCTATGCAAATACCTTAGAATATCTAGATACTCAAAGGGAATGGCTACAAATAGACTCAAAGCAATTCTGCTGCTTTTTGAAACATGGTATTTCTACATCTATAGTTGCATGCACCCAAGAAAACATTATGTGGAACAAGCGATCTGTGGGCCTTCCCAATGGGGTGGGAATATGAATACCAAGGCTTACACATGTGCCTCACTCTTTGAACCCTTGAATAAGTAAATACGGCTTGAATAGGTAAATACTGTAAGTATAATAAGAAATGAATAGAAATTAGAAAATTAAAAAGAATATATATCATGGTCCATGGGGTCGCAAAGGATTGGAATTGACTGTGCGACTGAACAGCAACAACAAAAATCATGAAGAAATCTAATAGACACAACCATCACTCTTCAGGGCCTTAGACTATGTGCCTTTTAAAATCTCCATACCACCAACCAAGAACACCAGCAAAGAAAAGGAGGGGAAATGGGTTTGCTTCAATAATGTACTTGTTTTTGATGGAAAAACAAGAGTGGAAAACAAATACCATTTCTCTGTTTTGGGATCATAAGTTGAACCTTCACGGAAAAAGAATAGAGGCAATTCCTGCTGTTTAAACAAACAAGCCAATATTCTCTTTTTGCAGATTCAGAAGCCTGTTTAAGTAAATGGCATTTAGAAAATGAACTATTCATTGATCTTGTGCAGATGGGTTCATACTCATTTAAGTGGAACTACAAATGGTGGGAGAAATTCTGTTAATGACTGCAGCTATATAAATCTGTGGAAAACCCATTTAAGGACTCGCCTTCCCTAGATCAATGCTTACATTAACTCAGAGAGCAGTAATGCGTAGGGTAGCTGCAAAACATGCCATCCATTGAATTTCCAGAGCTGAAACCAGGAACCAAGTGCATGCCCAGTTGATGCCATAGGGTTGTGGTGGGTAAGGTTTAAGGCTTCCCTTGCTCGAAAGCCAGTCATATCTGACTCTAGGGTTCAGTGCTCATCTCTGTTTCAAAGCCAAAGAGCCAGCACTGTCTGCTTCTGCAGACATTTCCATGGTCATGTGGCAGGCATGACTAGACACCAGAATGCACGGAATGCTGTTACCTTCCCACCTAAGTGGTCCCTATTTATCTACTTGCAATTTCTTGCTTTCGAACTGCTAGGTTGGCAGGAGCTGGGACAAAGACAGGAGCTCATTCCATCTTGCAGTACGCAGTACACAGGAATCGAACTCCTGACATTCTGCCTCCCAGTCAGTGTCTTAGCCACTTGAGCCACTGCAGTCCTGGGCAAAGGGTGTGTCAAAACAGCCATGAAGATTATTGTTTGTTTCTTCCAAATCCTAAAATAATTCCTTATATGATTTTTTTAAATAGTAGCCATGTTAGTCTGTGTTTCAGGCATATCAGGGGGGAAAAAAGGTTGTGGCACTTTAAAGACTTCCTGCTATATTTTTAATGTGAGCTTTCATGGATCAAGTCCACTTCATCAGACAGAGGAGTGAAACTTCAAGGCATGAATTTATATACATCAGATACAGATCTGGTGTATATAAATTCATATCTTGACGTCTCACTCCTATGTCTGATGAATTGGACTTGATTCACGAAAGCTCATATTATATGAATATTGTGATTCTATAAGACCTACTTTCTAGGAGTTGCATTTACTTAGGTCTTGCATTCTTGCAAACATAGATCTTATTATTTATTTTCTGTTTAAAATGTGGTTGCAAGATTTGTTTGTACTTTCACGGAGATTTTACATTCAAAACCTGAGTCTGGGGCCTGAAGCTGCATGGTTTGACATAGATTGTAATGTCACTGAGACTGGGCTGGTGAGTATTCCTGGGCTAGCTGATTATCAACATAGGCACAAGGGAACCAGGTCAAGTTCCCAGCGTACGTGTGAAATCAGTTAATATGGAAACCTGAATTTAGGAAATAAATATTTTTTCTGTGGCTGTGCAGGCAGCTGCTAAGGTTGCCATCATTCCCTTACTTTCTGTGGTGTCTTACCTACAGTTCACAAATACATGGGGAGTTTTTCCAGGCCAATAGGGGCTTTTGCTTTTAATGAGAAAAGTAGGGTTTTTTTTGAGTTCTTAATTCCCTGGGCAGAGCTAGAGAAGTCTGGGGAAACAAACTTCAAGGGGGGCCAGCCTCTTTCGCCCCGCAACTGGCTGGAGAGAGCCAGCAACACCTGCAGCTTGGGGCGGGGGACGGCTCCGAAACCCCCACCACCACCACCACTGCCCTAGAGCCAGCGTTGGGGCCAGCCTCTTTTGCCCAGCAACTGGCTGGAGAGAGCCAGCAACACCTGCGGCTTGGGGTGGAGGACGGCTTAACCCCCCCCCCCCTGCTGCCCTAGAGCCAGCATTGGGGCCAGCCTCGTTCACCTGACAACTGGCTGGAGAGAGCCAGCAACACCTGTGCCTTGGGGCGGGGGATGGCTTCAAAAACCACTCCCCTGCCACCCTGGAGCCAGCGTTGGGTCCAGCCTTGTTTGCCTGGCAACTGGCTGGAGAGAGCCAGCAACACCTGCGGCTTGGGGCGGGGGATGACTCCGAACCCCACCCCCACCCCCGCTGCCCTGGAGCCAGCATTGGGGCCAGCCTCATTTGCCCGGCAACCGGCTGGGGGGGAGCCAGCAACACCTGTGGCTGGGGTGGGGCTGGCCTCAACCCCCCCCTGCCACCCTGGAGCTAGCACTGGGGCCAGCCTCATTTGCCCAGCAACCGGCTGGGGAGAGCCAACAACACCTGCAGCTTGGGGTGGGGGACGGCTTCAAAAACCTCCACCCCTGCCGCCCTGGAGCCAGCGTTGGGGCCAGCCTTGTTCACCCAGCAACTGGCTGGAGAGAGCCAGCAACACCTGCAGCTGGGGCAGGGGATGGCCTCAAAAACTGCCCCCACTGCCACCCTGGAACCAGCACTGGGGCCAGCCTTGTTTGCCTGGCAACCGGCTGGGGAGAGCCAGCAACATCTGCGGCTTGGGGCGGCCCTGGCATTGCCAGCATGAGGGAATGAGACTGGCAATGCCCCTATCATTATTGCAATTGGCTCCTCCCATGTTGCAGTGGGATAGTGAAAAGTTGGGTCAGGGGGGCTGCAGGGGTGAAGGTTTTATATCGGGGTGGGTGAGAGGGTGGGAAGAGGAGGGACTGCCCTGCCAGTCGTATAAGGAAGGCAGCACTCTGTCTGGAGTGAGTCGGGGGGTTCCAGGGGCCCAAATAAGGGTTGTGACGGGCATGGGATGATGTGGCAGGCGCCGAGGGGCCAGCCACACTTGGGGAGCACAGGACAGATGTTTAGTATCTGTTCCCCACTCCAGCCTCTTGGTTGCTCCTCCAGGCCCTGAGCAGCAGATCCAGAGTGACCCCTCCCTTAGGCTGCTGCTGATGAATGCCAGGTCGGTGTGTAATAAGGCTCACCTGATTGCAGATTCCATTGGGGGTGGGCGACCTGGCATGCATCACCAGAACCTGGCTGAGACCAGAGGATGGTATACCTCTTTCAGAAATTTGTCCAGACGGGTTCGGTATTTGGCACAAGCCTAGGGTTGAGGGGAAGGGTGGTGGCATTGCCATAATAGTCAGAGAGTCTATGAGAGTTGCCAGGGCCACTGCTCCACAAGTACCGGGTTGTGAGGCTCTGCTTCTGCGATTGGGCACTATGGGTCAGTTGGGAGTCTTACTCCTATAGCTGCCCCCTCACAGAGTAAGCTCCTGCAACAAGAGTCTGAGCTCCTCGAGGCCGTCTCAGTGTTGGCATTGGAGTTCCCTAGACTAATGGTTCTGGGGGACTTCAATTTGCCTTCGCTGGGTACTGGGACGGAGGTTGCACGGGAGTTCATGACTTCCATGGCAGCCATGGGCCTGACTCAGGTAATTTAGGGTCCAACCAGGTACAGTGGCCACACACCAGATTTAGTTTTTCTGTTGGAGCAGTGGCAAAGTGATCTGAGATTACAGAATTTAGTCATAACACCTGTGCCATGGTCAGATCACTATCTGGTGACTCTGGACTTTCTGGGTGCGATGCTTCACCGTAGGGAGGCAGGGTCTATTAAATTGGCCCGCTCTCGGAAACTAATGGATCCGGTTGAATTCCAGCGGGAACTGGGGGATTTTCCTCTGGAGCAGGCACATGATTTATCTGTGGTGCTTCTCAACCTGTGGAACAGGATGACGACGGCAGCCTTGGATGAAATCGCGCCACTGTGGCCTCTCTGAGCCTGTGGGGTAAGGTCATCCCCGTGGTTCACGGATGAACTACGGGGGCTCAAATGGGCCAAGAGATGCCTAGAGCATCGCTGGGTGAAGACCTGGAGCGGTTCCGATTGGACACTAGCTAGAGCCACTATTAGGGCCTACCTAGTGGTGATGGGGGTGGTGAGGCGGCAATACTTCACCTCCCTTATTGTCTCCACTGATAATTGCCCAGCCACATGTTTCGGGTGACCAAGTCCCTTCTTGGAAAAGGGGGACCGGTACCCGGTTGGCAGGGTTCGGCTGAGGACTTTGCAGACTATCTGGTGGAGAAAATCAATCGGATTCGCTCAGGGCTTAACCATGGTGTAGGCAGTAAAGGGCCGGGGATGGCTGGAGCACAGTCTTGCTGTGTGATCTGCGATCGGTTTGATCCGGGTGCCCCTGATGAAGTGGACAGGCTCCTTGCAGCGGTGCAGGCCACTACATGTTCCTTGGACCCCTGTCCCACCTGGTTAGTGAAAGCTTTGAAGGTGGTGACAGGAGGCTGGGTCAGGGCAATAATAAATGCGTTCTTGCGGGAGGGGGTGTTTCCTGCACCGCTAAAACATGATTTGGTGTGCCCCCTGAAGAAACCATCCCTTTACCCAGCTGTCCTAACTAACTACAGGCCTGTCTCCAACATCCCCTTCTTGGGGAAGGTATTGGAGAAGGCGGTGGTGTGCCAACTGCAGGGGGCACTGGAGGAAGCGGATTATCTAGACCCATCTCAATCAGGATTCAGGCCTGGACATGGTACGGCAATGGCATTGGTCGCACTGATGGATGATCTTTGGCATGAGCGGGATGGTGGTCACCCGACCATCCTTGCTCTCCTTGACCTCTCAGTGGCCTTTGATACCGTCGACCATGGTATCCTTCTGGAATGGCTCAAAGGATTGGGGATCCAGGGCATGGTGTTGTCTTGGTTTTCCTCATTTCTGGAGGGTTGTACCCAGTCGGTGTAGTTGGAGAGTGAGAGGCCCAGCCCTAGGCCCCTCAAATATGGGGTGCCACAGGGCTCGGTGCTCTCTCCTATCCTATTTAACATCTACATGAAGCCACTGGGTGAGATCATCCATTTCCATGGGACGCGGTACCATCAGTACGTGGATGACACTCAGGTGTATATCTCGGCCCATGGTGATCTCAGTGATGCGGTTTAAGTCCTGTCCGGATGCCTGGACGCTGTTGGGGTCTGGATGGGGACAATGGGCTTCAGCTGAACCCTAGCAAGACCAAGTGGCTATAGGTTGGGGGTCCGGGGCTATCCAGTGAGTTACCTTCTTTGGTCTTGGATGGGGCAGTTTTGCCACAGACAGACCCGGTGCACAACTTGGGGGTCCACCTGGACTCGCAGCTGCTGCTGGAAGAACTGGTGGCGGCCATGGCCAGGAGTGCTTTTGCTCAACTTTGAGTGATTCACCAGTTGCGCCCGCTCCTGGATTGGGACTCCTTGCTCATGGTCACTCATGCTCTAGTCACCTCCAGGCTAGATTACTGTAATGTGCTTTACATGGGGCTGCCCTTGATGATCATTCAGAGGCTACAGCTGGTTCAGAATGCAGCTGCCGGGGTGGTGATGGGGTGTGGACATTATGCCCATGCCTCCCCACTACTCCGGGAGTTGCACTGGTTACCAGTTATTTATAAAATGATAGATACAGGAATAGTAATCTGAAAGCAAATTGGGGAGGGCAAGACCATTTGGAATTATAAGTTTTTAAATCTTCTGTATTCAAAGTTAGTAATTAAAATGATATCACAGGCACGTTCAATATAAAGTGGTAGCAAACCATACTGAAATGCCACTTGGAATATTATTGAACACGAGTTCTTGCTTTGCTTTTTTTTTACCTGTGAAAATTAATAC
Organism: Bradypodion pumilum; assembly: GCA_035047305.1. Classification (NCBI taxonomy): domain Eukaryota; kingdom Metazoa; phylum Chordata; class Lepidosauria; order Squamata; family Chamaeleonidae; genus Bradypodion; species Bradypodion pumilum. Next base: position 433,579,612 of record JAWDJD010000001.1, read on the forward strand.
TATCATTGATAAATTGGGCTCTAACAAAATCAGGTCAGAATTTCATAGTTGTATTCTAGGAGTAGAAATCATTTCAAAGATTTTTGTTGTTGCTGTTCAGTCGCACAGTCGATTCCGACCCTTTGCAACCCCATGGACGATTTTCCTCCAGGCACCTCTGTCCTCCACCATCCTCCACAGCTCACCCAGCTCTGCGCCCATTGCATCCACAATATCATCTATCCATCTAATCTTTGGACGCCCCCTTCTCCTCTTGCCCTCCACCTTTCCCAGCATCAAGGCCTTCTCAAGTGAGTCCTCCCTTCTCATTTGATGTCCAAAGTACTTTAGCTTCATCTTCACTCTTTGTCCCTCCAATGAACAGTCAGGGTTGATTTCTTCTAATATTGACCTATATGTTCTCTTTGCCGTCCAGGGGACTCTCAGGACTCTCCTCCAACACCACATCTCAAAGGTTTCTACTCTTCTGTTCTCAGCTTTCCTAATGGTCCAGCTCTCACAGCCATACATTGCCACCGGGAATACCATTGCTTTGACTATGTGAATTTTTGTTTTCAAGGTGATGTCTCTGCTTTTCACTATATTCCCCAGGTTTCTCATAGCTTGTCTCCCCATAATCAGTTGTCTTTTTATTTCATGGCTACAGTCACCACCTGAGGTGATCTTAGATCCTAGAAAAGTAAAATCTGTCACTGCTTCTACTTCTTCCCCATCTATTTTCCAGGGACTGATCGGACCTGTTGCCATTATCTTGGTTTTCTTGATATTAAGTCTCAAGCCAGCTTTTGCACTCTCCTCCTTCAATCCAATCAAGAGGTTCTTTAGTTCTTCCTCACTTTCTTCCATTAGGGTGGTATCGTCTACATATCTCAAATTGTTGATGTTTCTCCCAGCAATGTTGATCCCACATTGTGATTCCTCCATCCCTGCATTGTGCATTAAATGCTCTGTGTGTAGATTGAATAAGCAGGGTGATAAAATGCAGCCTTGTCTTACTCCTTTTCCTATTCCAAACTGCTCTGTCATTCCGTGTTCTGTCCTAACTGTTGCTTCCTGATTCGTGTACAGATTTCTCATGAGGCATATAAGATGTTCTGGTTCAAAGATTTAGAAACTTCTTTTTCAAAAGTTCTCACAAGTCTGAGTAACACCAAAAGCCATCACACGGGTATCAACATCAAATTAATGTTTTATCTGAAACTGATTTGGGAGAAGATGAGGAGCAAAAAAAAAAGTATTTTGGTCTGATTCCTGTAAATATCAAATGACTAAGTTTCCTGTATTGAGGTTGGACATTTAGTCATCTGAGACTATTTGTCTTTCTTCATGATTTGAAGGGATGCATGGAAACATATAAATCTGTCCTTGTTTGCAAACCTATCACAAGCTGTCACGCATTGCGAAGTCAATAAATTTTTCCTTGAATTATATATGGATTTTGCTGCAATAATAAAGGGATGTTGGTAAAAGGAGCTGTTCACTGCCATGACTCTCTTGCCAAAGGCACCAGTGATTAGTGGTCTGGTGGACAATTCAGACTGTGCTACCAGGTCTTTCTTAGGCAGCAATATATATATATTCTTTTAAGTGGCTTACAATGAATACAAGCGAAGAAGAGCAGTGGTCTAGTGGATCCAGAGTTCATAGGATCAGAGTGCTCAGGCTTTTTTGGTTAGTGGGGATGTCTACAATCCCACTCAGGTTCCTTCTTTCCCTCTAAGATTAGCTCCATTCCTTTCAACAGCTGGAGAAAAATGGATTTCTCCTCAGCAATATGCTACTGTAAACTACCATTGTAGTAGTGCAAGATATTCTGTGATAGCTTGGTCTTGAATTAAGTCCTGTTGGATAGAATTCATTTTACTCACACTGCTCTCCATTGGAAGATTGGTATGGCATGTAGAAGAAGTATTCAGTACCCATTTTCCAGGGCAAGTCAACCAGGACCGGAGTTATATAGTCATAATGACCAATATTCATTATCGATCTGGCTGTCACATTTTGACTCATTGGGAGTTTCTGTACCAGTCTCAAGGACAGTCCCACAAAGAGAGTGTTGCAATAGTCAGTTCTGGAGATTATCAAGGCATGGGTCAGCATCAGTAAAGAGTTCCTGTCCAGGAACAGGCAAAGCTGAGCAATGTGCCACAATTGGAAAAATATGGACTAGACCCCAGCCACCACCTATTGTTCCATAGATAGCACAGGTCAAGTTGCAAGCCCAGATTATGTATGCACTCCTTTATCAGGAGGTTATGCCCATTAAATTAATGGAAATAATCCTGACCTGATATTCTGCATAGTCCCATAACAGTTACCATTATACTAATCATTTCTTTCTTTCTTTTCTCTCTCTATTTTTTTACCTTCAAAATCCATCAGTCATGCTTGCCACATGACCATGGAAATGTCTGCAGAAGCAGACAACACTGGTTCTGCGGCTTTGAAACAGAGATGAGCACTGAACCCTAGAGTCGGATATGACTGGTTTTCGAGCAAGGGAAACCTTACCTTACCTAATGCTATTTTGGAACACTGTATAGCAAAAGAATTTGTTCTAACACTTTCCCCCACATTTCTTTCATGTTATTACAATCCCACCATCGATGTAAGTATGTCCTCAATTCTTTTTTACATTGTACACCTCCAGCAATTCCTATTGTAGTTCAGATCATAATAGCTCAGGCGTATTGGAGTCATGTATCATTTACAGATTGTCTTATAACAATTTTCCTTAATTCCTTGCTGGTTTAAAGGTGTTAGCACATTTTCTGGTACAGGCCTTGACTGCAGCCAGGTTGTCATCCATGCGGACCTTCTCTCCACTTGCCCTCTAGCTTCCTCCTAAAATGCTTCAGAGCTCACAATTCATCAGTAAACCACAGACTTGGGTTAGCTGTGAGCCAGATTCGATATTTAGGAGAGATAACATCCACTACCCAATCAAAGGTCCAGACCTTGTATATCTGTCCAGTGTGGATACGTAAAATCTCACAGCCTTACATTCCTGTTCTAAGTGGGTAAAATATGTGGGTTATGAAATCAGAAGCTGCAGAGTTGATCGACCTGTTTTGAAGGAGCACATATCCTTTCATGGTCTGATTAGTGATGTCTCCCTGCAGTAGGAGACAACATCTGCTCCATCACCTTCCTTTGTGTTGGTGGCAGGAAGAGGAGGACCTGTGAGTCAAGGTGGAGCAGAACTCCTCTCTCCAGGAGTGGCAGTGGATCACCAACATATTTCTCACTTCTGCTTTAGATGAATGTTTTAAATCACTCACAGCTTGCTAGCTCTGAGTACTCTGCTCCATGTAGTGATTGCCTAAATGAAATTACAATAACAGTGATTCTGTTTCTTCCCAAACTCTTAAACATGCACACAAAGTGTATGAGGTAAAACTACTTAAAACTACATTTGTCTGATATACACTTCAACTGACTGTTCTATTTCTATTTTTCCAGTTTGCTCCTGAATGCCATTCAGGATGCTAGTTTTGACCTACAAAGCTCTGAATGGGTTGGACATAGGATATCTGAATGATTATCTCATTTTATTAATGACCCTGCCTGGAATTTGAGATTTTTAACAGATACATTTAAAACTGGTGTTAAAAGAGGACAAACTGTGGGAAACACAATGTAAGATTCTCTGTCTAGCAACATATTGATTGTGGAACTTCCTCCCACTGGAGTTTGAATCTATCCCTGTTGAGTTTCCAGCAATGAGCCAGATTATTTTATTCCACCCTGAATTTTTAATGATTTTACAATCTTTAATACAGTGTCTGATTTAAAATAATCTTAAATTTGTTTTTTTGTAAAGTTGTTTCTTAATCTGTTTGTGAGGAATTTCTTTTAGCAATAGCAGTAGTAATAGCAATTACATTTATATACCGCCCCATAGCACTTAGTTCACTCTCTGGGCAGTTCACAAATTAATTAGCATTTTGCCCCCAAAATGCTGGGTACTCATTTTACCAACCTTGAAAGGATGCAAGGCTGATTCAACATTGATCCCCTTCAGGATCGAACTCACAACATATTGGCTGCAAGTACAATAATTTAACCACTGTGCCATCAAGGCATTTTTAAATCTTTGTTTCTTGTATATTGCTTTTCAGAACCCTGTTAGGCTGAAAAACAACGAAATGCAAATTCATAAGCAAACAAACGTAGCAAAGATGTGTGAACACTAATCCCTTAAAAAATATATTTTTTCCCCAAAATAAATAATGCCCCCCAACAAGGCAATTGTTTTCATCCATATTGAATTCATACATTTTGTGGGTGTAAGAGAAGCAAAATGGAACAAGGAGTTTTAAAAGAAGTAACCTAAAAATGGTGGTGAAAGACACATTATTCTTGCCAGTTAACCCTTTAAATACTGGCATTTGATGATCTGCAAATAATGCAATTGTATAGCAATTTCAAAATTACAGAGCCCAATTAGAATGTATGCCATGTAAATCAAATCCCAGTGTAAATTAGAAAAGGTTTGTAAAAGAATCCTGTTGCATTGTTGCCAGTTTCTTCACTTTTATCATGCAGATACTTCATTCCTCTCCTCCCCAAGAATAGATCATTACAAGTTCATTTTATTTATTTATTGATTGATTGATTGATTTGCAGTGGCTTGGAATGGGGGAAAGTTAAGATATGAATGTCTAAAAGCTGAAAATTTCTTTATTTAAAGAAACTTTTATTTATAAATTTTATATGTGCCAATTTCCTTGACAAGGGACATGATCACAAAGCCTGCCTATGAAAAATATCACTTAGAGTCTGCAATGCAAATATGTTATTCAAACATTTTAGAATATATTATTATTATTATTATTATTATTATTATTATTATTATTATTATTATTATTATTATTATTATTATTATTATTATTATTATTATTATTATTATTATTATTATTATTATTATTATTATTATTATTATTATTATTATTATTATTAATAATAATAATAATAATAATAATAATAATAATAATAATAATAATAATAATAATAATAATAATAATAATAATAATAATAATGTTTCCTAAAGTCAATTCTGACTGATGGTGACCCTTTTTAGAGTTTTCTAGTCTAATTGCAGTCTAACTAATACAGGATGATGGCAGGAAAGAGTGTAAAATATGGGGGTTTGACAGAAATTTCCCGAAACTTGACAGGTATGGTTTGATGTTTTCCAGGGTTGCCCCTAGTCACACAGCTCGAACCATCAGGGAATTTATCTTAATTTTTCACTGGAATCTTTCTTTCATGCAGAATCATCTCTCTCAGGTTTTACCCACCAGTGATGCAGAAAGCAAACTTACTCCATCATCCATGACTCAGCCTTCACTTTCCAAAGCTAAATATTATATATCCAGTTTCCTTGAATATTCTTCTTAAGTCTCAGGTTTCAGATCTTTTACTCTCTGTCCTGCCTTCTTGTCTTGTAATACCAGTTTAAAACTGGTAACATTATTCCAGGTGAGGTCTGCTCAAAGCAGAATAAAGATGAAATATCATTCCTTTGATCTGGACACTGTACTTCTTTTATTGGATCCTAGTATTGCATTTGTTGGTTGGTTTGCTGGCTGGCTGGAAGGCAGGCTCAGTGGTAAAGAAGCTTGCCTTGTTAGCTGGAAGGCTGACAAGTCGGCAGTTCAAAACCCAGATACTGCATGACAGATTGAGCATCCTACTTTGTCCCAGCTCTTGGGGACATGAAAGGAGCCTCATTTGGGCATTCCCTGGGCAGTGTTTCTTCCACAAAAATCCTTTCAACCCAGAATAATTTCTGACGTGAAATTATAATTATTAGGAGCTGCAGTGGCTCAGTGGTTAAGAAACTTGCCTTGTTAGCTGGAAAGCTGGCAAGTCAGCAATTCAAGATCTGGGTACTGCCTGATGGATTGAGTGGCCATCTCTGTCCCAACTCTTGGGGACATGAAAGGAGCCTCATTTGGCCATTCCTTGAGTGGAGTGTCTTCTGCAAAAATCCTTTCAACCCAGAATAATTTCTAACATGAAATTATTATTATGTTTACTTAGGCTTAACTTATTGACTGCCAAGATTGCCTGTTTATTTTTTTGTTCTGCTTTTATTACACATTGCTGCAACAAGGCCAGATGCAACCCTTCGGGAAATTGTACATCTAACTTATTCTGCTTAAATACCAAATTTTATACAGAACATTATATAACTGGGCTCAGTGCTTGGCTATGGAGCTGTTTTCCTTTAGAAATTTATTACTGTTCTAAACTTCTGTGCTTAACATAGGGCAATAACATTATTCTTTCATCCTCATAAGAAACTTAAATTTTTCACAGTTTTGTATAGTTATACTATATTGTTAATACTTGTTTACAATGAAAATGTATAAGTCAGCCCATCCACGTTTAATTTCTCCCTCTCATTCCTTGAAGTTTATGTTTATAAATGTCTTGCCCATCAATGATAAATTCATGCAAAATCATGCCACAGAGAACAAGTAAATCTGGATACAGGAAAATCAAGATTTGGTTCTCTGTTCAGCAATAAACTGGATAATTTTAATGCAGGTTTTTGTCTTGGTTAGCTTACATATCAGTTTTTATGTTACCAAGTGAAATGTTGCCCTGCTATCCTTGAGAGAAGGTGAGCTATCAGCTTTATAAATGCAGAGGGGAAAGTTGCTTATGACTAAATTTACAATTAGAAGAAGCCTCATTACATAATGTACAGCAGGAATGGGAAATGCTACTTTTTCAGCATGCAAATCCCTCTGTTTTTATTATTCTTTTTTGTATCTAATTATGTCTTTCCTTGAATGTCAGCCTAAAAGCAAGATAGTCTCTGCTTTACGAAGATTAACCCCATTTATACCAATTAACAAACGGCAAAGAAGGCTTTTAATGTTTTACACCAGCTGAAGTAGGAGAATTCTGTGGAGCAGGATTAGAGTGGATCACCCATTTCCTCAGCATGAAACATCTCATTAAATAATATATAATATCTGCCAAATCTTTTGTATTTTAGTCACTGCAAGTGCTTAAACTGCAGAATCTATTGCGGAGATTTAAAATAAGAGAATTTGCATTCACTCCCACTATCCAAGAATAGGAAAGAGATGTGGGAGGGACTGCCTTAAAATGTCAGTGTGCAGGTATGGAACTCTGAAAGATTTCAGAAACAAATGTTTCCTAGTGATTCTTTCTAATGAGGAGTACTACGTAAGTCTAGGTGGCTAGGTTTGGATAGTTGCTTGCTTCAGAACAGCACAAGATCTTCACCTTAGCACATTCACCAGAGCAATTTTTGATATTGTCCATGGGACATTTCATGCGGTCCACCGCCCTCGCTCCTGCCACCACCACTAGAAGCAGTGGAAACAACAAAAACAGCTGAAAATGTGCCGCCCTCGATCCTGCCACCGCTGCCACCAGAAATGGTGGAAGTGGTGAAAACAGCAGGAAACATTCTGTAAATGCACCCACAGCTGTCATAAACGTGGACAACCACAGATTCATTTTACACCAGCATTTACGGCAGAAGGATCTAGGTGACCGGCCAGTTCAGCTGTCTGGAGGACGTGGTCCAGCCCACAGCACAAAAAGTTTGGGAACCCAGCTCGAGATGAAACACTGTAAAACCCATCTCATAAACCAGGGGTCCTAAAACTATGGCCTGCCACCATTTCATGTGACCCACCACCCTCACTCCTGCTGCCACCGCCACCCGAAGCTGTGCCACATGTGGTTCCTTTTTAACATAAACAGCATTTCAAAGCTGTTTACATTAAAAAGGAACCACACATGACACAGCTTCCAGCGCCAGCAGTGGGAACAAGGGCAGCAGGCCACATTGAATGGCATTGTGGAAAGAACGGAAGAACCATTGGGCTCCTGGCCTTGTCTCACCCAAACACCCCCCCCCCCACACACACACACACACACAATCCAAGACCCCAGCCCTAAGGATAACCTCCAGTCTCACAAGTAAGGACTAGCATAGTTAAAAAGCCCCACTCATCTTTTCCCCTTAACTGTCTGAGGAAGCATGACCCAGCCCCAGCTTGAAAGGCTGAGAACCCATGTCATAAATGTTCCTACATCAAGAAGCTGTTGGCTAGTTATTTTGTTTCCTAGCAACATATCATGTATGGTTTTCCAACAAAGCACATTTTCAGAGGCCAAACCTGTACAAAATGTTTGTTAGTCTGCCCTCTGAGGCTTAACACTATGAGAATAATCACTGATAAAGAAACATAGAAAGGCCATGTATTAACCAAGTGTCCTTTCCTCCTTAGAATGGTCAGTTTTAACAATAGTTCTGTGTCAACATCTAAATTAGTGAGACTGTTTCCTTGAAACCAGTTATGTTTACCATATGATTTCGGTTTCACAATAGCAAGATGAAGTCAAACATAATTTGACTGCAAAGTCTTCTCCACAATTTACATTCCATTCTGTTTTAAAATTTCTCAAGTATCCCGTATTGCCCAGGATTTCCTGTAATTCGGAGCTGCCGCCATACCGTAATGTGACGGTGGGGAAAGAAGTTACTGTGCATCCCCTTCTGCACATGCACAGTAACCTGTGAATGCACAAAACCCTTCTGTGCATACACAGAAGGCTTCTGTGCAGAAGGCTTCTGCACAAAGCCCTTCTGCACATGCGTAGAAGGATTCTATGAATGCATAGAAGGGTTCTACGCATGCACAGAACCCTTCAGCTCAGAACCCTTCAGTGCAGAACCCTTATGTGCATGCATTGATGGGTTCTGTGCATGCATAGAAGGGTTCTACACATGCGTAGAAGGGTTCTGCACAGAAGCTTTCTGCACAGGTCCCTTATTATCCGGAGCCGCGCTTGACAGGTATGCATAAATTGGCTAACAATATTCATGTTTGAACTCTCATTTATATAAAATATATACATAACTAAATGCAACATTATTATACTTAATTAGGTATAATACAATAGAATAGTTTAGTATTATCCAAAGCAAAGCTATTAGTACATGAAGCAGAACTAAAGGAGAGCCAATCAGCCCTAAAAACTTTTATTTATTTTTCAGAAAATCTTTAAAGATTTTTTTTAAGTGCAGCTTTTCTGAAAGGATTCCAATGATGGGAAATATCTGCCACATCTACAAAACATTGTATCGGCAGTAATGTTTCAATTAAATGATTAGGGTTATATTAAATAGTTGTTAGCATATTTTATTCATTGCATAAATAATTCTTCCGGGAGGTAGTGGTGACTTTTTAACAGCCTTAAATGGTTCCAACTATTTCTGTATGGTTATAGATAGCCTCTTAATATGTAGGGGAAAGACAGATGCTTATTATTTTGATTCTTCTTGGTCTTCTGTGTTCAGTGGTTGAGTTCACATTGAAACTGAAAGCCAGTTTTATTATTTGTTTCAATGTCCAAAAAACTTAGCATAGTAGATTGCAGAGAAGTGGACATACGTGAATTTGGTGATTAAACTCCTCCTTAAGTTCTATTGATTCAAACCTACCTACTCTAACTGTGACTTATTATCCTAAAGTAGGTCATTGGTAGACTAGGGCCATTTGGATCAAGGATCGTATGGAGGAACTGACCTATCAAATCTTAATTGAATCAATGGGCCTACTTTAGTGTTATCCACTGTGTTAAGGAAAAATATTTTGATCACTGAGAAAAACAAACAAACCTCTGATTTTCAAGTTCAGCTCCTGGTCATGGCTGTATGAATAAATCTAGGGAGAGAGAAATAGCAGGCCTGAAGCAACTAAAGACAGATAAAGAAAAATGGTTAAGGAGTTCAAAAGGAAACAAAGGAATGTTCTAATGGGATAGAGAGTAGGAGCTGTAATAGATGTAGGGTACAACATTAAGGAAAGACCTGGAAGAAACCACTGAGGGTAAGAGGCCTATTCCAAAGGCCCCATCCCCACCCCAGAGGGAGGAAGCATCCAGGGAAGAAAGGCCTGGCAGAAACCACTGAGGGTAAGAGGCCTATTCCAAAGGCCCCATCCCCACCCCAGAGGGAGGAAGCATCCAGGGAAGAAAGGCCTGGCAGAAACCACTGAGGGTAAGAGGCCTATTCCAAAGGCCACCCCCACCCCCACCCCAGAGAGAGGAAGCATCCAGGGAAGAAAGGCCTGGCAGAATCCACTGAGGGTAAGAGGCCTATTCCAAAGGCCCCATCCCCACCCCAGAGGGAGGAAGCATCCAGGGAAGAAAGGCCTGGCAGAAACCACTGAGGGTAAGAGGCCTATTCCAAAGGCCCCATCCCCACCCCAGAAGGAGGAAGCATCCAGGGAAGAAAGGCCTGGCAGAAACCACTGAGGGTAAGAGGCCTATTCCAAAGGCCCCACCCCACCCCAGAGGGAGAAAGCATCCAAGGAAGAGAGGCCTGGCAGAATCCACTGAGGGTAAGAGGCCTATTCCATCGCCTGCAGCAACAGACCCATCATTGCCCGCCGCCACCTCCGCTCGCACCCTGGGCGAGCTACAATTTACATGAAAAGTCCAGTGTGAGGGAGGTGGAGGAGGGAGGACCCGGCAGGCTGCCCACCGCCAGCCATAATCAAAGAAGCATGTAAATAACTTAACTAAAACAATGTAGTCTGCACTATAGCAATGTAGAGGCTTGATATAGTGGACTTTTCCTTCATACTAAGTTCTTACTTTTACTTTCATAACAAATGAAGTAGAACTGTGTTTTTTATTTTAAACTGATAATATGCATGATAATACTTTGTTTTGAACTGTAACAACATGTATGATGTGAGGATACTGGTGTAGAAACTGGCAAACCATGGCAGAAATTTTTGCCAAGAGAACCCTATGGACCAGAACAAAAGACAAAACAAAAGAGTCAAGTTAGATGAAACAGGATGCTTAACACAGATCAAAAGAAGGGGAGAGATGGGAGAGGGGGAGGAGAAATACAGTGTTGCAAAGAACAATACTGCATAGGAACATGGAATGTGAGGTCGATGAACCAAGGAAAACTGGAAGTGGTGAAAAATGAGATGGAAATAATAAACATTCACATCTTGTGAATCAGCGAGCTAAAATGGACAGGGATGGGTGAATTCAACGTGGGAAACCATCACATCTACTACTGTGGTCAAGAAAACTTCAGAAAAAAACGGAGTAGCCATAATTGTTAACACACCCAGAAAACACTTGCTTGATAGGAAACAACATGGAGGGGGTAATTTGATTAGGTGCTCTTTTTGAGTTGTCACCAGCAGCTAACCAAATTAAGAACATTATTTACAAACACTGGCATTTGGTTAAGGACCTTCCCGGGTGTAACGAAAAACCGATGATTGGCTTTAGAAGGTCGAGGTCCATTAGTAACATTCTTATACGTTCAGGCCATACTGCCAGGACTATTATTATTAATGACAAACCATTTCCAACAGGACATTACAAGTGTCATTCATGTACAGTTTGTCAGTTCTGCTGGGAAACCAAAGACATTTATGTTCCAAATAAGTGGTTAACTTTTTCTTTGAAATCCCTCTCCAGTTGTGCCAGCAGATGCGTGATTTACATGTAGGAATGCCCCTGCCAGATGCGTTATGTGGGACTTACCAGTCGGCCACTCAGGCAGCGGATTTCAGAACACAGGTCTAAAATTAGACACCAGGTGACAGAAGCACCATTGGTTTCTCACTATATGGAAAAACGCCACTCATATAGGGACTTTTGCTTTGTAGTGCTAGAAATGGTTCGACCAAGGTTATTTGAAAGATGTGATATCAACAAAAGATTAAGACAACGGGAAGCATTTTTTATTCACTTCTTTGATACTATGTATCCAAAATGATTAAATCAGGAGCATGATTTGGCGGCTTCTGGTGTGTACACATGAGTCAGTTTTCACTCAGCATAAAGGCAGCTGCCCCACACATATCATTAACGTCCATATGCACCTAATAGTTTGAGCGGAGACAAGGATGCGATTTCTAGAGACTCTTTTACATACTGGTAAGCTCGTGCCATTGGCTTTCTTATATATTAGATTCATAGTGGTGATATACATTTATGTGAACTCATGTGTAACAGCTTTCTCTATCTTCATGTCATGCTAATTATTATCTTTGTATACAATTATTTTCGTGTGCAGATTTCCTGAAGAAGAATATAGTAATTCAAAAAGTCGAAATAACTGGTATCGACTTTGAAAAAAAATATTGCTATATCAGTGAATCATTCATATCCACCTGTGAAAGAAACAGTGAATTATTTACATTTACCCATAGAGGAACTAATTTTGTTATCTAAGAAAAACATTACTACGTAACTCTTATCAACTATACTTACCCACAGAAGAATTATTTTTGTTGTTACGCAATTTGAAACATTTTCTATAAATATATTTGTTCATATATATCGTCTTTATTCTTGACTAACCCACAGTCACTATTTCAAACGGTTTTTGTCATCAGTTAAGTTCTATACCGTTTGCGCCTTAATCTCCTTGTCTATACTCAAGTATAAACTGACCCAAATATAAGCCAAGGTACCTAGTTTTGACCTGAGAAACCAGGAAAATAGAATGACCTGAGTATAAACTGAGGGTGGAAAATGCAGCAGCTGCTAGTGAGTTTCAATAATCAAAATATGGTACATGAAAATAAAATTAATTACCATAATTGAGACATTCATGGGGTGACATTTTACGGTACTGTTTTTTTTAAAAAAAACACCTGTATTTGAATTGGTGCCACCCAACCAGCACATGCGCTGCCAGGGAAGGGGGTGGGCATGCCAATCACACCAAGGGATAACACAGGAAACATCACACCAGTTTCTTTCTCTCACTGTGAGCAAGCAAGGCTATCCCTTTCTAGCATGGCATGCCTCTTTGGATAAGTGAAGCAACAGGGGGTGAGGGGACACCAGCTCTGCCTCTCTACAAGAGAGCGGAGGCTTTGTGGTTCCCTCTCCTTGCTGGAGCTGCACGCAAGAGAGCCCTACTGCCCACACTGCTAGGCAGCTTTTTTTTCTGGAGCAGGGAAAGAGAGAAAATGGCTGCCTGGTGATGGGGGCCTCTCACACCGAAGACATGATGGGAGAAGCAGGCACCAAAGGCTATTAGCCACTACCACCTTCTTCCCTAGCACTCGGTGACCTGAGTATAAGCTGAGTCCACTTTTTTGACCTCATTTTAAGGGCTGAAAAACTAGGCTTATACTCGAGTACATACAGTATATATGGTATGTACCAAAAGCATTTATAAGATTAAGGTTATATTATGTAGTTTCCAAAGATAGAAAAGGGAACAGAAAATTCAATGTGCCCTCTAAAGAATAAATTCACAGATCAATATTTTTAATGATTAAAACCCTATTAACATCACTTTTCAGATGTTATTTCTTTGAATGTCAAATTTTAAGAGCATTTTTCTGGCATTTGTCCAAGAAATAATGAAGGTAATTGTAACACATTAATTTTAACTTATTAATTCCAAATTCTGGGATCATAAAGCACACTATTATGAGTAACATACAGTTGTATGGATTTGACAGCTGAACTGAAAAGTCAAGACTGAAGTGTGACACCTGTAGCTTTCTATGAAGAGGTTTATTTTGTATATAATTTTTTTTCTTAAGAATTTACATCACCATAATTCAAATTAGCATTTATAATTAAGCAAACGTTTTCATGAGAATTATCAGTGGTCTTTCCTCTCAAAAACCCAGCCCTGTTATTGTTTCACAAGCTTCCTACTACAAAAAAAGGTGAAGCAGAGCAAGATGATAGGTTCTTGTGCTTAATTAAGAAGGATTTTAAAGTAGTATTTGAAAATTAAAATAAATACTCAGAAACAATAGTCACTCAAATCAAATAAAAACAATAAAGTGCAAGATCAAATGTAATTGTGTAGGAGAGCAAAACAATGTTCTACAAAGCAAATCTAAAAATAGAGACACATCAAATGAAACACTGTATCTTTGAAACTTGGCATGCTATAACAGTGAGTCAGGGAATTTTAGGGAAAGAGCTTTTAAAATAGGTTTTTAAAATAGTAAACATTTTAATCTCATACAGAAAAAAGCACCTTTTATGTCATTAGCTAAAATACCAATTGTTCCTATTTCGAAGGATAATTGTTTGCCCCACCAACTTTTCTTTATTTAGAAGAAATGCTTGTTTTTCAACCATTGTGAATGGTAGTAAGCATAAGAGGGTATTCTGTAGACCATCTTGTTGCAAAAATGTTTTGCATCCTTAGAAGATATGTATATCTATAACAAAATCAAGACAAATAAAACTTAATTATGGCTACATATACACTAAGCATATTCCTACACCCAATCCCCATCTTTGAATGACAGAATGAGAACTAGTGTGTGTGTGTGTGTGTGTGTGTGTGTGTGTGTGTGTGTGTGTGTGTGTGTGTGTGTGTGTGTGTGTAAATACACACACACACATATATACATTGTATATATTGTATATATACATTGTTGCATAATATTTTGCACAGTCTGTCATGGTACCCTGCAGTCAAATGAGGCAGTTGCTTTTAGTGAGTTAAAGTAGTTCTATGCGTTCTTTGTTCCCTGAGCAGTGGGTGAAGAAGCCTGGGAAACAGCCTTCAAGGCATTTACTTTTGAAAATAGTCAAAACAGGCTGAAAACTGTGAGAATGGAACTAAGAATAATAGACATTGTGTGCTGTGATTGTATTGGGTAATAACTAGGAAGAGGTGGGAAGATAAATGAAAACTGGGTTTTGTTATATTAGAATGTGAGGAAGAAGTGCCATGATTATGATGATTATGAGTGGTGCTGCATGTGCTTCCATGGAGAAGGAGTGTGTTTGTGAGTAAACATTAGAGAAATTGAATCAACTGGATTACTTGGCTAAGTTAAGCGAGGAAATAAAGCTAGATAGGCCTTTTTTGTTTTATCCTGGGCATGGGGGAAAGTTTTTTTTTCCTTTTTTCTATTTTGTACCTGATCCTGAACTTTTATATACAGTGGAACCTCGTATAACGAAAATAACCCATTCTACGAGGCTGTACACTATGCATTTTTTGTTTTTGTTTTTGTTATACAAGTTTTCCCTGTAAGGACACTATTTTGCATAGTGAAAATTTGTGTTATGCGAATTTTCCCCATAGAGAGCACTATTTTCACTTAGCAAAAATTTTCATTATGCGAGGCGCCATGTTTTTTCAATTTCTTTTTGTTATGCAAGTTTTTCTGCTATAGGAGGCATTTGTTATATGAGGTTCCACTGTATTTTCATCTAAATAAACCTGATTGAACCAGAAGTTCTTGTACTGATTATGTAGCGCTTAAGCTGGTGGGGGATTTCCAGTTCCTTTATTTCTTTATTGGAAACACTACATTAAGTTAATTCACACTGCATGTCCTACCCGATCTGACTGGTTTGTAAGCATAAACAGTCAGTGATTGAAACCTATCATAGATTTCTCTAGCCTGGAGCAGGACTACAGGGACTCTGAAGCAGCACAAAGCATACTACACTACAGATGTTGTTGGGTTAAAACTTCCTTCAGCTCTGATCTGCACAACCAATGGTTTGGAATGATGTAGTAATCCAACATTTAGAGAACTGCAAATTTCCTTTCCTTAAACTGTCTGATCCAAGTAGGAATTAATTTTGTTTTGAAACAAATAAAAACATAGTTCCAGTTGGCAATTTCAGTGCAAACCTGAGTATGAATACAATTCTTACTTCCTCTATATCATCCACTTATCCACTATAATTAATATAGATTTAATATTAAAAATATTAATCTGTTCTTTTATACCAAGGATTTCCAACTTTTTTTAAGATGCAGCCTAACCAGACACATCTGGACAGCTGAATGGCCCAGACCACACAATGGGGCAGAAGTAAATGTGCTTCTGTGTTTGCAAAAGCTGCAAGCACATTTATGGCTGATGTAACCACATAAATGCATGTGTGGGCACATTTTACAGCTAACATAAATGCATCCACTTCTACTTCCTGGTGTGGCAGCAGCAGCTATGGGAAATATGAATTACTGCTGTGGGCTGGGGCCAGTCCATGGGCCATAGGTTGGGAACCCCTATTCTATAATATTAGCTAGATAGAGGAAGTTGCGGGCTCTGAGAAGAAGGATGAGGCTAGTTGTGTGGAAGGGTGGATTCAATAGAGTGCTTTGAATGACAGCCGCTTGCATCCTTCATCAATAACATTATTGAAAGGTATTTTTCTCAGGCAGCTATCCAAGAAGTATTACATGACAAGTGACAGAACTGCTTCTCTTTCTTCATCCCATTTATTTTCTTATTTTTATTTGTCAGAACTATATCTCGCTTTTCCTTTAAGGAGCTCAAAGCAGCATACTTGGCTCTCTAATTCCCAATGTTATCTTTACTGTGAGGTAGGTCAGGCTGACAATCATCCAGTGGGCTTCATGGCCAAGTGGAAATTTGGGAATAAGTATGCAGATTTCCTAAATTAGCACACTAATCAATCCATAATACTGACAGCTCTTAGAAGAGCCAGTTTAAATCTTTCTAAGCCATATCAAGTCTACAGTATCTTTCGTGTTCAGAGAAAGAAGAAGCAGACGAGTGAAGTAGTGAAATTCAGCTCTTTATTAGTGGGGTTTGAACACAGTTTGGATAGGGCAAAACTCGGACTTATATACACTATGAACAGTAACAGTAACAATAATACAACAAGCCCATTGGCTGAGTGTGCACATTTTTTGATCCATTTATTTGCATAAGAATAGATACATGAGAAAAGATACATTCTGCTCCTATAAACAGTAACAGTAACAGTAATAATACAACAAGCCCATTGACTAACAGAGTGTGCAGATTTTCGATCCACTTATTTGCATAAGAATAGATACATGAGAAAAGATACATTCCGCTCCTGTCAGAAAACACAGTTAACGTACATAACATTCGTCCCCCCTAGGTAAAAACAAAATCCTTTAACCAGGATGGCGGTCTAGTTTCCCTCTGGGTCAAACACTTGGCTGAGCCGGCTCAGGGGCTCGTAGGATGGGCAACCCGACTGGAGTGAGGGATTGACTAGAGGGGGAGGATTGTAAACCCAAATTAAAGCTCTGTTTGTCAGATGGAGGAGCAGGGGATCGCTCAAAACCAAAACCTAATTCTGTGGATGAATAAGACAACTCAGGGTCCCTCCTGTATGTACTAAGAGTGGAGGGCGACTCCAAACAAAATTGGTCATCATCAATAAAGGAATCCAGAGTGCTAGGCTGGAACAGTGTATGGGTACACCTGGCCAGAATAGGGGAGCATTCCACAAATTCCCCTTGAAATCGGTTCCTAGAAGACACTTCTGGGTCAATGTTGGCTGGCTGCAATTACCACTGCCCCCTGGGTTGAAACGGGTGCTTGCCAACCCTAGCATTGAGTGTCTGTATTCGTCTTGTGGGTCCAGTACTCTGGATCTCAATTGATCCACGTTCCTCCTCCAGATGATACCAGTGGCTGTTGCGATTCTGTAAGAAACAGGACCAGTTTGATCGATCACAAACCCAGGCACCCATGTAGGGCCACCAGCTGCATAATTGCGGCAATGTACAGGGTCTCTGGACAAGAAACCCTTCTAGTGTTGGATTGCTATATTTGTGCCTTTGTCCTCTACCCTAGCGGGATCCAATCTGTCCAGCAAGGATGACAGTTTCCTTCGCTGGAGCAATTCAGCAGTGGACAGCCCTGAGGCAAGGGGGGGTGAGCCTATATGTGAAAAGAAACTGGCATAACTGGAGCTCCAAATCCCTTTTGCCCATATGCCAAAGCACGTCTTTAGTTGTGCTGGGTGGAATGGGGTGGCAGTGATGTGCCTAATTGCATTCCTTTCCATGAAGGATTGGAATTCTGCAGATGTGAACGTAGACGTATTGTCAGACACCAGCACATGTGTAAGTCCAAATGCTGCAAACAGCCTTCTTAGGTGCATTATCATGGTGGCTGAAGTGTTATTAGGCACCCTAATCACTTCCAGCCACTTAGAGAATGAATCCACAAGCAACAAAAATAGGGCACCCCTAAATGGACCTGCAAAATCTATGTGCAACCAGGACCATGGCCCCTGAGCAGAATCCTATTCCCGAGAGGGAAGGTGGGATTGCTCTGGGTGAGAGGATTGACAACTGGAACAAGTGCTGACCATTTGTTCTATCTCTTAGTCCAGTTGAGGCCACCAAAAGTAGCTACAGACAAGGGATTTGGAACAGACAATTCCCGGGTGACTTGTGTGAAGTAGATGTAAAACCTTTTTCCTGAGAGTGACAGGAATGACCACCCACTAGCCCCATAGAAGGCAACCTCATTCCACTGACAGTTCCAAACGCTTGTGGTGAAATGTTCTGAATTCCTTGGCTAGAGGAGAGAGAGGCCAGCCATTTTTACCCATTTACTTTAGTCAATGTTACATCCTTGGCCGTAGCCTTGGCTATACCTGAGGGGACGACTGGGGGCGAGTTGAAAGCCTCAATCATAAGGACCTGGTGGTCGCTTTCGATCTCACAATCAGCTTCCCCGACCCCTGGCAGTGGAGAACATGACAGAGCATCAGCGTGGCTGATGTTCTTGCTGGGCCTGTGCACCAAAGTAAAATCATATGCATTTAGGAAAATTGCCCAATGCAACATCCTTGGGGACAGAATTTGAGGTGTGGGCTTCCCATTCACAAAGATTCCAAGGAGTGGCTTGTGGTCTTCCATAAAGGTAATCGTGGAATTTCTAAGTGGCAGCCACGATTGCCAACACCTCCCTGTCTGTCTAAGCATAATATTTCTCAGGCTTTGAGAGTGAATGGGAATAGAATGCTACAGGGGCTTCCCTCCCGTCATTGAATACATGGCATAACACAGCTCCCACCCCCACAGGGGATGCATCACACACTAGTACAACTTCCTTGTTAGAATCAAAATGAGTTAACACAGCATCCGAAGATAGCAGCCTCTTAAGTTCTAGGAACACTTTCTCCTGGCAATGGCCCCAGTGCCAAACTGTATCTTTCTTAAGAAGCTAGTGTAATGGTTTGGAAATTGAGGCTTTGCGATGGAGAAAAGTGTGATAGAAGTTTAACAATCCTAGAAATGATTGCCATTCAGCTTTACATTTTGACCTGAGTGCATTTTGCATGGCCGCCACCTTGAAGTCAGAGGGCATGATACCTTGGGGTGTAATTCGGTACCCCAGGAACTCCACTTCCTGTGCTAAAAACACACATTTGTCTCTTCTGAGATGTAGACCGGCCCTCTCAAAATGTGAGAGGACTAAATCAAGCCTGGCTGCTAGTTTGACGGTGTCCTTAGTGGTGATCAGGACATCGTCAAAATATGGCAGGACACCGGGCAAACCTTTTAAAATACATTCTACAAGAGATTGAAATATTCCGGGGGCCGCATTCACCCCGAATTGTAGGCGAGTTACCTTAAATGCCACCCTATGCATTACTATGGTCTGGGCAATGGCAGCAGCAGGAGACACAGTCAGTTGTTGGTAAGCCTGGGCAAGGTCAAGTTTTGCAAAGCAATTTCCTCCATGCAAGGAGGAAAGAAGGTGGCTTACCACAGGCACAGGATATTCATTCGGGTGAATAGCTTTATTGATGGTACACTTGTAGTTAGCGCATATCCTGACCTCCCCGTTACTTTTCAAAGCAATCACTATTGGTGTCTCCCACTCTGCGGAGTCCACTGGCACTAGGATGCCCTGCCCCACCAGTTTGTCCAGCTCGGCTTCTATCTTCTCCTTTAAAGCAAAGGGTACCCGGCATGGCTTCATCCAGATGGGCCAGATGGTTGGGTCAAGCTCAAAGTCCACAGGGGGTCCTTTGTATAACCCTAAACCCTGTTTGAACATCTCAGGATGTGCAGCACAAACGTCATAGATTGGGTCAGCATCTATTGCATGAATACCAGAAAGCTGGATTCCCAGGGGCCTAAACCATTGGGTCCCAATAAGACAGTTAGTGCCCTGCTTAACTACAACTAATGGCAAGGAGGTGTGAATGTTTTTGAATTTGACCAAGAAATTTCCCAACCCCAGGACCGGAATTTGGCAACCTTGCACATCCCAGAGGGAAGTTTTAAAAGATTTGAGTTTGAGCCGAGAGGCAGGGGGAATTCTCAAAAACTCCCGCTGTGGGATTATGGAAAAGGTAGTACATGAATCCACCTCCATCTTGAAGGGGATGTCCTGCAGGCTCAGGTCTGCGAAGAAATGCTCGCTGACGATGCCCACTTGGCACGGCTCGGGCTCTGGTGACACTTTGGTGATGGACGTTTTGTGGTGATGACTCTTCTTGGACTCAGGTGCTGGAGATCTTTGCTTTCGCTGTCGGCATACTTTAGCAATGTGCCCTCGTTGCCCGCAGTTGTGGCATTCTGCGGTGCAGAAGGGGCACTTCCTGCGGTCATGCCGGGCTCAGCAGCCATCACACTTGCAAATGAATTTCTTCTACCGATCGTCACAGTGCTCTCGGTGCTTTTGTCAGACCGCTCGGACTTCTCCCTCTGCATCGCTGGACTCCGATGAAGAGGTGGAACCAGGCGATGATAAGGAGGAAGAAGATGAATTTTGCTGAGCATGCACAGCAGAGTCAGTGGCACTGGTGGTGGAGTGGTGATTCTGGTAAAGCTTGATGACCGTGCGGCCTTAGATGCTATTGCCTCTTCTAGGAAAGCCTTGAAATTTAGCGTCTTCCTGATCATAAAGCAACATTGAGCATCTTCGTCCCTCATGCCGGCCAGCAGACAGTCCTGGAGTGCTTCTTCGATGTTGTCCCACTTGCACAGGGTGGCAGAAATGCGCAGAGCGGCGGCGCAGTCTGCAATGGACTCCCCAGGACGCTGCTCCCTTCTGTGGAAGGCCACACTGGCCAGGAAAATCAAGACCTCTGGCTGCAGGTGTTTCCTCTGTGCAGACATGATTTCTGCGAGTTGCACCACATTCACGTCTCTTGAGAGAACAAAGTGGCTTGCCAGCTCAAGCGTCTCAGAACTGCACTGAGCGAGGAAACAGGAGCACTTCTGGTCTTCATCGGTGATCTTCTGTGAGGCCATTGCATGGCGGAATCGGCGTTTGTATGTTGCCCATTTCTCTGGACGCACTGGGTCAAATGGGCCAATGTTGCTGCCGTATGGGGACGCCATCCCACCTTTGTCACCAGTTTTGTGTTAAAGGAATGAAGAAGCAGACAAGTGAAGTAGTGAAATTCAGCTCTTTATTAGTGGGGTTTGATCACAGTTTGGATGGGACAAAACTCGGACTTATATACATTATAAACAGTAACAGTAACAATAATACAACAAGCCCATTGGCTAACAGAGTGTGCACATTTTTCGATCCACTTATTTGCATAAGAATAGATACATGAGAAAATATACATTCCGCTCCTATAAACAGTAACAGTAACAATAATACAACAAGCCCATTGGCTAACAGAGTGTGCAGATTTTCGATCCACTTATGTGCATAAGAATAGATACATGAGAAATGATACATTCCGCTCCTGTCAGAGAACACAGTTAACATACATAACAGTATCTGAAAGACCAACATAGCAGTAAGAAAGGGAATGGAACTCAGACAAGCTCATGGGAAAGGGGAGACAAAGCATAAAGGGTAAAATCTTCTATGCATGCCAGCACATTTGTTGGTAGAAATATCAACAGTTAATAGGGTATTGTTGTTTTTTAAACTGCTATCTGGAAATTGTCTGTATATTGTAAGAGACATCTTGTTTGCTACCTACAATTACTTTATACTCTGTTGGGCAATTATCACCCTTACTATATTTTAAAAAGAAAAAAAAACCCACATTCCTTTAATGTTTGTTGAAGGGGTCTGATGTAATTTAATTATGCCATTTTCAACAATAAAATTAATTGTTAACCACAGAGGAGTAGCCATGTAAATTCAGATTTGAGCATGGAGTTGTTTCCTTACTTTCAAAGAAACTAATACATTTTTTTTTCTGGATGTTAGCTCTTCTTCTTTTGTGTTCCAATCAAACCCTGGGATGGCAAAATGAAGCCACTTTCTTTGCTTTGCCCAAACTTAAGTCCTTGTTGGCACATATTTCATTTCCAAAGGAACTGAACAATGGAAGTTAGCTAAAAATAAAGAAGTGCTGAACTGTCTGCATATGTTGGATTCTAATGGCATTATCAGGTGAGGAGCCATTTTTTGAAGTATTTTCCTTTGACACAGATGGGAGTTAACTCTGAGTGAATACGTGCAGGGCTGTAGCCTATACATATATCATGGAGTTAACTTGCACATGTTTAGGTTATGAAAGAATGAAAAAGAATATACAAAGAAGTCCTATATAGAACTTTTAGGAAAGACAGACTCAACTTTCTTCTATGTCTTACTTTTCCTTTTCTTTGTTCTAAAATTTCACACAGTGGCCTCTGTTGTTAATTTACTATTATTCTTTAAGAAGCAAAAAAAGCTGTTATGAATCCCACAGACAAAAAATGGAGCTTTAGGAATCTGTAAGCCATATTATTGCTTTGTCACAGAATAGTGTGAAAGGTGGAAACCTATTCATATTATTTAGACAGTAGAGAAAAAAAAGCTCAAGGCAATGAAGTCAGATCAATTTGATTCAGTCTCCATAAGGTCAGCTGTGAAGTTATTATCTGCATGTCAATTCATCCAAAACATTTAGAGCCTGCAGCTTTCACTCTAATCAATATCCATTTTCACAATGGGCACATGGGGAAATCTAGACATGTGTTGGAATTATAGTAAAAGCATGGACAAAACAATGAAGAAGATTGTATCACAGGATTACCCTTCATTCTAATATCTCAGCATGCTACTGTTTTCATGGGGAACTTTGTGCTCCAGGAACAAAATAGCTGTCAGACATGCTCTGTTCAGTGATAATAGGTATGCCTGTACTTTATGGCAAATGCTATCACTAGACAGTGAGGCAACCACCTCAGGTGCAAAATGTTGTGAGCCTACAGTGGGAGCCTGTTAGAATTTACTCATAAATGACAAACATTTCCTTTCCTTTCTCCTGTTTTTCTTTCCTTACCTCCCTCCTCATAGATTTTTTTTTTAGTTTTACCCTTCATTCTAATATCCATCTGTCTATCTGATTGTATTAATAGCTGGGATATTCTCCCACTTTGCGTGGCATACAACACATTATTATTTTTTACAATAACGATAAGAAATCAAATGTAAAGAATAAACAAAACCAAATAAAATTGTAAGAGATTCCATGAAGATTGCATTAATTTTAGGAAAAAAATCTGCTCAAAGGATCAGAAATCTTGTGCAATGACTGGGGCCAAAGTGATCTAGCATCACATGCAATCTTTGCAGCTTCACACATTGGAAATACTGTAACAGCATTCTGGCTGTATAATATATATCGCTAAGCATCAGAATCTACACTCACTGTTAACACTAGAGATTCTGATAAATCTATGCAAGTTACAGCCAGAAAAGCTCCACTTTTTCCTGCATAGACTAAAGCATGACTGCACTGTTTGTAGTCATGTAAAATAGCTGATATTATCAGACCAGGTAAAATAATCTCCTTGACACTTTCTGACTTCTTGTGCAGCTGGAATAAAAGCTAACGATAACCACTGTGGAATTCAGAGCTGTTTACATCATCAAACTGGTCTTGGACATAAGTCCTGAATGAACCTTTCTGCTTCAGGTGCAGGGCTTGGTAGGTTATTTTTAACACAAATGAATATAATTTAATTCTTTTTTTAAAAAAAACCCTTTGATTTATGAAATTGGGATATTGTGATTCTACATCCACAATTCAAAATGTAAGCAAATGGTCAGCAAGAAAATGGATCTCAAGCTTTGCCTAGAAAAGGAGAGCCTGAATGTTGACAGTACTAATTGCAGCAGTCAAGATGGTCTGCAGAATACTTTCTTGGTGAGGTAAGCTACATAAGGAGATCTCCCATTTATGGTCTTTGGGGCAAAGTAAGCTGGTTCTCCAGCTAGGACCAAGAAGATAAATGCTAAACTGAAGCCCAGCCAGTAAATCATCAACAATGAAAGGAAAACCATTTGAGGCAAAGCAAGACTATCTTCCACGAATTGTAAAATCAATCCAGCATTTTTTGTCCATCTATGTTGATCTTGTTGAACATCACAAGATTCAGTAATTAACTGCTTTAAAAATTCAGTCTATGGTCTTCAAAATAATTAATTAAACAATAAAAGTGAGTATGTTATCTTCCAGATACTCCACCAATCAGAAATCATAAACTAGGCTTCTTTCTGGAAAAACCCTAGATTATAGCCCAAAATCTTCTTATATAAATGTATAATTCTCTGTAACAAAACTGTAAGATCTACTTTCTCAAGTTCCACTTTCTCGAAGCCAGACTAGTTACATAGCTTTTCAAGAGATTTCATCAGGAGAAAACTGGAAATTTATCTATAAAACAAAACACAACTATCAGTGTTGATTTTATACAATCTAAACAGTGTACAAAATATCCTGTATTACAGCCTTCCTGTTGTAAATTCATCCTCAACAATACCTTATTTTATGCGCATCCCACAAGCCTCTTTTGCGTACTCTAGTAGTGCCCTTGGACGTTAGCGGACTCGTGTTGCTAACCACTATTTAAGGAAATTAATTAACCACCAAATACATTGTCTCCACCTCAAAACACCTGCATGGGCTGCTAGAACAATGACTCACAGAAAACACGAATAATCAATCTCTTGATTAGTCCGTTTGGCCACAGGGACTTTAAGTGGTGAATGTAATAGGTTTCTCGCTGAAGCAAAGCTTTCTCTAAATCCATAGTTATGTTCCCCCTTTGCTGGATCACCTTGAGTTAGGATGTTCAAGTCCAAAAAATTGAAATTTACAAATATTTAGGGAGTCCTTTAGATATTGCCCAAGGACTCTAATCACTATGGGAACAAAGTTCTTCTTCCATAAATGCTGGACTTCAATTTGCAAATCGTGATATTTTGTGACTATCTCCAGTTGTTTGGCCTCAGTTTGTCATCTCCTGGTATAGCAATGGCAATAAACCAGGTCTGTTTCTTTTCCACAACAGTTATATCAGGTGTGTTATGAGTCAGAGGTCTATCTGTTTGAATTTTAAAGTCCCACAGGATTTTGAAACTCTCATTTTCCAAATCTTTCTATACCTGATGTTCCCAATAATTTTTACTGCATTCAAATACAAACTTCTGGCAAAGTTTTCAATGAAAATTTTTGCAACCCTGTCATGGTGCAACTAATCAGTCTGTGAAATTATGCTGCATCTGCAGATGATCAGATGATCTACTGTTTCATCCTTTTCATTACAAAGCCAGCATTTGCTATCATTGGATACGTAGTATATTTAAGTCTTCATGTAATTTGTTGGCAAAACTTGTGCCTGTGCTGCTGAGATCAATCCTTCAGTTACCTTCTTCAAAACTCCTTCTCTTAACCATCCCCATGTCAGCTTTTGGTCAACCTTTCCTTCTTTGTTTTTGAAGTATTGAACATGCATAGGCTTGTTTTTGCAGTTTACAGTTCGCCTTTCAATCCTTTTCTTTCTGTATTCAGCTTTCTTCCTCACTTTTTTCAAAAGTTGTTGTTGTTCAGTCGCACAGTCGATTCCGACCCATTGAGACCCTATGGACCATTGTTCTCCTGGCACCTCTGTCCTCCACCATCCCCCTCAGCCCTCTCAGTTCTGTGCCCATTGTGTCTACAGTACCATCTAGCCATCTCATCTTTGGCCTCCCCCTTCTTCTTTTGCCCTCCACCTTTCCCAACATCACGGCCTTCTCAAGTGAGTCCTCCCTTCTCATTTGATGCCCAAAGTACTTTAGCCTCATCTTTACTATTAGACCTTCCAAAGAGCAGTCAGGGTTGATTTCTTCTAAGATTGACCTATTTGTTCTCCTCGCTGTCCAGGGTACTTTATTAATTTGGTGAAGCATAGACACTTCACTTTTCTTAATGTAGTCATTCAAGCTACACTTTTCTTCCTTTACTGTCTTTTTCACCTGTAGGAGTCCTCTGCCACTCTCAGCTCTTTGCCGAGAAAGGCAGGATATAAATTAAACTGATCGATTGATTGATTGAAGTATAAATAATCAACTTCACTTTTTGGGTGCAGCGCATGAGGCACATTCATGAGCTTCCTTGTTTTTCAGTCTAGTTTGTCTAATTCCATTTGGGTCCAATCAATTATTCCAGCTGAATAGTGTATAACTGCCCAGGCATTAATTGCCTTTATGATATTGCCTCCACTAAGTTTTGATCTCAAGATTTTCTGGAGCCTCTTTATATATTTTGTAAAAGTTGCTCTTTTGACTTGGTGGTGTAGCAGGTCAAAAGCTTGCTGAACTCTCAGGTGCTTTTCTGATGTTATTGCTTTTCTACATTCTTCATTATCTAATTTGAATCCATCATCTTTGATAATTTTGCCTACCTTAAAAGTAATTGCTGCACACTTGTCAATTCCAAATTGCATCCCAACATCTTTACTAAATTTTGTTGTTGTTGTTTATAAATTAGAGGATATTTGGGCTGAATGAAAATACAGTTGTGTTGTGATTTCCACCCCCCACCCCCCTTGGTGAACATACATGGATATCCTTTTCCAGAGTTCATTTAACTTCATAGTTTGGGAAAGAAGACTTTCCCTCAAACTTACCTTTCACCTTATGCAATCTTCTTTTCCATAGGTTCACATTTGATGAACACCCACTCCCCAGAAATATGAAATGATTCATTCTAATATCTTTAAATGTCATTGATAATAACATAGTCCAGAAGTATGTGATCATGAGGGGGTTCGTTGAGAAGAAAATAAAGGGGATGGGGAAATGTTTAAAATAAATTAATTGAATTTCTGTCTGTTTGAAGTGAGGAGAGAAGACACTTTGAAGACTATGAAGCAGTGCCTGACCCTTTAAGAGGAAAAAGTTTCTATTGAACATGCTCTAGAGCAGTGTTTCCCAAACTTTGGGTTTTGGACATCAATTCCCAGAAGCCTAAGTCAAGTCTCTAAAGCACTGACCAGCCAATGGACTGACTTTGGCTTCTGGGAATTGAAGTCCAAAACCCAAAGTTTGTGAAGCACTGCTCTAGAGCAAGGGTGGACAAAGTTGGTGCCCCATATGTTCTTGGACTTCAATTCCCAGAAGCCCTGATCAGCAGGTGTGCTTACTTGGGCTTCCGGTAATTGAAGTTCAAGAACATCTGGGACACCAAGGTTGACCACCCCTGCTCTAGAATTATAAAATGGTTGATTTTGTGTTAAAAATGAACGTTTTAACTTTTGAACATTTCAACAACTACTGGATGGATTTACTGCAAATAAAAAAGGGGACTCATGTCATTTTTATTATTTTTGCATTAAAATTTAGGTGTGTTTATATTTTAGTAGTCTTTTTTTCTGCTGACAAAAAAGTTGCCAGGGCCTGCATGGTGGGGTAAATCAAGTGTATATGTAAAAAAATCATTTAAAAAATCATTTGCAACCAACTTTTGCACACGGCTAGATAAGATGATCTACACCTACTGGGTGAAGCTATTTAAAAGCTTACATTTATTTGGGTTTTGACTGCCCCATTTCCAGATTTCCCTTATACCATATTGATTTGATCTGCTACACAATAAAAACCACTGCACACCTGTGGAGTGATAATGACATATGAAAGCAATGTTTAACCGAGTATTGCTAAGATGGCTCCTTGCAAAGCTAGACATCATCCAACCCATGCTGACTTATGGATTCTTTCTAGTTATCAATATATTCATTCATTTAAAAGTAAGATGTGGTGAACTATACTATTCCATCTCAAGTACTGAAGTAATTCTCAAAGGCCAGTAGAATCAGCTTCTGAAATCTGAGTGAGAAGGGAATAAAACCTTATATTTTGTTCCCAGCAGCAAGGCATACAAAGCAGGCCCCAATATATCTAAATTTGAAGGGTAAAAAACAGTGATGTTTGAGTATCTCCTGATCCAATCTGTATATTCATTGTACAGATAAGGATTGCCCACTCCCAAGGTGTTTTGGAAGTGGCCAGAAACAAAAACCTTGTGATTTAGGCCAAAAAAAAACCTAAACCTGGAATGGGCTTCCATCAATTCTGGGAATGCAGTGGAACTTAAATAGAGTGTTTCAAATGTGTGAGAAAGTATCCCCCAAAATAGTGTATTACATCAGGAAAGGAATAATCTGCCTCTTGTTAGAGTAGTACAACACCAATTATCTGTGCTGGAGGCATTCAAGAGAAAATTGGATAACCATCTGTCAGATCTGCTTTGATTTGGATTCCTGCACTGAGCAGGTTAGACTCAGTGATCTCATAGGTCTCTTCCAACTCAGTTATTCTATGATTCTGTAAGAGCAAAACAGGAAACAGTGTTTGACAGAGAATCCAAATATGGACATGCACTATTTTTACTAGCAAGGAGGAGGAGCTTATGGGATCTTCTGTCTCATTTGTCAAAATAGTTTGGTCAACATCAGTTATTGTGCATCTTAGCGTGGATAGGTGTCATTTTCTGCTCTGTCTCAGACCCCAAAATATCTTGGACCAACCCTATTTCCAACTATGATTTAAAAAGGTCTTCAGACACTGGTGCCTAAATCAATCATCATGTTTTAACACTTGACTTTTCTTCTGCCATATCCGAATCTAAATATTGACAAATACCATGGCGATTAGCCATGAGGTTTATCATGAGAATATGATGCATTTGCCATTTTAACACTTGTAGAAATGACTAAATAGGTATGCTGGTATAATATTCAGTTTGGTAGATTTACACAAGGAAGTGTTGATACAGTTGCATTCCACATTCAGGTGTTATCTTGATATTTCTTAGAAAAAGTTGTAAAGTAGCTTTTATTGACTGAAAAGCTATTATACTCAACATGAACCCATCACTTCTTCTTGTGCACATAGACATTATCTAATACCAATGTTTTAGTTACAATAAAAAACAGTGTTCTGGTAGTTCCTGAGCTTATAACCTTCACTAAATGAACAAAATAAGGACCAGGATGAGAGATCAGGTGTTGACAAACGACAGGTAGGAGGCTATCTAGTGGTGGAGGAGGTATGGGAAATTGAAGACATAATAATGGTGAGAAAGAAAAAGCTTTGCTGAAGTAGGGAAAGTGAATCTGATTTTGAAGAAGGACTCAAAGGAAATGTGGGAAAATAGTTTGCTGAAAGAGGAAATTCTGTGGGAATAGAGAGAAGAGACAAAATAAATTGATGGCAAATGAGCTTGTGTGAAATTGGAGGCAGTGAGAAGTGGTCATAGGAGAGAAATGACAGTCTACAAAACCTGACACTTCAATCCTTGTGCTTAGCCAGGCTTTACTAGTTTCTGATAGAAAATAGAAGTCCTCTGTAAGAAATAGTGGAATTTTACTATACAGACTTTGATTCACCAAGATAGTTGATTATTTCTTCTTTGTCAAAAGAGCAACTGTCCCAACCCATCCCCAACCCCAAAAGGCATGCTGCAGAATAAACTAGTATTAGCTAAGTGATTTCTCTTTGTAGCCTGAGATGAAAATAAAAGATGAATGATCATTAAAGGCTCAGACTGACAAATTATATCTTAAATAGGACTGCATACTGACATCATCTGAAGTCCAAATTATTAAATTAATTGGCCTCATTTCAAATAATTTGTAGAGGTGCATTATGACCAAATTTGGTTTTAGGAAAAATGCAAAATGGTCTGAAACCATAAGACTGGTCCAGACTTTTGGAGGTTTAAGATGATAAAGAAAGAACCAAACAATGGTAACAATCCTACTTCTAAGTGAAGAATGACTGAGATGGGTTTGAATAGATCATGAGCCACTTGTGCCGTCATATAAGAACATAAGAACAGCCTTGCTGGAACAGGCCACAGCCCATCCAGTCCAGCATTCTGTCTCACACAGTGGCTCACTATTTGCTTCAGGGTATTCCCAAGCAGATGCCTTCACCTGCTTAGGATTCCCTGGAAATGGCATCGAGAGATATCCTGCCTATCTCTCCAACCCGGAGGTTGTCCTTAGGTATCCATAATTATAGCCATTGATACCCTTGTCCTCCATGAACTTGTCTAATCCTTTCTTAAAGCTGTCAAGACTGACAGCTGTCACCACTTCTTCTGGCAGGGAGTTCCATAGACCAGTTTCTTCTGGCAGGGAGTTCCATAGACCAGTTTCATCCTCTGGGTGAAAAAGTACTTTCTCTTATTTGTTTGAGAACTAGTACCCAAAAGTTTCATGGAGTGCCCCCTAGTTCTAGTGTTCTGCGATAGGGAAAACAGTTTTTCCTTATCTACTTTGTCCACACCATGCATGGTTTTATAAACTTCAATCGGGTCACCTTTTAGACATTATCGTTCAAGAATGAAGAGGCCCAACCGTTGCAGCCTCAGTTGGTAAGAAAGGTGTTCCAGTCCCCTAATCATTCTGGTTGCCCTCCTCTGCACTTTTTCCAGCTCCATAATATCCTTCTGGAGGTATGGCGACCAAAACTGTACACAGTATTCCAGATGGGGCCTCACCATAGATTTATAAAGAGGCAAAATGACACTTGCTGACTTATTATCTATTTATTTTATTCTATACCACTTTACTTCCCCTAAGGGAACTCAAAGCGGTTTACAAGATACGAAATATAATATACAGGATATGAATAGGTACAAAAATAAGATACAAGTTTACACAA
Organism: Bradypodion pumilum; assembly: GCA_035047305.1. Classification (NCBI taxonomy): domain Eukaryota; kingdom Metazoa; phylum Chordata; class Lepidosauria; order Squamata; family Chamaeleonidae; genus Bradypodion; species Bradypodion pumilum. The sequence continues at coordinate 433,610,304 of JAWDJD010000001.1, forward strand.
TAATACAATAACAACTCAAGCACAATTCAATAATACATTTCATACATAAACAGTTCAATAATACATTTCACAATTCAATCCCAAAGGGACGCAGAAAAATAGATCACAAAAAAACATTATTAATACCAAATAAATGGATATGGATGACTTCCAAGCCTCCAGCCCAACTAGGGTGGAGGAACAAAACAGCCTCAACAGCTGTGCCTCTCTCCTCCCCGGCCAGTAAAAAAGGTCACCTGGGGGGGGGGGGTGGCAAAGTCCTGATGGCAAAGTCCATGGCCAAATTGGCCAAAGGAGGGGAGGGAGAGTGTCTGGGGTCTATAGTGCTGGCGGCGAGTTCTTCTCATAGACGCCACGTCGGCCACCCTCAGCTGGAGCCAGTCTCACCTCTCCACCCTGCCGCCAAGCCAGCCAAAAGAGGGGAGGGCGAGCATCCGGGGTCCGTAGCGCAGTCGGCAAGCTCTTCTTATAGATGCCGTGCTGGCCGCCCTCTGATGGAGCCAGTCTTGCATCTTTACCCTCCCGCCAAGACAGCCAAAGGAGGGGAAGGTGAGCATCCGGGGTCCATAGCGCTGGCAGCGAGCTCTTCTTATGGACCCTTCCTAATGATCCCTAGCATTGAGTGTGCTTTGTTCACTGCTGAGGCACACTGGGTTGACACCTTCATTGAGCTGTCCACCAGGACACCAAGGTCCCTTTCCTGGTTTGTCGCAGAGAGTTCAGACCCCATCAGTTTATAAATGTAATTGGGTTTTTTTTTTTGCCCCAACATGCATCACTCTGCACTTACTAATGTTGAAGCTCATTTGCCACTGTTTTGCCCACTCCCCCATTGTCAAGAGATCCCTCTGAAGCTCCTCACAATCTCTCACAGTTTTCACTACCCTGTATAATTTAGTGTCGTCAGCAAATTTGGCTACCTTGCTTTTTACTCCTACCTCTAGATCATTTATGAAGAGGTTGAAAAGCAGGGGTCCCAGTACTGAACCTTGGGGGACCCCACTCTTTACTTCCCTCCACTTGGAGAAGTGTCCATTTAGTGCTACCCTCTGTTTCCTGTCCCTTAGCCAGTTGCTGATCCAGGACAAGACCTGTCCCTTTATTCCATGACTGGTAAGTTTATTCAAGAGCCTTTGGTGTGGGACCTTGTCAAAAGCCTTCTGAAAGTCCAGATAAACAATGTCAACTGGATCCCCCTTATTAACAGTTCAAACTAGAATTGACACATGGAACCAATTGTTGAATGCTGAGTTGACAGCCTTTGGTTTTCGTGGGCCTGTTCTACTTGGGGTCTACTGGTAGGATTCTTGCTATGTTGTTTAGACCTGCAAGTTATGAAATGACAGGTTTGCAAAATATCTGACAATAAACAGACAGACTCCTTTTCAACTGAAGGACATCTTTTAATACTAAAATAGGATCAAGATACAGTGGAACCCAGGATAACAAATGCTTCGTAAATCAAAAAATTTGTACAATGAAGCGTTCATGCACTATTTGCGATACCCTGCATAACAATTTTTTTGTTATACCGGGTTTTTGTTTAGTGAGGTATACCTCACTTAACAAAACCCTATATAACAAACTTTTTTCGTTATGCAGGGTATCACCAAAGTGCTTCGCATAACGAAAAATCCACATAGTGAAGAGCTCCACGGAAAGGTGTTTCTTCATTATGCAGGGTTCTACTGTAATTGATTTTTCATAAACAATCCTACATCTTATGCCAGGATAATGAGTAGATTTAAAACCTGCCTGTCTCCCATGTAATGCCATTAAATGTGGCATGCATTTACATGGGAGTAAGTCCCATTATATGAGAGCAATTGTGGTGTGGATGATAAAGTGATAGACTAAGACTCAGAAGACAGGGGTTCAAAATCACACTTAACCATAGAAATTCACTAGGAAATGGTGCTCATAAAAACACTCATAAAATAACTCACATACTTTGAAAACCTTTTCAAGATTGCTATATATTGGGCACCTACTATATTCAGTGGGATTTCTTGGTCATAGGGTTGCTTTAAGTTGAGACAACAATATATTTAATGGAATATGATTCTTAGTAAACATAAATTCAACCACAGAATGTCCTAAATGTGGCATCAATGTGACCAACCAGTTTTCCAGTTTTTCTTAAATAATGAGATCTACAGTACTTATGTTTCATTGTTAGTAAAACATTGAAGGAGAAAGGACTTGCCCATTCAGCTGCATGGACTACAAAAAGGTATGAGACTGTGCTATGCTAGTTTCCTGTGTATGGATATTAACAACACAGAAGAAAGAATGCACATATAAAAGGGCAGGGTGTGTTGTCAAGGGAGATGCCTGTGTTGTTATGGAGACAAGTGAAATGCACTGTGGGCATACAGAAATACAAAGAGCTGCTTTATATTGAAGAAGACAAAGGCCTGATTTATGTAATAACAATGAAGTGTGAACTTCCCCATGGCTTCATCATAAGCCTCTCCAAAAGACATTAAATAATGATCACGTGGAAAGATTCCCATCTTAATTGGGATGGAACACAAGGATACTGGCCTGGGAACAACTGATGTCATCCATGCACTTACTTCTATGAATTTTTTATTTCATATGGCATCATCATAAAAGCAAGAAAGGAAATCACAGAGAACTCATACTTGTAGGTCTGATCTAATTTTTTTCTTTTCTTATACTGCTATCTGACCTTTCAAACACTTTTTAAGGATGCTTTACAGCATCAGCTATCCTAAAATTGCAAATGCATACAAAGAAGTGGGAAACAGTGTATCTATAAAAACAGTATACAAAACAATATCAACGTAATCTGAGTATAACAGATCAAAAAATCTTGAAAAGACTGTGAAAATGTTGGTAGTAAAAGAGTATCTCCCCCGCATTTCTTTGATTAAAAACAGAAAGACAGGGTGGATGCCAGGTTATCTTCTCTGCAGAAATCACTCTGAGATTATATTCTTACAATTGAAAAAGAACCATGGTAAGGGGAGAAAGACAGTGTTTCACTATGATAGGTTTTCATAACATTTGCATATGCAAATACATATGAATGGATTTAAAGATAGACATTGTTCTGGTGAGTTGAACATAAATGTAGCGCATCTTACCACACAAGAGAAGATTGTGGATAAGTGTTCATTGCATTTACTCATTTTACTATCTAAGTATCAACTCTTTGGCGATGTGTTGTCAAGTTATAACTTGTGGCTTTTCTTAGGTAACAATCCATTTTGGGTTTGGCCTTTCTCCTTTTTTTGCTGCATTCCACCTTTACCAGCTTTGCTGTCTTTTCCAGAGAGTCTTGTCTTTTCATTATGTGTATGAAATATGACAGCCTCAATTTCATCATTTTTGCCTCCAGAGACAGTTTGGGCTTGATTTGCTCTAGGACCCACTTGTATGTCTTTCTGGCAGTCCAGGGTATCTCTTCCAGCACCATATCTCCTGTCAGCTTTCATTATTGACAATCTTTTTGCACATATAAATGGTCACTGGGAATACAATAGTGTGGGTTATCTGGTTTTGGTCTCCAGTGACACATCTTTGTACTTGATGAGCTTTTCTAATTTCTTCGTTGCTGCCCTTCCAAGTCTCAGTCTTTTGATTTCTTGGCTGCAGTCCCCATTTAGGTTAATGACTGAACCAAGCTATAAATAATATCTCAACATTTTTCCTTCTTGACATTAAAACTGTGTATTTCTTCTGTAGTGAGGGGAGACACTTTCAAGTGAGATAATTGAAAGAAAGGCATGGAGGCAGTGAAATAACGCTTTGCAAAAATCCCTTGGCTCACCTTGAAGTTTGGGGGACAAGGAGTCGTCCTCAGCCCTTTTCCTCGAAAGCTGGGAGGGAGCAAGAAATACCCATATCTAAAAAGCCAAACCTCCACCATACACTGGGACAGATGATTCCTTCTTCACATGACCGCAAAGTGTTAATTGCATAGGGTCGGTATTCCTAGAGAGGAAGGGAACAGGATGGACAGAAAGTGAAGTGTCCTTCATCGCAAAGGCCCTTCTCCAACTAAGTCCCTTCCTGTCTCCTGCTTTTCTCCTTCCGGAGGGGCCCCATGGACTGCATTGCTGTTCTGGGCTCCTCTTTAGAACTTTCTGCCAAGGGATCCTCATTTGGGGTTTGAGAGTGAGTCTATTTCAGGGGGGGGGGTGTGAAGGGGAGGGTAGGTGACCTCAGGAAGAGGAAGGGTGGTTTTAAGAGTAGCCAAAGAAAATTTATTCAAAAAAGTAAAAATAAAAATAGAACCATCAAGAATAATCTTTTGCAAGAAGAATCACATGGAAAAATAACCTCTTGACTACAGTTTATTTTAAACTGAGGAAGGTTGTCCACCCTGGATAGGGATTCTGCTTGGTCTTAGAGACGTGGTCTCCCTGACAGCCCTGCCCAACACATGCACAGTTTGAAGAATGCAATGACATCACGTGGCTGTCCTGGTTTGGGGGGAGAGAATTATGGCAACCCTATGCAAAATTATGGCAACCCTGCAAGGCGCCGCCGAAGGATGATGCCATTCTCCAGCCAGGGAGAATGGCAGCAGGGGTAGCAGTTCGAAAGCAAGACATTACAAGTAGATAAATAGGGGAGGAGGAGAGCAAGCCAGCCAGGCGAGCGAGCGGCGGAAGGGCCAGCCGCAGCCGCCGCCGGACAACCACCCCCAGCCGGGGGGTGAGGAGGAGAGCAAGCCAGCCGGGCGAGCGAGCGGCGGAAGGGCCAGCCGCGACCACCGCCGGACAATCCACCCCCAGCCGGGGGGTGAGGAGGAGAGCAAGCCAGCCGGGCAAGCGAGCGGCGGAAGGGCCAGCCGCAGCCGCCGACGGACAACCACCCCCAGCCGGGGGGTGAGGAGGAGAGCAAGCCAGCCGGGCGAGCGAGCAGCGGAAGGGCCAGCCGTGGCCGCCGCCGGACAATCCACCCCCAGCCGGGGGGTGAGGAGGAGAGCCAGCCAGCCGGGCAAGCAAGCGGCGGAAGGGCCAGCCACAGCCGCCGACGGACAACCACCCCCAGCCGGGGGGTGAGGAAGAGCAGGAGGAAGAGAGCCGGTGGAGCAGCAGAAAGGCCAAGAGAAGACCAAGTGAAAGGCGGGAAGAGGGCAGAGGATAAGTACCTGATAAGCAGATGTAGAAGACTTAATATAGAAACTGACATAGAGACTTTATACTAACTAAATACAGAAATTGACATAGAGACTGTGTATAAAGTGTGATAATATGCATGATAATATGTTGTGTTAAATGTTTTGAACTTTAAAAACTGTGATAAAATGTATGAGGAGAGAAAAATGGCGTAGACACCGGCAAACCATGCCACAAAGCTTGCCAAGAGAACCCTATGGACCAAAACAAAAGGCAAAACAAAGGGGCAGGCTAGGTGATACAGGATGCTTAACACCACAGAGTGGAGGAAGGGGAGGGACAGGAAAGGGGGAGGGGAAATGCAATGTTGTAAGGAGCAATACTGCATAGGGACATGGAATGTGAGATCAATGAACCAAGGTAAACTGGAAGTGGTAAAAAATGAGATGGAAAGAATAAGCATTGATATCTTAGGCATCAGTGAGCTCAAATGGACAGGGATGGGGGAATTCAGCTCTGGAAACCATCATATCTACTACTGTGGGCAAGAAAACCTTAGAAGAAATGGAGTAGCCATAATTGTCAATAAAAGAGTGAGAAAAGCAGTAATGGGATACAACCTTAAAAATGGCAGAATGATGTCAGTCAGATTTCAAGGCAAACCTTTCAATATCACTGTGATCCAAATATACGCACCAACCACTGGTGCAGATGAAGCCACAATGGACCAGTTCTATGAGGACTTACAACACCTCATAGAACAGACACCAAGAAATGATGTCCAAATTATATTAGGAGACTGGAATGCCAAAGTAGGAAATCAAAAAGTGGAGGGAATAACAGGCAAATTTGGTCTTGGAGTACAGAATGAAGCAGGGCAAAGATTGATAGAGTTCTGCCAAGAGAACGCACTGGTCATAGCAAACACTCTCTTCCAGCAACACAAGAGGCGACTTTACACATGGACATCACCAGATGGCCAACACCGAAACCAGATTGACTACATACTCTGCAGCCAAAGATGGAGAACCTCCATACAGTCAGCAAAAACAAGACCTGGAGCAGACTGCGGCTCAGATCACAACCTACTGATCGCAAAATTCAGGCTTAGACTAAAGAAAATAGGGAAAACACGGAGACCAGAAAGATATCACCTAGACAGCATCCCTAAAGAATACACGGTGGAGGTGATGAACAGATTTAATGGCTTAGACTCGGTAGACAGAGTACCAGAAGAATTATGGACAGAGATGAGGGACATCATGCAGGAAGCAGCAAAGAAAACCATACCAAAAGAAAAGAAGAGTAAGAAAGCAAAGTGGTTGTCTGATGAGGCTCTTAAAATAGCAGAGGAAAGAAGGAACGCCAAAGTCAAAGGAGAAAGAAAAAACTACAATCATTTGAACACAGAATTTCAAAGAAAAGCAAGGAGAGATAAGGAAAACTACCTAAAAGAACAGTGCAGAGAAATGGAGGAAAACAACAAAAGAGGCAGAACCAGAGATCTTTTCAAAAAAATCGGTGAAATCAAGGGAACATTTAAAGCAAAAATGACCATGATAAGGGACAAAGACGGAAAGGAGCTAGCTGATGCAGAAGAAATTAAGAAAAGATGGAAAGAGTACACAGAGGAACTTTACAAAAAGGACCTCAACACTCCTGACAATCACAATGAGGAAGAAGTAGAACTTGAGCCAGACATCCTGGAGAGCGAAGTCATAAAGGCCCTAAAGAGCACTGCAAACAACAAAGCTAGTGGAGATGATGGTATCCCAGTTGAATTTTTCAAAGCGCTAAAAGATAACGGCGTCAAATTACTGCATTCAATATGCCAGCAGATTTGGAAAACAAAACAGTGGCCACAGGATTGGAAAAGATCAGTATACGTCCCAATCCCAAAAAAGGGCAATGCCAAAGAATGTTCAAATTATCGAACAATCGCGCTCATCCTACATGCCAGCAAGGTGATGCTCAAGATAATACAGGATAGACTTCAGCAACATGTGGAGAGAGAATTACCAGAGGTGCAGGCTGGTTTCAGAAGAGGCAGGGGGACTAGAGACCACATTGCCAACATACGCTGGATCATGGAGAAAACAAAGGAATACCAGAAACAAGTTTACTTTTGTTTTATTGACTACACCAAGGCATTTGACTGTGTGGACCACAACAAGATGTGGCAAGTAATTAAAGAGATGGGAATACCAGAGCACCTCATATGCCTCCTGAGAAATCTGTACATGAACCAAGAAGCAACAGTTAGGACAGAACACGGAATGACAGAGTGGTTTGGAATAGGAAAAGGAGTAAGACAAGGCTGCATTTTGTCACCATGCTTATTCAACCTATACACAGAGCACATAATGCGCAGTGCAGGGATGGAGGAATCACAATATGGGATTAAAATCGCTGGGAGAAACATCAACAATCTGAGATATGCAGATGATACCACCCTAATGGCAGAAAGTGAGGAAGACCTAAAGAATCTCTTGATTGGGCTGAAGGAGGAGAGTGCAAAAGCTGGCTTGAGACTCAATATCAAGAAAACCAAGATAATGGCAACAGGCCCCATCAGTTCCTGGAAAATAGACGGGGAAGAAGTAGAAGCAGTGACAGACTTTACTTTCTTAGGATCAAAGATCACTGCAGATGGGGATTGTAGCCATGAAATAAAAAGGCGACTGATTCTTGGGAGACAAGCGATGAGAAACCTGGGGAACATAGTGAAAAGCAGAGACATCACATTGCAAACAAAAATTAGAATAGTCAAAGCAATGGTTTTCCCAGTGGTAATGTATGGATGTGAGAGCTGGACAATTAGGAAGGCTGAACGCAGAAGAATAGATGCCTTTGAAATGTGGTGTTGGAGGAGGGTTTTGAGAGTCCCCTGGACAGCAAGGAGAACAAATAGGTCAATCTTAGAAGAAATTAACCCTGACTGCTCATTGGAAGGTCAAATAGTAAAGATGAAGCTAAAGTACTTTGGACATCAAATGAGAAGGGAGGATTCACTTGAGAAGGCATTGATGTTGGGAAAGGTGGAGGGCAAAAGAAGACGGGGGAGGCCAAGGATGAGATGGCTAGATGGCATAGTAGACACAATGGGCATAGAGCTGGGAGGGCTGAGGGGGATGGTGGAGGACAGAGGCGCCTGGAGGAAAATGGTCCATGGGGTCGCAAAGGGTCGGAGTCGACTGTGCGACTGAACAACAAATGCAAAATAGAAGAAGGATGTTGGTACCTACTGACAGTCTTCCCTGTTTGCATCATCATCAACCTTCTGCAAGGTGCAAAAATGAAGAGAAAAGAATTCCTAAGAGCAAAAGTCAATAGTCAGTGGAACTTTTCTTTCTCTTTTTTTCCCTTTATCTGTAAAAGCAGAAATAAAGCAAAAATGTTTATGACAAGTAGCTGAAATTTGGAGAAATTGCTTGCAATTGTGAAAATGGCACAGAATGCCTCCATTGTAGTTTCTAGTTCTGTGTGAAATCTTCAAAGCCCAGCAAGACAGAGTGGCTGTGGATAAGGGGCCCCGTGTTATCCAGGGAGTTACCACCTTTGGTACTGGATGGGGCTGTTTTGCCCCAGACAGACCCAGTGCGCAATTTGGGGGTTCTTCTGGACTCGCGGCTGCTGCTGGAAGAACAAGTGGCGGCTGTGGCCAGGAGGGCTTTTGCCCAACTTCGGGTGATTCGCCAATTGCGCACACTCCTGGACCGGGGCTCCTTGCTTATGGTCACCCATGCTCTGGTTACCTCCCGACTAGACTACTGTAATGCGCTCTACATGGGGCTGCCCTTGACGACCATTCGGAGGCTGCAGCTGGTCCAGAATGCGGCGGCCCGGGTGGTAATGTGGTGTGGGCGATATGCCCATGCCTCTCCGCTACTCCGGGAGCTGCACTGGTTACCAGTTTGTCTCCGGGTGCAATTTAAGGTGCTGGTTTTGACCTTTAAAGCCCTATATGGCAGGGGGCCAGGATACCTTAGAGACCGCATCGTCCCAAGAGTGTCTGCCCGTCCAACTAGAGCGGACCGGAGGGGTTCTCTAATTGTGCCACCAACGAGGGATGCACATTTGTCTAGCACCCGAAGGAGGGCCTTCTCCGTGTCCGCTCCAACTCTCTGGAACCTCCTGCCAATAGACCTAAGACTCCAAAGTGAATTGCTGCCCTTCAGGAAAGGAGTGAAGACCTGGCTGGCAGGGCAGGTGTGGGGCCCGAATGGGACTATGGTGCCCGCCTGCTGGCTTGTATAAGAACTCTCTCTCTTCCTCTTCCTCTTCCTTTTTCTTCCTTTTTCTTCCTTTTATAGTGGATGGGATGGGTGGGTGGGATATAGGGGTTTTTAAAGGGGGTGGGTTGGGGGTTTTTATAATGTTTTATGTATTTTTGTGCATTGTTGTGATGCCGCCCTGAGTCGGGCATGCCTGAGCGGGCGGCATATACAAATTTGACTAATAAATAAATAAATAAATAAATATTGGGGGATTAATGTTTCCTGCATAAGAGTTCAAAATGAATGACAACAGTAATCTTAAAATCCTAAACACACTTAATAAGTACAACTGAATTTGATAGCATTTCCTCTTTCTCTGAGCAGGAGGAAAGATAGAACAAAGCAGTCATACAAACCTTCTCATCTGATTGTGACAAATCCAGGTACAATAGATTGTGCTACAAAATGCAACATCCTCCCAGATGTTTCTTTGTCCCACAATAGAGAATGAGACATAGGATAGAGCAACATAAGGATATAAAGCATACTGGGAAGTTATTTTGGCCTCAACAAAAAAGTATGTTTTAACACTTTAATGTCGGAGGAGGTGATACCTTTATCAGGCCACTATAAAATCAATTAGTCAGCAAGCTTTCATGGTTGAAATACCATTTCTTCAGACTATTCATCAATATCTGTTATTCAGAGGTGGAATAATCGGGTGGAATTTTTCCAACACATGTCACCAGGAGTAGCACATTAAACCACACACCCAGTGCTTAGTTGTAGCCCACTTTGAGCTGAGTTTTAAAAAAACATGCTTAGCAAGATTCTGCCATGTGTTTTTGGGAGACATCTATATTTTTTCTGCACTGTACACAAGACATCGGTGGTCTTATCATGGTATCACCTTCTCCTACATTTGCGTTGTTTAAAGACAACACAGTTTTTGTTTGTATGTTTGTCTCAACACACCAGGACACCCCTCCAAAAAGAGAACATGAGAACAAAAAGACTAAAAAAAATTTTTAAATCAGTAATAGTATTAGTAATAGTGTTAGCAGAGTAAAATTAAATTTTGTGTGTTGGAGTATTGGGGTACACTGGGGGGTACACCAATATGGCTTGTCTGTGTATAGCAGAGCACAGCAGCAAAGCTGTGGGCATGCAGCGTCAGCTGGAATGAATCTCACACAGACAAGCAGGCAGTAAAAGGCAAAAAAAGGCGCTTTACTTCAGCTTGGCAAAACACAAGAGAAAAACACAGGCTTGAGATAACGACTCTCAGCAATATTGGCAGCAGTCCAAAACAGATAAGAATTGTCCAAGCAAATAGTTCAAAGCAAATAGTCTTTTGCAGAGGTTACATCCAGGGAGTAGTTAGCTGTATCTTGGTGGCATGGGCAAAAGCCACCAGTCCTCTTCTCAGGAACAGCCGGAGATGGTAGTGAGCCCAATCAGCAGTTCTAATCCAGCAGTTGAGTTGAGTCAGTAAGCTAGCTATGCAGTAAGCCAGCAAAACATGGAGCATAGGAATCCTTTCCTCATGCTGCTTCAACAGACACCCTATCAGCCCCTCTAAAACGCTCAACTGATAGCACTCCTAAAATAGTTGAGAACTGCTGGGTCACTCTGTGATCTGATACACTTGGGGCATAGCACAGAGGGACTCTTAAAGGGGAAAACTGTGAACCAATACCATACTATGGAAGGGACTACAAGCCCTATTATCCTTTGTGCAAAACCTTTTGGTTGAGAATAGCCTTCTGCAAAATATGTTTTTAATAGAAAACACAAGCTTTTTGTGCAAAAAATGCCTACTTTTTCTCATATGGGTTTTCTCATTTTTGAAATACAAAAAGTGCAAAATCTCTTGACACCATTTCTAGTGGAGAAAAAAACCTTTTATAATTTCAGTTCTCATCTATAAGAATTAATTGAGTGAAGATTTAAGTTTCTGATATGAATAATGTGATATATTTTGTGCCCCATTTAATGTTGCCATGCCCCCCAACTAGAAAAACAAATTTGAAGGCTATAGTTAACTGCAAAAATAGTTAAGCTGTCCCTTGTTTAGATATGAACACAATAGAAATAAACTATCTGGAACAGGTTACTAAAAGTTTGAAAACCAAACCCTATGAGAAAAGATTGAGGGAGCTGGATACATTTTGCCTAGAGAACAGAAGACTGAGAGGAGAAATTATAGCCATTTTCAAATATTTGAAGGATTGCCATGTGAAAGAAAAAGCAAACTAACTCCCTCTTAATTACAAAGGGTAGGTGTCAAAGTAATGGATTCAAATTTCACCTGTACATTAGGAAACACATCACAAAAGTTAGAGCTGTGTGACTATCTCATGGAGTGGTGGGTTCTCCATTCTACAGAGGTTTTTAAAGAGAGGGTTGAGGCCTTTTCTAAGGAATGATTTGCTTTCTTGTTTTCACATTGTTTTGATCTCAGTGACACAGGTGATCTCATTCAGCTGTACAGTTCTATGATTCTAAAATCATCTCAGTACAGTAATACCTCATACAAAGTCCGCTTCGTACAACATCAAATTCATGCAACATTGCCTAATTCCTTGAAAAAAAGTTGCCTCATACAAAGTCGCTGTGACTTTGTATGAGGCATTGGGGTTTTTTCCCAGGTGCATTGTGCCTGGGCAGTATAAAAGGCAGGACACATGCGTGCATTGCTCTTGTGGGTTTTGCATGAGGCGAAGAGTGTTTAGGAGTGGTTTTGAGCACGGTTTTGGATTTTTTGAATTTTTCCGTCATAATTTTTATAAGCATTCCTGGGATTTTTGCAGCATTCTTCAGGTTCTTGGACAATCAGGGTTGTTTGACATGTTTTTGTAATGTATTTAGCCTTTAGACAATGATTTCTTAAAGTTCTGTCAGTTTCCTGTCTGTTTCCTTGACTTTGCGTGAAGTCTGTGCTGTTACAGTACAATGTATCTCTATGGAAATGACATCGTATGAGGCATCGTGGCAAGAATTTGGACATTGTATGAGGCATTGCTGCTAGGATTTTGCATGCCTCATACAAAGTCCAAATCCGTATAAAGTCCAAACTTGTGGAACCAAGTTTGGACATTGTATGAGGTATCACTGTAATTGTAATAATAAATTAATTACAGATACCTACTGATTGCATTTTATCTTAACCTATAAATCCAAGGGTTAACCGTTGGAACTGGCTATAGGTTGCTATGCCTCGCCCTACTTGCCTGCACTCACCCTTCGTGCACACAGCCGATCTGGGTACGCAGGTCAACGAAGGATTGAAAAAACCAGCAGTGGGGCAACAGCCCCACAAACACGAAGAAAGGGAAACAACTTCACTTCCCAACATTCCTTGTGCCTCACCGCGCCAGAGCCAATCAGGCTGAGGGGCTCTCGCACGGTGCAGCATTCGAAAACGGGCCGCAGCCAATCGAAAGAAAAGCATTTTAAAAAAACGCAGCACAAACACAAAACAGCAACCCATAACTACAAGCCCCAGCGTCCTGCGCGCCATGAGCGCGCAGAGCGCTGAGGAAACCGGCGCCCGAAAAATGAAAAAGAAAAACAACTCACAGCCAAGCACACACCAGCCGGCTTTCTTTCCCTCACCCATGGCGCCTGAAGCTCCCAACTGGAGTTTCCCCTTTAATATCAGTGGGTGGGGGTTGCGATCCTCCTCTCCGCTGGGTACCCTAAGGTTGGGAGGTTTGTGGGGACAAAATGGGTATATTGCCCCCACACTTCTGGAACCAAAAGATCAGGCAGAGTGGTTCGATCCCCCACCCCCTCCTTAAAACAACTCCGTCTTTTCTTCTCTTTAAAAACGGAGTTGTTTTAAGGAGGGGGGGGTGGGGATTTGATCCAGTCTGCCTGATCTTTTGGTTCCAGAAGTGTTGGGTCAATATACCCATTTTCTCCCCACATACCTCCCAACCCTAGGGTAGCCAGCGGAGAGGGGGGTCACAACCCCCACCAACTGATATTAAAGGGGAAACCTGATCTACTTTCACGACTCCACACAAACAAAGCACCATAACACACTAAAGCCCCCCTCCCCACCACCTAGCCCACCCTTCCTAACCCCCAATGACCATGCCCCCCCTCCCCACCACCGAGCCCACCCTTCCTAACCCCAACAACCACGCCCTCCCCTCCCCACAACCTAGCCCACCCTTCCTAACCCCCAACGAAAAACAACTCACTGCCTCACAGCCAAGCAAACACCAGCCGGCTTTCTTTCCCTCACCAACAGCACCTGAAGGTCCCGACTGGAGTTTCCCCTTTAACATCAGTGGGTGGGGGGGTTGCAATCCCCCTCTCCGCTGGCTACCCTAGGGTTGGGAGGTATGTGGGGAGAAAATGGGTATATTGCCCCAACACTTCTGGAACCAAAAGATCAGGCAGAGTGGATCGATCCCACCCCTCCCCCTCCTTAAAACAACTCCGTCTTTTATTCTATTTAAAAACGGAGTGGTTTTAAGGGGGGGGATTCGATCCACTGTGCCTAATCTTTAGGTTCCAGAAGTGTTGGGGCAATATACCCCTTTTCTCCCCACAAACCTCCCAACCCTAGGGTAGCCAGCGGAGAGGGGGGTCACAACCCCCACCCACTGATATTAAAGGGGAAACCCGATCTACTTTCACGACTTCACACAATCAAAGCACCATAACACACTAAAGCCCCCCTCCCCACCACCGAGCCCACTCTTCCTAACCCCAACAACCACGCCCCCCCAGCCCACCCTTCCTAACCCCCAACGACCATGCCCCCCTCCCCACTACCTAACCCACCCTTCCTAACCCCCAACGACCATGCCCCTCTCCCCACCATCTAGCCCACCCTTCCTAACCCCCAATGACCACATCCCTTCCCCACCACCAAATAAATAAATAATTTTTTAAAAAATTACTAAAAACATTCAAACACATCCAAAAATACACAAAAACAAAAACACCAAAAACAATACAAAAAGATGTGCTGCCTCCACCAGGACTGAAAAAGAAATGAATAAAGAAAGAGACTACTTACCAGAAGAAGCTCCACCCAGAGGCCAGGAGAGAAAAAAAAGTCAAAATACAATAACCCCTACCAGCACCACCTGCTGGCCACAATAGTAAAAACAATTCAAAAACACACAACAGCTCCAAATAAAAGGCCACAAGAGTAAAAACAAATCAAAAACATAACACAAATTCACAATTTTACACAAAAGGTCACACCAATAAAAACAAGTAAAAAAATTACACTAAAACATATGTCAATAAAATACAATAGAAACTTTTAAAAATCCTGTGCTGAGTTATAACTCAAATTTAAACTCTAAACATCTAAACACATTTTAAAAAATTGAATGTAAAAAACATTTACTTTTACATTATTAAAATTATGACCTACGGTACAACTAATTAAAAAAATTCAAAAAACTAAAACATTATTCACTTACATAAAACAATTTGAAAAAATTATATCATACTTTCTTCTTTTATTAATCCTCAAAAAAAACCAAAAAAGCAGATCCGAGTTAATAACAGCCAAGCCAAAAAATTTCACATAAATAAACATTTAAAAAATTAAAATTACAGACTAAGCAATTTTAAAAAAAACATTAACACAATTTAACCTTCCAACACAATTTAAAACTATTGCAAAAATAAAATTGGTTCATTTTTTATTAAAACACACGGAGAAAAACAGCCCGGCAACGCCGGGCAACCCTTGCTAGTTGAAAATAAAAATCAACTCTGACTGCTCATTGGAGTGACAAATACTGAAGCTGAAGTTCAAGTACTTTGGCCACCAAATGAGAAGAGAGGACTCATTTGAGAAGGTCTTGATGCTAGGAAAGATTTAAGGCACTAGGAGAAGGGGCCGGCTTAGGATGAAGTGGCTGGATGGCATTCTTGAAGTGGTGGACGTAGATCTGGCCAGGCTGTGAAAGATGGCAGATGACAGAGGAACTTGGCATGAGGTGGTCCTTGGGATCACAAAGGGTCGCACTCGACTGTGCAACTGAACAACAACAAAAATTGATTGTCCTGATACATAAACTGTAATTCTGTGTGCAACAGAGAATAGGAAGAGCAAACATGAGATGAAGTGGTTCTTGAAACCACAAGTTTGAGTTTACAATTGCTGAACAGAGTTTTTGAGAATACATTTTAGAGATCCTTTATTCACAGTGTTCCCATAAGTTGGAGATGACTTCACATCACATAGCAGCAACCCTAGTTATTTGTAGCTAGTCACTTCCAAGGCTGAAGGATCATCTTTATCTCCTGATATTTTTCTATTTTCCTAGCGCATAAATCAAAGACATGTAAGCCAAACTGAAGACCTCTTCAGATCAGTTCATCTTCTGTTTGTTCTAGAATGAGCAGAACATGGTTCAATTTCAGATCCATTTGCTGAAAGCTGGAAAGGATATGTATATCACAGCCAACCCTACAAAATATGCATAATGCAAGCGCGGCACCAAAATGGCCGCCACACTCTTTGCGGGGCCCCCACACCCCTGGACTTGGACATCCGGGTTAGTTAGGGGGCATGGCCACCCCTCCATAAAAGGGGTGGCCACGAGGCAGCCTGGCTGCCATTTTGCGAAGCAATGGAGCGGAGAAGTTCGCTCTATCGCTTCCTCCCCTGCTCGCCTCTTTGGAGGCTCCTTTTGTTAATATTTTCAGGAGAGAGATATTTACGTGTCTCTCTCTTTTAAAACCCCTGATCGGAGGTTTCCCTTCCTCCGATCAGCACCGGACTGCAGTTGCTCAGGTGGCTAAGATGCTGACTGTGAGGCAGAAGGTCAGCAGTCTGATTCCTGAGTACTGCAGGAAGGGATACTCTTTACTCAGGTGGCCCCCTTGGTCGTGCCTGGGGGGGCTCAGCCCACCCCCTCTATTTTTTGGGGGTGCCACTGGGCAGGCACAGGCCTGCTCCACTGGGGTTCTTACCCCCGCTGCTTCTTTGCCCCCCTTGGGGCATAGCGGCCCATTTGTGCACAGTGCGGGTTTCCTCCCCGCCGTCATTCCTGGACTTCATGGGCCGGATTACTGGGCATGTCCCTGTTCTGGCCAGGGATTATCACATGAGTTTTCCCGCGTCAATTATCCAGTTGGGCCATCCGGCCCATCCGGACCACCTTGTCCCGGTGGGTTAGATGCTGTGGATGCTTCCCTGCCCACAATTCGGCACTGGGGGCATCAATGGACATTGCTCCACCACCTTCGATGGTGGGCGTGCCAACTCGGCAGTTCCGGCCCACATGCCGGCCATGGCTGCGCAGCGGGCTGCCAACAGGGTCGAGCTGCTGTAGGCCATCATGCCAGCGCAGGCTGGCACCTCGCGGCTCCCCATCCGGCCTGGAAGCACGGGGACACAGAGCTCGAGGGCCATTGCGAGCTCCGACGCCCACCATGGGCCGGAACCCCCAGTGGGGGCGGCCTGTGGGGGTGCACCGAGTGAGTATCCTGGTCAAATCAGCACACCTGTGACACTAGCTCATCACGCTGGGGCGGTATAGTGGCCATGGTCGCAACTGGCCAATTACACCCTGGTTCTTACTGGGGTGACCGCCCCTATGCTTTTACTTAATTTCTCTGGGGCCCAAAGGGCCGATTATGCATTTACTCACTCTAATCCATACCAACGGTGGTTCTGCCAACGGATGGTTACTCTATACCCCTGGGTGTCCATTTGTCCTGGGCTATTAGCAAGACTATGGGACTTGGGGAATATATTCACATTTTCCCCCCTCCTGCAACGTTAACACGCTGATGAGGGCATTGAGGGGCAGGGCAACAGGGACAGGGAGTTGCCCCATTGCCACAAGCTGCTTCCCTAAGGGGCCAATTGGTTACTGGGCTATTGGGCATCCGTAGCAGGATATGTAAGGGCCCGTCCTGATTTGGCCATCACAATGGTCCAGTGCTTGGACAATGATTACCGGGCTGTGCTGGTTTTTTCCCTGGCCCGTCATGGTTAACTTAGGCCAAGATCTTATGATTAGGGCGGCCCTTCACCCTGAGATGCCAGCGATGAGCCCTGCTAGCACTTGTAGTTAATATATATGACTCCTACGTGGCAGCGCTTATGCTCCGTATGGAGGGCCTACTTTCGGGCAACCACATTTGTCCCTTGATCTGGAGCTCTCAGATTAAATTAGCTGCTGCCATCTTCAACAGGGAACGTGTTTTTGCAGAGCACTCGACATGATTATGTGCTGCTCGATCAGGAGTGAGCTCTGTGAAGGCTTAGCTCCTCAAAGGCTGATCAGCCGGAAGAGGGTACTAGCCTGGCGCTGCCATAGGTCCGGTTGCTTCCCCACAGGTGTTCGTGGTTGCGCGTGGTTCACGTCTTGGCCTGTTGTTTGCTACCAAGTCGGGTCTACCCTTACTGTACTAGAATTGGTACCCATTCCTTCCGATTAGGTGCCGCATCAACTGTGGCTGCGTTTGGGTGCCTGGAGCCTGACAGATCTTGCATGGGCAGGTGTGGATTTGCCCAATTTCCTCTGTCTGATCGTCCCTTCACTGAATGAGTGCCTTGTTCTGACCTCTATTCTCCCTCCTGATTTTACAGACCCTGTGTGTTTCCGCACACTGGTAGTAGTGTGGCTTGTGGGCCACAATTCTGTGCACTGGGGCGGCACAGTATGCTGCTTTGACAAAATGGGGACCCCATCTCGGGCTATGCGTACCCGCGTGTATGCAGTGGTATGGTGTGCACGGCATTTAGGTGGTGGGAACTGTTGACATTCCTGATGTCCATTGGGGATGCTGGGCCGCCACATGTTTTAATTCTGCACCTCGGAGGCGGTGATCTGCACGGATTGCTGTCCCGGACTTATAGACTTCTGAGTGCAGTGACCTGGCGTTTTTTGGCCATTTATGGCCGTCTACACGATTGCTATGGTCATACATCATGCCGAAGCAATATCATAGGCAAGACTTTGACCCAGCGGTCGGACCGTGCCCGACGGTCAGGGGACAGGGCTGTTGCCTGGTTCCTGGTCCAGAATGGCTTGGGGACAGCCATTTGTTGCCTGGGGATAGGATTACAGGTATTTGGCCTGTATTCTGGAGATGGGGTTCACCGGTCAACAAGTGGATGCACCTCTCTTTTAAATAACGAGCAATAGGGCCAGGTGACCGAATTGTCGGTTGAGGGGAGCAGCCCCTGCTGCAATGTGGCACTGTTGCCAATTGGAAGGTGCCTCTCCGAGAGTCGCAGGTGATGCATGGCTGCATCAACTTCACCTGCAGAGTGGTAACACCAGGCAGTGCCTTTGCCTGGTGTCTGGGACACACTATGGCGGGTCTTGATAAACGACACCACAGGGTACAGCTGATTAGGGGTTTACGAGCGGACCTGTTGGTTTGGCTCACATTCCGCAGGACTTTCATGCTGTCTCCTTTTGAAGGTCTGAGCTTCTGGTCAGCCCCAGTTCCAACTACAGTTGGATGCCTCTGCCTCATTGGGGTGGGGGGATTTATTTAAGGACAGTGTGCCTATGGTCATTGGCCCCAGGGATGGGAGGGCACGGATCGCTTACACGACCTTATGTTTCCGAAAATTTTTCTCAATTCTGGGTACCCTTTAGGCTCTGGGAGGACAGATGGCTTAATTCTGTGCCTCACTGTTGGTGTGGCAATGCTGCCGTATGCACATTGTCAGTGCCCAAACGTCTTAATCCTCCAGAGTCATGGCCTTAGCTCGCCTATTGTTCTTGGGTTCATGCGCTTTGAGGCGCTCCTTAGGCCCAAACATGTGCCAGGCATTAATAGCGATATTGCTGA
Organism: Bradypodion pumilum; assembly: GCA_035047305.1. NCBI lineage: Eukaryota > Metazoa > Chordata > Lepidosauria > Squamata > Chamaeleonidae > Bradypodion > Bradypodion pumilum. The sequence goes on from JAWDJD010000001.1 coordinate 433,629,418, forward strand.
TGCTTTATCCCGCCTGCAGATCTCCCGATTCCATGACTGTGCTCCAGATGCTTGGGAACTACCCTCTTCACTCCTGGCTGAGATATGGTCATTTGGCAAAGAGACGTGAACCGGACGAGTGGCATGCCTTGGCAACTCGCATGCACACGGCGCATCGGCGTCCACTCCTTCACTTTAGAGTCTTTTGTGGGCAAAGGCAATTGCCCAAAAAATATGGCCGCCATTGATTAGCTGGGTTTTATAATGTATCATCCGCCCTTGTGATCTGGGGTTGGCTTTACGCGCCATAGCCACCAGGCTTTACACCTTGATATTCATGGGCAGGGCACGGGGTTTTCCTGACTATGTGAGGGTCTTCTGCATATGCCATGTATTCGATGGGTGGACACGTGTACGTGGCCGCCGCCCGGACACTCGTCACCCTATTCTCATAGATATTATGACCCACCTTGCACAAGGTTGGCGTAGATGAGGTTGCAGTAGGTAGGAGGAGTCTCTTTTCGTGCAGCTACTGCTGTAACCTTTTTTCTGGAGCTCGACGACTCAGTGAGCTGGTCCCATGGTTGAAGGGGGACGTTTTTTGTAGGGCACTGGAACTCGAAGATGTTCCTATCAACCAGGTGTGGGCTCAGTGGAGGATTTGTTCCTCAAAGGCTGATCAGCATGGAGTAGGCAGTGGTGTAGACTGCTATGATGTACATTTACTGACATCTGTCCGGTTGGTGCCCTACATACAGTTTTGACAGTGCCTGCTGCACGACCGAGCTGACGGTCTGGGGGGGGGGGGGTGAGTCATCATGGACGCTTCCCCGTGTGGCGGGTAGCACTGGGTAAGGTAAAGGTTTATGACACATATGTATCCGGCAGGTTCACATTGACTGGCCAACACGTAGATAGGTACAGTGGAAACAGGTTTGGCCGGTTAAGGGCGAACTATGAAAGGGGTGATGTCAGGAGCTTCACAGCCTGCATCACCTTGATATTTGAACAGATACACGTCATAGGGTGGGGTCAGTAGAAAGTATATTGACTCCGGTCAACAATTTGTTTGTGTCAACAAACAAATTGATACAAATTGATACATGTAGCCAATTTCCATTGGCATTTAGGGTGGAACCTTACCAGTGCTACTGCGGCCTGCTTGCCTTAAAGAATTACAATTGGATGATACACCAATTGAAAGTGATAATTCGGACTAGGGCATTATTCAATAAAAGTGGCCTGATGCCTTTAATCCAATACCGGTGTCTGAGTCTTTATTTGGGTGGGTGCGCCTGCAAAGAGACATACCAAGTTTTGTCTCCCACAGTTAGCCATTGGTATATGGCTATGCTATTGTTGCACTGTTTGCTAAACATTGTATGTTCTCTTTTCTCCTTTCTTAGACTTTAAAAGAATTTAAAAATATGGCTTTTAGATGGTAAAACTATTTGTGTTCCCTCTTAAAATTGTGGTAACAGTATTTGTTCACAAAAGCAGGTGATCTAAAAAAATCTTTTAAAATAGAACTTAAAATTTATCCCACCTCAAAATTAAAATAAAAAATAGTTGGAAGTGTTATTTAAAAGTGTTAGTCTTCTTATTTCTTATGATAAGGAGAGCAACATTTGTGTATGGGATAATTGTGGTAATCACACCTGTCTCTTTCCCAACTCCTGCCAACCTAGCAGTTTAAAAGCAAGAAACTGCAAGTACCAGTAGATAATTAGGGGAAAGATCTTGGGGACATGAAAGGAGCCTCATTCGGGCATTCCCTGAGCAGAGTTTCTCCAGCAAAAATCCTTTCAACCCAGAATAATTTCTGACATGAAATTATTATTGTTATTGTTGTTGTTGTTGTTGTTACAGTAGATCTTACAGGATGGAAATCTGTGTGCATACTATAATTGATTTGTGATTTATGGTGAAAGATTGCAACTTTGATAGTTTTCTCAAACAGGCATTAAAATAAATGTTATTTTTCAACAGCAGAAGAAAATGAGGGACCAGGTTGTCACCTAAGGGCTAAAAAAATAGCCTTAGAAACAAATTTTGCTCATCATGTTCTTCTGTGATGGACCACAACTCTCCAAGGTTATAGGCTGGTTGCATTATTAACCTAGAGAACCCTACTATTAAGGCCCTTCAGCAAGCAAAGCATGTATCCTTTTCATTGTCTGAAATTCAGTTGAAAGACACTACTAAAGTAGACCGATTAAATCAATAGAGATTTGGGGAATCAGTACCTATGTATGATCTATTGATTCAATGGGCTATTCTAGTTGAAACTTACAATTGCTATGCCGCTAGTGAGTTAGATTAATACTACCCATATAAACTCAGATGTATATGCCATTTTTTTTTAAAATGGAGCTTCCTTCTGGGCAAATGGGCACTGTATGGCAGCTTAAGCATACCATATGGCATACCATATGGCAGCCTAAGTATGAGAATTGCATGTGAATAGGATGTATTGTGAGTTTATGAGACACCAAACCCCATTGCAACTCCAATGAAACCAAAAAAAGCTTACTTACCTGAGGAAACTATGTACCACACATCTCAATTGTCATTAAACTTTTTCAAATTTCTCTTGCCTTGTTTATGATATTTCTAAATCTCATCATGGCGGTAATTGGGTCTTATGATATAGCATGTGAAGTGGAAATTGCTGGCAAAGAGAGAAGACATGTCCATATAAAAGTACCTCTAAGATTTTGTAGCACCAGTTATTTAATGCATGGTACTAGTACAGAGGCTAAAAGCAGGAGTCTTTAACTACTGCATTTCAAAAAGTATAATCACTTAGTGTCCCCACTTGTGCTCTAAGAGCAGAGCTGCTGCAACTTTGTGTAAAAGGCCTCTCTTCAGTGTTGTTTCCCTTGACCAGATTACTGAGAACCCAATTATATATTGGATTTAGCCCATCAGTAATTCTTTAGGACTGACTCTGTGTAATAGTCACAGCGGCAGCTACCCCCACCATGTATAAATTACCTCTTGGTCCTTTGTGATTGGTTTTCAGTCCATGGACACATTCTTCACCTGCATAGCTGATCTCCATTGAAAAAAGAAAGTATGGGCATGTATTTTGGCACCTTCATATTTGCAACTCAGCAGTGATGTATAGTTGAGATGCCTCAAGGTCAAAACCCTGGACCTGTCTATTAGCAGGGTCTATGGCACCATCTGTCTCTCTCTCACACACAACCACCCCAGCAGCTGGGAAAGACAGAGAGTTTCCCAGAAATATCCTGTTGCACAACTTTCTGCCATTGTAACCCACCACCACTACCATCACCACACCAGGAAGTGCTATGTGTGGGGGAAGGACAAAATGGCCGTCTGGCCCCCAAAGCTGTCTGAGGGAGCGTGACCTGGCCCCTGGCTTAGAAAGGTTGAGAACTCCTGATTTAAGTGGACTTTTTTTCTTTGTTCTTTCCAGTGCTTTCACCTATGCAAAGACATTTTCCAAGCAACTCAGGATACAAGAAAACCACCATCTGGAATAGTATGTACAGTTTTGGTGCCAGAAGCAGTCTGTCCTCAACAATCCACTACATTCCATCCCAGAGCTAATATGATCTCCTTGTTGATGCTTTCAGGACACCCTGTTGCATTATGTCCAGGTGGTACTATACCCAGTCCAGCAATCTTGGATGCAGATTGTGGAGTCTGTTGCCTGCAAAATTGTGTTGTGTATGAATTTCTCATTGCTGGATCATGGCAGATGAGTACGGCCCCAAACAGATGCTCAAATCTAGTACTGAATGTTTTGATCACCTATTAGGGAATGGAGATACAGACTCTATTCCATGTTCTGTTTGACAAAAAAAGGTATTTGACTTTGCCAAAGCTGGCAATGCTCACTATCTATTCATTATTCACATGGAAACAGATCCTCCTGGCAGGAACATATGCTCAATCTTCTAATACACATAGGGATGGGCAAATACATCGGTTTACTTTTTTCTCACTTTCTCATTTCCCCCCATATATCACCTTGCTTTATCCTTTTTCTGCTTCACTATGAAAAGTTCACATGAAATCTACATATACATTTCTCCAAATACATACGTTTTTGCATCTATTTTTGGCCAGTATGCACTATATTTGTAAATAACTGTTGTTGACACAATTGTTTCCTCCCCGCTACGAAACAAAGAGGCAAGACACACATATAAAAACTTTTTGCCACAGTTTTATTGAAACATAAAACCCTTGACCTGAAATGAGTCCTAGTAGTGCTGGCAAACCTGGTATCAGATCAGGGGAGGCTATTCCCCTGGAATTCTTTACCAGTAGAGATACGCCAGGCCCCATCACTGGATGTTTTGAAAAAACATCTTAAAATGGTACTGTTTAAAGAGGGTTATGAGAACATTCTTCCTAAAGCCAATGAATAAGTGTATAATTGGATTATGCCACTCTTGGATACCATTAATTGTTATTGTGTGTATATTTCTGGTTCTAACTTTTGTAAACTGCCCGGAGTGGAAAATTATCCCAGATGGGAGGTAGAGAAATCTAATTTAAAAATAAAATAAATAGTCTGGACAGGCAAATCCCTAGCCCCTGAGCAGTGCTAGGCCTTGTCATCTACTGCTCAGTTTGGCTGATTCAGAGACACGTGAATGTGGGTGTTTCCAATTCTATTCCCATGAATGGATAATGGTTGTACCTCCTGTCTGCCTCATGGATGCCCAACTAATTCACCCAAATTTTGTCAGACATCCAGTAATCACCTTGTCTAATGATGCCCTGAGGGACTCACTGCTACCACCCTAACTGAGCACTACACCATACCTGTCAAGTTGCGGCGATGAAAATAAGGAGAGGTTTCCAGGCGCCAGCACATGCATGTGCAGTAACCCATTCGCACATGCATGTAACCCATTCATGCATGCACAGTAACCCCTTTGCGCATGCACACATGCACCGAAACCTTTTGCATATGTTCAGAAACCCCTTCGCACATGCACACATGTGCAGTAACCCCTTTCCTGGATGTTCCAATTACGGGATGGTGGCAGGAAAGAGGGGAAAAGATTGGATTACAGGAAATCTCGGCTAAAATGGGATACTTGACAGGTATGCAATACACGCCATCTCTTATTGTGACCTGTTTAAGCAACACCACCTTACCTAACCCCATATCCCCCAGTCCAGAGTCAGAAAGGCAAAAAATGACCTGATTTCCTCTCTATGCCAATCAGGAACAAGGCCTAGAAATTCCTATCCAGCCCTCGAAGGCAACCCAGTCAGAATCCTAGACTTCAGGGTGAGTGGGAAGGCCATCTGAAGTGCAGAACAAAGAGGCTGGAAACAGGGCAAGCCAAGCTCATAAGACCTCTTAAGCCCTGCCCTACACTCCAGCAGTAAGCAATGTTGAATGTATCACACACCAGCCTTCTTCACACACAGTGGAGGGACAACCCCCCATCCTTTCTTCCATGCCATTGCCATGCCTTTCTTTCTGAATGGATAATGGTAAAAGTAAAGGTCACCCTTGCTTGAAAGCCAGTTGTATCTGACAATAGGGTATGGTGCTCATCTCTGTTTATAGCCAAAGAGCCAGATGCTGTTTGCATCTGCAGATGTTTCCATGGATATGTGGCAGGCGTGACTAGATACTGGAGAGCACAGGACACTGTTTATCTTCCCACAAATTTGGCACCTATTTACCTACTTGCAATGTTTTGCTTTCGAACTACTAGGTTGGCAGGAGCTGAGACAGAGACTGAAGCTCTCTCTGTTGTGCAGCACTCAGGTCTTGACCTGCTGACCTTTCACTCATGCAGTTTAGCATCTTAACCACTAAGCCACCACAGTCCATTATTTGGATGGGTTGTTGTTATTCAGTCACACAGTCGATTCTGACCCTCTGCAACCTATGGACCACTGCACGCCAGTGCCCTCTGACATCTGCCATCCTCCACGGCCCACCCTGGTCTATGCCCACTGGATCAACGATGCCATCCAGCCACCTCATCCTCTGCCGCCATCCTCTGGATGGGTTCATTTTCACTAACTTCTGTTTGTGCTTTCTCTTACAAACACATATTTTTGTTTTGAAAAATTAATTACCATTCTTTGATCTGGAGAAGTGTTTTCCTGTTCACATGCTGTTTTAGAAAAGTGGAATTTTTAAGTTCATATTGAAATACAAACATAACAAAATTCTTCCCCACCCTCAGGTATATTTAAAATTATTGAATGACAACTGGTTCAAACATTGATTTATTGTATGTGGAATTGTTTTACTGGGATGGGGAAAACCTATGATGGAAATACTCATTGTGCACCTTCTGAGACTTCAAGAGAAGACAAGACAAGACATCTTCTGCCAGAAATCCACATATTTGCATGGATTGTCGTGCACCTCAGAGAGAGAAATGCACATGAAACAATACATTTATTTTTTAAATGTATACATTTGAGAAATGCTTGCAGATGTATCAATGAAAGCAAAAATATGTATGTTAGGAAAATGTGGAAAAGACACATTTTGAAGATGTGCACACACACACAAAATATGAATGCTGTTGGGAAATTGAGAAACAAGAAGAAGAATGACAGGTTTTTACTTCTCTAGTGTATTCCCAAAGATATACAGTATCATTTAGAAATAGTGCAGGTGTTTATAAAATAATTGTGATAAAATAAACAAATATGCACCTTCAGCTCTGATAAGGATCCCTAAGAGCCAACATAAAGACTTATTATGGCCATACCATATGCTGAATGAAAAGGAAATGGCAGGCAGCAGGCAGCTTGCTTGACTAGGACTCAAGAGACCTTCATTTAAATCCGTGCTCAGCCTTGGAAGCTTGCTGAAGGGTGGAAGTGATAAACTACCCCTTGAATATTTCATATAGTTCAAAAACCCTATGACGCTTCCCATAATTTGGAAGTGATTTGATAGTACAAAACATCAAACAGCTAAATGGCTGCAGTTTTAATTCTCCCTGAAGAAGTCTGACATCTGGGTGTTTTGGACATCTATTCTTGGGATTGGGCATTTTATCAAACTATACATAGAATGAGTGGCAACATTCAGCCTTGGGATGTTACAATTTCATGCCCTTCTCTCCAAGTAGTTACTATTATAGTGACAATATTTTTTTCTAAAGAAACTCTTCAGCTATATATTTAACAAAAGTCACTAAAATTGTTACTTACAGTTACTTAGGGGAAACAAGGTATCTCAGTACTGTAAGTCACTGGCCTGTAGTACAAAAAAAATCTACCCACTCCTATGGTCCTATTGACTACACTAAGGCATTGACTGTGTGGACCACAACAAAATGTGGCAAGTAATTAAAGAGATGGGAATACCAGAGCACCTCATATGCCTCCTAAGAAATCTGTACATGAATCAAGAAGCACGGAATGACAGAGTGGTTTGGTTTTCCCCCCAATCTCATTGTTCTGTGCAGGACAATGACAATAAAGATTTATCTATCTATCTATCTATCTATCTATCTATCTATCTATCTATCTATCTATCTATCTATCTATCTATCTATCTATCTATCTATCTATCTATCTATCTATCTATCTAATAGGAAAAGGAGTAAGACAAGGCTGCATTTTATCACCCTGTTTATTCAACTTAAACACAGAGCACATAATGTGCAATGCAGGAATGGAGGAATCACAATATGGGATTAAAATTGCTGGGAGAAACATCAACAATCTTGGATATGCAGATGATACCACCCTAATGGCAGAAAGTGAGGAAGACCTAAAAAAATCTCTTGATTGGGCTGAAGGAGGAGAGTGCAAAAGCTGGCCTGAGGCTCAATATCAAGAAAACCAAGATAATGGCAAATAGATGGGGAAGAAGCAGAAGCAGTGACAGATTTTACATTCTTAGGATCAAAGATCACTGCAGATGGGGATTGCAGCCATGAGACAAAAAAGTGACTGATTCTTGGGAGACAAGCTATGAGAAACCTGAGGAACATAGTGAAAAGCAGAGACATCACATTGCAAACAAAAATTCACATAGTCAAAGCAATGGTATTCCTGGTGGTAATGTATGGTTGCGAGAGCTGGACCATTAGGAAAGCTGAATGCAGAAGAATAGACGCCTTTGAAATGTGGTGTTGGAGGAGGGTTTTGAGAGTACCCTGGACAGTGAGGAGAACAAATAGGTCAATTTTAGAAGAAATCAACCCTGACTGCTCATTAGAAGGTCAAATAGTAAAGATGAAGCTATAGTACTTTGGACATCAAATGAGAAGGGAGGATTCACTTGAGAAGGCCTTGATGCTGGGAAAGGTGGAGGGCAAAAGAAGAAGGGGGAGACCAAAGATGAGATGGCTAGATGGTATTGTAGACACAATGGGCACATAACTGGGAGGGCTGAGGAGGATGGTGGAGGACAGAGGTGCCTGGAGAACAATGGTCCATAGGCCGCAAAAGGTCGGAATCGACTGTGCGACTGAACAACAGCAATTGTCACCATCACATACATATCCACAACTGATTACTAGGGAAGCAACATGAGGAGAAGCATGAAATGACTATTGAACCATGTGTTACTCCGACTGCACACAACTGTAAGTACAGGAGTCACTTAAAGAACCGATGTTTCCAAACAAAAGGAGTGAAACTACCCCTCATAACTATCATAATTTAATTAAATCTTGTGTAAATTACTGTATGAGAAAAAAGAATGAATTGTAATTGTCATCTCAGAGCTCTTAATAATGCAATATATCAGTTATCACCAACCTTGGCACTCCAGATGCTATTGGATTTCAATTTGCAGAAGCCCAGGTCGAGATACCTGCTGATCAGGGCTTCTGGGAATTGAAATTCAAGAACATCTGCAGTGCCAAGGTTGGCCATCACTGCAATATACTAAAGGCAATATTTCCAACTATCTCGGGTAGAAGTGTATGAAATAAAAGGATTGTCAAGTAAATGGAAAGGTCTGGATGAACAGGGGAGGGACTGAGCAGCATAGCTCAACAATTTGCAGTGGTTTTGAGTTTTCAGGCAGTGCTCTTAGTCAAAGCCCAGTGCAGAACCTATGTTGCGAAGTACATGGTGGGAGGGACAGTGAAAGAGGGACTGACTAATTTTCTAACTATTGGTCCCAAAGCAATTCAGCTAACAAAAGGCCAAGAATAGTTTCCATTTCTCCTTAATCCATTAACCTCTCTGTTTTTTGAGTCAGTTGTGATTTGATTATTCAGATCTATGGAGTTCGGTTGTTTTCCAGGTCAGTAATGAGTGAAGAGAAAATATACATCCTTTCAGGTAAAAGCAGTCCCATTGATGTAAGAGACTGAGACAAGATACTACTCATTCACTAACCCACATTGTTATATAGGCACAAACAAAAAATGGAAATGAAAGGCCTTTGTTCTCCTCACTGTGGCACATTGTTTCCTATAAAACAGTTTTTTTTTACTGAATGCAGCAGATATAGAAATGGTATACCACTCCTTTTCTTTTGTGCATTGTGTACTTTCTCTGGCTCTGTGTGATGCAGCAGTTAATAAAGGATAGCAATGTAAAAAATTAACATAACTTACTATTTATGGAAGAGAGATTGAGCTTAATTATTGAGTATCCCCCTCCCCATTAGCTTTCTTTTTTAAAGATTGGAAAGAATGGATTATTGGACATATTCAATAGTTTGCTCTGACAGATGTCTCTCAGCATTCTCAGATCTCATCAATCTTGAAATATAATGACTACTGAAATATCATTTTAATATGCCAGTATGGGTTCTGCCTTTTCAGAAAGTATGATTGGCACCCATTAACATCTGTTTCTTTTGCTACAACATGCATCTGCCAAGCACCTGCATCCACTCGGCCACCCTTATGCACACCAGAACTGCTGCCACGTTCAAGTTCACAGCATTGGGATGCTATATTAAATTGTGGTTCCAAAAAATGTAAAAGGAATAGCTCAGCTTTTGCTGCTTTGGCTGGAAGAGAGGGATGTTGTTGTTGTTTTTTATAAGCTCAACCATACCTGGAAACAGACACATGTAATTTAAAAGATTCACTTTGATATATATATGACTCTGAAAGTGTGCACATATACTGCCAGGTTAGGTCAAGGAGAAAAGGCATCTGTGCAACTCTAATGCCATCTGTGATGTAAAAAAGATGCAAAGAAAAACTGGGTCATGTCTCATGTTGCATAGAGTGCTATGGCAGGAGGACCTCAACATTCTTCAAAGTCCTGCAATTAAAGGTTATGACTACCAAAGGGCATTTTAGCATGAATTTCCCTGAAATGTGGTTGACATTCAACATCACTTGCTTTGCAGCATTGTTCTGGAAACACCCTGAACATACATGGAAATCCTTCCATTGCATCTTGCTCCATCTGAACTGTCACCATGTTACGTTAAACAATATCAAATACAGTGAGTTCACCTGTCATTTAAGGATGGCAATGCTTATAGCTGGGTTGGGTTGTATTTTTTGGGTTTTAGTTATGTACACCACCAAGTGTGGGAATGAGCAGCAAGCAAGCAAGCTAACTAGCATGTACACAAACGTACGCACATCCACATGGACACACACACACACAGACATGAGAGAGAGAGAGAGATTAAAATATGTCTATTTAAAAAGGTACACAAAAACAGTCCCCTAAACTATGTGCAGATTTTGAAAAGAAAAATAACTATATGTTTACCAGAACACACATACAAAAAAACTGCACACACACACACACACAAAACCCCCAATACAGGTCAGGCAAAGAGGTGGGGAAAGGAGGAAGACTACGGAAATCGATTTCTCAGCTCTACAGGATTTCAAATTTATATAATCCCAGCATGTTTATCCATGCATGCTTCTCATTTCCAGGGGGACAAAATTGTCTTATTCATGGATGTGGGACGAGTTCTTTTCTAATGAAATGAGGTTATGAGACAAGAAATTGGATTAAAGGTTCACAGCTATTATTAACCTGACAAATAGTGATCTGCAGTAAGCTGGTAACTAACGAAAGTACAGGTACCGGGTATTTATTGAGGTTACTAAAGGAATCCAGTTGCCTACAAGGACTTCTGTGCCTTGAGATCTCTTTATCATTTGCTTATCATGAAGTAAAGCCAAGGATTTCCTGTTGGCTCTAGTCCACCTGCTGCAAGACTCCTGGGAGAAACAGATTGGATGTGTGACCCTTCATTATTGCTTTACAAGAATGTGTGGCAACATTAGTTTACCTGAGAAGTTAAAGTGTGTTTAAGTTTCTCTGTAGTATGTGTTGCACACAGTTTTTCTTTACCATCTCATTAAGTCCAAAAGAGTTCTTCAAAACATTTTGGCACAAAGGTACTGCAGCCACATTCCAACTGCTCCTGTTCCTGCCCTTCTCCAGCAACCACAGTATAGATCAGTGATGGCGTACCTTGGCAATTCCCAGAAGCCCTGATCAGCAGGAGTGCTGACTTGGGCTTCTGGTAATGGCAGTACAAGAACTCGTGGAGTGCCAAGGTTCACCATCACTGGTATACATCCCAGTAAAATCTGACACTCCAGGGACTGGAACTCAAGCCCAGCCTGGAACTGAAGGCAATGAAGTGCCTATCCCATCCTTCCAGACCCTTATGATTGAAAGAATCAGGTGCCCAACTCTACCTTTCTACTCTGTTACTCTACTCTAATAAAGACAATTCTGAGTAGCAACAAGTGTGTGGAGTCATAGAGCCTATGCATACCTGTCAAGCACGGCTCTGGACAATATGGGACCTGCGCAGAAGGGTTCTGCGCAGGTCCCTTCTATGCATGTGCAGAATGCTTTTGCGCATCCCCTTCTGCACATGCGTAGAACCCTTCTGTGCATGCGTAGAAGCCTTCTACACATGCATAGAAGGGTTCTGCACAGAAGGGGATGCACAGTAACTACTTTCCCCATGGTCAAATTACGGGATGGTGGCGTCTCTAAGCGGGAATTTGAAAAGGCGGTTCTGAATTACGGGAAATTCCGGCCAATACGGGATACTTGACAGGTATGAGCCTAGGAGACTGTCCTAGCCATCTGTACCCTGGACAAGGATGGCAATGATCACACCCTGGGGTAAAAGAGGCAGAGGCATAATGTAGAAAACATGGTTAATGTTAAGCAAAATATTTTCCTCACTATCTTTCTCCTCCACGATTTCTTGTTAACAAGGACTGTAAGTATTTTCTATTCTTTTTACTAGCAGCAATGGTGTGTTCTGTATTTATGTCTAATAAATACTTCACTACATCCGCTACCTTTTGAGTAGTATACATTGAATAAATGACTCAATATCTGATAATTTGACCACCATGCACCTCTGGAATTGTGCTTCATGTTACTCTTTATTTTATGCTAGTTGAACCATTGAGTGTTAGTTTCTGTAAGATGCTATCAATTGTACTTTGATGGAAAGATAAAGTAGAGGCATAAGAGTATACATGAGTAGGCTCCCAGGGAATAAACACTGGGCTCCCTTCCACATCTTGTCTCAGATTGTTAAGTAGAGTTGCATGTCCAAATTAACAATGCCAGGCTAGACAGGCAAATGATCTGATAGGACAGCTTCCTGTGTTCTTATGGCTTACTCACAATTACAGAATAAAATTCTTGTTCATTTTCTGTAAAACAAGAACTAATGGCGATAATCCAGCACAGAATGTAATTACATGCATGTTTACTCATAAATAATTTGAGATGAGTTAATGGAACTTTCTCACAAATAAGTGGGTATAGCATTGCTGCCTGGAGAAATAAATGGTTTTAAGCATAGTATCATGCCTCGTACAGTCCATTTTCCACTTATTTTTCAAAATAGAAAGATCCACTTAGTGTAGTGGATAATAGTGCTGGATCAGGACTCAGAAGACCTGGATACAATTTCCCTCCTGGCCATGAATACAGACTGGGAGGTGGAACAGGTAAAATCACTCCTTAAACAATTCACTTACCACAAAAGCCGCGACATAGTCACCATATGTCAGTTTTGTATTGTAAACACATAACACAAGGATGTATATTGAACATTTCGAGACAGTGAGCTATTTTTATATGTTTGTTTTTTGTTTATTTCTCTTTTAGAATATTGATAGATTTAGACCCTGTAGTTTGAAACAGCTCAACTGGTATTTCATCTATTTATGGATATTTCTTTCTTCCAAATGCTTTGAGAGCAGCTTTCACTTCACTTTCTAAAAGTGTAGGTCCTTTATCAAAAGATTATTCTTTCTTTAAAGAAATCTATCATTCTAACCTTCTCAGCTGTCTGAGTGGGTGTGGTCTGGCATATGGCATGGAAACATTGAGAACCCCTGATCTAGATAACTTTCCTCATGAATATAAGGTGGAGGTGAAGAATAGATTTAAAGGATTAGACTTGACAAAGAGACTTAGGTTCATAACATCATACAGGAGGCAGCAATTAGCACCAAAGAAAAAGAAATGCAATAATGTGAAGTGGTTGTCTGATGAGACTCTTCAAGTAGCTGAAGAAGGAAGTCAAAAAGCAAAGGTGAAAGAGAAATATTCACTCAACTGAATGCAGAATTCTAGAGAATAGCAAGGAGAGATAAGGTGGCTTTCTTAAATGGACAGTGCAAAATTACAGAGGAAAACATCAGAAGAGGAAGGACTAGAGATCTCTTCAGGAAAATTGGGGAAATCAAGGGAACGTATCAAGCAAAAATGGCCATGATAAAGGACAAAAAAGGTAGGGACCTAACAAATACAGAAGAGATTAGGAAAAGATGTGAATAACACACAGAAAAACTCTATGGAAAGGACCTTAATGTCCCTGACAACCACAGTGGTGTGATCACTGACCTCGAGCCAGACATCCTGGAGTGTGATGTCAATTGAGCTCTAGAAAGCATTACTTAAAACAAATATAGTGGAGATGATGGTATTCCAGTTGAGCTATTTAAAACCCTAAAAGAAGATGCAATTAAAGTGTTGCACTCAATATGCCAGCAGATTTGGAAAACACAGCAGTGGCCACAGGATTGGAAAAGGTCAATCTACGTTCCAATTCCAAAGAAGGAAAATGCCAAAGAATGTTCAAATTATCGTACAATTGTGCTCATCTTACACACTAACAAGGCAATGCTCAAGATCTTACAAGCTAGGCTTTAGCAGTATGTGGATCAAGAACTTCCAGAAGTACAAGATGGGTTCCGAAGAGGCAGGGGAACTAGAGACTAAATTGCCAACGTTCACTGGATCATGGAGAAAACAAGGGAGTACCAGAAAAACGTCTACTTCTGTTTCATTCACTACCCAATGTCTATGATTGTGTGGATCACAAAAAACTGTGTCAAGTCCTTAAGGAGAAGGGAGTACCAGACCACCTCACCTATCTTCTGAGAAATCTGTATGTGGTTCAAGAAGTAAGTTAGACAGGATACGGAACTACAGCTAGGTTTAGAATAAAAAAAGGAGTACGACAAGGCTGTATATTGTCACCCTGCTTATTTAACATATATGCAGAGTACATCATGTGTAATGCAGAGCTAGAAGAAGCACAAGCAGGAATTAAGATTGCTGGGAGATATATAAACAATTTGAGATATGCAGATGACACTACCCTAATGGCAGAAAGTGAAGACGACCTAAAGAACTTCTTGATGAGGGTGAAAGAGGAGAGTGCAAAAGCTGGCCTGAAACTCAACATAAAAAAAAAAACCAAGATCATGGCATCCAGCTCCATCACTCTCTGGCAAATAGAAGGGGAAGAAATGGAAGCAGTGACAGACTTTACCTTTTTGGGATCTACAATCACTGTAGATGGTGACTGCAGCCATGAAATTAAAAAGTTGCTTACTTCATGAAAGGCAAGCTATGACAAACCTTGGCAGCATAATAAAAAAGTAGAGATGTCACCCTACTAACAAAAGTCCATATAGTTAAAGCAATGGTCTTCCCAGTAGTAATGTATGACTGTGAGAGCTGGACCAGAAGGAAGGCTGAGCACAGAAGTTGGATTCGACTGTGTGATTGAACAGATATTCTGCGTCTTCTGCTTCCAATTACATAGTCTGTTTGACTTCTGTAATGGCCATTTACCACAGTTTGAGTTGATTGCAAGCGCGGCGCCAAAATGGCCGCCGCGCTCTTTGCGGGCTCCCCCCACCGGACTTGGACATCCGGGTAGTTAGGGGGCGTGGCCAGCACCCTTTAAAAGGGGTGGCCACGAGGCAGCCGCGCTGCCATTTTGCGAAGCGACGGAGAGGAGAAGTTTTTTCCCGTCGCTCTTCATTTCTCAGGGAAGCCTTTTCGGGGCTGCAGCCCCTTAGCGGGATCTGGGCTGCTTAATTTTCGGCTTCCCAGCCAGCAACAGGAGGCAGCGTTGGCTGATCCCTGGAAAGGGATCGCTCTTCGTTGTGCCTCCTAAAGAGAAGGCTCAGGGGGCGGCAGTCGGATCGGAGGACCGCGACTGCACCCCCTCAACAGGACCTCTTACCAGAGGCTTCCCCCGCGGACCTACAGCGTCAGGCTGGCCTTACGGGGGCTTCGGCCCCCGGCCCGCACCTGCCGGCCATGGGTTTTGAGCAGCGGGGAGGGCCTGGTGCGGATGCACAGCAGGGCTTAACCTGGCCCCTCAGGGGCCGGAGTTTTTGGGCATGGCCCTTTTTTGGGGCCTGGCTCTCAAGTAGGGGGCCCTGGACCATTGCTCGGTGGGCCGTACGGTCCACCTGGCACCTCTCATGTAGGGGGCTCGGCGGCGGCGGTGCTTTACTGGCCCGCGTAGCGGCCCTAGAGACATCCCTAGGGATCGGCCCTTCAGAGGATCTGACCCTCGGCCCACGGCTGCCGGCCACGGGCCGGAACGATTGGGGGGAGGGCCTGGTGCTGGATCACAGCACGCTTTACCAATTAGGGGCCGGAGTTTTGGGCATGGCCCTATTCTGGCCCAGGCTCTCAAATTAGGGCCTCTGGCCCAATACCTTGTGGGCTGTCCAGCCCACCTGGCCCACCTTTGTGTCTGCCGGCTACTTCGACTGCTGCCACTATGCAACAGGCGGCCAGCTGGGTCGAGCTTTTCGTGGCAGTCCGGCCTGTGCCCGCCGCTGTCTCACAGCTCCCCGTTTGTCTGGAACTGCGGCAGGAGTGCGTTGGAGGTCGCCCCAGAGCTCGATTTCGGTCGCGAGCTCCGATGCCCACTGTGGGCCGGAACCCCCAGTGGGGGCAGCTCACGGGGGTGCAACTTGTAAGTATGAGGTTCAAGTTGAATGCACACACATCACAGTCCGTTCCCACCAGTGGGGGTTCAGTGCTCTTTGCCTCGCCAATTTGAGGCTGGGGGGCTTCACTCGCCATCCTATCCCGGTGCCCCTTGCTTGCATTCTGGCACGACGTTGGGGGTGGGGGTTTACGCCCCTGGGGTGGTACGTGGCGTCACAGGGGCTGTTCGGGTCCCGCTGTGTACGTCTGGGGTACATCATGTACCGGCAATGGCATTGCCGATGACTGGTTATTCATGCCCCCCCTCAGTGATTATCTGCCCCAGCTCAGGAGGGGAAAGATTTGGTGGGGGGGGGAGTACGTGGATATATTCTCCCTATGAACTGAGACCCCAACAAGGATAGGAGGTACGGACATGAGGGCAGAGTCATGGTGTGGTCTCGTCGTAGTAAGCCACCATGCACTTGGGTGTCCGCCTCTGGAACAGTGTTGAGCATCGCAGGGGCTGTTTGGATCCTGCTGCGTAGGCACCTTTATACAGAACGTGCCGTCGAGGGCTTTGCCAATGGACGGCTATTACTGGCCCCGGTTGATTATTGGCCGCAGGCCATGAAGGGCAAGGGCTGGAGGGGGACATGTGGATATTCTCCCTATTGCACTGTGAGCCCACTGGGTGGAGAGAGGAGGACAGGACGGCTGAGACAAAGATATGTCCCATAGTCGTTAGCCACCGTGCACCTTGGGGCCAACTGGTTGTCGGCATACCTTGTACGTATTGTGGTACGCCGCAGAGCTTGACCTGTTTGGGCCATCCTGATGTCAAGCGGATGGGCCCATGACAGTTGGCTCATGGTGAGGAATGTGGACGAGGGTGGCTCACTATCCCAAGGGGAGTTGAGATGAGTCCTGTCAGCAAGGGTGCTCGTGTACATCATTCCCACGGAACCGGTGCCGGGTGATGGGGTACCATGGTGGGCATGCTGAGCAGCGGCCTGTTTAGACACTGGCTCCATGCAAACCGGTCGGGCGGGGGGTTCCAGCCCGCCTACTGTTGTTCGGCCGGCTCAGCTGACGATGTCTGTACTAAGCACCACGGTCGTTACCGACTCAGTGCCCCTTTTTGCGCCGGCCCTCTCGCCGCCTCCGCCGGCCTGCGGGTTGGTGGGCTACGGGGCAGAGGTGGGGGTGCACAGGGGCGATCAGAGCTCCGTCTGGAGC
Source organism: Bradypodion pumilum (assembly GCA_035047305.1). Classification (NCBI taxonomy): domain Eukaryota; kingdom Metazoa; phylum Chordata; class Lepidosauria; order Squamata; family Chamaeleonidae; genus Bradypodion; species Bradypodion pumilum. The sequence continues at coordinate 433,646,782 of JAWDJD010000001.1, forward strand.
AGCTAACTTAGTCATAAGCCCCTCCCCGCCCCAAGTACAATTGGCCTGGAGGGATGTCACTCAGTTCATCTGAGAAGGCATGGGGCGGGAGACCTGCCGTAGGGTTTTCCAATGTGGCTTTTGTATCCGTTCGGGGGTGCTGGGGGCCCCAGGATGCTACTAATCTGGTTCCCTTCCTGGGTAACGGAGAGGGGGCCCCACTGTCCACGGTTAGGAAGTTGGGGGCTATGTGAGTAACGGGGGGCCCTTCTTTGAACCACCTTTCCTTAGTCAAATGTATCCCCTGGAAGCTCATATCGACCTAGAAAAAGGGTGGATGTAATATACTCCTACATTCGGCTTACCCTGTGGGTGCTCCGTTCAGGGATGCCCTTCCTGATGACCTTGTCCAGTCAGGTACTCGTAGTTACCTTGGCTACTGTGGGTGGTCCGCTCACGCAATTCTGGTGCTGTTTTGGCACAGTGGGCTATGCACTCGGCTTCCAGCCTTTTGCCAGTGCACTTCAGGATTTAGGCCTATCGGGTTTTTAGGTTTTGAGGGGAATTTTAATTAGATAAGGCCAACCCCCTTTATGATTGCCTTAATTCAGGTTCAGCACCCGACCGATGTGGGATTTTCCTTCAGTGGGCATTCGCTCACAGGTTGGGGCCTCGGTCTCCAGCCCATTACCTCGACGACTTTTGGTCTGGGGTTAAACGGGGCTTGGACACGTGTGCGTGTCTCCTCATCATGATTCAGACACTCAGGTGGGAACTAGGTGTCCCCTTGGCACCTGAATAGACCGGGGTCCCATTTTCTGGCATCGCATCTACGCCTCGATGCTGTCGCGTGGGCATCCGGGTTAACCATTGATACGGTGGCTTGGATGCCCATAGCGATTTTGGCATTGATTGCCAAACATAGAGTATGCCCTTGGGACTTGTAGTTAGTTCATTGCCCCCTTGATTTGTTTGCTCTGGCTCAAATTACTCCTGGGTTTAGAGGGGTCTCTTATGGGAGATCAGACCTAGTGGTCTGCCCTAGATTCCAGTACGGCCGGACACCTCCGGCTCCTGGACTTATGGGGTGTACTCCGGGGGTGGGCGCACGGATCGCCCTGCGATCTTACCTTCCTTGCGTTTTCCCGTTTGGAGAGCACTGATGCTATGGTGAAAAGGGTGGGCATACTCAGTGGCCCAAGTTCGGTGTGACAATGCGGCAGTGGTGCTCTTTGTCCACACCCAGACATGCAAATCCCCCAGGGTCATGACATCAGTCCGTCTATTATATTGAGAAGCCTACGCCTAAAGGTGCCGTTCTATGCCAGACATGTGATGGGTGTTTGTAATGACATTACTGCTGCTCTCCACCACTGCAGGTCACCTGGTTCCGTGCTGTACTCTGGATGCAGAGGGACTCCACTCGCCTTTTTGGCTGATGGTTGGACTTTGGTGAGGAGAGGGGAACCGGACATGTCATTGGCACCTCGCACGCGTAAGGCGTATCACTCTGCATTCGGGCGTCGTGTTTGGGAGGGGTGGACACGGGAACGTGTCCGCCGCCATTACGCGCGTCACCCCTGTTCAGAATTTCTACCCACCTTGCACAAGGCTGGCATTGCTTATGTTCAAATAGGTGTGAGGTAGCTCTTGGCCACGCAGCTACGACGGTAGCCTTGTTGGAGCGCTCCGCATCAGTGAGTGGGTGCCAGAGTTGGTGCCACCTGTGTAAGGCGGATGTGTATCGTAGGGCACTGGAACTCGAAGATGTCTCTGTCATACATGAGTGGGCTCGAGTGGGGATGCGGTCCTCACGGATTATTCAGCACGGTGTAGGCAGTGGTGTATACTGCTACGAAGTTTTTCAGACATCTGTCCGGTTGGTGCCCTACCTGAATTTCGACAGTGCCTGCTGCGCACCCCAGCCTGTTTTCTGCCACCGGGACGGGTCTACCCTTGCCACAGTGCAGTCCCTGAGGGTGACCGGTGCCGCGTTTCGCGGTGTGGGGCCTGTTTTGGCACCATTTACTTAAGATAGGCGTCGCATTGATCGCGACTACGTTTGGGGTACTCGAAGGAGGATATGCGTCTACGCACAATTTCAGATATGTACGTCCCCTCACTGTACGAGTACCTAGTTATGTCCTTCACCTTTTTTCTCCTCTTTTACAGATCCTAGGGGTCTCAGCATACCGGTGGCAGGGGGCTGGTGGGCCGCAGCTATGTACACTGGGCAGCAGGTTATGCTGCAGCGACAGAGAGTGGACCCCGGCTGGGCTGTGTGCATCCGCACGTATGCTATGGTATGGTATGCGCGGCACATGGGGCGGGAACTGTGGCCATTCCTGCTGTCTGATAGGGATGCTGTACCGCCCGATGTTTTACAGGCGCCTCGGCGGCAGCGATCTCATACGGCTCGCTGCTGTTGTTAAACGGTCAAGGGGCTGTGACCTAGCATCTTGTATCACGTATGGCTTACATACGGTCGCTATGGTTTAACATCGTGCCGAGACACCAATTTAGGGGAGATGCGGATCTCCCTAGTTAGGACTGTTCCGGCAGTCAGTGGACGGAGCTGTGGCTCCGTCCTGTTCAGAGCATGGCCATGAAACGGCCATTGGAGACCGGATGATAGGTTTACACAAAAGTTTTGCTGATAGGCAGGAGAAGGGGTCCACCTGTCAGCTGGAGGTATGTACCTCGTTCTGGGTGTGATGCAAGCAGGCTTGGCGACCGAGCTGACGGTCTGGGGGGGGGGCGGTGAGCCTTTATTGAAGCCTCCCCGTGTGGCGGGTAGCACTGGTAAGGTAAACATTTATGACCCACAGGTATCCGGCAGGTTCGCAATTGACTGGACAACACTAGACAGGCACAAGTTGGTTAACGTTGTCCGGTCAACGATGAACCAGGCAATGGGGTGATGGCACGAGCTAGGCAGCAGGCATCACCCCGTTATTTTATGGATACGCGTCAGAGGGTGGGGTCAGTAGTTAGATTATTGACTACGGTCAACAATTTGTTTGTTGTCAACAAACAAATTGATACAAATGGATACATTGTAACCAATTGCCGTTGGCAATTTTGGGTGGAACCTTACCAGTGTTACTTCGGCCTGCTTGCCTTAAGAATTATAATTGGTTGAATACCAATAGAAATTTATAATTCGGACTAGGGCATGAATCAATAAATGTGGCCCAATGCCGTTATCCACTTTTACCAGTGTCTGAGTCCTTTATTGGGGGGTGCGCCTGCAATGGAGGATGTATTTGTAATAAACAGATTCTTGGCTTTGCACTATAGCCCAATACTGCTTATAGTATATCATATCTCACTATCTATCAAACTGGGTAATGTAGACATGCTTTTGCCTTTGGCTTTGTGTCTGAACTTAATTAAAAGAGAAGTTAATTGAGAATGGTGGACTGAATGCTGGACTGAAATTTACTTAAAAAAATAATAATATATCATGCTTTGTATTGTAGATAAATGAATATAATGCCTAGCTTGGCTTTACTGTTGTCACTCACTCAATCACTCTTCTAGATTTCTAGATTTCTTCTGAAGCCTCCTATATGAATTTTTTTCTGTGAAGATGTCTTTTAAACATTTTCTTTGCTTTTTGAAAGTGTAACTGAAAGTGAAAGAAAATGTACCTGGAATTGATTTATAATCATTTGAAAAAGTTTTACATAAGACAATGTTGCATTAGTATTCCACTGTTTTGTATTTTTCCAGTACTAGAAGTTTAAAATAACTTTGCTTTACATGCTATTCGTACAAGAATTTTGTTTTGCCATATATTTATGTAATGTTAAATAAATGCCTAAGACAGTTTTCTTCTGAGATTTTTTTTTGCCTCCAAATAAGCTGGAGGGAGATGGATCCAGAATACAAAGCAGGATTAAATTTTGCTTGCAAAGGTGCTGAGGTTTTAAAGCCTCATCTTTTTTCTTTGTGACTTTGCTTGGCTAAAGCAAGTCTAGTTTTAGGGAAAAGAGATAATTGTGTCTCCTGTTTTCTTTAAACAGAAACTCTTTGCTCACCCCTCTGGGGATTGCAGAGTTTGTCAAGTGACTTTAGTATTTGAGAGGCTGTCATGTGACATATACAATCAACTTCCTGTCTGAAGCCACTGATTCAGAGGATAAGGTCTGAACCAGTGGGTTCAAATTATATGAAAGAAGGTTCCAATCAAACATTATATCTATTTATTATGGTCCATCACAGCAATTCTGACATTCAGTGGCTTTCAGAGGTATAGAGTACTCAGAAGTGGTTTACCATTCGCTTATTTACACTTTGGGACTGTGCCCATCAGGTTGGCTCTTCTGCCAGAAAATACAGCAAGGAATAAAACTCCCACCTAATTCACTAAACACTGGGGAGAAGAATGGCTTTCTGGTAGTCATCACTCCTCAACAGACCTACAAATGAACCTGAAGGTGGTGGACTCTCCTTCATTGGAGAAGTTGAAATATTGTCTGCTAGAGATGATTTAGTTGTAGGTCCCTACATTAGCAGAGGGTTGAACAAGATAGCCTGTGTGATCCCTTCTAGCTTTACTATTCTATCATTTCATGGGGTTGCTTATGGCTTCCTCAATGAGGTGGATGGACACTGAAAATTGTGTGTGGTCATGCATGCACATAACTCAAATTCCTCATGCATTATTCATCTTAAAGAATGCACAGCTTGAAACATTTAACTGCATGATAACCAAATCAACTCTCTAAGTGAGTCGTAAATGAGAATTTTGGTTTCTGGGCCATTGTACAGGCACATCAGTTTGAAAATCCTTTTCTGTAGAATTCTTTATACCCAGCATAAGTAGCCAGCATGTTGGGGGCAAAATGCTAAGTGTGATCCAGCCAGAGAGTGCACTAAGCGCTATGGGGTGGTACATAAGTGTGTTTGCTTTTTATCAGGCCACCGGTGTGTTGTCAAGACAATTCTAACTTACAGTGACACTCCCAGGATTTTCTGGGGATAAATTACTTTGAAGCAGGTTAGCAGACCTTCTTTTTTGGTGGTACTCTGGTACTGTGTAGCCTTCCTAAGACCACACTGGCAATTTTGTCAGTCTCACAACCAGGTGATCTTGACTGATCCCTCTTATAGGAACTGCAGTGGGAATTTGAGGTGCCACAACCTGTTGAGTTATGCTAGCTGCTATCAGGTTCATTGGCACACACACAAACAAGGGAAAGAGAAATCTTCTGCACTTTCAGGACATTTTGTTTGGCTCTAATAAATGCATTCCACAGTTGTGGGAATTATTGCCCCTCCCCTTTAATTATGTCTCTGGTTGTGAATTTTTTAGAATTATTTTTGTGATGGATATCTCCCCAGGTGGAGATGTAAATCCAAGTATACCTTTCATCCTTCAGGATAAATACACTTATGTGAACAAATAGTAGCTGGGAGGGAAGCATAAGAGAAACTGAAGAGGCACTTCTTGATGGGTGGGAACCTTGCTCAGTCATGCTGAGGTGAGTTATTTTGTCTTACTCCCTCTATTATTTCTGTAATCATATGTGAATCTGTGTCTGGAGGGGAGGAGATTACTGTCCCTAGCTAATATTTCCATGTCCTTTAGCTAATGTTTCTAGCAATAGTAGAAGTGGGACAGAACATATGTGCTACCCTCACAAGGGTGGTCCTCATCTACTTTAAAGCACAACATACTTTCCAATGTTCTACTGATTTGGAAAGGGGATGGATAAGAATGCTTTAGTATGTGTTTATTGGTGAAGCAACAAATCATATGAAATTTTTATTTTAGGATTTTGACAAAAATATTTCAAGAGACTATTACGGACTACATTTATTGTGTCTATTGCACAGTGTGATGTATAGTTGGGTATAGAAATATTTTTTTCCACATCTGGTTTTCTCTGTGAAAATTGACAATCCTGCGAGACAGATGTTGTTTAATGGAAAGGGTGATAGCTTGGGAATTGGGAGACTTGAGTTTGAATAATTACTTATCCATAGAAACTCATGGGAGGGAGGGTATTTGTGAAACTTATCTCAAAATAATTTACTTGCTTTGAAAGCCCTGTATGGGGAACAATAAGTTGATATTACTTGAAGGCATGTAACAGGATCCTACAAAACAGCCCATTTCATATCACAATGGTTTCCCAAAATTTAATTTCTACGCTATACCTTCTGAATAAAGAAGCAAGACATTTTCCTATAGAATTCTCAACTTATGCTATCTGCCATAATAAAATATTACAAAGAATATATCATTCAGTAAACACAACATAGAAGAGCAATTCTCTCACTCCAACAGACATTTTACTTACCTGGTTTAGCATTGGTTGCAAAACCTACAGCATAATAAGTGCCTTAACAGAAGTGTGAGGACACTTGCACGATTTCCCTTCAGTCAAATAAGTTTGGAAAATCATAACGTACAATACAAATAATTGCCTACAATTCTTCTTCTTCTTCTGTGTCTAGGTCAGACATGAAATGGATGGCAATTTTCTTTTTCATGAGTTTGAATTAAAATTCTCAAGTACTCTGCCTTCTAGGAAAGATTAAAGTTTTAATGCAGGTTTTGCATTCCTCCCCCCCCCCTTTTGTTTTGCAATTAAGTCAAATCGAATCCTGCATTGTGAAATGTGCAAATGCGTGGCTGTTTTATGCATAAAACACAAGCCTTTTTTGTACAAAAACAAAAGGTTTTTTTTTTTTTTAGGTGGGGGGCAATGTTGATCTTGGCAGTGAGCTTTTTGCTTAGAAGAAAAGGAGTCAGCCATTTTTGCCAAAGGTACAATTTACACATATTCATTACCTCTTGCTGTTTGACTTTGTTACAGCTACTTACCACGAGAAAGTGGGTCAACCCTGTTTAAATACCCAAAGGTCAGAATAAACTTAGATTCTTGAAGGGTAATATGACCACGGAAACGTCTGCAGAAGCAGACAGCGCTGGCTCTTTGGCTTTGAAACAGAGATGAGCACTGAACCCTAGAGTTGGATATGACTGGCTTTTGAGCAAGGGAAACCTTTACCTTTACTATGTTCCTTTATCCTCACCTGTTAGCTGCATATATTCAATTAAGTTTTCAAGAAGCCACATCACATTTGAAAACATACTCTTGTGCATGAACACATGGTCAAATTACTTCTAAAAGTAAATAGATGGTGCCAGCAGTTTCAGATGCAGAAGATTTGTAAACCCCTTCTTTGGACTTTGTTGTTTATACTTTCCCCCAGCTTTTGAATGCACTGTCATACTCCAGTGCTGTACACTGGAGAAAACAGAACTGTAGCTTTTGAAGACCTTATGATTGATTCCCACCAAAGATGTCAACCCAGCTTCATTAACCAATAATAAAGCAGCTATGACTGCAATGGCTCAAGTGGCTAAGACACTGACTGGAAGATGGCAGGTCAGCAGTTTGATACCTGAATACTGCAGGACGGAATGAGCTCCCGTCTTTGTCCTAGCTCCTGCCAACCTAGCAGTTCGGAAGCAAGAAATTACAAGTAGATAAATAGGGGGTCGCTTCAGTGGAAAGGTGAACAGTATTCCATGCACTCTGGTGTCTAGTCATGCCTGCCTCATAGTCACAGAATCATCTGCAGAAGCAGACAGTGCTAGCTCTTCAGCTACAAAACAGAGATGAGCACTGAACCCTACAGCCGGATACAAATGGCTTTTGAGCAAGGGTGACCTTTACCTTTACTAATGATACAGTTTAAGGTGGAAATGATTTCCCAGTACTTCCTTTCCGTAGATTTGGATTATACTTGCATTCTAGTCATGACAATGAAAAAATGCTAGTCTTGAACACATAGTTTACACACTTTGTCATGAGTTTGTTTAGTACCAAGGCTTAGACTACATTTCCAAATTCACATTCATCATCTCTGAGAAGAGAAATGGCTGGTCATCCCCAAGAAATGGCACAAAGGAACAAAAAGCAGATGGAGTTTGTGTCTCCTCCTCTTGCTTTGCCACTGAAATGGTACTCTCTCTGCTCCAAAATGGCATGTTGACTCTCCTTCACTGGACAAATATATGTAAACCTAAAAAGGAATCCAAGCAGCAAGGTGCACTTTGTCTTGAGAAGACATTACAACGTTCTGCTTGCAGTTATACCTATGAGTTTTAACAACGGTGATTCACTTCATAATGAAATACATTAAAAAGTACCATACAGTTTATTAGCATACCATGTCCTATACAAATTAATTTTTAAAAATGAAAAGCTAATTCAATACGTGAAGAATTGATTCTTCATTCTTTGGCACTGTTCCCATATTCTGCTCAGCTTTAATTCCTAAAATTCTATTATGTCTTAGATTCTCTGAAAGAACTGCCGTGATTTACTTTTTAAAAAGTGTTTGATATCACAGACCATGTACAAGAATAAGTGCTCAAGCCATCTAGCCATAGCTGTTGTTTTTTAATGCCAGAAAGTCTTTTCCCCATCTTTGTTTCCAAGTAGTGTTTTCAAGATATGGGAAAAGTTGACTGAGTGGTTTACCCTGAAAGGAAGTTAGATCACAGGTTTCCTAAGTTCTAATATGACCTTTCATCCACTATGCCACACTGACCAATCATAACTAACTAGTTAGCAATATAATGACTAGTCCTTTGTTTAGAATCATGGAAATAATTTCATTTGACCCAAGCATTATTTTATGGTTGCTGGGTATCTATGGATAGATCTGGCTGCACCATTTGGCTGAACTAGATGCCTGACTCACAAATAATTTGGGGTTTTGTGAAAGAGAATTATTATTTGTTGATCAGTCTCACGGTCGAGTCTGACCCTTTGCGACCCTATGGACCACCACATGCCAAGCTCGATGGGGTTCTTTTGGCAAAGGTACTTGTGTGGGTTGCCAGTTCCTTCACCAGTGGATTGTGTTTAGTCTGAGTTCTCCGCTATGACCTGTCCATCTTGTGTGGCCCTACATGGCATAGCCCATAGCCTCATCAAATCACGCAAGCCCCCTCACCATGGCAAGGCAACAATCTTTGTTTTTATTATTATTGAATTATTATTAGACAGTTATTTGTGGAATTTATGTCTTAGGCCTGGGTACTATGGTTCTTGACTGGTACCAAAACTAATTTCTTGCTCCACAGCAGCATATCTTAGGTCAGTTTTATCGATAGGAAATTGTTGGACATAAGGTATTTTAGTGAGTTGAATACTTGGCTGCAGAGGCAGAGTTTGAAAGCACAGTTTTTCTCTATACCACCCGAGAAAAGAGCCAGCCAGTGTAACCTTGCACAAGTTGCACAGTATCAGAGTACACACACACACACACACTCACACACACACACAAATGGCAAAACATTTCTGGGTATTCTGTACCTAGAAACCTCAGAAGAAGGGTGATGTAAGTTGGAATTGACTTGATGACTGTTATCATTACATTGTCTAATTATCTGCCTTGCTAAGTGACTGGATAAACTGACCTAGTCAGTGTCTCATACAGGAACAATTAAATGCAATAATCAAAGCAAAAAATAAAATAAAAATAAATCTGACTAGTTTTGTATCCCATCAGTTTCTCTCTCAACTCTATCATATACAAGAAGCATGTCATGAAACCAGTCTGCCTGTTTTTCCCCCTTTTAGGTAAATCCTTTGGACAATATCTAATGGTGTCATTCACCAGCACAAATAATCTTGAGTTTACAGAATCTATTTCCAGACTGTTTGAAAGGGAACCAGTACAATTTCAGATTGTGCAACTGTTATTACAATTTGTTGCATACTTTGCAAGTGTACCACTACCTGGTGCAACTGAGAAAACCAAGAGAACTGCAGACATTTTCTTTTGCCAATGTATGTTGGATTTCAACCTTAATAGGGTTGTAGTGAGGAACTAAAAAAAGGATCTCCTCTCCATTTATAGAGTAAAATATATTCTGCTTCTAATTGGACAAGATATTTGGAATAGCTGCTCATGTTGCACTAGATTATAATGGCTCCTTTTGTGTTTGGATGTTTTCAGAATTAGAATCTTTGGATGGGTTGATTGTGTCTTGCACAATTAGCCCATTCCTCTCCTTGCTTTGCGCAGGACTAAACTGAAGCGTTCTTGTCCTTCCCTCCACTGACATCCCCAGCTCTTTGTTTTGCTCTGATGCTGGAGATGAAAAATGTTGTGTTGTTTGAGCATCCATTGTTGAAGTGTCCTGCAATGGACAGACAGCCTGAATCATTAGAACAAAAAACTTAGCAAGCATTCTTCACTCCCCTATGCATTTTTTACTCCTCCAATGACTGAATGTAGTTCAACATTAATAGCCTCTTCACAAGCCTTTGCCTTTACCAACTCTAGATTTTCAAGCTTTCAATTTGAACATGACAAAGGTTTTTCAATATCCTTTGCCAACTTTGATCCTTTTGTTTCATGTGCAAAGCTGGGGGGCGGGGGGAGGAAACCTGTGGAGAAAAAACTTGTGGACATTTTGCTTCCTCAATCCATAACCAGAAATGTCCTGAAACATAAGAAAAACAAGAGATGCCCACATTCTAGACATCACTCTTTCATTTTGTAACATACTGAAATGGTTCAATCTAGATTGTTTTCAAATGACACTTGGAAACAAAACGATGTTTATAATGTGTTCTGGATTCAGTCTGATGTTCGATCTTTATCAGACAATGTATCAGTCCAAATGATATTTTCTTTTACCATTTTAATGTCTATTCTTTATGTATGTTCTCTTTCTATAGTAATAGTGATCTCTCTACATTCCCTAAAAAAAAAAAAGTTCCTTCAGGCATATGCTACAGTTTTTTGTTTGCATCTACACGTCACATTATTTAATAGTAGGCTTGGTCTAGACCATTTCATTATGCACTTTCTTTAAACAGGACAGCTTGCTGAGATAAGCAAGCAGAGTGAAACATTTGTTCTTTGTGACTTGTAATTCTCAAATTGTGCTGTCTATAGTACTCTATAAGCCATTCCACAGTGATAATTGTTGCAAAATAATATTTGGCTGCAAGTCAAAGTCTAGATTTTCTTTTCTTTGATGAAAGCTAAAAAGAAATTTCAAACCACACTGAAAAATTAAACAAACCATCAAAAACATAATGCACAATGGATTGAAAGGAATCCTGACAGAAGAGTGAACATGGGTTTAGATGGTGCTTGGTTGCTGGAGAAACTCGAGAGAAGGTAATATATGTAAAATGATAGTAGTACTGCAGCACAAACATCAGGCTTAAATTCAGTTGTTAATCCCACCTAAACTAATAAATCAATGGTAACTTGACAAGTGGACACTTAGTAAGTTGTGTTGCTTAGATGATTCTGGCTGAGACTAACAATTAGATTCACACTTCTTACTTCACAGCTCTCCAATTCCCAAAGCCAAAGCTGGCCCTGTTGTTAGGCAGAATGAGTTGGCTGCCTCAGATGACAGAAGTGGAGAGGACGGCTACATGCTAAAAGACAGAGTTGTGTACAGTAGATAAACTTTTCTGTACACCCTAAGAGATTTTCCTCAAGAAAAATGTTGGACCAAAATGGAGAACTGCCAGGGACAGATCATTATGGACAGAAGTTGTGTGGAATGTCGTCACAGAGACGTCTACTCATACAAGGACTCCTCACTGAGTAACAACTCCAAGGTATCCAAAGTAGACCCTAATCTGATGAAGTTGTTCCTTTGATATTGTTGAAGTCGAATTTGACTGGCTTTGTACATGGAATTGTTGGATGGCACCAACTGTTGGGAGGAAGTCATGATGCTCTTCACCTCAGCCAACCTTGATGAAAACATGTTCTCAAGAAATTCCCGCTTCCCCAAATACCTTCCCTTCATTCCCCTTAAGGACTTACCTGATCAATCAGTAATAGCAGCATGCACAGGCAATGTGAATTATTTTCCTGTTTCCTGCTAACAAGTCCTACCTGATCATGTTAACAACTGTAGATTTATACCAGGGGTGCCCAAACTACAGATCGTGGGCCAGATGCAGCCCCAAACACCAATTCATGTTGCCCTTGCTGCTCCTTGAAGCGGATGTAAAATGTGCCTGTATGGGCACATTTTACTTCTGCTTCCAGGAGCAGCAAGGGCTGGATGAATTGGTGTTGGGGGCCAGATCTGGCCCAGTTTGGGCACCTCTGGTTTAAGCAGAGAAAATGGCCTTGCTGTTAGTCATGTTTATACCAAATAAGGCAAGGGGAAAGGTAACAAGGAGGAACGTTTTAGGGAGTAAGTAGCTTGCTGATTTGGGATACAAAGGAGGTGGAATTTAAAATCTCAGTTCATTTCAGGCAGCATCTTGAGCAGCTCCAAAGTTTTGTTTCAGATATGGCTTAAGAAAATTTTACAAACATGACGTAGGAACCTTTACTATACCTTTCTTATCAACCCAGTGAAAAATATCTTATTGTTCATAGAGTTCCAAAAAGCCAGGCTCACCTCTATATCTCTATACACCTGCATATTTCCTCCCTCATCTTCAAATTGAGCTTCATCTCATAGTATTAACCAGAAACACAGACACCTCAACAAATAATTAAACAGCTTCTTAAAGATATGTGTCTGAATGTATTGTAGTCTCAACTAGAATAGAGCCAATATGTCAATGGGAAGGTGAGAAGTCAAAGCTTATGTAGGTTGCTTAGATTCACTGGGTGTACAAGTATTCTAGCTAACAACTGAACTACTGCTTGGAAAGATGAGTTGCATTCTCAGTTCTTAAAGGAGTCACATACTTGCAAATGGACCCATCAGTTTGCCTCCCATTTCCCTCATTTTCACACATTTTTTCATAGATATTCTAGTAAGTTTTAAAAAAAAACAACATCATTGCAAGAATGGCCAACATCCTGTTAAATATATGTACTGTACAAGATGAATTGTGGACATTGCTGTGGCTAGTTGTGGCTAACTGACAAAGGTGGTGGGTACATGATGTGGCATGTAACTAATCATGCAACTGACAGGGTGATCTGCACCATGTCAATTAGTTGCAGCAAACTCTGCTATTCTACTTGCATAGGTACAAATATCCAATAGGATTTTGGCCTCTGAATTAATGTTTCCACATTTTGAGCATATTTTTGCTAGAACAGAAGACACAATTTTACAAAGAAACAGTGGAGAAAAACAGCCTTTCAAATTTTCCAGAGTGTAGAAGAATAGAAATTTAGTTTTACCTGTAATGTGCAGAGACCCTGGACTAGCAAAGCATTCTCATTGTCTCCTCATCTGGTAATTTATGCCTATTTAAAACTGCTTTCTCACTTGCCTGAAAATAACTGTAGTAATCAGACTAGCTTTACTTCTTCATTAACTGCCCTCTGAGAGATTCCAAGAAAGCCACTTGTAGAAGATGTAAATTGTATGTCCGCAGTAACGTAGTTGCCTAGAAGCAAACCTCTAAATATTATACACACTGCCTCCTGAATTCTGAACTTTTTTTGGCCAATGTCCTCATTTCACTTGGAAGGCACTGAAAAAGCTAAAAAAAAAAACCCCATAAATATTTTACCTTTTGCTTCTTTTGGTTAACTTTATTTGCAGGAAAAGGCCACATTTCCACACTACTAACTAAATAATTTGTACTAGGAATTTTGTGCATTTTGAGGGGAAGCATCTGCTCCCAGCATTGATTACTTTTAATAATGTGTATGACAATCTCTTTTTTCAGAGTTTAATCTTATATTTAAAGATATGTTAGGCAGTTTATTTTCTTATTGCTTCATGCTGCACCCTGGTTCTCTTCAGCTCAGTGGCAGTCTCTTTGAAACCTAGGACAGAACGTTCTGTATGGGTAGGGTTGCCATAATTCTCTCCCACCAAGCCAGGACAGCTATTGCATTCTTCAAACTGTGCATGCATTGGATGGGGGTGTCAGGGAGACTGTGGCTCTAAAATCCCACATAATCCTTGTCCAGGGCAGACAGGGAATACCGACCCTATGCAATTAACCCTTTGTGGTCACATGAAGGAGGAACCCTCCATCCCAGTGATGGTGCATGTTTGGCTTCTTAGAGATGGGTATTTCTTGCTACCCTACCAGCTTTTGAGGAAAAGGGCTGAGGACAACTCCTTGTCTCCCAAACTTCAAGGCAAGCCAAGGGATTTTCATGCCTTTCTTTCAATTATCTCACTTGCAAGTGTCTCCTCTCCCCGGCGGGCTTCTCAGGGTGCTGTTTTGCCTTCACTGCTTTCAAGCAGAATAATGGAAAGAAAGGCGGGGGGGGGGGCAGTGAATTAACTCTTTGCAAAAATCCCTTGGTGAGAGGTGATCTTGCTTCCTTTGTTCAAATTTAAAAATCCAGGACTTTTACATGTGTTTTCTTGAACCGGCTGGGACAGCTTGAATCCGGGAAAATCCTGGAAAACCGGGACATATGGCAACCCTATGTATAGGTGAGATTACCATCTGTTTTACCAACCTTCCAAGGGATAGTCTATGATGGAAGTGGCATATGGGATTCCATTGGTTTCCAGATGCTAACCTTGAAAAGTTGCTTATATCTCCATATCTCACTTGCAAAATGAATGGTCCTACAGAGTAGAGAGGGTATTTGATCCTGCTTCATTCACACTCCTGCTCATAATCTACTGCCATGAAAACTGTTGTAGCTTGGATACATCCTAGTTCTATTTTGTTGCAAAGCATCCTGGGGCATGGGAAAGGGGGCTAATGTACTAGTTTCTCTTCAGACAAGACAGTGCTTGTGAAAGAAAGATATACACCATGGACTCCTCCTATGTGTTCCACAACTTTTCATGTTACTCTCAGCAGAGATACTGCACTATGGCATATCTCTAACTTGAACATAGCTCATTAAATGCACCTAGGTCTGTTGAAATGTATTGCTTTGGGCTACCAACATTCAGACAGGATTTGCTGATCTTTTTGTTGACAAAAACCTAATATGTGTCTAATTTCCAGTTACAATGCAAAATTTTACAACAAGACAGTTGTTGTAAAGCATTTTTTTTTCCTTTTTGTAAAAACTGACCCACTCCTTTTTCACATTTTAAAAGCCAAACTAAAAATGAGTTGTGTTCCAAGTACAGAAAAAACCAACAATATTTTATTTATAATCTTATTTTAGTGTTTGTACTACAAATCCTGGTTCTAGAATTGTTTAAAAGATCATGGGTTTTATGGATGCCCGCATGAAAATTAATTTCTTGGACCTTCACCCTCTTCTTCTACAGAATGGTCCCTTCAGAAAATACAGAACAGGTCATTGTGTGAAAAAAAATAAAAGGAAAATATTTTGTTATGTTTGTTGTTGCTCCTTAATTGTTCTTATGAATCTACTACTACCAAGTTTTTCCCTGTCGAACCAGTTCAAAAAGGGCATGAGAAGAAAATGAAATGAGAAAAGACAAAATAGACCGAATCTCACCACTAGAATTCACCATAAAAATTCCCAAAGCGTTAACAGAATTCTTACAAAATTTCCTAGACCAGTTCTTTAGAGAATCAAGTTATTCTATGAAAAAATATGGCAAATGGGGTTGGGGAAGGGGGGAGGGGAGAAGAAGGAGAAGGGAAAGAAGTAGGGTAAATAAGTGCAGCAAAAAGAGGTTCTGAGGAATACACATAATTTTGTCTGCTTTCGCTCACAATAGAATTTTTAATAAATAAATTTCTTTTTTTGTAAAGACACTTTTTTGAAACAGTAGATTTAGCCCAGTCATTTGTGTCATTTTTTTTATAAATTGTCTTTTTGTTTTAAATTCTCCCTTAAATTTGTAAATGTTTTAGATCTGAGTCTCTTGCACATTGTCTTTCGAGTTCATTCGGATCAATAATGGTTCATGCACTGAACTGTGTATTGAATTTATTGTGTTAACTGTTGTTGTGTGATTGAAAGGAGACTTATAAGAGTTATAATGATTTAAGTGCTCATGCTCTATTGCTGACATGGGCAAATGACTTTCGATAGGTGTGTCACCTGTGAGCTCATCATCCACATTAATGATCTCTACAGTTCGTGTTGGAGCATGGTGGCTTTGCCGGTGATGTTGTTTTCTCATTTTGTAGAAAATGACCAACATCACTGCAGCCATAAGAGTGATTGCCACAAAACAACCAATTATGATTTTGGTTGTCTTCATAACCTCATCTATTCCTGGGATCCCATTGCTTGGCTCTGTCACAGGGAGAGTGAACGTTTTTTCTGTCGACCTTGTGCTCTGTGGTGTGAGAGAGGTTGTTGCATTGGTGGTGTCCCATTCTATGACTGGTGTGGGCCAAACCTGCTCTGTTGTCCGCACCTCATCCTGAGAAGGATCCACAGTTTCTACTGTGATGGTTGAAAAATAAGTAATACACTCCTGTGCGGTTACATTGAGTGTTGCAGAAGCTGTGGTATTCCCAACAGAATTACTCACCAAGCATGTATATAAGCCTGTGTCTTGCGCAGTCACTCTTGTAAAATTTAATGTGCCATCACTGAGCACAGAAATCCGAACCCTATAAGCCCCATGTGTTATAACAGACCCATTTGGAGTAATCCATGATATAGAGGTTAGGGATGTAGATGCTCGACATTTCAGTTCTGCAGCCATGCCTTCTGTGACGTTGAGGTCTGTTGGTGGCTCCACAATCACAGGAGCATAGCACGTAAAATAATTCAGGTCCAGCTCACCAATATACCTTCCTTTTAAGCTGGGAGGTGTGTTGCAACGGGCACAGCATGCAGTGTTGGAAGGTGCTTTGTCTTTGATCCACCAGCTGAGCCACAGGATGTCGCAGTTGCAGTTCCAAGGGTTGTGATGCAGATGGATTCTTTCCAGATGTAGAGGTGTGAAGAGGTCATGAGGCAGTAGTGTTAGATTGTTGTGGGACAGATTGATCTCCACAAGTGACTGAAGGTTATCAAAGGCATTCCTTTCAATCACTTGAATCTGGGATTGGATCAGCCACAATTTTTGAAGGTGCATTAATCCTTGAAAGGACCCTGGCTTGATAGAAGTTAGGTGGTTCCCAGAAAGGTCTAGCTCATCCAGTTTTACAAGTGGCGTGAGGTTAGGAATCTCCCGAAGGTTGCACATAGCAAGGTTCAAATACCTCAAATTGGACAGACCTTCAAAGGCACCTTCTGAGATATATGAAAGCCTTTTTAATTCTCCCAAATCCAACCTTCGCAGAGAAGGGATTCTATTAAAAGCATATGAAGGAATACTCTCAATGGGGTTGTTTCGCAACCAAAGCTCCTTCAATTTTGACAAGTACACAAAAGCCCCATTTGGGATGGTGCTAAGACGATTGTCAAAAAGTTCCAAAGTATTGAGATTAGCCAGACCATTGAAGGCCCCTATTTCAATTGTTCTAATGTGATTCCTACTCAACTGTAAGACTTCCAGGTGCCTCAGGTGTTTGAAGCTATTCACCTTAATGATTTGAATCTGGTTCTCATGGAGATTCAATAAGCGTGTATTGGTGGAGATGGCGTCAGGGACCTCTCTCAGATTTTTTCTCACACAAATCACTTTGCTAAACTGATTGCTACAGGAGCAGACAGAAGGGCAAGTCTGAGCTCTGACCAAACCAGCGACCACAAGAAGTTGAAGAGCTAACAGCACCACAAGCAAGGGGTCAAACAGGGCCCTGTTAAACCTAGGACCTATCATTATCTGCTGTGGATGTAAGGTCATCTTGTTCAACATTCATAATTTATTTTGTGTTGGTCCTTCAGGAGTTCCAATAGTCTGAAAGAAAGAAAGAATAAAAAATTAAAACCAGCCCCCTATATTAGAATGCATCTTATTGCAATCTATGCTTTCCTTACAAATTAGTTTATAAACAATCCACAACAGTTTAAAAGTAATCAAAATATATTCTTTCAATGGGAAAATGTTATTCTCATCATCATCATTGGCTGCAACTCATATCCGAGTGCATTTTTTCCTGAAGGAGGAAATTGCCATTGGCATGAATTTGTTTAAGTGAAGTGAGATACACACAATGACCACGGAACCATCTCCTGTGGCAGATATGAAATGAGAGATGTAGGATTTAACACCGGGACTACAATGGACTGCCACAGCCTTGAGGATATGGACAAGGTGGGTTTTCACAGCCGGTCCATCTGGCATTGCCTCTTCCAACTCCATGACCATAGGGAATCAGAGTTCCTCCTTTGCTCATTTTGCCATTGGGCCCAATATGATGGTTTCCAGTGGCATTTCCTCCACTGAGGGGACCTAAAGCATCTCATTCACCCATAGCTGTTGGCCCCTTTAGGGAGTCAGTTTATTTACCACTACTCAAAACTCGGCGATGAGTCACTGCTACTCCATTACTGTAGCGGTAATGGCCAGACAAGGTATTCTCATAAATGAAGCTAAATAATTAATTTCTGCTTATAGGCAGTTAACCCATATCTTCACATATGAGAAAACAAGGTATAAAATTGAATGTAATCATAACATGTAAAATAGTTTTTGACTAGACAATAGAAATCATGAGATTAATAGATTGATTTACTAATTCTTGGCCCATGAGAGGCTCTCAAAAGATATTTTTTTTCTTAAAATAGGCTAAAAAGTGAAGACCCAGTTTTAAAAGTCATACTTTTTTTGAAAACAGAAAAGGTCAGACAAAATTACTCATGTTTAGACAAGAATAACAGTGTTACATACATGCTACCTGCTTATAACCTGAAATACAATAAGTATTAGACTATTCATTTTAGGTAAATGTTATATTATTTTTGTATAATCTAAATTGAAATTATATGTTAAGAATATAGGTGTAAGGCAAAAGTGAGCTCCCCCCTCCAAACCATGCCATCACTTTGGGGGATGGGCAACCGGTCTGAAACACTACCCCCACTTTAACCCCAGTCTTAGTGTAGGATTTCATTCTCATCAGCTGTGTTTCCGTCTCTGTTACTGAATAAATGAACCATTATTCAAAAGCCATCTTCAGTTCTTAGAAGAGCTTCTTTAAATAAAAAATAGGAACCCAAAGAATTCTCCTTCAAAAAGATTATGGAGTAAAACAAACAAGATTTGGAAATATAATATTCTTCATTTGTAGATCATCCTCCCTTTGGGTAAAACTGACATATTCATTGAATACAAAGTACTGTGCCTTTGCATGTGGGCATGTATATATAAATGTAGGGGAATGGGGACAGTGGCCAATCCTTTTAACAAGTATGCCACAAGTGAAATTCAAAGCATAAAACCATGATGTACCATCCTGGCCTTGGGGTGACTTTGCTTTTGGTTCAGTAAGCCTGAAAAGTATGTGGCTAGAGAGGCTGATCTGAGTGTAGGCCTAATTCTATAATGTCATAATCAGATCCTTTAACCCATTGCCCTGTTGGTTTTGTTTCTTTTATTTTCTCATGCCATGAAGGAATAGAACGTAGAACTGAGGAACAGTTACAAGTAAAGCTTCTATTACTTGAATACAGAGGCTGATGCGCTTATGGTTTGGTTATTTCAGGAAAGCAAATAAACAGAGGAAGTGCTGAGCTGAGCATTAGCTATTTTCTTCTTTTAAGCAGACTCATCTAATTTCCTGATACACTTGTCCCCTATCCTCTCGTTTAGCCACAACAGCAGAGAAACTCATTAGTAAATGTGTGTTGAACATAGGAATATACAGTATATATATTCTTTTGTGGTAGCTCTACTTTCTCTGTATAAAAAAATTACACAGCCCTGGGTTCATTTTCAATCTGCTGCTCACTGCAAGGTCCCTGTGCTGTAGAGATTAATGAAATTTCCTATAAATCAGCCAAAACTGAAGTCTTATAAATTACAGCAAGTTCCAAGCACATTTATAACCCAGAGCACACAGATACATAATACATGCATTTAGAAGAACAGAAATGCTATCAGTATCAGCCTAAGGTTTTCCATTCGATGTTCAAATTGTTTCATTTTCTATTGAAGGGGTAAAAAAAAAGTCTCCTGCTTTGTAAAAAAGGAGGAAAATATATTCTTAATCACATAAAAGTCCATCTATGGGGAAAATTTCCATTTTTATAATCAGAATATATATAGATTTATGAATTTATGTATGCATACTTGATGCTGGTGTTTTGCAATAACAGTAAACTATTGGCTTTTACTTATGAACATTTGACATTACTGTATTGCAACAACCGAAAACCATTAAGGCTGTACTTGGCACTTTGAAGGCTGTACTGTGAGAGAAACAGAAAAGACTAGGGGTTATAGCATAGGATTAGAAAATGGTGGAAAGCAGCACCAAAAAAGCAGAACAAGGAGACAAAATTGCTTTTAGGAAACTGTTTATTGAAACCAACCCAACATGTAATGAGTAGAGTATTCCACTTTGTGGGCAATTTTTTTATATATAACAATTTGTGTGTTGTTGCTTAGTACAAAGGACCGTGGTGGTTTAGTGGTTAAGACGCTGAACTTGACAACTAGAAGGTTGGCAGGTCAGCAGTTTGAGACCTGAGTGCTGCATGCTGGAGTGAGCTTCTGTCTCTCTCCCAGCTCCTGCCAATTTAGTAGGAAGGTAACAGCATTCCATGTGCTCTAGTGTCTAGTAATGCCTGTCACATGACCATGGAAATGTCTGCAGAAACAGAGAACACTGACTTTTTGGCTGTAAATGGAGATGAGGCTTTTGAACAATGGCAACCTTTACTGCCTGGTACATGTTGCTATCCCTTATCTGTATGCAAGGGCTCTTTTTGCACCAGTCTAATACCTCGTTCTACCTTACAAGTAAGTGCTACTTCAAAAACTGAACTGGAGATGCAATACGGACATCAGAAATTGAGACAGTGAATTGCTTCTACTTAGTAAGGAGTTAGGCATAATCTAGGTGTACACCAGGTACATGACTTAAACAATTAGCCACAACAACTTCTGTGACTCATGTTGAAACTATGTAAATATGCAGCAGGATTCTGGCCATTATGTAAATGTTTATCATCTGCTTAAGCAAGTAAGGCATCCAGTATTTCCTAGTAGATGGAGTGACAGACTAGGACTCAGGAAGCATAGGTTCAAATCCCCATTCAACTATAGAAACTCACTGGGGTTGGGGAACTGGTAAATGAAATAACAGCAGCAGCATGTCATCAAGTAAAAGCCAGGGTCTTCTACAAAAAAGTACAGAAAAATAGTTTACCATTCTCTACTTCTGGGGGTTTAGCAAAGGCTATAGTTTAGCACAGGTGATGATAAAAATGACAAACCATCTGTTAAAAAAATAACAAATTAAAAATTACTACTAAAAGTATTGTTGAATGTTCTGATCATAAGGGATGTTATGTTACTGACTTGATCTATGTTAATTATTTTGGAACTAATATATTTAGTTGTCTAAAATTAGAAAAGGAGCAGGAGGAGGGACACTAGTGCTAGGCACGATGGGATAATTTTTTTTTAAAAAAATAATCTTGGAAGAACTGACATTGCCCTGCATGCACACTAACAAACCATTAGTATGATTGTAGAGGGACCATGAAGAAGAACTTTGAAAAGTTGTTCTGTTCATTGCAAGTCACTGGCATATAGACTGTGGGATTCTGAGACCTTTGGCTGAGAAAAATGACATTGCCAACCTTTGGGCCTAATTCATGAAAATACTAATAACAGCATCCTGTGACATTATGGATTTCCCTTGTGACCCAATTCTACAGGTACATCTGGCAGGTTAAAGCAGCCCTCTCATGTCCCAAGAATTTGTACAGGGAACTACAGATTCTGACAGAAAGCTGACATATCTGTAAACCAACGATGTTAAAGAGGGTTTTTTAAAAAGGTTTTTTCCCTTCACTATATATATCTTAAAATTTCATCCACCCCTGTGGGCTTCTTGACAGTATCTTTGTCCGTCTTTAGTAATCCGTACTTCCCTTTTTGTTTCTCTGCTATACAAAGGTTACCTTTAGCCTTGCCTCTTTGTGTTTATATCTTTCTAGCTTTATAAGGTTTTACTTTTGTTAATAAAAAAAACGAATCCACAACTCTATTGAAACATTCAGCAAGAAAGATGCTGTTTCAAATTCTGAAAGAGTCATACCTATTTGCATTTATTTTCCCATTTCATTAACATGAAGAGCTGGAGAAGGGTGGAGGCTGCTATGTGTGACGGAACTGAATTATGAAACACTTTATTCATTCAAAGATGAAAGGAAGAAGGGAATATACTGAACTTTTCAATACTCTTCTCTTTACACCACAGGTTGCTCAACTTACTTCCAATTTCACTGGGAGTGAAAGCAAAGTATCTCAGCCATATTTTGTTGAGTGTGAAAGTAACTAATTACAGTGAGAAATACGTATTTTTGAAGACTACCTTGTGAAGGTGTTATGTTGAGATCAGTTGCTATGTAGTCAAATGGAAAGGGGTTACATAAGATATTATACAATCTGATTCAGGAGGCAAGAAGATTATTTTGCATCTTTATCAGTATGAAAAGAATATGTGAAACCTGATTATAACTTTTCCCCCAGTTCAGATATGCAGGTCCTAATATAAAACATATGCATAGTTCATCAACCATGTAAGTATCTATCTCTCCTTTACATCTTTTGCAGCGGATGAAGTCAGCCGTCTGGATAATGCCCAAACTCCATAATAAAATAGACAAGGATAAACAAGTTGAAAATGAAACCTAATGAGATTGTGGTCCTGCTGTTGAAAGAGTACCTGTCCAATTGGGAAGGCCTGGACTGTACGTTGGATATCTTACCACCTAAAAACTACACTGGTTGCCAGTGTGCCTCCGGGTGCAATTCAAGGTGCTGGTTTTGACCTTTAAAGCCCTTCATGGAAATGGGCCAGGTTACCTTAGAGACTGCATCTCCCCAAGGTGTCATACCCATCCTACGAGGGCAGACCGGAGGGGCTCGGATATGGTCCCTTCAGCAAAAGAAGCCCATTTTACAGTGACCAGGAGGAGGGCCTTCTCCGTGTCAGCCCCGGCCCTCTGGAACCTCTTACTGCTTGAACTACGCCTCCAGAGGGAGCTGCTCCCATTTAGGAAACAACTGAAAACATGGCTATGCCAGCGGGTATCGGGCATGGATGTATCAACTTCCCAGTCCTGCTGGTTTATTTAGCCTATATTGGGTTTCGTCCTATTCATTTTTTTTAACAGTGTAGGGTGGGTGGGGATTTTTTAAAGATGGTTTTAAATGGGATTTTAAATGGGCATGTCAAATTGTTTTTTATTGTCTTTGTTTTTATTTTATGTTGTTGAGCCGCTTCGGGTCACTTTCGAGTGAGGGAAGTGGGATAGAAATGTTTAAAATAAATAAAATAAAATTCTCAAAGCTGCATTCAGTATAGAAGCTGAAATCTAGTAGTAAGTCACAGCTATTGTAGGTCCATTGAAAAAATGGAACTTACAGGGATGTTGACTCACTAAATCCCACTGGTTCAATGGACCAACTATAGTTGTAGTTTACTACCGTATTTCAGGCAGGGGAAATATGGGTATTTATTCAATATTTCTTTTAAATAACATTTTTATAATATTTTGGAGAAGGTCATAAGGGTAGCCCTCTAACATGAGATATAGCTGCTGGACCCAATTAAGCTATAAAATATACCCCTGCATCTTTTGCAACTTCTAGTCTTTCTGTTAAAACATAATTAATTTGACCCATAAAAATATCTATTCCAACTCAGAGAAACTCAGTCAAGAAGTTTTCAACCAGAAATCTCTGCTGACCAGGGTGGGATACAAGCAGTAGTGTGCTGCTTCACCCTAGCAATCTCCGCCCCCTGCATGTGGAATTTTTTAAAACCAAAGTGTGGGAAGGGCATACCTGTGAAGCGCCGCTCTGGATAATATGGGAACTGCTCTGGCCCGGGTACGCATGCACAGGAAAAAGTTCTTTGCACATACGCAGAACCCATTTGCACAGTAGGGGGAAGGGAGAAGCCAAGGCAGCGCTTCACAGGGCTTAACTCAAGGGGAAGCTGGGGTGAGGTGGCAGCACCGGCAGGATGGGCACCTTCCTACCACCTTGTCTCTGGCCATTATACATGTTTCCACCATTCTTCCTGGGGAATCGAACCCAGACCTTTTGCTTACAAGGGAAAATTTCAACCTATAAGCCATGGCAACTCCACAACCAATGGAATTGCTTTTGGCAATCTTATAGCAGAGAACTCTATGTTAACCAGAGAGGATATCATTGCTTTTAAAATCCGGGCTGTAGAAGCCCTAAATGGGAATCAAACTCTGCCTCAGGAGAGACCCTTTGTTTGAAGAAAGGATGGAACATGGAACAGTAATTTTATTATTATTACTATAATTGTTATTATATTTATAATACTATATTTTTTCTTAAAAAATGTCCTCAATGGGAATCAAACTAGGTAGCTTTTGGGCATAGTCAAACACACTAACCACTTATCCACTAAGGATTTGTCTTTAAACCTGAATTTTTAAAGCAATGATATCCTCTCTAGTTAACATAGAGTTCTCTGTTATAAGATCACAAAAAGCAGTTCTGTTTATAGTGGAGCCATGTGGCCTAGAGGTTGTAATTTTGTCTTGTAAGCAGGAGGTTGTTGGCTCGAATCCCCAGAAGGGAGTGGAAATTAGTAGGCAAGTGAGAACATATATAATTTTTTAGGGTTAGACACTCCCTATCCAGTGCCCTTTTAGGGAAGCCAACACGCCCCTGGATACAAGCAGCTGCTGAACAATTCAAGGTCTTATAAGATCATGAATCATTGGACTGTGTAAATCTCACTTCAGTAACTCTTGAAGGGGTATTGATTTTCTGATGGCTTACAACTGTTTTTAATATTTTTTATTATCAAGGACTACAATAGAGGATGTACATGAAGGAAATAAAGTAAAATCAGAAATATTCTTGAATTCATAAGCAGTAGAAACCTTGTAAATATTCAGAGCACAGTGTTTATACATTCATATGCACTACAATGGCTATTATTACAAATGATTATTTATATCTATGTCATAGTAGTGCATTTTGAATGTGATATTATCACAATGAGAAATATTTCATCTGGTAATGAACAAAAATAAACTGCAACATCTCCATTGTTATACAGTGGCTGAAATCCTGTTGCATGTGTAGTAAGTCACAACTAGAATAGACTGATTGAATCAATAAGGATTCACTAGTTGTGATTTTCTACATAAAGCTACAAGATTTTAACTAGAGCTTCAGATAATTTGTAGACAATCATGTTCAAATTATATCTATAGGTTCTCACCTTGGAATCCAAGAAATAGAAATATTATAATGAAATGTTTTAATAGGTATAGTATTGCAGGCGCACCCCCCAGTAAAGGACTCAGACACCAATGAAAGTGGATAACGGCATTGGGCCACATTTATTGATTCATGCCCTAGTCCGAATTATAAATTTTTATTGGTAATTGACCAATTATAATTATTAAGGCAAGCAGGCCGAAGTAACACTGGTAAGGTACCACCCAAAATTGCCAACGGCAATTGTTACAATGTATCTATTTGTATCAATTTGTTTGTTGACAACAAACAAATTGTTGACCGTAGTCAATATCTAACTAATGACCCCACCCTCTGACGCGTATCCGTAAAATCACGGGGTGATGCATGCTGTCTAGCTGTAGCCATCACCCCGTCGCCTGGTTCGTCGTTGACCGGACAACGTTTAACCAACTTATACCTGTCTAGTGTTGTCCAGTCAATTGCGAACCTGCCGGATATCTGTGGGTCATAAATGTTTAGCTTACCAGTGCTACCTGCCCATGTGACCAAAGTCAACAGCAGCAACAGAAAAACCCCTATATCAAACCATAGCAACAGTGTGGGATGCGCGAAAAAACCAGGACCCAAGAGCCAATTGTGAGTCCCAGCCAAAAATTCCCACCCGGCCCCGAAGCGACCAAAATATCACACTGTTAACTAGGGAGGGGGTGGAGGGGAAAAACTTCTCCGCTCCGTCGCTTCGCAAAATGGCAGCTCGGCTGCCTCGTGGCCGCCCCTTATATAAGGGTGCTGGCCACGCCCCCTAACTACCCGGATGTCTTCGTCCGGTGGGGGGGGGCGCAAAGAGCGCGGCGGCCATTTTGGCGCCGCGCTTGCATTGCAGGCGCACCCCCCAATAAATGACTCAGACACCAATGAAAGTGGATAACGGCATTGGGCCACATTTATTGATTCATGCCCTAGTCCGAATTATAAATTTCTATTGGTAATTGACCAATTATAATTCTTAAGGCAAGCAGGCCGAAGTAACACTGGTAAGGTACCACCCAAAATTGCCAACGGCAATTGTTACAATGTATCTATTTGTATCAATTTGTTTGTTGACAACAAACAAATTGTTGACCGTAGTCAATATCTAACTAATGACCCCACCCTCTGACGCGTATCCGTGAAATCACGGGGTGATGCATGCTGTCTAGCTGTAGCCATCACCCCGTCGCCTGGTTCGTCGTTGACCGGACAACGTTTAACCAACTTATACCTGTCCAGTGTTGTCCAGTCAATTGCGAACCTGCCGGATACCTGTGGGTCATAAATGTTTACCTTACCAGTGCTACCCGCCACACGGAGGGGCTTCAAAGAAGTCTCGACGCCCACCCCAGACCGTCAGCTCGGACAACAGGCCTGCTCGCCAATCACCCAACAGGAGGTCCATACCTCCTCGCGGCAGATGGACCCCATCCCCTGCATACAGGCCATAATTTTGCAGACTAATGGAGGGGTGACGACTGACCCGCCCCCAACCCCTGCTGACAATAAACCGGGCAACAGCCCTGTTCACCATGCGTCTAGCCCGGTCCAGGGCCTGGAGGTCGAACCCTCCCCTATACGCGTGCCGCGGCACCATGTCTGACCAAACGAGGGTTGTGGCGGGCCACACGTAATGCAGGTAGGCGAGGTCACCGCAAATCGCATGCTTGAGCGATAGGCCGGTGACCTGACCTAAATATTGCCCCGAAGGTGTATGATCAGGATGTCAGGCGGGTCAGCACTCCGGCCCGAGAAAAGGAATGGCAACAGCTCCCTCCACAACATCCCGGGCTTACCATACCATGTGAGACTTGCGTATGCACCCAGTCCCAGTCGGGGTCCCCACTCTGTCGCCGCAGCGTAACGCGCTGCCCTGTGCACGTAGCTATGGCCCACCAGCCATACTGTCACCGGCGTAATACGACACCCAGGGACTGTCAAGGAAAAAACGAGTAGAGAAAAGGTACGGTGACTCGACTGGTACTCACGGTGAAAGAGGGCGGACATAAAATTGAAAACATTGCGATCCCCACCGCCCCATACGGCGTATCTCAGCCCTGGAGTACCCAAAAGCAGCCGCCGTGGAAGCCGCCCCTATTCTGAATGAATGGGTGCCGTAACGGGCCCCTGGGAGGCCCACACCGGCCAGCGCTTTGCCGGTCACCTTCCAAAATTGAAATTTAGTAAGGGGAGACCCATCTTGGTGACAGAAAAACGGGCCATGGTGCGTGCCACGCAGTGCAAGGAACTCCTGTAGGGCACCAACCGGACAGATGTCTGCCAAAGAACACCGTAGCAGTCTTACTCCACTGCCTACGCCATGCTGATCCGTCTTAGAGGAGCGTATCCTCAACTGAGCCCAGTCTTTGGCCACATAGACATCTTCGAGTTCCAGTGCCCTACGACTAGCATCCGCCTTAGACAGCATCACAAGCTCGCTGATGCAGAGCGCTCCAAAAAAGGCCACCGTTGTAGCCACATGAAACAGGGCTGCCTCATACCTATCAAAACATAGGTCCTGCCAGCCCCGTGCCAGTTGGGTAAGAACCCCTGGGGAAATTGGGTGGCGGTCGTCCGGGCTACGCCCACGCTCCCGCACCCACCCCTCCAAAACGTGTCTCACACAGAAGTCAGCGGTACTGTCCGCATGTCCGCCTACTTTGGCCACAAAAGCCAGCGCTGACAGCCTTGATGCTATGGTTCGAGGTGCAAGGCCCTGGGAATGCAGGTCAACCATGAATTGAAGTATATGGGCCACCGGGATAGGCCAGGTATCTGGCAGCCGGAATTGGGCACAGAATGCCCTGAAAGAATTGAATGCGTGTTGATACGCCTTACGCATGCGTGGCGCTAGCGACATGCTGATCGCCCGGTTCACCTCTCCTTGCCAAAGGTCCATATCTCGTCCGGGAGTGGCGAGGGAAATTCCTCTGCATCCGGGGCCAAGGCGCGGAACCGGGAGATCTGCAGGCGGGACAAAGCGTCAGCGATATCATTATTGACCCCCGGGACATGCCTGGCCCGGAACAGTACATTAAGGCGCAGGCTGCGCAATACAAACTGGCGCACCAGGTCCATCACCCTGGGTGATTTGGAAGTCTGTGAGTTGACAATGTGGACAACGGCCGCATTGTCACACCAGAAATGAACGACCGAGTTGGCCCACTCATCACCCCATAGCATCAAGGCCCCCAGGATGGGAAAAAATTCCAGGTACGTGAGGTCCCGCAGGCGCCCCGTACCTGACCAGGCTGGTGGCCACCCACCATAGGCCCACTTCCCATTGAAGTACATTCCATAACCCAGGGACCCAGAGGCATCGGACTGTATCTGGAAACGAGGGGAAGCCAGAAGGTCAGACCTCCAAAATGACACCCCATTGAACTCCTTCAGGAACTGGAGCCAGATAAGCATATCTGCCCTAATGCCCTGGGTTAGACTGACCCTATGGTGGGGCCTGGAGAAGCCTGTCATTGCGTCGCACAAGCGCCGGGCAAATGCCCTGCCCGGTGCGACCACCCTGCAAGCAAAATTGAGATGACCATGCAACACCTGCAGGTCCCGCAGTGATGCCTTGCGTTTAGCAAGCAAGTCCGAGATAAGGGCCACTATCCTTGACACCTTATCCCCTGGTAACCTAGAAGCCTGCGCTACCGTGTCAATCTCCACCCCCAGGAAGACTAGCTGTGTAGATGGGCCCTCGGTCTTTTCGGGCGCTAAAGGGACACCCAGTTCCTCCATTAGCGTCTGAAATGTGTTGAGGAGACGTGTGCACGTGTCCCAGCCCCGTTCACCCCCGAATAAAAAATCATCCAGGTAATGGGCTACAGACCGGGACCCTGACCTGCGGACAAAAGCCCACTGTAGGAAGGTGCTAAAACGCTCGAAGGCCGAGCACGATATGGAACAGCCAAAAGGCATGGCCTTATCGAAATAATATTCACCCCTGAACTTAAAACCCAGCAACTCAAAGTCACCCGGGTGAACCGGCAGGAGGTGAAAAGCAGACTTAATGTCGCACTTAGCCAACAGCGCACCCGGGCCACATGAGCGCACCATGCGCAGCGCCTGGTCAAAAGATGTATACCTGACCGAGCAAAGGTCATCAGGGATAGCATCATTGACCGATCGGCCGGCTGGGTAGGACAAGTGATGGATCAGGCGGAACTCGCCCGGTGACTTCTTGGGCACCAAGCCCAAGGGTGACACTTTAAGGTTGGGGAACGGGGGTGCAGGGAAAGGACCAGCGACCCTGCCCGCATCAACCTCCTTAGAAATGCTGGCGGCAGCCACCTCCTCCCTCCCCTTAAGGGACAAAAGGTTGGGGGCATCTTGGGGGGACCTATCACCCTGGAAATGAATACGGAACCCCAGTCGAAAACCTTGAAGCAGGTAAACCGCATCTGCCCCCCTCGGGTACGATGCGAGCCAACGCTCCAGCATGTCCACATTAATTGGGGAGGGGGCCTTTCGGTGGACTAGCTCCCTCTGCGGCAGTCTTGCCAGCCCCTTGTCCGCCCCTACCTCTGCCCCGCACCCCTCCAGGCCTGGGGCAAGCGGAGGCCGCATGGGGGCCAGCGCAAGCGGGACACTCATGCCTGGACCGGCAATTCTTCCTACTGCAGGAACCATTGGACGAGAAAGTCCAGCACAGCAGGCGGGCTGGAACCCCCTGCCCCGCCACCTGGCGGGGTGCCTGTGCTGGGGCCGCTCGCTGGACCGCATGTCCACAATGGTATCTGTCCCCAGGCACAGGGCGCGTGGGAGTCATATACAGAAGCCACAGCTTCTGGCAGGGCTCATCCCACCTCATCTCAGGGTGCAGGGGAATCCGCATACGGAATTCCTCGTCATAAGCCAACCATGATGGGCCCGGGAAGTCGACCATCGCCCGGTAAATGTTGTCCAAATACTGGACCATCGGAATTGCCAAATCCGGCCGGGCCCTGAGGTAGACCGCCATGTATATAAGGTACGCCGGCAACCAATTGGCCCACGTACGTGGCGGCTTACGACGGCGTGCCTGTTCCTTATCCTTCTCATCCTGCCCCTCCCTCTCCTCTTTGGTGGGCTCTCTGTTAAGAAGGGAGAAGATGTCGACATACTCCCCACGCCAGATCTTCTCTTTGGTGGCCTGGGCCAAATGGTCCCCCAGGGGCAAGGAATACCCCGCTGTCGGCAATGCTGACACCGGCACAGTGGGAACCACGGGGATCTGAAAAGGAGCCTGTACCAACCCAGCCACCCCTAACACATTCCCAACTGAATAAGAGGTACCACCCAAAACTGGGCCCTGGGTGAGCGGTGAAGTCGCCGGGTGGGACGTCGGCGACTGAACCGTCGCACCACCCATGTGAAGCCACGGCCACTGGAATGCCCCCCCCCAATGTGGGTAGGTGTGTGGGTGCACTAGATTGAACTGCACACTCACATGCAGCACCCCCGCGGGCCGCCCCCACCGGGGGTTCCGGCCCGCTTGGGGCATCAGAGCTCACGACCGCAATTGAGCTCGTCGACGGGGCCTGACTAGCATCAGCCTGTTGAGTGGGGAGCTGCGAGGCAGTGGCCGAAGCCGGCCCACGTGCCTCGGGCAGCTTGACCCGTCCTGCCGCCTGCCGCTGACCGGCAGATAATGGATCAACCTGCACCCCAAAAGGCACCCCCGGGTGGCTAACCCTCGCGAGGGATGCCTCGAGGGCCGCAACGCGGGCCAGAAGGGCCTCAACACTAACGTAGCCCCCTAAGCCAAGTGGGGGCAAAGGGCCAGCCGGCCCACTGGGTGCAGGCGCCGGTCCAGGTCCCTGGACCCCGGGGCCCATATACAGCCACGACCCCAGGCCCGGCCCCTGCAGGGCCGGGGGGTACCCTGCCAGGGGAGGGAACCCAGCCACCCCCCATGGCTGAAACCCCCCGCAGGAAGCTGCGGACCCATGGAAGAAGGCCCCACGGAATGGGCCGTGCCAGAGGCAGTGGCCACTGCTTGCGGGCCAGGGGCCGCGGCCCCAGCTGGGCCGGTACGCAGACCCCCGGCCTCGGGCCAAGGGGTAATTAACCCCATCCCACCGGTCCCGGTGGGCTCAGGCAAAGGAGGCTGCTGGGGAGGCGCAGCCGCGGTCCTCCGACCCGGCTGGCGCCTCCGCGCAGAAAGAGCCGCGTTCGCAGTTGCCTTCTTCTTCGAGGGCATAGCAGCTAACGATGGGAAGCCTAAAAGTCAAGAAAATCAGCAGCCAGAGGCTTCCCCGAGCAAGCCAAGAGCGACGGAGGTAAGAGAGAAAAACTTCTCCGCTCCGTCGCTTCGCAAAAATGGCAGCTCGGCTGCCTCGTGGCCGCCCCTTATATAAGGGTGCTGGCCACGCCCCCTAACTACCCGGATGTCTTCGTCCGGTGGGGGGGGCCCGCAAAGGGCACGGCGGCCATTTTGGCGCCGCACTTGCAATATACAGTCCTTTTTATTCTTAAAAATGAAGAATAGCTTTATTTCAATTTCCTAATTCAACTTTTAAACCATCAATGACTTGAGATAACTTCTGATGAAAATGAAAGAAAAATATTCAGGACTGCAGGTGAACATTAAGAAGATTGAAATCTTGTCTACAGAGCAAGTATACAACTTTAATGTTGACAGTGAAGAAATTGACATTACTAAAGAGTTTTGTATACCTTGGTTCAATCATTATTCCAAACAGAGACAGCTGGCAAAAAATCAGAAGAAGACCCAGAAGGGTAATAATGAAGGAACTGCAAAATATATAAATACTGAAATATCACATGCCACTGGAGGCCAAGGTCAAAATCATCCATGGTCCTGTATGCTCAATTACTAGGTATGGGTCTGACAGCTGAACAGTGAAAAATATCAAAAGGAAAAAGACTGGTTCTTTGGAAATATAGAGCTGGGGAAGAGTTGTACAGATACCATAAACTACCAGAAACAACTGGGTCTTAGAGCAAGTCAAGCCTGAAGTTTTCTGGAAGCAAAATTGATGACATTGAAGCTGTCATATTTGGGCATATCATGAGAAGATAAGTCTCACTGGAAAATATAATAATGATAATAATGTCATCTCAATGGACAAAGACTTTGCTTATAGCTATTGTTCAGCTTCTAACTCACAAAAGTCTTACATGATCAACCTCAAAGTTTCTGTATATAAAAATTAATAATAAATAATGCAAGTAAAAATGACATGAGGATGATTCTGCAGTGGCAGGTAGAATGAGTGAAAGAAATACACCTATGTAACAGAAAGTACATCTTAGTACACTCTTGAATAACAGAAAACTTCTAGCCTAAAAGCCAACTTTCTCATTTGAGTACACAATATCACATAACCTAAGCATCTGGCACTAGAATTTATCCAAGGGAATGTTTGCTGGAAACCACTCTTATCTCATGAAAGGTCGCAACTTGGGATATTGCTAAAAACCAGGTGGCTGGATCACTTCTTTATATAGAACCATTGGAAGATAGGAATGGAATATAAGACATTTTGAAATATCTGGTTTACAAGGTGTTAATGTAATTATGAATGAGCACTGGACCGTTGGACAAGATGAAATTGTTATAGTGCAATGGCATTCCAAATGCAACAAATAGGTACAGATAAATAAGTTATTTTTTGTGGAAAATTACTTATTTTATTAATATTTTATATAACACTGACACACTGTTTTCAGATTAGGATTTGAGAATTTTCATTCTGTAGGACAGACTGTTAAGCCAAAATTAGCGATATGACATTTTGAAATAATATCTCTCAGCAGCTTCATGGCAATTATGTCTTTTCTATGTCCAGTGAATAAAACCAAGGTCAGAACATATTTTCAATTAAACTCTGGGGGCTGGGAAGAACAGCACAGCCAGAACTGAAAGCACATTATTACCAGATCTATCACTGGTGAGCAATGAATAGTTCACATGAACTCCTGTGTATAATATTTATACATGTTTGAATATTGCAATCAGGAAAACAGATCAAGTTTATTTCAGAGGCAATCAATTATATAAAATAAAGAATGAAGTGGTGCAATAATTTAGAGCTGTGGTGGCGAACCTATAGCATGCATGCCACAGAGGGCACAGAGAAGCCTTTCTGTTGGCATATGTGTCATCGTCCCAACACAGAAATTGCCCTGCCCTATGCACAGCAGCCCAATGGGAGCACTTCCTCCTCCCCCCAGCACAGAGTTGGCCCCAATCCTCTGTTTGCACACATGGTCATTAAAAGGTTCAACATCACTGACTCAGAGGAAAACTTACAATGGCCAAAACTACTTTTGTGACTTAGAAGTTGAACAATAGATATTGGCCAAGTCTTTGGCCTTTGAGATAGAAGAGTAGAACAGCAAAAGTTTAGCATTTCACAAAGAGAAGAAATAGGATACAACAATATGGACAGTGGATGTAGCTTGATTCTCAAAACTCTAACAACAAAAATTCTTGCTGGTGCTTCATAGCCATTGTAACACACATGCTATGTGTACTACAAAAAGCTGTCATCATCGGCTGCTACTTGTGTCCAAGTATACATTTTTTTCCTGAAAATCATTTTCACAGTTGATGGATGCGCAGACAGGAAAAATGCCATTGGTGTGAATTTGTTTAAGATGGATCCCAGCTTGCCATGAAGTGACCCACACATTATGATCACGGAGCCATCTCCTGCAGCACGTATGAAATGAGACATGCAGGGTTTGACACCAGGACTGCAATGGACTGCCACAGCCTTGAGGATATTAACAAGGTGCACCTTCACAGCCAGTCCATCTGGCATGGCTCTTCTGCCTCCATGACCATTGGGACTCAGAAGAGTGAAGTGGCTCCTCCTCCGCTCATTTTGCTGTTGGGCCCAATATGATGGTTCCCAGTGGCATTTCCTCCACTGAGGTGGACCTTCACCACACCTAAAGGGGCTCATCTGCCAATAACCATTGGCCCTTTTAGGGAGTCAGGTTATTTACTGCTGCCCAACACATGACAAAAAGCTGTAACTGGAAGAGAGATTATAATGTGTATTGAAGGTAGGTATATAAGTCATAACTTTGTTTTCCTTCATGCACTAAACAAGAAATCACACAAAATTTGCTCTGGTAGTAAGAAGACAGTATTTGCATATCCATGAGACTCATATATTTATGCAAAATGTGACACTGCGTTGTTGTTGTATAGATATTTAAAATGTAGAATAATCAGATAGTTAGTTTACATCTTTGTGAACAATCAGCCTGTTCCTTTGCATGTGTGTTTAGTTTCAGAAAGGGAAAATTATTAGTAACATTTTGTGCAAATTACACAATGTGATTAGAAAATAAAAATGTTGGGTATTTCCTTCTTATGTTGAAAGGAATTGCTCTCATGGGTGCTTGATAATACTTAATCGGCTGCCTTGTCTCAAACAGAAATGAGAAATGGGCTACAATATCTTGCCATCTTTAACTGACAATGTAGACTGCTGGAAGAACTAAGACGGAAGTTGCAAAATCATGGCCAAAGTAGATGAAACAAGGAAAAGATAAAGTTAGGATACCAAGCAGCATGGGAAGCCCACAGGAGCAGTAACAGATCATGACAATGGGGATAAAACAGGCACTTTGGATCATTCTGCCTTTCTACTGTACCCCCCCCCCATTCTAGTTAAAAGAGAAAAACAAAGTAATTAATTGACCGACCGTCAAAAATGGTTAAAAGTAGGAGCTGCCAATATCTATTCTTGCCAACTCTGCCCTTGTTTCTCAGAAAATTCCTTTCCCTGTCATGAGCATGAAAATTTTTCAGTACAGTCTGAAGTTCTTATGGATCTTCAGGCCTTCTAAAAGGCCACAATGTTTATTGCTTTAATAAAATAATAATAATAAGTGTCATCTAGAAAACAGCAGAACACAGAATATTAATGTTATTTTTGCATGTGGTTGTTTTCTTTCTAATATAAACTTTCTTGAGGAATTCCTGATAAAGGGCTGTGCTGAATTTTTTATAACACAGAAGTTAAAATTTAATACGATTTTAAGGAAGAGATGCCACACGTAGTATAGTGGGATAATCTATATCTCAACCACTATTCAACAGTATAATATAGCATACCATATAACAGATGTGGGAGGAAGGTAACAATGTAGGGAAAACATTGTACTGCTATGCCCTACTTTGTAAAAACAATGACAGCAGCAAAGGTTTTCCCAAGCTTAAAAATAAAAGCCATACCGATGCTAACTAGGTGTTTACTTCTTCTAATTGTTACTGTCTTATTGGGAGCTTGATGTAATCAGGTCCGTTCTGACTCTGGATTTGGAAGCTCTGTTGTGATTTGCATTCAAATATGTCTCCCAGGTTTTTCAGCCAGCAATTCTCTCCCCCCCCCCCGCCTTTATGCTACTCATGCCTCCGTTATATCTTGAATGATCAGCTGTTAAAAATCCACATTTTTGATGCTCGTTACATGACCATAGTATTTTAGCTTTTTATTTGTTTCTGAAATCTTTAGTACTTCTTAATTAGTTACCCTCTCCATACAAAAGTTCTTAGCATCTTGCAATAAAGCCATTTCAAATGCTTCATTTTTCTCTCTTTTCATTTCATGTCTTCCCTTTGTTAAATTCCTTAATTTTATGTCATACAGTAGAGCTGGGAGGACATTGCATAGTACACGGTGCATTCTCAAAATGAAATTTAAGGGGGTTTATTTTCTTTCTTTTCTTGTCTGGCATTTTATTACTTGTCTTAAGCTACCTGATCTGTCCCATCTCTAGCTTGACATTTCTTTTTGTGCCTGCTGATCACATAGCTAATTCAACCAAATCTCAGAATAAATATATTTGGCAGCACTTTCTGATTTTATTTTGAATTTCTAAGAACTTACTTTGCCTTTTTGACTCTTTATGTCTTTTTTTACTGATTATCATGAATGCGTGGATTTGTGAATACCTGATTTTTTAAACTTGTATTACTTCTTTATTTTTGCTTCATCTTTGCAGACTATCTAAACTGGGGTTCTCAACCTTTCTGTACCACGGGCTGGACCACTCCCCCTCAGACAGCTGAGTGGGCCAGACATGTGGTTCTGCTGAAAAAGCTGCCATAAACCACGGCAGTTGCATTTGTGCATGATTTAGGGCTGTTGTAAATGCATCTGCTTCTGGGGTCATCACCACAGGCCGGGTCCAGGCCACTGGCAGTAGGTTGCAAACCCCTGATCTAAACTGTCAGTTAGTAATACATTAGTGTTGATATCTCCCTGTTGATACTATTATTGTATGATTTTCATTATTGTGAGCCACATTGGATATAGGGAGAAAGGCAGCATATGAATAGTCTTGCTGTGTTATCTGGGATCGGTTTGATCCTGTTGCCCCAGATGAAGTGGACAGGCTCATTGTGACGGTCCGCGCCACTAATTGTCCATTGAATCCCTGTCCCGCCTGGCTGGTAAAAGCCTCCAAGATGGTGACAGGTGGTTGGGTCGGGGCTATAATTAATGCGTCTTTTCGGTAGGGGATATTTCCTGCACCGTTGAAACATACTTTGGTGCGCCCCCTCCTGAAGAAGCCATCCCTTGATCCAGCAGTCTTAACCAACTACAGACCTGTTTCCAACCTTCCCTTTTTGGGGAAAGTATTGGAAAAGGCAGTGGCGCGTCAGTTGCAGGGGGTACTGGATGAAGCAGAATATCTGGACCCCTTCCAGTCAGGATTCAGACCTGGATATGGTACTGAGACTGCATTGGTCGCGCTGATGGATGATCTCTGGTGAGAGCAGGATGGCGGTCATCCGTCCGTCCTTGCTCTTCTTGACCTCTCAGCGGCTTTCGATGCCGTTGACCATGGTATCCTTCTGGAACGGCTCTGAGGATTGGGGATCCAGGGCACTGTGTGGTCCTGGTTTTCCTCATTTCTGAGGGGCCGGACCCAGTCGGTGTGGTTGGAGAGCGAGAAGTCCAGTCCTAGGTCCCTAAAATATGGGGTGCCCCAGGGCTCGGTACTCTCTCCTCTCCTATTCAACATCTACATGAAGCCGCTGGGTGAGATCATCCGTTCCCACGGGGTGCGGTACCATCAGTATGCGGATGATACACAGTTGTACATCTCGACCCGTGGGGACCCCAGTGATGCAGTCAAAGTCCTTTCCAGTTGTCTGGAGGCGGTTGGGGTCTGGATGGGGGCAAATGGGTTACAGCTGAATCCTAGTAAGACTGAGTGGCTGTGGATGGGGGGTCCTATGCTATCCCGGGAGCTACCATCTTTGGTTTTGGATGGGGCAATTTTGCCCCAGACTGACCCGGTGCGCAATTTGGGGGTCCTCCTGGATTCGTGGCTGCTGCTGCTAGAAAAACAGGTGGCGGCTGTGGCCAGGAGGGCCTTCGCCCAACTTCGGGTGATTTGCCAGTTGCACACGCTCCTGGACTCATGGTTACTCATGCTCTGGTGACCTCCAGACTAGATTATTGTAATGCGCTCTACATGGGGCTGCCCTTGATGACCATTCGGAGGCTGCAGCTAGTCCAGAATGCGGCGGCCCGAGTGGTGATGGTGTGTGGACGTTATGCCCATGCCTCATCACTGCTGCAGGAGCTGCACTGGTTACCCGTTTGCCTCCAGGTGCAATTCAAGGTGCTGGTTTTGACCTTTAAAGCCCTATATGGTAGTGGGCCAGGTTACCTTAGAGACCGCATCGCCCTAAGGACGTCTGTCCGTCCAACCAGAGCGGACTGGAGGGGCTCTCTAATAGTGCCATTGGCCAGGGGGGCTCGCCTCTCTGGCACAAGGAGGAGAGCCTTCTCTGTGTCCGCACTGGCCCTTTGGAACCTCCTGCCTGTGGAACTGCGTCTCCAGATGGAGTTGTTGCCCTTTAGAAAAGAACTAAAAACCTGGCTGGCGGGCCAAGTCTGGGGTGCAGGTGGAGGGGTGGCTTCTGTTGGGTGGTTAGTATAGGGGAGGATGCCTGCCCCACGGTTTCTTCAGTTCCTGCACCCCTCTCTTTTTAGGGGTGGTTTTTATCTGTTTTATTTGTTTTTATCTGTTTTTACCCACTGTTGTGAACCGCCCGGAGTCAGCTTTGGCTGAGTTGGCGGAATAAAAATTTAACAATAAATAAATAAATAAAATAATATAAAAATAATAAATGCCCCTCATCCCAATCCTAGACTCTGATGACAATCAAATCCACCTTCTGTTGTTGAATCCAAAGTGCCCTAAAATAGTTGGAGTACAGGCGGTCATATGTATAGATACATTTATTGACATTAGATAGAATATGCTGTATATGAAGCAAATACAGATGTGCCACAGAAATGCAATTTTATTTTTCTCTTCTGCTGACAATTTGCAACCAGCATCCCAAGCTCTACAGGAGTCTTTTCTCTTCTACACAGAGATGAGCAGGAAATACATGACCTTTTTGTTTTTCAAACTACCTGTGTGTATTTTTGGGCTTGCAAAGATTCATGCTATCCTCCACTGGGACCAATTTTCAGGGATATTCCTATTATCAAAGTCCATAGGAGACTTTGTCTGATGTTAGAAGTTGCTTGTTTTCTACACCATGGTATTTCCAGCTTTTAGCTCCACTTTTCTTCTGATATCATGCTCTGTCTTTGAGTCAGACTGATTGTATGAGACCAATCTTTGTCTTCAAGACAACAACTTTTATTCAGCTTTCTAGCATTTTCTCTTCAGCTGCATGAACTGAACTCTATTTCACTCTCTGAATACATATTTGCCTACTGTAGTTCTGTGTGTTACAGTTGCAGCCCTCAGCACCATTTCATGTGGCCCCCCACTGCCTCCACCATACCCGGATGTGCCATGTGGTGGAGGAAGGGCAAAATGGCCATCCGACCCCCAAAGCTGTCTGAGGGAGCATGACCCGGCCCCAGCTTAAAAATATTCAAATCTCCTGATTTGGAGGAACAAGAGGAATGTGATGCAGGAA
The DNA here is from genome assembly GCA_035047305.1 of Bradypodion pumilum. Lineage (NCBI taxonomy): Eukaryota > Metazoa > Chordata > Lepidosauria > Squamata > Chamaeleonidae > Bradypodion > Bradypodion pumilum. Next base: position 433,685,877 of record JAWDJD010000001.1, read on the forward strand.
AAATATTTCCCCCTCTATTTCCCATAAAGAGGAGTAGAAGATGGATGGAAATATGAATCATTTTTAATTTGCAGAGTCACTCATCTGAATGGACAAAAAATTAATGTACACAAATGAAGGAAACAATGCACATTTAAATTCTAAATTAATTATACAGGCAGCGTGAAACACAATGCACCAACAATCCTTGGAAGATTCAAAAGTGGAATTGGGAAACTTCATCTACCCATTCCTGAAGGGAGATCAGTAATATAAATCAATCTTTAAGGGAGATGTGTGTGTGTGTGTGTGTGTGTGTGTGTGTGTGTGTGTGTGTGTGTGTGTGTGTGTGTATATAAACTAAGCTTTTTCTATTTTAGTCATACTTGCCTGCAACAAAGGAAAACCTCTCCATAAAACTATACTGAGATAGTAATATATTTAAACCTCATAATTTTAATCCCTAAAAAAGACATTGCAAAGCATTTCATCACCTAAATAAATCAGCTGTAAGCCTACTTCCATTTATCACAAGATAAATAATAATTTCATGTCAGAAATTAATCTGGGTTGAAAGGATTTTTGCAGAAGAAACTCCACTCAGGGAATGCCTAAATGAGGCTCATTTCATGTCTCCAAGAGCTGGGACAGAGATGGGCACTCAATCCATCATGCAGTATCCAGGTCTCGAACTGCTGATTTGCCAGCCTTCCAGCTAACAAGGCAAGTTTCTTAACTACTGAGCCATACGTCACATATGCAATATGAACTTTCTTGGACCATGATCAAGGGATTTTCTGTTAAAATTCTGTTTTGTCTAACACGATGCATTTAGGTTTTTAATACCTATCTCATTTCATTTCATTGCATTTTTAATTGCCACCTTTCTTTCCATAGGTGAAAAAGCAGCTGAAAATCAATTAAATCTATGTAATAACTCAATTATGTATTATACAGTCAAATGCATAAAATATTACAAAACAATTTAAACAATAATATTAAAACAAACATCTTAAAAACCTGTTTGACAGTATAATTATACAATCCTATAAATGTCTATTCAAAATATGCTTCACTGAATTGCATGGGACTTACCCCTGGCCAAATGGAATCTTTACTGGGCCATTTACAGCTTTAATACATAATAATGGACAAAATTCTGTTGAAGCTGGCATAATATAAGGTTATGCTTATGGAGCTGTGCTGGGCATTATGTCCTGGCAGTCCATGCTACACTTTGATTGCACAGGAGGCTGTGCAATTCACAGCATGACGTTGGCACAGATAGCTTGTGGAAGTCTTTTGCAAATGTCACTTCTGTCTCTATGCAATATTCCATAACTTTGAATTGTGCATGCAGAGTTGGACAAAAGGAATTCAACTAGTAACATTCATTTAAAGAACATCCTAAATCAGGAAGCATCCCAGTGTGGCAATGCAGGTACAGCATGTTGCTATGTTACTTATTATTCAAAATGCACCTTTCTCTGAGAGGAATAATTATCAGCCAGCAAACAAAAATATAGGTGTATGTCAGGACCTGATCAATATATAGATATAATTCATTCTAAAATTGTTGTGACCTTCTAATGTGAAAGGCAGTGTCTCTGGGTCGTATTCGAAAAGTCTACCCTCCTAATGGCACCGTGCTCTTTGCAACTAAGCAACAGTGCTGGCTATGTAAGAGGGAGAAAGCTGAGCTTAATGAATCAACAAAGTCACTTCCTGAATTTCTCTGCATTTTGCCTTCACATCTGACCAGACACAATAGCAATTGCAGGATCCAAGGCTGTGTGTCTCCATAGTTCTTTTATATAGCAGCAAAATCAACATGTACCCACATTATCTTCAAGGATTCCTCATAGCTAGCCTTTGCTGTGATGGCCTTTGTCTTCATGAGCCAGGAGATGAGCAATTGGCTGGCAGTGATGTGGCTGTGAATTTCCACATTCTCAAGTGAAGACAAATTGGGTAGCATGTCAGCCATCATGCTGTATATGTGTTGTGGGCCTTTTTAAATTCTATAGTTCCTTTCTTAGATAGCTTGAACAGTCAAAGATTCTTTCTTAAATATATCTCATGAATTCCTTCCTCTGAGGACCAGAGCTGACCTGATCAATTGCCTTTAAGAGAAAATATAGTCCTTCATACCTTCCTCCTTTTTTAATGTGAATATAAGTTTGCATACTCTTACATGTCCTTCTGGTTTATACTGACATAAGCTATAAGAATACACTGCTCAACTACCAACCAGAGGAACTATTACTTGATTCTTTTGGCATCACTTCCAGGAATCCCTTTATGCAATGATGGGCCAGAAGCTTTTCTGAAGAACTGTAAAATGATCACTTTCTGTAGTGATATAAATTTACTGGCTTTGCTATAAGGTATCAGAGCTGTACAGGCATGCACTTTTCAGATTAATTAATGGTTTGTCAAGCATTTCTAATCTAAAACCCCATTCCCCCCACCCCCAGGGATACTAAATCCACTTTTAAAAATTGCATTTACCTGCAGTTTTAGTGTCCATGTTGTTAGCTCAGCTGCAATCTATCCCCCCCCCCCGCACAAACACACCAAAAATACTGTACAAATTGCCTAGCCATTCTAAAATTCTATAGCAGCAGGAAGCAAAGTTGCTGTGGCTCTGTTTTGTTTTGTTTTAAATGAATCAGGACACTTTATTTCAAGCTCAGTTACACATAGGCTAAAAACAACATCATTTTTCAAAAATGAAATTTAACTAGCAGCACTTAAGAGTGAGAAAAATGGTCATTAAACTAAACTTTATCACTTTTCACTTTCAGTTAGATTTTTCTCTCCTACAGTTAGGTATAAATTTGGTACAGATTGAAGTGGCATTGCTCAGAGGGCTGGAGTCCTTGCTAAGGATCCAAGGACTATGAAACTGAAACCCTACCATGCCTCTACCCAAAGGGGCCACTTGAGATCAGCTGGAATATGTGTGGGGCTAATGAGTTTTAAGCATCCTGTCCTGGAATATTGCAGACATTCCACCAATGTGTCAAATTAAATAAGCAAGTTGTTATATTTCAAAATTAGTTCCACCCCAAACAAGCTCTACTGATAACAAACTTTTAGTTATGCCTGTTTATACACAATTGCTAGACTCTTCTGTACAGCACTTCAAATAAACATCACCCATGAGCTCTTTACTCTCTGGCAATGAACAAAGTAGTTACTTTGTTACTACTAAGTAATAGTAGTACAAAGGACAAACACATGATCATGATTCCCAAAGGGAAGCAACAGCCTATAACTTGCGGGAGTTGAGCAGAGCAGTTGAGAACAGGACCTTTTAGAGCCAGGGTTCACAACCTATGGCCTGCGACGCCAAATAACCCAGCCCCCAAACTCACTCCAGCCACCCCCGCAGCCAATGGAATCGGCAGCAAACTCATTTATAGCTGTGTAACTGCATTTACTACTGCCATAAATGAGTCTGTGGCCATCGTAAACACATTTGTGACAGCCACAGCCACATTTTATGGCACCAGTCGAGCCTGCTCAGCTGTCTGAGGGGCCGTGGTCCAGCCCACGGCTGAAAAACGTTGATAATCCATTTTAGAGAGATCTCATTCATAGAGTCACCGTAAGTTGGAGGAGACTTGATGGCACATAACAACAACAACTTCACAATGCATTGGCTAGTTTTTACATTGCCAAAGGATTATTTGTTAGTTTTTCCTCCCATTTCCTTCTTTCAGAACTGTTCTGGGTTTTGGTTTTTCATCTATGAGCCTGTAATGGCAAACTTGTACTATCGCCAACGCGGCTTCTGCTGGTCCCAAACACCCACCAACTCAGGAACAAGACTGCCTCGACAGCCACATTCTACCTGCCCTCATTGTTCAGCCAAAACTGGTCACCTCATCCCCTGGGAGGAGAAAGGCAGAAGCTTCCAGGAGCCTGCCCATGTAAGGATTTTCCTATCAGATAAGAAGATTACCTAATATGAGGTAAGGCATGAAGTAATGCATTCCTAAGGTGGGAGATGAGGCACTTTCTCTATATATAAGCAGGTGCTTATCTACTAGCAAATTGGTCCTATAACTCGAGGCAACACTGCTTCATTAGCTGTACTCAGATCCTCCCCCCCCCCCCCCGGGAACAAGGATGAGCCCATCAGGACTATTCTAAGGGAACTCGGACTAACTATTTCTGTGTATTCTGTTCTTTTTCAGATACTGTGATATACTTAATAAAATGCTGATTGGAAAATAAAGCTCTTTTGTGTTTTACTATCTACTGAGTTGATGTCAATTTATCAGGCATTATCCAGGTACCATTGCTCTCTGCTTAAAACACTACCAAACCAAACCAAACTGCATACTCCCTGTAACTGACAGAAGGGAGTTCGCTGAGACCCTGGGTTCAAGAAAAGAGGTGATGGAAGGCTGCCGAGTGCCAAGTGTGTGCATATGTAAAGAAAAATTGAGCAGCCCGCTGATCGTAACCAGCCTCTCGAACCCATGACAGGGTAAAGATTTGCGACTCTATATACCATATCTGAAAGTATAGTCAGTGGCTTCCTTAGGGAATCAATCCATATTGTGTTTGGTCTTCCTACTACTACTTAGTAGTAACTAAGTAACTACTTTGCTCATTGCCAGATAATAATGAGCACATGGGCGATGTTTATGACTCAGCACATTCCTCTTATGACTCTAAGATTTTCTTTTCTCTTCAAAGGAAAGTCCTGTCATGCATTTCACTACCATGATTTCCCACGGTGGACAGAAAGCTTCAATCTTTACTTCACATATTTAGTGCTAACATGAATTAGCAGCACTTAATGAGGGGAAAAATCACAGTTCCTGTTATCTAGAAAGCTTGATCTTAATCATGTCTGATTATACATAAAATGAACCAGAACAAAGCGCACAAAGCAATCAGTATTGTATAAAAATCTGGTATCTGACCTCTTTGACATTTTGATTCCTATCTTAGTCATGAAAAGTAAAGAACAAGCTAATTGCATTTCCCCTCCTGCCCTTTCACATTTAGTAGGAATGGCAATATCTGGAAAAATTGTGGACATAATCTTATGTCTCTTTCCTGGGCCTAAATTCACCAATTTACAGAGTTTCATTTTTCAGTAGATATAATTAATAGGCTTGCACATTTCAGATAATAACATAAAGGTGATACTAGCTGTAGAGGGGTTTGTTACTATCAACACATTGAATTTGATTTAATATTTTTATTTGACTGTATCACAAAATGTAAATCATGTCATCTAAATGGGGACTATATATTACTTCCAAAGAAAAATATAATTATGCAAGAGCCTTGGGAATATATAGATACATTGTCATTGTGTAATTCAGATTAAAATGAATTTTAATCAGCTTGAAGGATGACCTTTCCATTATTAAAAGGTACTCAATGGCTTATGTGTTACTGATAAAGTTAAAATTTAAAAGTTCTTTTTCAAAGTAATGAATTTCTTATTGATAAATGAAAATTAGGTCTCTTGGAAATCTAACCAACACTGAAACATTTATTTTAATCAAATAATTGAGGAAAATTACAAACAGGGCATTCAAATTTAAATAATGTAAGGGGCAAGAGAAACATTTAATAGCTTGAGATTTTTTCACTTTTCTTTCTTGTTACTTACATAAGTATGTACTTTCTCTCATTCTGAACTAGTTGTTAACAGCGCCCATGAAGGCATCACTGAAAACTCCATAGAGAAAAATTCAACTACATTGTCATCAATATCTGACCATTTTCTTCTTTAATGAAAACAATCAATTAGGTCAGATGAGTACCATGGCACATTAACCTTTATTGATTATATGTGATGTCAGGGACTGGGAAAACATTTTTGCTTGGTGGTGGCTGGGGAAATAGCCACCCTGGGTTGGCTTGTCTAACTATTGTTTGGCCTGTCAGTTTTAGTATGTGGTATTGGGAGGGCATTTTTAAATTTGTTTCCCTTAATTTTAAATAATTCAATTTTAATGCTATTCTTGATGTTTTTGTATGTTTTTATTGGTTGTGAGCTGGCCGGAGTTGCCTCAGTGAGGGGGCAGCAGTAGAAATGCGAGAAATAAATAAATAAATAAATAAGGTGCCATCCACAAAACAAGATTGACAAAATTGTTTAACCTTTGTAGATGCCATTTGCTAAATAAATAATCCTGCACATGAATGAGGTGCCAGCCTACTCTGCCATTACGAATGATCAAATGTTAGATCAGACACTAGTCACTAGAAAAGGCAGTTTCCAAACAGATTGCATTAATTTTTTAAAACCCTTGTCAAGTCCTGTAATAATATCCTCCCACTGGCTTTTCCATTCTTGGACAACAACTCCTCTATGGAATCCCAGAATTGCCTGTTTTGAAAAATGGGACACTGGAGTGCACACAACTGTCTGTATCATTATTTACTAAAAGCTCCTGAACACACAGAAACATCTGCTTTAAAAAACATAGTGTAACTGAATAGGCACAGAATTCACATCCTCCTGATTCTGACATAGAGGAAGCTATGTGTTTTGTTTTCCTCCCTTGACCTGGAAGAAAAGGCAGAGCTAAATTGCGACAATCTAGCAAAGCTGATCCCTGGTTTTGAGTGTGGGGCTGTAGGGCTTTTTACGCCTATCTCACCCTCTTGCGTGCCTCTTTGCACTTGCTGCAGACCACCCACCTGCCCACCTTGCAGTGCTTAGGGTTTGCTCTTTGAGTGTTGGATAGGAATTTTTGAGCCTGGTTGGCAGGTTTGAGAAAGGAATCTGGGTCATTTTTGCCTATATCACTCTGGCACTGCATCACAATTCTGGGCTTTTTAGGGGTGGCATCTTTAAATAGGTCACAACAACAACAGTATGGTGGGTAGTGTGGGGTTAGTTGGCAGAACTGAATCCCTCAGGACATTTTTGGACAAGGTGAATGCTGTAGGCTTGACACAATTTGGGCGAATCAGTAGGGCATGCAGTGGACACCATGGGACAGAGTTGCTATATGACCAATATTTGTTCCTGGGAACAGCGATGGAAACACTTGCAGTGATGTCTCTACAACTCAGCCAGCCTGGGCAGTAGCTGGAAAAGATCAGCAATGAATAGAGGCTAGGGATTCACCAGTTCTAGCTTTTGAAGTGTAGAGGAATTTGCCTGCTCTGGTACCAAGTTTCACACTACCAGGCACCTCCACAGGTCAGGGGGTTTCAATTAAATTCAATAAAGTCTTGGCCCATATTTTCAGCAATTTTTCTGTGTGCTGCCTCTTCATTCAGGGGTGGGGAGAGCAACAGATACAGACAGACTCCTAACTATCTCTCCCAAAAATGTAAAGCATCCCCTTCTGTTTGTCCCTCTCACAAGGCTGGCTAGCACTGAAGCCTTTCCAGGTTTGCCAGTACTGTACATATACACAGCCAACGTAGAGAATACTGAACAAGTTGGATGAAAGATTTGATATAGTACAAGGAAGCTTCCTGGATTTTAATAATATTCAACTTCCTACATAAACCAGAGGAAGGTGGTGATATATGATTTACGAATGTGGTCACCTGCGCCATCTGCCATAGTGGTCCCCTTTCTCTCCTCATAAATCTTTGCAGAATGGGCATTCCTCCAACCCCAGAAAGATCTCTGGAGAGTAGAAACGTACTCTTGAAATAGATCCACAAGTATTCCTGTTTAACTGCTACACCTAGAATGACTTCCCCTCTCTCCCATTAGATTGCTGGGAAAGACTACTAGAAGGGGAAATGGATTAATTTTTAATGTTAAATGGACTTTTAACCATACTTGGTACAGATATATGGGCTAAACATTTGCTCAGAGGCACCCTTATCCATAATACTTAGTATATGTTGTTATTTTGCACAAGTATAACACAGAAGCATGCAGTATTCCCCCTACCTACTCCAACATTTATAATTCAAATGGCCTCTGCAACCATTTTTTCTGTCACTGGAGTATTTATAAGTCAGTGACAATCAAGATCAGACCTTTGCCCACTTGCACCAGCAGCATTTTCTTGTCACTTGGAATGTAAAACAATTGTAACAGTAAGGAGAATGTTCAGTATAATACCAGATAAGGAAGTTAGTAAAAAGCAGTATTGCTAAAAAAAAAAAAGCCACCCCATTTTGCTAACAATGTAAAATGAGCAAAAATGGGTAGATATATTTTAGTCCTTAGCAGTCAATATAAAGGCTAGCTTAAGCCACTTCTTCCCTTCTTCTTTACCCTTTACTGCAGGTGTTCCCAACCTTTTCAAGCTGGGGGTCAGATCACACTCTTTCAGCCAGCTTTGAGAGCCAGACAGCCACTTTGCCCTGCCTGCATGAAGGGGGTGTCCATTTTATCCCAACAGCTTCAAATAGCTGGCCATTTTGTTTATTGAATGCCCTTGACGGGGTGGGGGGCCACATGGAATGGTGTAGCAGGCCAGATATAGCCTGCGGGCCTTAGGTTGGGAACCCCTGCTTTAGGGTGTCAAGGGAAAGACAAGGTTCTTGTTCTGACACTTCTCTTAAGGGATCCAAAGACGGAACACCAGTTTGATCTGATTACCAAATATGTGCTGTGCTAACATATTGTTAAAAGGTACTTTGGTGGCTTAGTGGATAAGATGCTGAACTTGATGACTGGAAGGTTGTCAGGTCAGCAGTTCAAGACCCGGCAGCTCCACAACTAATGGAACTGCTTTTAGCAAGCTTATAACAGAGAACTCTATTTTAACCAGAGAATATATCATTGCTTTTAAAATCCGGGCTGTAGAAGCCCAAAATGGGAATCAAACTCTGCCTCAGGAGAGACATTTTGTTTGAAGAAAGGATGCAACATGGAACAGGAATTTTATTACTATTAATTATAATTGTTATTATATTTATAACAATATATTTTCAGACAAATTTAAGTCCTAAGCAGGAATCAAACTCGGTACCTTTCAGACATAGTCAAAAACACTAACCACTTATCCACTAAGGAGTTCTCTTTAAACCTGATTTTTTTAAAAGCAATGATATCTTCTCTGGCTAACATAGAGTTCTCTGTTATAAGATTACCAAAACAGTTCTGTTGATAGTGGAGCCACTGTGGCCTAGAGGTTGCAATTTTGCTTTGTAAGCAGGAGGTTGTTGGTTTGAATACCCAGAGGGGAGTTGAAATTAAAAGGTGCGTGGGAACATATATAATTGTTTAGGGTTAGACACCCTAATCACTCCCTATCCAGCACCCTTTTAGGGAAGCCGGCATGCCCCTGTCTGTATCCACAATTCAAAATACAAGGAATAGCCCAATATTGTTGTTCAGGCGCACAGTCAATTCCGACCCTTTGTGACCCCATGGACCACTGCCCTCCAGGCACCTCTGTTCTCAACCATCGTCCTCAGCCTGCCAACCTCTGTGCCCACTGCATCTACAATACCATTCAGCCATCTTATCTTTGGCCACCCCCTTCTAATTTTGCCCTCCATCTTTCCCAGCATCAAGGCTTTCTCAAGTGAATCCTCTCTTCTCATTTGATGTCCAAAGTACTTTAGCTTCATCTTTACTATTTGACCTTCTAATGAGCAGTCATGGTTGATTTCTTTTAGGATTGACTTATTTGTTCTCCTCACTGTCCAGGGTACTCTCAAAATTCTCCTCCAACACCACATCTCAAAGGCATCTATTCTCTGCACTCAGCTTTCCTAATGGTCCAGCTCTCACAATGATACCAATATTGCTGCACAATATCATGCTTGCATTGCCTGCAGGAAAAAGGAGGCAAAGCTTTACACAGCAAAGGGCAACAATCAATGGCAGCAGTCAATATGGTTTGTGTTCACACAGAGAATAGTACCATTCACACAAAGACACCAAGCAAAGAAAAATCCCAAAAGCTGGCTGCTTTTTAAAATCAGTTGGACACTTCTCTTCCAAGTGAGCCAGATACTGCAGCATGGATGACTTCTCATCTCCCAGGGTTTGTAGATGCAACATGCAACTTAGATCTATTTCAGTCTGGCTTCAGGCCAGGTTATTCAGAAGCTGAACAGGGGAGTGCATCATCTTGATAAACCTCCAGGCACCTTTTAATTCATCATTCACAATATCCTTCTGGTTCATTTCTCTGGGATAGGACTTAGGACAATCTTATAAAGCCTCTATGTCCTTCCCAGAAAGGCAAACTCAGAACTCAGTAGTGGTGGATTCCAATATGATGACCTGTCCACAATGCTGTAGGGACCCCCAGGGTTCTGTTTTTCTGTTCTTACTATTAACACTGACAAGAAACAACTGGAAGAGCTTGTCTAGAATGTTGTGTTTCAATGCTACTCAGTATCAGCTTAAAACCAATTTATAGCAACTGTAATACGCTTTCAAGGTAGGTGAGCTAATTAACGAATAGTTTTAGTTCCACCTCTCAGTGAGTTTCCATGGTAGAACTGGGGGTACCAAACACATATCTCCTTAGTCTTAGTCTCTTACTCTGTCCACTACACCACACTCAATACATGTGGATGGTACCAAACTTTATTTTTCCTTTCCATCTAAAACTGACAAAGCTGTTTGTATTCTAACCCAAATTCTGATATCAGTAAGTAACCAGAATAATTCAAACAAATTGAAGCTTCATCCAGAGAACCAGAGGTGCTATTGGTCAGTCAAGAAACAGATCAGGGGATAGAGATTCAAGGTGCGCTGGAAGGAGTTACAATTCAACTGAAAGCTGAGACTTAAAGCTTGTTATCTGTTATCCTTTAGGCAGGTATATTCCTGAATTAAGCCCTAAATCTGGTTGTCTAGGTTTACATTCACACAGTTAAAACTACTACACTAAATACAGTATACCTTCTCCTTAAGATTATTATCTGGCTATAGTATCACATATCTTGATTAAATTTTTGTAGGGAGTCCTCTAAGAGAGTTCAACCACTTTGAAAGGCACATTTAGTGAATACACAATAGAAAACCTTCTTGTGGCTTCTCCCAGGTTGGAAAATCTCCAAAGAAACCAAGGCTAGTCCTTTTGTTGTTTTGCTGGCAGGACTTTTTTAAGCAGGGCTATAGCCAGTGATGGTTTGTTGAAGGCCTTTTAATGAAGGTTGGTGTACTTGATATTTTCGTATTCTTGTTGTCGTTTTAATTCAGTACTCATTTATTTATTTTTCCTCTCAAGTATTGTAATTTAACCCTAGCTTCAATTGTAATGAGCCACTTTGGGACCTGAGAAGAAGGTAAACTATTAAATGAACAAGATTTTATGTTTTACAATAATCTGGGAAACTTCTAAATGCCAAGATATTTCAGTAACTGACCAGCATATGAAGAAGACAACAATCACTCTAGGGCAGGCATTCACATCCTATGGCCCATGGGCCTTATCTAGCCAATTAATCCAGCCCACAGTGAGTACCAAGGCACCGCTGGAAGTCCCCACCACCACCAGAAATCCCCAAACACCATGTTTTTGCTGCGAAAATGCAGCGAACAATTCAAAAAATTGAGTGGAAATGCTTTGCACACCCTCCTGCCACCATGGGAAGCAGCAGAGGCTGCCAAAGCAGCCAAAAAGAAAAAAAGAAAGAAGAAAGAAAGAAAGAAAGATACCTAAGAGACCACATCGCCCCAAGGCTTTCAACCAGTCCTACGAGGGTGGACCGCAGGGGCTCTCTGGTGGTTCTATCAGCCAGTGGGGCTCGACTTATTGGTTCTAGAAGGAGAGCATTCTCAATAACCACCCCGGTCCTTTGGAACCTCCTGCCATCAGAATTGTGCCTTCAGGCGGAGCTGCACCCCTTCAGGAAGGCCCTAAAAACCTGGCTGTGCCAGCAGGTGTGGGGGGCATCTGGCTCTATAGCTCAGCCCTGCTGGCTAATCTAGCCTGGTCCGGGGGGAGGGGGGGTTAAGAAGGGGTTAGGGTGTGTGTCCTTATGGACATTTTAAACATTTTACTGTTTTAATTTGGTTTTAAGTTTGTTTTATACTAATGTGAGCCACCTTGAGTCACTGAGGCGAGGAAGGTGGCAATATAAGATAAGTTTGATAAATAAATAAATAAATAAATAAATAAATAAATAAAAAGGCACGATTGCACCCACCCCTGTGGAAAACTGAAGTGCCAAAACACTAGTTTCTGCGACGGTGGTGCACACAATTGCAGTGTTTTTTCAGCTGCTTTTGCAACCTCCGTCGTTTCCCATGGTGGCAGGAGGGTGTGTGGAGCATTTTTGCTCTATTTTTGGAAATTGTCACCACATTTTCACAATGGTCAATTGTGTGCGCAGCTGCCACTGCAGAAAACAGAAGTACCAGGAGGAACTTTGCCTCCGACCCATGCAGCTGTGTGTCGGGGGCGGGTCAGGCCTGTTGCGGGAAACTGTTGCAAACCCCTGCTCTAGCATAATAATAAAATATAAATCATATTAATAGACCAGTCGATATAAGGATCAATTTATTAACTTATAGTTACAAACACAAGATTTTAATGTATGGGAATAATGGAAGTGAAAATAAAAATATTTAAAATTCTGAAATCTAAAAAGGATTAAGAATAATATTATGACACACTGTACAATTTATAAAACAATATTTATCTAAGATCAAGGATATAGAGTTGGACTGGTCTGATAAAAACAGTTGGAGATAACAGGAATTTTGGTAGCAATTTGTTTTGGAAATACTCAATTTTACTTTCAACAAGATAGTGACCCACTGCACTTCCAGTGAGACATGAAAGGTTACCTCTTATTCTACATAAGAATTTTCCAGGACAATGGATACGATGAAGAGGTGTGGTTGAGTTTTCCCCATGTTCTTCTGACTTAACACTCTTTGACTTCTACCTGTGTGGGATCTTAAAGAATAAGGTGTATCGTAGAAAACTGACTACACTTGTAGTATTTCAAGAAGGCATTGAAACAGCATGCACAGAAATACAAGTAGACACTTTGGTCAATGTTGTTCAAGCAGTTGTTCAGTGTAATCAGAAGTGTCTAGACACTGATGGTAAACACTTTGAGCACCTCTTGTTATTGCAGAAAGAGAGAGAGAGAGAGAGAGAATCCAATATCCAATCCAATATTGATTTGTCGTCGCTTATCTATTTAAGCCAAATCAAATGAACTCCAAAATGTTCTATCCTTTGCCTTCTGCTTCCATCTCTGGCCGAAAAGCTTTACCATTGTCTCATCCCATCGTTTATGGGGTTTGCCTAGTGGACTTTTGTGGTTCCTTGGTATCCAGTCTGTTAACCAACAGGTTCATCTGTTATCTTTTAGGTGGGTGTTATGGCTTGCCCATCTTCTTTTTGCCACATATAGTTCATCGACCAAGTCACACAGTCTGGTTCTTTGGCATAATTCCTTATTTGAATATTGCAATTTTAATACAGGTTTTTCCTTTCTTAAAATGTCTATACATTTTTGTGTTACCCTCTGTAGTTTCCTTTGTTTTCTAAAAATTAACAGAAGAGCTAGTTTCTCGAGTAGTAAAGAGAGAATGGGGGTTTGCATAACCAGTGTCAAGGAGTATAAGTGATATTAATTGGAACTACATTAGGAACATTGCTAATAGCTTAAAACACAGAATCAGGATTCAGGGTTATCAACTAAGAAGATGAATCAACTTTTTATTTTATTTTATTTTATTCATTCATTCATTCATTCTTTCATAGATATTCCTTCTATCTAGATATACAAACTATAATGTTGTGTAATTAAGGAGTTCAGCTGCAGACGTACAAAATGAGTGCTCTCTGGCTTTGTTGCAATACACATGAAAATTACTCCAAGGACCATAATAAAAGCCACAGGTGAAATTAGAAATGCAGTGCAGCATACACTCTAGTGTAGTTCTATATATCAATTGATGTATTCTGTACCTAGTATAAAAGTAATGGCACTATTTCATTTGGTCTTTGGTTTATTGTAAGGAGTACAGCTTTGAACACTGTAGGTAAAGAAGGATACCAACAACCTGTAATCTAGCAATTGAAAGCGCGGCGCCAAAATGGCCGCCGTGCTCTTTGCGGCCCCCCCCGGACACAGACATCCGGGTGAGTTAGGGGGCGTGGCCACCCCTCTATAAAAGGGGTGGCCACGAGGCAGACGAGCTGCCATTTTAGAAATAGCGACGGAGAGGAGAAGTTTTTTTCCGTCGCTGTTTTTCCTCTTAGTCTTCAGCTATTGAGCCCTTGCAGTTCTTTCCCGGCTGGGAAAGGAGGATTAGTGCACGCGGAGCCTTGGTTTGCTTGGCTACCGCGTTGCTTAGGCGCTAGGAGTTCGATCCCTGGATAGGGATCCTGCTTTTCTTCTCCTAGGGAGACATGGCTCCCAAGCGGAAGGCCCCGGCGATTAAGGGGGAGAACTTTTACCAGCCCTGCGCCGGACATGGGCCAGCCATCGGGTCGGAGGCCCAGGGCTGCGCCCTCGCGGCAGGGCAATGTGCCAGCCTTGCCAACTGATACCAGTGGCACTACTCAGGCTGGCTCTTGGCAGCTGTGCCCCAGCTCTGTAGCTGGGCAGATACAGGCCGGTCCCTCAGGGGCTTCGGCCCTTGGCCCGCCGTTACCGGCCATGGGACAGGGCGGCATGGGGGGGCCTGGTACAGGTATCCAACCCGCTCCTCCTCCGGCCCCTCATGGGCCGGAGTTTTGGGCATGGCCCTATTATGGCCCTGACTCGCCTTCTGGGTTACCTTTTCAACTGCCTGGTGGGCCGTCCGGCCCACCTGATGTTGGGGGCTCTGTGGCAGTGGATGCTCTGTTAGCACGGTTAGCAGCGCTGGAAGCATCCTTGGGCATTGCACAGCCTCCTGCGGAGGGGGGGTGCTACTCTTTCCACAGGGGCCCCCTCGGTGGCCCCGGCTACCTTGACGGCCGTAACGCTTCAACGGGCGGCCAGCCGGGTTGAGCTGCTTGAGACACTCTGGCCGGCACCAGCTGGTGTCTCGCAGCTCCCCGTCCATCCAGATGTGCAGACTGAGAGTAGTCAGGTGTGGTCCCAGGGCTCGATTCCGGTCGCGAGCTCCGACACCCGCCGTGGGCCGGGGTTCCAGCCCACTTGCTGTGTTGGAGCTTCTCAGCTAATGGCATGTGCAATAAGCGACAGTGTCGATACAAACATGAGTGTCCCTCTTGCGCTAGCCCCCATGCCGCCTCCGCGTGCCCGCGGGCTGGTGGGTCACGGGGCAGAGGTAGAGGTGGACAGGGAGCGGGCAGGGCTTCCGCTGATGGAGCTAGCCAGTCAAAAGGCCCCCTCCCCAGTTAATGTGTATATGTTGGAGCGATGGCTCTCAACTTATCCAAGAAGGGAGGATGCGAGGTACCTCCTGGAGGGTTTCCAGTGGGGCTTTCGTATCCCATTCAAAGGGGTGTGGGGACCCCAAGATGCCCCCAATTTGGTTTCCCTGAAGGGTAAGGAGGAGGTGGCTGCCCTGAATATTGCCAAAGAAGTAGAGGCCAGGAGGGTAGCCGGCCCCTTTTCCGAACCACCTTTCCCTAACCTGAAGGTCTCCCCTCTGGGGCTAGTACCTAAAAAGACCCCGGGTGAATTCCATTTAATCCACCATCTATCGTACCCGGTGGGTTCTTCTGTCAATGATGCTATTCCTGATGACCTTTGTTCGATCAGGTATATGTCATTTGACCAAGCCCTATGAATGGTGCACTCTTGCGGTCCCAGTGCCCTCCTGGCAAAATGTGCCATTAAATCGGCATTCCGATTGCTGCCAGTGCACCCTGGGGACTTTGAGCTATTGGGTTTTAGATTCCAAGGGAAGTTCTATGTAGATAAGGCCATGCCTTTTGCCTGCTCTATTTCATGTTCGGCATTCGAACGTTTTAGCACTTTTCTTCAGTGGGCCTTCGTTCGCAGGTCCGGGTCTCGGTCTGTAGCCCATTACCACGATGACTTTTTGTTCGGGGGTGAACGGGGCTCGGACACGTGCATGTGTCTCCTCACTACATTTCAGATGCTAATGCGGGAACTGGGTGTCCCTTTAGCGCCCGAAAAGACCGAGGGCCCATCTACCACATTTCTGGGTATTGAAATTGACATGGTCGCACAGGCATCCCGGTTACCCATTGAGAAGGTCACCCAGATCTCCGCGATGATTTTGGCATTGCTGGCCAAACGTAAAGTGTCACTTCGTGAGCTCCAGGTACTTCATGGACGTATTAACGGGGTCTCTTTCTGGAGATCGGACCTTTTGGTTTCACCAAGATTCCAAGTACAGTCGGATGCCTCCGGCTCCCTGGGATATGGGATTTATTTTGAGGGGAGGTGGGCTTATGGCCAATGGCCTCCCGCATGGCGGGGCACGGATCGCCTCCGCGATCTTACCTTTCTTGAGTTCCTTCCAATCCTGGAAGCTTTGATGCTATGGGGCGAGGAGTGGGCCGACTCAGTGGTCCATTTTTGGTGTGACAATGCGGCAGTGGTGCACATTGTCAACACTCAGACGTGTAAATCACCTAGTGTGATGGCGTTGGTTCGCCAGTTTGTGTTACGAAGCCTACGCCTAAATGTGCTGTTTAAGGCCAGAATGTCCCAGGCATTAATAATGATATTGCTGATGCTTTATCCCGCCTGCAGATCCCCTGGTTCCGTGCCTTGGCTCCGGAAGCAGAGGAATTCCCCTTGCCACTCCCGGCCGAGATTTGGACATTTGGCAAGGAGAGGTGAACCGGGCGATCGGCATGTCTTTGGCACCCCGCACGCGTAAGGCGTATCAACATGCTTTTATACAATTCAGAATCTTTTGTGTACACCTACAGTTGCCGGAAGTGTGGCCCATTCCAGTGGAACAGGTTTTACAATTTATGGTTTACCTACACAGTCAGGGTTTGGCTCCTCGTACTATAGCATCCAGGCTGTCGGCACTGGCATTTATGGCCAAAGTGCGGGGTTTTGCTGACTGCGTTAATGATTTCCGCATACGTCATGTTTTGGAGGGGTGGACACGGGAACGTGGCTGCCGCTCGGACACTCGCCACCCAATTTCACCTGAGGTACTGACCCACCTGGCACGAGGCTGCCATAACTTGTGCCATGATAGGTACGAGGTGGCTCTTTTTCACGCAGCTACCACGGTGGCTTTCTTTGGAGCGCTCCGCACCAGTGAGTTGGTACTACTGTCTAAGGCGGATGCGACTCGTAGGGCACTGGAACTCGACGATGTCTATGTCACTAATGAGTGGGCTCAGTTGAGGATACGGTCCTCAAAAGTTGATCAGCACGGCGTAGGCAGTGGAGTTAGACTACTACGATGTTCCATTGCAGGCATCTGTCCGGTTGGTGCCCTACATGAGTTCTTGGCAGTGCTTGGCGCGCACCCTGGCCCGTTTTTTTGCCACCAGGATGGGTCTCCCCTTACTAAATTCCAATTTTGGAAGGTGACCGGTATGGCACTATCCAGTGTTGGCCTCCCCGGGGCTCGTTACGGCACCCATTCATTTAGGATAGGTGCTGCATCCACTGCGGCTGCATTTGGGTACTCTGAGGCTGATATACGCCGAATGGGGAGATGGGGATCCATGCGTTTTGCATTGTATGTTCGCCCACTTCAGGCATGAGTACCAGTTAAGTCATTATTCTCTTTTCTTCTTTTACAGACCCTGTGTGTCCCCGCACACCGGTGGCAATATGGCTGGTGGGCCACAGTTACGTGCACTGGGCAGCACAGTATGCTGCGGCGACAGAGTGGGGACCCCAGCTTGGACTACGTGCAACCGCACGTATACGTTGGTATGGTAAGCGCGGAATGAGATGGCGGGAACTGTTGCCATTCCTGTTTTCCATCAGGGATGCTGAACCGCCTGATGTCCTTGTACTGCACCTCGGGGGCAATGACCTTGTTCAGGTCACTGGCCTTTCCTTAAAATTCACGATCAGCAGTGACCTAGCTTATTTGCATTATGTGTGGCTGTTCACAAGGCTGCTATGGTCGGACATCGTACCGCGTCATACATACAGGGGAGGTATTGACCTCCGTGCCCTTGACCGTGCTCGCCGCTCGGTGAACAGGGCAGTTGCCCGGTTCTTGTCTGACAAGGGTTTGGGGATGGTCATCCGGCATCCCACGATTAGTTTGCAAAATTACGATATATATGCAGGGGATGGGGTCCACCTGTCGGCTAGAGGTATGAACCTCTTTCTTGAAGATTTGCAAGCAGGCCTGGTGACCGAGCTGACGGTCTGGGGGGGGGGCGGTGAGTCTTCATAGACGCCTCCCCGTGTGGTGGGTAGCACTGGTAAGGTAAAGATTGATGACCCATAGGTATCCGGCAGGTTCACAATTGATTGGCCAACACTTAGACAGGTACAGGTGTAATAGCTTTGGCCGGTCAACGACAAACCAGGCAAGGGGTGATGGCAGAAGCTTTACAGCATGCATCACCTCGTGATTTGACGGATACACGCCATAGGGTGGGGTCAGTAGATAGTTTATTGACTCCGGTCAACAATTTGTTTGTGTCAACAAACAAATTGATACAAATGGTTACATTGTAGCCAATTATCATTGGCATTTTTGGGAGGAACCTTACCAGTGTTACTGCGGCCTGCTTGCCTTAAGAATTACAATTGGATGAATACCCCAATTGAAAGTTATAATTCGGACTAGGGCATTATTCAATAAAAGTGGCCCAATGCCTTTATCCATATACCGGTGTCTGAGTCTTTCTTTGGGGGGTGCGCCTGCAATGAAAGTGTGGCGCCAAAATGGCCGCCGCGCTCTTTGCGGCCCCCCCATCCGGACTCAGACATCCGGGTGAGTTAGGGGGCGTGGCCACCCCTATATAAAAGGGGTGGCCGCGAGGCAGCCGAGCTGCCATTTTAGAAATAGCGACGGAGAGAAGTTTTTCCCTCCACCCCCTCCCTAGTGAACAGTGTGATGTTTTGGTCGCTTCGGGGCCGGGTGGGAATTTTTGGCCTGAACCCACAATTGGCCCTTGGCTTCTGGCTTTTTTTGCCCATCCCACATTGTTGCTAGTGTTTGAGCAAAGGGGTTCTTTGACTTTGGTCACTTTAGGCGGGTAGCACTGGTCAGGTAAAGATTGATGACCCATAGGTATCCGGCAGGTTCGCAATTGACTGGCCAACACTTAGACAGGTACAGGTGTAATAGCTTTGACCGGTCAACGACAAACCAGGCAAGGGGTGATGGCAGAAGCTTTACAGCATGCATCACCTCGTGATTTGACGGATACACGTCATAGGGTGGGGTCAGTAGATAGTTTATTGACTCCGGTCAACAATTTGTTTGTGTCAACAAACAAATTGATACAAATGGTTACATTGTAGCCAATTATCATTGGCATTTTTGGGAGGAACCTTACCAGTGTTACTGCGGCCTGCTTGCCTTAAGAATTACAATTGGATGAATACACCAATTGAAAGTTATAATTCGGACTAGGGCATTATTCAATAAAAGTGGCCCAATGCCTTTATCCATATACCGGTGTCTGAGTCTTTCTTTGGGGGGTGCGCCTGCAAAGCAATTACACTTATATACTGTCCCATAGTGTTTAGTGCACTCTTTTGGTGGTTCACAAGTTAATTAGCATTTTGCTCCCAGCATGATGAGTACTCATTTTACCGACCTCAGAGGGATGGAAGGCTAAGTCAACTTTGATCTCCTTCAGGATCGAACTCACAACCCTTGGGCTATGTAGAATCTACCTATAAGGAAGCAACACCGATGGGGAACAATATATAGAGGCAATTTCTTTTCAAAGAGGGAAAAGTAGAAGGAATTGTTTATGCCTTGCTTGAAGAAGAAAATTAGTAAGAGATGATAAAACAGCCATTTTTTAAAACACGTGAAGGGCTGTCACAGCAGTGATGGTTTTCTGTCCTTGCAATGGCCTAAACTGTAGGTTCAAATTATAGGAAAGAAATTTTGACTCAGTTTTAGGAAGAATTTAGCAAATGTATTGCATCAATGAAAATACTACCTCAAAGGATGGTGGATTACCAGATGTAATTTTAAAGAAAACCATAAAAAATGCATATAAGGGATGCTCCAAATTCTAGCACTGGTATGTCAAGTAGATGGCCATCTAAGTTCCTTCCAATTATGTAATTCTAAGTTACATTTAATTTTTGTTGTCACTGGTTTGAGCATAACTAATCATCTGTGCTTAGGATAACAGCACAAATTGATGAGGAAGCAGACTAGCTTCTAGCTTTTACATCCTGCTGTTCAATGGTTTCCCCTAATAAAGGGTCAGATGGAGGAGAAAAAGCCAATCAGATTTAATTACTAAACCCAAACTAACTCATTAGAGTCACTGGCTCATGTGGAGTGAAAATGCTCCTAGAGAAGCTTTAATAAACCAACTGATTATATGGAACAAATGCTCTTAAGAATAAAGAAGAATCTTTGAATTGCATTTATTTACCCGTTTCAAATAGTGCACGTCAGGTAACAATTGCAGAGATATTTTTAATTTTTTTTACCCATCATTCTGCTTGGCTAACATTCAATGTATCTTTCTTTGTTCCACTTACTATGCTTCAGGAAAAAAGAAGACACATATGCATTGCATGAATCATATGTATGATTTTAAATAATTGTTACTGTTCTTTAAACAGATCAATGAAATATGTTCCCCTTGGAGTTGTTTTCTCTGTCTTAGGAAAACAGTCTGTTTGTTTTAAAAAGAACATCCCACTGTTTTTTGAACTTGTGAAGCTCTCTCTGTCTTGCTTTTAACCCTGAGAAATTATCTATAGTGTGCCTTTTAAAATCATCACACCAAGCAATCATACACATATACACACAAGCAAGTTAGCTTCCTCATTAAGCAGTTCCTCATTAAGCAGAAATTGATTAATAACATGCACTTGCCCGAAGGCCCTCCTGGCCACGGCTGTAACCTGCTCCTGGAGCAGAAGCCATGAGTCCAGGAGGACCCCCAGGTTGTGCACCGGGTCGGATTGGGGCAGCAGTGCCTCATCCCAAACCAGCGTTGATAACTCCTTATGAGGACCGGGTCCCCTCACCCACAGCCACTTAGTCTTGCCGGCATCCAGCTGTAGTCCGTTGTCCCCCATCCAGACCCTAACCACCTCTAGGCAACTGGTCAGGACCTTGACTGCATCACTGGGATCACCATGGACAAAGAAATTCAACTGAGTATCATCAGCATACAGATGATATCTCACCCCGTGGAATCGGACGATCTCACCCAGCAGTTTCATGTCTTGCCTTTCCCCAAAAGATGTCAGCATGGAAATAAGTAGAACTCTATCATCTACCAAACTTATATAGGCAAGTGGTTTAAACTTCCCCTTTCACACTTCAAAAGAAAAGGTTGAGCTGCACCAAACACTGTATAATGAGAGGTAAAAGGATTCTTCTCGCTAGTTTACTAGCTGGGCAAGCAAACAAGCAAACTAGGACCTTGTCTCTGAAAAAGGATTGCTTTGTCTCTGAAAAAGGATTACTGTTGTCAAAACCTGGAATGTTCACACCAAACAGCACATCATAACAAGCTAGCAAAGAAAAAAAGTGCAGAGAGAGAATGAGAGAGGTTCACAAGTGAACACATTTCTCTTACAGCAGTTAAGTGTATAGCTCATGTCCACCCCTTTTATGTCAAATGCTTTAACAGAAGAAGCATATCAATTCTGTGCTGCCCTGTATTGGAGATTAAAACTGGGATCTCCACATAGATACTAATTCATCATGTAGCAACTTTATTCCAGAGAAATCATATGTAACTCATTAATTTAAAATATAATTATATTCCACTGCCAAGAACAAATGTATGTAAAGGAGATATTTCAAAACATTTTCCTCTGCAGAAACATCTGCGGTACCTATTTTTAAACCAAGGACCCAGCATTATGTCTTTATTGAAATTTAAACTAATCCTGGCACACTGAACCAAAAGAGCATATTTCTAATTAGTGGTGCTGCATAAGAAAAGAAAGAGAATTCTATTCAAGTCTCTAGATCACTTCAAAATCTCAATTGAACATATCTAATGTTTGCCATAAGTGACTGACAAGTGGATATTTCAAGAAAATGAGGAAATTAGCTCAAAGCTTTAGTTACTATAGTTGATCTGTATCATAAAATGTGCGTTCATACTGCCACATAATGGTATCTATATTGAGAAGCTTGGGTTTAGTAGGTAAGAAGGTTCCAGATGAAAATTAAATGGCCCAACATATTAAACAGAATGGCATGGAACTTGTTGCTTAGTTCAAAAGCACTTACATCACACAACAAACTACCAGTTTCTACAATGGCCTCTTGATAAACATAATATTCTTCTCCAAAGAAGACCCACACCATTGGCAAGTGAATACAGCAAACAGTACAGAAGTGTTGCATGGAATCTACATTTGTTGGCACCTGTACAAAACAGGTGAATTACTTTGTATAGCCATTTGCTGCAGAACAGAGGAAAGTGTAGTGCTGGTGTGAACTCTTAACAAATGGAAAAATAGATACAATATGCAGTCTTACATGCTGTCTGGTGAAGAAGACAGCAGGACATCTTAACCAGATTTTTACATCTACTGTGAAGTATTTACAATGACATACTCCTGTAAAGTGGTTTCTGCTGTGTTCCTTTGTCTGCCCAATTCTTTGTACTTGACATCTTCACTTAGAGCAGATTTTTTAAATAGTGCAGAACATATTTTCAGTTCCAATCAATTAATCTTGAACAGAGCATTAAAATTAAATTACAATTTGTAATTAAGAAGTTGCAATTAGTTCAAATTACCCACTTCTACATGAAAATTAAGTATTTCAATGAATAGTTTATATAGATTGTTTTGAAATCTATTTTTACCTTGGATCAAAAATGTCTAGTCCCATCCTGAGATCAAATCTGGATTTCTCTTTCAGATTTTTTACTGTCTGGCTGAATGAAAATAAATTTACAAATAATTACAAGATAAAACTAAGAAATGGTATGAGAACAAAGGGATACAATTGAACTAAGCTGATACATCCTGAGCTGAAGATGCTTCAAGACTGGATCACATTTTCCCCTTAGCTTCCCATTGAACAATTTAAATGTTCCTAATAAGTTGATTAACTAGGATGGTAACAACATTCTCACTTACAACTGTATATTTAAAGATCAATGACCTTCATTTATAATAAAGGGAGATGCAAAGTTCTACACCAAGAGGGAAAATTCCAAATACAATGTAAGAAGATGGACAATACAGTAGAACCATGGACAATGACAAAACTTGGTTCCATAAGTCGTGTCATTGTCCGTTTTGCTCCCGGGTAATGGCAAAAAAACCCACAAAAAAAACCCGACTTCCTATGGAGACTACCCGGATAATGCCGTTTCCATTGAAATGCTGCTCCAAGCCAAAACACCGGGGGAAACTCTGTCATCAACTGTTTCTTCTACACTCGCCCCTCCCGCTTAAGGCACTCTGAGAGTCCAGCATTACCTTGAGATTTAATAATTGCTTCAGTGCAGGAAGGTACCAACAAGATAACGTTGTTCCCAAAACAAACTCCGGAGAGGCCCAGTCCTCTTCTGAGCTGCTGGAATTCAGCCTTCATGAAAAAACCTTAAATTTATGGCTTGTGCTGGACTTCTAAAAATCTCCCCTTTTTCATCTTAGAGGAGAACTAACCAGAAACTACTAATATCATTAAATTAGCAGCTTTTATTGGTTTACAAAAATGAAGTAGAATATTATGCGGTTAAAATAGACATTTAAAAATACTAAATAGAAATCATAAAACAAACATGAATAACTAAGCTGACTAAATAAAACTAAAGGCTGGGGCCAGTGACCCCTCCATAGAGATCAGACTGGCATTGTCCGATTTCTAAGGAAAAGAAAAGACAGGCAGCATTCCTCTTAGACATGAGAAAAGCTGACTCTTGAACACTAAAAGGTATTGGTATTTATGTTTTTCCTTTCATACACCCACCACTGGAAAAATGTCAAGACTCCCAGTTATGTCATCTTGGCGACATTCAGACTGGGCACCTGGACTCTGCCAGCTGCATCTTTGCACCGGCGTGTGTGCTTGAGATTCTTATCTCTTTTCCTGTGAGATAAATGTATCTGTCAGATTCTCAGACGTAGGGTCTTCAAATCTTGGCATCAATATGTGGGTGTGTGACAGAATGCCTGGCTAACACCTGGACATCTGGTAATTAGCATTACATCATAGAATAAAAATCTAACTGGACATTTCTACTTCATAAATTAAAATTAATGAGAATAAACGTCTTCCTTTTTAATTTGCCCGACACAGTCAGAACCAGCCTGGATCGCCTCCCTGGAGCCTAACAGAGGCACCCACAGTGGCAGAGAAGCCAAAATGGGTGGAAAAAATTCCATCACCGCAGAATTTTTTTCACCCATTTTGGCTTCTCTGTCCCCTCTGCGAGGCTCAAGGGACCCTATCCGGGCTGTTTCTGACACCCCGCGACTCCTCCAGGGGGGGGGGGAGATAGCCATAAAGAGAAGCAGAAAGATCTATTCTCAAGCATTCCATACTGCAGGACAAGTAATAATGGGCTCAAGTTATATCTGGCTTAATATTAGGGAAGAAACTTAACTGTGACAGCATAAAAACAATGGAACCAATTTCTTCAGGAGGTTTTGAGCATAGGCCTCTTCCAACACAATGATTCCGACTATTCAAGATTTCTGCTGCCTGATGAAAAGGCAGTCTTGTGCCTGAAGACATGGTTAGATATGTAGTGTTCAAATAAGACTGGGTTGCTATCCTCTTCAACATCTGAGGTTCCTGTCACATTACTAGTGTGGATACACAGCTCTGGTCTTCAAGAACAGGGAACAAGAAGAGAGGAAAAGCCATGGGGTGGGGGAAAATTTCTCACTGTACTGGGGACAGCTTAGAGGTACCCTGGCATACGACAGTTATGATCATTTTGCTCCTAGCTTCTTAAGTCATGTAGTTCTTCCCATAACAAATGACATATTAAACAATGATGATGCTAACAAGAAATAAAACATTAACATTTTACGTTTATAAAAAGCCATCCAGGTTGAACTACAAGTCTGAGCAAATTTCATTATGGGATGTGAATTTTCTTACTGCACGGTCCTAATACAAAATACAGTTCTGCAGATTAACAACAAGAACAACAAAAGATAAGACGGTGGTAAACAAAACCACCAATGGAAGTTGAAAAACTGAATTGAGATTTTCAAGAAATGAGCATGTGCATATGTGTGCATAGAGGGTTGAAATTATTACTATGGTACAGCAAGTGCAGGAGGACAGAGACATTTCCCATATAACAAAGTATCATCTGAACTAGGTACCGAAAGACCAGTGCTGAGATTCACCCTACACCACCCTCTCTACCGAAAATGGTTCATGGGAGATCTGAAGCAGGAGACAGTGCCATATAGAATTATCGCTTCCCCCACTTGACAGAAAAATCCTCATTAGTATTCATTTTTTAATCAAAATTAGCAAAGCTAGAAAATGATCACGAAGAGCACCATTTTTTGAAAAGCCATAACCAATGGAACATGGAAGTCACTATAAATGTTCAATAAGACAGCCTCGGGGTGGACTGTGTTGTTACAAGCCATTACACTATCTTAAATTTGTACATCCTTATCAGAGTTCAGCAGTTTCCATAAATTGGTCCTTCAGAAATGTTTTATCTGAACAAGCAATGCTGCATACTACTTGGCTTACAATCAGTAATAATATAATGATGAAAGTGCATTAATAGCTCAGTGAATAAGCCTCAGGAATATAATAAAATTTAACACATTTCTTAGAATTTTTCCTAACACAGGCAATGCAATCTTTTATTTCCCCATCATTAGTTAATAACTCTTCCAATTAAAACCCCTGCCTTTTTTCTGAATTAACCAAATAGAGTTAAAGATATAAACCAGAGATGAATATCCATGGTCTTCTGGAAGTTATTTTTGTTGTTCTTGAATAGTAAAAATTTAATACCTCACCATGCACTCTACTGGCTTAGTACTTGTACCCTAAAACATCTAGAACCGAGGTTCCCAACCTTTTCAAGCCGGGGGCCGGGCCATACGCTCTCAATCAGCTACGAGGGCTGGATGGCTATTTTGCCCTGCTTGCATTATGGGGGTGGTCATTTTGTCCCAACAGCTTCAAATGGGGTGGCCATTTTATTTCCTGAATGCCCTCGGATGGGGGGGCACATGAAATGGTGCTGCGGGCTGGATCCAGCCCATGGGCCTTAGGTTGGGAACATCTGATCTAGAGGATCACCCCTGTTAGAGACTACTCTGAGAAAGGGTTTATTTGGTGAGAACTTCCAATATAGCTGTAGAGAAATATATATTTTATTTTTATGTTAGGAAAGTCTGGAAATTACTCATTCAAGCTCTTTGGGAAATTCATGCTATTCTAAACTAAGTCCCATTCTCCCCGAGAATCCCACATAAGCAAATTAAATATATTATTAGAAATATCACAAAATGTACTAAAAATGTAGCCAGGTCTAGATAACACATGCATCTTCACTATTTCCAGATATGGCAATAGCAGTGTGAGCTATATGAAGAAATCACTGCTGTTTATTACTTCCTTATCTACTTTCCTGGTATAATTTGATAAGGTAGTTTTTAATAATATAAAATTATAGCTTAATCTTTAATCTTTCAAATATTCAGCAGATAACTTGTTCATACATTTTCCATCTCATAATTCATCTTTAATTATGAAGCATACTAATAACCGGGAGTAGAAACTAAATGCAACCAATTCTGAAATTAGTTCCTTAATTCCAAAACAATGTTCAAAAGAGTATCCAACTACAAAGGTTTATACTTATCAATTCTGTTTCTTAATCATAAATGTCATAGACCTAGGATGTGGATCAAAGAAAACAAAATGAATACAAGAAGAGAAAGTTTGTTAAACTGG
The DNA here is from genome assembly GCA_035047305.1 of Bradypodion pumilum. Taxonomy (NCBI): domain Eukaryota; kingdom Metazoa; phylum Chordata; class Lepidosauria; order Squamata; family Chamaeleonidae; genus Bradypodion; species Bradypodion pumilum. Next base: position 433,712,728 of record JAWDJD010000001.1, read on the forward strand.
AAATGCAAGTGAAACCCTGAAGACAAAAATCTGATTTTTAGCCATAAGCGCAAAATTCTCCTTCAATCTAATTATTTTGGCCTATTGACCTGTAGAACTAAAATTACATTATTACTGTATTCTTACATGCTTACGTAGCATGTTGCTGGCTAAGGTACATTTGCCAGCCTAAGAAAGTACTGCGTGGCTAGGTTCGCCATAGGCAGACTAATCAGCAGATGTAGCGAGACTCACTGTTCCTGCCTTATCTCAGAGTCTTTGTAACTCTGGGCATCTATGCTTAGCATGTTTGGTCTAGCTGTGGTTTGCCTTTGCCCAGCTCAGTCCGTGGACGTGAGCTGGACAACGTGTGGTGTTTGCTAGACCTTGAGTCTCTACTGGGTGTTTCACCTTAAGGCATATGTCCTACTCCTCTCAGTGCCCTCAGCCAAGGAAACATGGAGTCATTGTTGCTCCCTATTACTATTAGCCCGTACCCAATTTCCTTTCCGGTAAAGCTCAGTTGGTCTTCGAGGCGATGTTCTCGCCGAACGAACCTATCGGGAAAGGTTGCTGTCCAATCAGTGACCTGGGCAACCCACATAAAATACATAAAAAGTGGCAAATATACTGTATATTCAAAAGCATTTGAGATGTCCATCAAAAAGACAAAGGATTGCAGTCAAGGTTATGTAAGGAAGGTATCAGGAAAATGCAAAGAAAATGAGGTGATTAATCAGAACACCCAATGCAAACACCCAACTTTTGTCTTAGCTCTACATTGCTCATATGTTTAGCATGAGGAAGTCCTAGACTAGTAAAGGAACCTACATGGCTACTAATAAAAAAACCTCAATGATTGGTTGCCTAATTTTTTCCCCTTAACACAGTGAACCAGAGTGATATTTCTGGACTTTCATATTTCCACATATATTCATGTAACACTAGTTATGTTTTCCTGGCCAGAGGTAGAGTCCAAAACAATTTATATCTTTGTTTACAGTGACAATAATAAGTCACGGTATGATGATTTTCTGCATCTGTATAAATTGTGACAATTCATCACAGCCTGTTTCAGTTATTTCCAACTAGATCAAACTTTCTTGAACTAATGCCCCCTCCAGATATTTTGGATTACTACTTATTCTAACCAGTATGAGCAGTGATGGAAAGCTAAAATATCTGAAAGGCGTGCAATAGGAGAGTCTCACATGCCTTGATTTCTTTATTCATTCCTGGTTTGGAAATTCATTCAATCATAACATACATTTTAGTTAGATATTTACATTATGTAAATAAGCTACCCCTGTGTGGTTTTTCCCCTCATTGACTTAAGTTAGTTGCATACATTTTTTGCCCTTTCTTTTAAAAATATATGCACTGTCTTGGACACACTTGATTTCTGTGTAAATGCTCAGCAATCATTTCAAATAAACAAATTCTTGAAGTGAGGTGTGTTTCTCCAATGAACTTGGAGATGTGCAGAAAAGTGAAGTTTGTGAAAAGCATCAAATCCAATTACCTTTTATCCCTACCTAATTTCTTATTAGGGTCTATTCTATTTATTTTGTTATTTTCTTTTCCCCCAGAATGGAACAACACAAATTACCTAAATCTGTTCCAAACAAAGGCAGTACAATAGTTTGAATCACACCAATGAAGGCAAGATATGTTATAGTTGTTACATGTTGATTGATGATTGAGTATAAGTACACAAAATATTTCATTATTTTTATTTCTTTATTGCCTGCCTTAAAGTTGTACAGTTCCTCTGTAATTATGATTTTTTTGTATTAATGTTCAACTGCAGCCCTACTTTCGCACTCCCCACCACCACACTCATTAACTCATTTCAAGTCATTGTGTCAGGATTTGCAGTTGCTCCTTTAAGTCCTGCAGGACTGGAGCCCTCAGCCTAGCAACAGATGCTCCAAGTCCTGCTTGTCTTGAGCCTTCAACCTAGGAGCAGATGCTCTAAGTCTTGCAGGACTAGACCCTGCTGCAGCTGCTAAGCCCCACCTGAGTACCATAGGGAAGGTTTTGGGCCATCATAGGCTCCAGCCAAAGCTCAGCTATATGTGAACTGGCCTTTCCTCCCACCGTCTGATTCAGTAACAAAGGTGAACAGACTTACAATTGCTTGGCTCTCCTGTCTTGTCCCTGCTTCTGAAGGCTCTTTGCCCTGTTCTTGTGGACTTTTGTTGTGCCTTTCCTGGATTCTGCAGTTCCTCTGCTATGTTTGTACTCCTGGTTGCTTGTTTTCTGTCTTGCTTGGACTATGCCTTTGTTGTCTGGACTAATCCTGCATCTCTGGCTTCCCTTGGACTCTGGACTGAGTTACAGTTACTGTTTGGCCTGTTACCTGATTGCCCTGGTTCCTGATATTTGTGTTGCCTGTGAGGTGCCCATACCATGGACACTGTTAATCATCTGCATATCTTAAATTTTTGATGTTTCTTTCACCAATTTTCATCTAGTCTGGCTTTTGAAGTGATCTCCATACCGATTGAACAGATAATGGAATAAAACACATCCTTGTCTGGGAACCTTTGTCTGCACCAAACCAGCCTGTCTCTTCATATTCTGTCCTAACAATAGATTTGCATCTACATCAGGACAATCAAGTGTCAAGGCACCTCCATTTCTTTCAGAACCAGCCCTAATTCCTCATGATCCACACAGTCAAGTGCTTTACTGTAGTCTATAAAGCCAGGCTGATCACCTTCTAAAATTATCTGATACATTCCAGTATCCAGCAAAAGTTTGCAATATGGTTTCTAGTGCCTGTTATTTCTCAGAATGCAGCTTGAACATCTGGTATTTCTTGGTCCATATAAGGTTAAGAAGGAGGAAAATTATAGCAAGGCGGGGGGAGGCAAAGAGAATGTTTTTGCGAGTGTACTCTATATTTATAACTGGTAGATAAATATTCTAATGAAAAAATATTTCGTAACTAATTCTCACAGATCATGATTATACAGCTGAAAATGTTGCTTTATTTACATTGTGAAGAGCCCATGGGCAATAGTGGATACCTCCACCTTCCTTTTCTAGATCTAACTCTTGTTTTGACATTAGTCCTCCATGTCTTATTGACAGAAGCCTCTCAGTTTAAATTCAATTTACTTTAGTTGTTCTTCTTTCATGTCCTCATCAAACCCTGGACTGCCAAAATGAAGTCTTTAGTTGTTGAACTGGTGCTTCCTGCCGCTTCCTGTACATATTCATTTAGCTACTCTAAGTGATGGCAATTGGAAATATTGCAAATATACCCATTATAAAACCAAAACATTTATCAGAAGACTCTTTTTTTTGTTTTGTTTCTATAGCAGTTATTAAACTGAATTACTACAATTGCAGCAGATCAGCCTTGGGCTGCTGAAAAGCAATTTGGTCATTAATTGCTGCATTTGAGTGCTTTCTCCTGCATATCTACAATATTGCCATAAATATCTCACAAAAGATGCAGTCTACTGTCTCCCACCTACTATGAAAATAAACACTTTTGCCTACAATTAGCATCCAAATTTTTTTATTTATTTATTTTAAACATTTATATCCTGCCCTCCTGGTGGGTACACCACTCAGGGTGGCTAACAACAAAAGGGGAAAGGGGAAAGAGAGAAAATACAATACATAAAAAATTGCAATATAAAAACAATTAAAACAACCGCAGCTAAAAACAAGATCCCAAAACCCCCAGCTAAAATCAGCATTAAAACAGAAAAACAAATCATCATTAAAAGAAAACAACCGACCCCACCCTTACCCACATAAGACAGAATAACGAAACCAGAAAAGGTCCCTAGCATAGGCTAAATCAGTCAGCGGGCTTGACTAGTGGAGTCTAGCATGCCCCACACCTGCTGACAAAGCCATGTCTTCAGCATCTGCAATTAGCATCCCCCACCTTTGCCAATCATAAAAACAGAGTAACTGATCTTTGTTGGCAAAAGACCTATTTTGATTTGACATTCACATGGCATGTCTTGTGGCTTCAGTATGAAGAATCCTAAAATACATTGAAGCAGTCCCAGCCCCAGGGTTTATAGTAGCCATGTACTGTTACCTACTTGATTGCTTGAAGAATCTATTTTTCCTCTGGTTTTTCATAAGATCAGCTAGTGGCCTGCAGTACGACAGCTGGCATGCAGTAAACAGGGTAACAGTGTAGGTCAAATGTTAATTCTTCTCTCTTAAGGAAATTCAATAGTAAAGATCAAGAGTCAATCACTGGTGACTCAATAAAAGGCAGTGGTAAATTCTGAATTTCATCATAGTGACAGCCTGGTTCCCACTCCCCAAATATAAACCCAAAGTCTCAAAATAAGGTTTCTCTTCTTCTTTGCTTGTACTCAAAGAACTAGTACTCTGGTAAAAAAAAAATCTGACACATTCTAAACAAAACCTAATAAGTTTAAAAGACCATGACTCACTGATACTCCCTTTTGTTACAATAGTATTGATTCGATATGTAGTAAGGTATACAGAAAGATCCTCCTTGAAGATTGAGGTATTTTTGAACCACAATTGGGCATACCCTGGTAATGGCAACCTTGTGTTGTTGGTTAATCTTTCTCACACTAGGTCAGGGAAAAGAACTGCAGAATGAATTCACCAAAAGATGCCTTCATGGAAGAAGACTGACAGAGCTTTTATCAAAAGTAATTTAGCCAACTGAAACCTATTTTGCATATTTACCTCAAAATACTCACTATTCTTAACAAATAACTGTTACTATTGTCATGACTGTGAAGTAGAAACTATTGGGGGGGGGGGGGAGGAAATATACATCCAGATCAGAGTACCCTGGACAGCAAAGAGAACAAATAGGTCAAGCTTAAAAGAAATCAACCTCAACTGCTACTTGGAAAGTCAAATATTAAAGATGAAGTTAAAGTACTATGGACATCAAATGAAAATGGAGGATTCACTTGAGAAAGCCTTGATGCTGGGAAAGGTTGAGGGCAAAAGAACGAGAGGGCAGCAGAGAATGAGATGGCTAGATGGCATTGATGACACAATGGGAACAAAGCTGGATGGGCTGAAGAGGATGGTGGAGGATAGGGGTGCCTGGTGTGTAGGGGTTGCGAATGGTCAGAATGGACTGCGACTGAACAGCAGCAGCAAAAACAACAACATGATTTTATTCAACTTGTGTGGTTGTGCAGTGGCAATCTTGCAGCTACTCTCTCTCCATTGGCAGGATCCTTTTTGCAAGCCAAATTATGTGATTCTTCCTACCCAAGGAAGAAACCATTCCATTATTGTCATTACACCCATGAAAACATATGGAGATCTATCCTCTGCCTTTATCTATGGAAAGTACCACAAATAGAAAAATGTAGAAGCCTGGTTATCACTTCAGTCATGTGCAGAGTAAGAAGGGACTGCACTTTTTTCTTTCATGAAAATAGGTGATATCATCACTTTGTTCTATTAAAAAAAGCCTTGGTTTTTCATTCTCGTGTTCTCCCTCCCATTTGTACTTTACTGTGCCAAATTTGATGGCTATACACTTGTTTATATATTCAAACCCTGAATTAGATCTTGAAATGAATTTGAAGGTTAACAATAATTATTGTACTTCTGGTTAAGCATCTAATGAGTGGTCTTGGATCTGAGTTTTAACCCCAATTGGAGGGCTCTGGACCTTTGTGTTGGCTTTTTGTCTAGTCAAACAGAAACATACAGTCCCTCAAAAAGGTTATCTAGAAGGGGCATTATGTAAATACCTGGTTGCCTGAATTCTGAGGACAACTTGGAGATAGAGCCTGAATACGGCTCAATGCCAAATCCTGTCTGTGCTTGTTGGAGCTAGGGCCTGAACGTGATCAGGCTCCAGAGAAGGTTTGTGCTCATCGGAGTCATATCAACTCAGAGCCAAGACTGGAGCATGGGGTAAGGAAATCCAGAGTCGGCAGATTTGCTGTGCATTGGAGCCAAAGGCCTCAATGGTTGTGGGACATGGGATCTGTGCAGCCATATGCCGGAGGGTGCAGTTCCTGTGCAGAGGGAAAATCCTCATGAGCATTAGACTCCTGATCTGCTCTATAATGGCAGTCAATTCTGCCCTGGCCTTCCTGGCCAAAATAGGTGACCAAAGGCTCAGAGAGAGGCTTGGAGTGTGAGCGGTGGGAGACCGTATGGGTAGGCTTTGATTACACATCATGCTGAGTCAGGACCTGTGACTTAGGAGGAAAAACAGAAGAAGAAAAACAAGCCCTTATCCATAGTCTGGAGTGAACCTTCAGGTGGCCCCTGAGCTGGCAAGTTAGACAAATCCACTGTTGGGGGCTGGGTGCATGGTAGAGCTGCATGGTAGAGGTGCATTCGAGTCCAAATCTATAGGCAATGGTTGTGGTGACCCCACAGGCCTCTGTGGGGTCAAAAAAATCATATAATGCTTCTGAAGCAGAGGACTCTTTAGCTGGAACAATAGGAGTGGAAGGGAATATAACAAAAGGCTTTGCCTTGCTTAGGTTTCTTAGGCTGTTTAGAAGCCTCCATTTTCTTAGGTTTAACTTGTGAAAGCATGGCCAAAATGGCAGACTGCATTTTGGGCACACAAATTTCTGGAGGTTTTAACGAATTGTGCCACAGAAAATCCAACAATCTAGCTGCCCAAAGATTTTAGCGTACACTTATTAATTTTTTTACAGTCAACACAAGCATTAGTTTGATGTTCTTCCCCCAAACAAAAAAGACAAGTATCATGACCGTCTATCACCAGAATGTTGTTCTTACAAAGAGAACAATGTTTAAATGGTGCGGTATCCAATGCCATACATCAGTCCAAGCCACAACGGTGGCATAAAATAGAAAAAACACAACAATAAAGTCCAATACACTTTTCTAACAATAAAAATTGCAAGTCTAAATTTGTAATCAAATCCTTGTAGGAAATTCGACTGATGAGGACTCCTAGTGCTCAAAAAACAGCAACAATATGTAACAGCTTAAACAATTAACTAAACTATGAAAAAAATAACATACAGTATTAGAAATTTCAATATAGTTACAACACGCGGGAGCCTAGAAGAACATGACTGAGCCACGTGGTGGAAACATTGAACTGAAGGGATGGTGGGTGGGATGCTAGTGCTAGGCACAATGGGACTGAGGTTTTTCTAGAATAAAAATGAGCTTGGAAGAAACGGCCTAGTATGAATGCACAGGGACCATGAAGAAGAACCAAGGTTACCTGAGAGTTCACAGCTGAGCAGGGATTTTCAGTCTATGACATTTCTATCCAAATTCATATTGCTATATCATAATCATTCCATCATACTTATTTGTCCCAAGTTATTATCCTGTATGCATTTGGCAGGTGTCTGGCCTGGTTATCCTGCTATGGTATATAATTTTTGTGTCAGAGATCACTCTAGGTTGAAAGGATTTTTGCTGGAGAAATTCTGTTCAGGGATGCCCAAATGAAGCTCTTTTCATGTCCCCAAGTGCTGCCCTCGGGTACTGAAACTCAACCATCCAGTTTCCAAGCTCAGCATCTTAACCACTAAGCCACTGGGGGTAGACCATACTGCCAGCGACTCAACACTGAGTGTCAGGCGGCAGTTAACTAACTTGACAACTCTGAGGACTAATGGCCTTGGGTGCCGAAGTCCACAGGGAAGGGTGATGGTCCCCAAATGGATTAAATCCCACTTGAATCCATCTTGATGGAGGGCAGCCACTTCATCAATACTGGCCTGGGGCTGAGGAGGACTTTGTCTGCCAAAAAGATCAGGACCAAAAAGTGACTCGTGGGACGGGATCAGTGGTATGGATGTCATGCTGCGATGCAGAAGGCAGATGAAAGACCACTGCAGGACAGTCGTCATAGCTGATTGCTATGAGGATCACCAATATTCAGATACGGCAGAACAAGAAGAAGAATTTGGCAACACATTACTCAGCTAAAGTTATCTGTGAGTAAATTGGAGCTTGTTGAGCTTGCTTTAGTTAGTGTTGTGTAGTTCATGTGGTGGCAGAGGATTCCATGGAAGCTGTTGGGATTTAGATGGAATATACGTGCTACTGTTTCCAGATGTTTCCAGTGTATTTTTTGTTCTGCTCTACCTTTTGACATTAGGTTGGTAAAGGTAAAGGTCACTCTTGCTCTTTGTTTATAGTCAAAGAGCCAGCACTGTCTGTGTCTGCAGGCATTTCTGTGGATATGTGGCAGGCATGACTAGACACCAGAGTGCATGGAAAGCTGTTTAACTTCCCACCGATGTGGTACCTATTTATCTACTTGCAATTTCTTGCTTTCGAATTGCTAGGTTGGCAGGAGCTGGAACAGAGACAGGAGCTTGCGAGGAGACCGGGGATCTTTCCCAGATCTCCGCAAGGCAACCCGATGTTGCCTTTAGGGAATTCCCCCAAACTCTGGACACAAAGGCAACATTGTGACCACAAAGGCCCCCACCCCAACCCGAAGATCGCTATGGGATCCATTGTACTATTTTTTTTGCTAAGTGGTTTTTCCCATTGAAAAATTGTTGTATGATTTTTCCCATAGAGAAAATTGTTATGCAGGACGCCGTTTCCCCCAAAACCTAATTGTTATGCGATTTCATTGCTATACGGGGTCAATCTTAGAAGAAATTAACCCTGAATGCTCACTGGAAGGTCAAATAGTAAAGATGAAGCTAAAATACTTTGGACATCAAATGAGAAGGGGGGATTCACTTGAGAAGGCATTGATGTTGGGAAAGGTGGAGGGCAAAAGAAGAAGGGGGAAGCCAAGGATGAGATGGCTAGATGGCATTGT